>OY829485.1:12468817-13703225 GCA_963691745.1 Ditula angustiorana
TTCAGTCCTTAATTAAGGGACCTTCTGTCTCAAGTTATTACGTAATTAGCTAATGTAACAACGTCTTGTAGTGACCACATTAATATTAAAAGTCTTTTATATTTAAATAAAATAGATTGACTTGGCCATCGCATGAAAACACAATGTAACTCACAAACAATTCATGTTATAGTAAATAAGCTTGTTTAAATTGTTTTTATTACATTAACTATAATATGTATTGCTATGCCATGTGGGTTCTAGTTTAATCCACAACGAAGTTATAGGGGGTCGAAAATGGCCTAAACTGCTTCGAGAAAAGGATGGTACGGCCGTGCCGCTTTTTTTGCTCGACTTGGCGGGGGCACTCCCGTGCCCCCAGATACAAAACAAAAACATCCTACTGAGGTTAAAATTTGTATTTTATGCAATAAACACTACTATTCCACTCTATTCCACTCATAAAACTTGCAACTGTCACTGTCACCTGTCGCTAGGGTGGCCAACTGTCCGGTATTTTACAGGACTTCCCGTTTTTCAGCTATTATTTTGGCCGTGTGCTGTATTTTTCTTACTAAAATACCATACCATTCCAAAAACAAGTTGGTCCCGTATATTTCCATTAATCCTGTAATTTTCGATCATATTTCCTGTAAAATAAGCACTCAGGGTTGGTCACCCTACCTGTCGCGTTAATGAAATAGGTCCCAGAGACCAATTTCATAAACGCGACATTTGACAGTGACAATTCGCCGTACATGTACATCGTACTGTGTTGACAAGTACCGCTACAGACTTACAGACTTAACATCATAGTGAGCAAGCGATGTATAACGAATTGTCACTGGCACTTGTCGCCTGGCACGTTTATCAAAATGGTTCCAAGTAATTGAACGGGTGGAGCGATTGTCATGATAAGATTGTTAAAGGTGAATGGATATTGCCAATCAATCGTTCTTGAAATTAATAATCGATACCTATAGAAGATAATATAATAGTAATTAAACGCCTCGATAATTTTCCTTATGAAATGAAACACGAGAATCGTGAATAATATTCAACTTGATCCTAATACATTTATAGATCATTTAATGTGTTTAAAACATAGCTATAGTTATAGAACCTGTCCATGGACAAAAATTAACACTACTCAGCAGAGATTTGTTAGAAAAAAAATTATGCCTCTAATAATTAACCCATTCACGGCCCATGACGTATTACCACCCGTTCAATTACCTGGGACCTATTTAATAAACGCGGCGACAGGTGATAGTGACAATTCGGTATACATTGCTTGCTCACTATGATGTTAAGTCTGTAAGTCTGTAGCGTTACTTGTCGACACAGTATGTACGGCAAATTGTCACTGTCAACAGTCGCGTTTATGAAATTGGTCCCTGAGACTATTAACGCGACAGGCGATAGGTGACAGTGACAAGTTTTGAGTAGAATAGTATTAAATTAAAATTGTAATGACAACACAAAGAAAAATTAGGGCAGGTTTTAAAATTTACAGAATAAAATTCTTAATTAAACACCCCATACAAAACAAAAATGGATCTATTATTTTTAAATAATATAATTTTATCTACACATATATCATAAATGCTCTATAATGTGTTCAGAAACCGTAGGCAGTGACCAGCATTATAACAACCAATATTATTATGAGAATTTTTCTAATTTGTTTCTATATTTGTTCAAATTCATTTTTTATTATATTATTTTAATGTGTACAGTCTATAGAAATTTAATAGGTACCTAGCACTAGTAGCTAGTAGCAATGCAGGTCATTGTCCTATGGCTTCTGAACCCATCATAGAGTACTTATGATATGTGTGTAGATACATTAATGTATGCAACTGTACATAATTAGGTCTTAAAACACTCGTGTGATCCTATTATGAAACTCGCTGTCGCTCGTTTCATAAAACCACACTCGTGTTTTAAGGCCCCTCATTATGCAACAGTTGCATAAAATACTATTTTGCTGGAATTATGAACACGTAATCATTGCATTTTCAGAAATACGACAAATTACTAAATACTGAGCAGTAATGTTACACGGGTGTCCATTCTTTGTTCACAAGCTAGGAACACGTTTGTATAGATCTGATGTAGCCTAAACAAAATGTGTATTGTCTAGATCGTCTGTAGAACCCTAAAATAGGAGGGTTCGGCAGAGAGGGCGAGGGACGATCCCTGCGCACTTCTTAATGGCGGCTGCATGCGGCAAAATACTGCAGCGGCTCCAACATGACCGCTGAAGTTCAATTTATCCCATCCGGCGGCTCTGTCTAACTAATGCCATAAGAGTGAAGCATGCATAGGGAGTTAAATTAATAGGTTATTTATTTAAATAAACAATTAAAACGGATTATATCGCGTGTATTGTTACGAATCTAATTCTCGAGGTTACACGCGATGTATTTTAATTGTTTTATTTAGCTGTCTACGAGTCGCGAAAACATAAGGAATTTCTAGATTAGTCGTGTTCGGATCGCAATTGGCAGCAGTACATACAATATGATGTTTGTAAATCTCCAAATTCCAAGAATAAAACAAGGTCTAACCAAGGAATTAAGAGTGCAATTCTTTAGGTGTGTTTTGAAGGAAACAAAGAGACTATGTTAGTAATAAGATATTTTAAACGTTTCGATAAGCTAGAATACGTCGTATATTTAAGTATTTTTTCTAGTTAAAGCTCATTCTAAGTGATTAACGGTTCTTTTTGTGCAAATGTAGTCTTTAATTTAGAATTTTAACAACTGGCAAATGACTGTTAGCCTTAGATCAAATGTAATTTAAGAGCTAACCCAAAAAAATCTCCCATAAGAACTGTAAACACACATGCAAGCTTTAGCGTGCAAACAAATGACACAACTATTTAGGTCAGGGGTTTAAAACCACTCAAAAATTCATAAGACTCCTCTGGGTCAGCGCAACTTCAACCTTGCCACTATGCTATAAGACTGTGCCATCGACAATCCCTTCAACAATAGCCAACGGTAATATTGAAAGTATTTAATGTGTCTGGCAATTTTAAAAACATTTCAAATTTACAAATATTAACAACGTATTAATAAAACGGATCACTCACGTATTTTTAAGTCGAGAAATGCCCGACATGATTCGGACCAGTCCGTGGTCCTTAATCATGAGCCCCCGCGGCAGTGGCGCGACTACGACTGCATGTCGGGCATTTCTCGACTTAAAAATACTTGAGTGATCAGTTTTATTAATATGTCCGAGTCTCACCGTAGTTCTATGTTAAAAATTAACAACGTATCCAAAATAAAACGCATTTTTCCAGCAACTACAGAAAAAACAAGCCCATTCTAAGAAAACTCGATAATCAAATCTTATAATCTAAGAAGCGTAAAATGTGACAGCGTTTAGTCGGTGGCACGTTTTCCACTTGCGTAACAATTTACGCTCGTGTGGCAATGGCGACGTCACTGATAACATTATGAAATACCAAACTCAACTTCTATATAAAACATAAACTCAAACGATGCATGATATCAAAGGAAACGATGAAAAAATATAGAATTCAACTTGTTTTTTCTAACTTCTCCAACTTTTTTAACTAAAATTATTGTTCTTGTATTGTAACTGGTTCCTTTCATTCACAATGACAGAGAAAGATGAAACAATTGTTCTAGTAGATACTACTGGATAAATATTAATGCTTTATCGTCTAAAACAAGAAAGGAATATTTATTTTAGTTAATGAGATCAGAGTTTTATAGATCTATTGTTTTATACTTTGGCAATTTTCACGCATATCCACGACCGTTTACCGCGACTTTAACGCGATAATACTGTTTATTTATTTACATCGACGTTTTGGTTGCATTGCAACGGCCGTGGTCACGGGCAGACCATGCTCTTGTTCGTTGTCTGCTCTAGACTGTTGCAATGCGGCCGAATCGTCGAGGTTTATAGATCTATTCAAGTTATACTTAACTGATAGAACCAAGTAAACATGGGCTAGCTGAAAGTTCCAGTCATAGCCCTCGTAGCGCATGTCTCTGTAAGGTTTGATACAGAAATCTAAACATACCTAATAGATGTGTTGTTGTTGTTCCCTTCAAAGAACTGTGCGTGATAAATCTGACATTCATAAGTGCTTCTTGTAACTCTAATCTGAATTAATTTATTTTAACTTTCACTTCCCGAAATTTGGTTTAAACTTGGTCTAAAGACCACTTGGAGTTTCCGGTAGGTATCAATCAAACTGACATGTTCTGGTTTTAGTTCCACGATCTCTTGTGCTCATATCTTACATATCTTATCTTTAAAGTCATCTAATGCTCGGATTACTTGACTAAATGCCAAGATTTCCTCAAGCCAAAGTATTTCTTTGAAATTCGCTTACCTTTTCCTGCCGTCATTGATATTGTCTTTCTGAATAACTGTATGCTCTCATTGTACTTCCGAATTAAAGACATTTATAGGTAGAACTGCTATGAATTCTCAACACCATCATTATCCTGATTTGGCAGGTCAGGTTACATTGCAGCAACTGAAATCTGATCTCTGTAACTCCCTGACAAGGGAATCAGACCACCATGCTGGGAGGCTTACCATGATCCTATCATGGTTAGACACACACTCATTTACATAAATTACATAAATGTATGGATGTTCTTTACGTTTTCCTTCACTTTATGAGCGTTAGTTACTACAATACTTAGGTAATGTAGAAGTACGACCATAGGGAATCGAGCTCGGTATCTCGCGTTTACGAGTTCACCCCCTAGCTACTATGCCATCAACGCTCAGGGAATCGTCAATATATCGTAAATTTTTAGCTAAATGTCTAGCAAAGCTCTAGTTTATAATCTTGCTCTATCGACTGTACATCTAAACTTAATGACTTCAATTTGTCACATTTCCAAACATCACTAAAACATCCGGTTTCCTTATCAACAGCAAGTCTTACTACGCCATGGTCCTTAGGATTTAGGCGTAAGGTTGATTTCTGCGTGTCATTCACTAAACCTTAGTCGATTTAGGCGAAACGTGCACGCGCACGTGATCGTTAAGTGGGTCGTGTGCGCCGTGTCACAGTAAAACGAGAACAGTATCATCTCCATACTAGCGGACCGATTTTGCACTTTTTAGCGTTCCGTACTCATACTAGGAACCGTCACAGTTTAGCTATGTATGACACACTCACTTAGCTTTTTACAGAAAAAATATATAAAGTACAGAGCTGATTTCGTACACATATCAGTATCTATCCCACGCAAAAAGAGCAAGAATAACGAAATTGTAAAAAAAAAAACAATTTTATGGTACCTCGTTTACATACAATGCAAAGCAAGAGGAAAATATTTTTTTACCCATCGTACGGCATTTCATTCAAAAATCTAAGTTGGTGTATAGATAGTATAAACGTTTAACGTAATTTTTTCAATTTTTTCAAACTAGGCTTGATGATTTTTTAATCGCAACGGCGACTGTCTTGCTCTAGCGCATTAGTACGAGTGATTGAGACAGAGTGATGCCTCTACATCGAGCTCGACGCTGTTGCGCGTATAACGGGGCAGAGCTCTATATGGAGATGGGTTACTGTTCTGCTTTTAGGTCATGTGACGTGGTGTCGATGCTACGTGTATGTTTTTATTTGAACAGCTGTTCAATGTTTAATAGACAATAGAAATGACGCTCGGTCAGCCTGTGACCGAGCCATAATGCTATAGTTCATACACGTTTTGTTAATAGAGTGGTGTAACGTATGACTCCTTTGTCAGTAGTATAGTAGCTTGCGATAGCGTTCCGTGAATGATAGATTTGGACACCCATTTGCCTAAAAGCTGGCACTGGATCAACGGTTCTCTTTGATGGTGATCACCTCCCATCACCGTTTTCTTATGAAATAGGAAAGCAAACGAGCAAGTGGGTCACCTGATGGTTAGGTTAGACACCCATAGACACCTGCAGTACCAAGGAGACTGCAGTTGCGTTGCCAACCGGCGTTTCACCGGCTGTCTTGCACTCCACGCCGGAACACAATAGTGAAAGCGCTGCTGTTTAACGTCTAGATTAGCGAGCAAAATTGTGGTAGATTTTTCTGCCGTACCACGTGTTATGTTATGTCATGCCGTGATACAATTACAGTGATACTAATTAGAATTTAAGCGTGACTACCGAAATAACTTGTAAGCTGACGCGGCAGTCAAACGTGCGGGAGTTATTTGCGTATCACGGAATTCATGGGTACAATCGTGTAGTGGCTGTTACACGAATTACACGATACTATTGTTCTGAAGTTTGTGTGAATTGTGATAATTTGTTGAACAAGCTCTAGTCATACCTATATGATCGTTTCTTGTTTCTTTCACGGTCATTTTGAAGTCGTTTCTAAGCTAGGTTATTCTTAAATCGACAGGCAAAATGTCGATTTCTGCCGATAGCGATTAGGTATTACAATTATGGGTAATCTTATGGCAGATGTCAGTTAAGGGCTAAAGTGTTTAATTTTCAGGTTTCCATATTCATTGTTTTTCTTGTTATGCATTTCTAGCAACTATGCTCAATTGACCAAGTTGCATGAGCACTGTTGAACTTTATACCCTTGTAATGTAACAAAGAATTTCTTCGCAGACTCTTCGAGGTCGTGTTTCCACTAGAATCAGCCTCGTTTAATATTAATACTGTTTTCCACGAATCGAGTAACTACATATTTATTTCCCGGGACACGACACGAAGCCCCTGAAAGTTTAATTATTTTTCCGCCTTTGTTGGGGTGATTGTTCCTCACAGTGGCTGTGAATGTATTGATCCTTCCAATCACGAATTAAGGGTACCATTCATCCATTAATCGTTTGGTTCAGGTTTACTTACGTAGCCAATACTTTTCCTTGTTAGCCTGCAATTGTGTGTTTGTTTCCCTGTCCTTTCTTGTCAGCCTGAAATTGTGTATTGTGTTTCCCTATCGAACAAAAGCTACTTAGCAACTCTTTACAATTTTAGCTTGTGTCTCCTTTATGCAATGCCTTTCCTGAAGTTATCTAGTTCAGTATGATTGCAATGCGTAGGAAAATATCACGCATTATCTTTTTTTACTGCTAATGCAGGTCCAAAATATCCCTTTATACAGTTTTCATCTCCGTCTGACCAGCAGTTTAGAAATACTGAATGTAGCCCACTTGCAATGCACGTTATTTTCCGCGATCTTAAGCCTTCTGGATCCTGAGGCCCTGATATGACCTGCCTAGTTTAGTTTATCTCTACGTGCGTCTCTTTCTTATGACACTAGTTTGACAGAGACGTAGAGAGAAATAAATTAAACCTGGGCCTGTCTTGTTAGGGCCACAGCTCTTTTGCGATGCAATCTTCACCAGTGGGTTGATTTTTGATTTTCCAGCGCCCGGAAGTCAAAAAGCGCGAGTCCCGGGTTGTACCTGGTTGTGGATAATCCGTAAATCGATTATCTCTAAAAAAAATAAAAGGCTGAAGAGTTTTTACGGCGTACTCCCACATTCCACCCTCAGCTGGCGGAGTGGGCGGAACTGCAGAGTGCGTTTGACCTTTACCCAGTAGCCTGTTGTAGCTCACTGGCCTACGCCAGCTGACACGTGTGACACGTTATCGGGTGGGTTTGTCACAATTCCGTGAATGGATGCGAAGCTTTTGTTTTTGTTTGTTTTGAAATTGGCACCGAGTTTTTGTCAATATCATATCAACAATTATGTAGTGTAGTGTAGAATGATATATCGTCTGTTTACGATGTCAATAGCGATAGAGGAAGCCCAAGAGGAAACTGAAAGGTTAAAGATTATAATTTATGTATACCAGTAAGGTCCTTTTCCTACACTGCTATGTCTGTTGATGATTGGAGCACACAATATTCTCGTAATGTAGTATCTAATGTATGAAACACTCTATTTGTTTCCGACCCGACGTAAAAGCTCTTTTTTTATATTGCATATCAAGTGTGTGACGGAAAATAAAAGCAAAATTGAGAAATTCAATGGTCCTTCGAGCCGGATAACACAGCTGAAAGAAGCGTCATTGGTGGGTTACTATTGTTCCGCGAAGGGTTTCCTATTGATTACGCAGTTGCGAAAACGATGCGAAGAAGATGTGGGACACTGAAGCCCGTAAGGGCAGCGCAGGAAAAGCTCTCCGGACGTAGCTACTGGGTTTCAATAGTTTTTACACATAATTGTCAAATGACATACCAATGTCTGCCAGGTTTTTTTATCACGTCGGTGGAAAGCAAACATATGGTTTGCCTGATATTAAGCCATCCACTCATGTGGAGGCCCGCAACTCCGGAGGAGTCGAGCGCGCGTTGCTGAACCAGCAAGAACCTTTCCAAGACTCCATGCTGTAAACACCTCAGCAGGGAGCTCGTTCTACAACCGAAGTATCTTTGTAAGGATACCCATTCTGTGCTCGCTGTTACCATGGTAGCAACGTTTAAGGGTGACCTTCTTGGCAACGGCAAAATTATTCTGATATTTATTGTAAAAAGGTTTCAAATAGGTTTTAATAATGCTGATCAGGCTATACCCAATAATGCTTCACATACGAATATTAATGGATCGTATTTTTTGCCTTTAGTACCGGTAACCAAAATTTCGTAATCGGCTACAAGGCGGAAATATTCTTTAGTTGGTTACTAAATTTTGGTTACCAAACGGTATTTAAAGGATTTTTTTATGGAATAGGGGGGCAAACTAGGTATTAAAAAATCCACTACGCGACAGCGAGAACTATGGACAAGAAATTACCATATGTTATGTCACTAACATTATAATGTATGTCGATAGGAAAAGAACGTCATTTAAAAAACGATTAAAGTACGATTTTCTGGTTAATGACGATGACGTCTAAGAAAGAGGTAAAGATCTGTGATACATTGACAAATTAGACAATAGGGATGTCTACTGGGTTAAAACAACAAGATTCTAATTAGTCCGTCAGTTAGATTATAGAAAAATACTCGATACGTATTTTTTTATTTGTCCATACGAATAATATTGACAAAGATACAGCACATTCAAATTCAGGAGTAGGGGCTCGTGACGTCACTCTTCCGTAAAAATTTTACGATATAATGACGTAGCGCGAACTTTCGCCGCTCTGTAACTTTGTTATTTTAAGTTTTAGAAGCAAAATAAAAAATACGTATCTACTATTTTCTGGCGTTCTAAAAGATGGACTAATTATTATTTTTTTAGTCAACATCCCAATTGCGTCTTTAATAAAGGGTACAGTCAAGCAATCCGAACTTCGGGCCAGATAGAACCTTTTCATAATAACGACTTTTACAGCAAATGCCATAATACTCGTAATACAGCGATTGCTCATTGCGATAAGGTTGCACAGTGGCATCACCTTTGCTAATATACTTAATTTTCAATATTTCAGTCGTAATCGAAACTTTTGTTTACATTAATGAATTTTAGGCGATTGCAATTTATTTTAGTATTTTGCGCGATATTATGTTTCTTTGTTTTCTTTGTTTTTTTAATGTGGTGTACAATAAAGAATATTTGTTGTTGTTGTTGTATTATGCCCAAGAAACGCAAGTAACCCTGTTGTTAAATTTACCCTCAGCCCTTAATGTAGAGTCAACAAATGTAGAGCCAAAATTGCGTCTTAACGCCGCTTCCCTTAGACATGTATTATACATCGTGTACATAGTCATACCTATTCTGTAAAGTAGAAGCACTATCAGCTCTTTGTGTGCATTTGTATAAAAATATAGTCACGCTATATTTATGTACAACAATGAATGTCAACTGTCGCTAAACGACCGAGCAAAACCATTAAATAAACGCACTGTATTTTGCGCTACAAAAACGCACGCACGAAATATGCGCGAAATCCTCATGAAAGCAGCAAAATTAGCGATCGAAGAATCGAACGACACCCATTAAAATATGTAATATATCCTAAATAAATCAATAGAACTGGAAACAATTACATGTGTCCTTATTTTCACAAAGCACGGCAAGAAAATAAACATGGAGCATTGTTTACGTGTCACGAACAATTCGTGTTGGATCATAAACCGATCATTACGCACGTACACTTCACAAATCTAACACAATATTACGCTTGTATGAATAACTAGGATTGGCTGAGAATATATTTGTATGAAACTCACCCATACAACGGCTAGAAGCCAAATAAAAAAGGAAAAAGATCGCTGCCTGTGGCTGCGCGCTATCCGGCGGCAATGCACTGGCACGGGTCACTCAAACAGAACTGATCGTTGTTCAGAGCATCGCACGTGCGTTTATATTTGTAGCGAGCCAGTGTTGTTCTTGAGAATAACGTTAAAAATAACGCTGTAATAATTACCGTTATTAATTAAACGACAAACCGAACCGTACTTGTAACCTCGGCCAAAAGACACCCCCTTATTCATAATAAATATACAATCTTTTTAAGCTAACAAATTCTTTGTCCCTTTCATTTAGGGCAAACGTCACAATGACAGATAACGATATAAAACATGTTAAGAAACAAACCTTTACGAAACGTCTATGATTAAGGGGGACCATCGACAACCTGAAGGTAGTGGAAAGCTGCTGGATGCGGACAGGGTGTGGCATACCGTGAACAGTTTTGGGTTTGGCTGATGATAAGCAGCGAACACCTTTCGCCTGATACGATGATGACGATGCGATAACTTTTATCGCGGACACCAAATATCTGTGGTTGCGCAGTAAAGAAGATTACAAAGGAGCTCTATATCTTTGATATAGGATATAAAGTCATTGAGTTAAGGTTTAGACTGCAAATTGAATATGACAACCAATTAGCTAGGTAGCAAGTCTGTAATTAGGTATATTACTGGTCGGGCTGATAGTGTATGACAGTGACAGTGGCAAAGTAACCGAAATCATTTCCTGTAACTATGACCAATACTTGTAATTTTTCTAATATGAAGACATAAAGTAAATTCCTCCAAACTTCTGTTCTAAGCAACATGAACTCCATAAGTTAACGTTATTTTTAAAAACGATTTTATAACGTTACCTTTCCCTTAACGCTTCGTTAACCCGCACGAAACAGCATGGCGTCATGCCGAATGCGCATGTCAGAAACGCGCGTCTACTCCCCCCACTCCCCCTTCACGCTGTTGTCAGCTGATCACGCGTCCGAACTGTCATTAGTGCGGGGAAAGTCTCATTGTAAAACCATAGGTGATATTGGTTGTGATACTATCACTATCATGCCTATAATTTATCGACATTTAAAATCTCTACTTAGTATGTTACGTAGTATGTACGGCCGCAGACATTCATTATTTAGGCTGTGGATTTCCCTAGCAACCGTGTTTGGAAATCACAAATAATTAAATATTTCATTACGAAAGTTCCCATTTAAGTTCAAGTTCAACAACGAAATCCCAGTCACTGACCTTAAATAAATGAAGGAAAATTGTTAAATTGTTATTTTGTCTCAATTTTAGTTTTTATTGATTACCTGTACAAGATAATAATTCTTTGAGTTTGACTCTATCTCAGAATAGCGATGTCTAAAATAAGATTCCATTACTTTCTGATTCATGGGCATACCCGGGGGGGGGGGGGGGGCTGCTGCCCCCCCCTGGAAATCTCGCAGTAGAACATGTATTCAACTAGCCTAATTACTAATCAAAGTGTAAACCGGCCTTATGCTCTAACTTTTTAATAAAACCGCGCAGAAGACACTGGCAAAATGCACGGTGCAATTGCCAAAAAACCGTGCGCGACGATGGCGGACGAAGATTACCGAATCTAGCATCTGACTTGCTCCCCCTAAGCCAGAAGCTGGGTACGCCCATGTTCTGATTACAGTACTTATGTACTCTATCATGACTCTATCAGAAAGTCAGAGCCTTGCGAGCAGTTATTCCATGTGAATCCCTTATCACGAATGAAGAAGCAGGAGAAAGTTTTCAAAAAGGGAAGAATGTTCTCGGAAAATTATAACAAAAAGTTTCACAATTTAGTAAATTTTCCGCAGAACATAATAAGGATGGACACAAGTTGCAAAAAAATCTCAAAAAGGTGGAATTATTCACGTAAATTTATCATTTTAAAAATCTCACAATTCGGAAAGTTTCTGCCGCCACGTCAGCGCCAGGGGTTCAAATACCGGTATTTTTAGTATGACTAATACCGGGATACCGGTATTGTGCAGACTACAAATACCGGTATTAGAAACTATAGTCTAATCCCCTTCCTTATTCATAAAAAATAACAATCTTTTTAAGCTAACGAATGTTTTGTCCCTTTCATTTGAGGGCAAACATCACAATGACAGATAAAGACATAAAACATGTTTAGTAACAAACGTTTACGAAGCGTTTAGAATAGAGGGGTAAGTCACACAATTCTTGTGGCCGGCTGGTAAAGCAATTATTTATTTGAGGGCGAACGCCGTCAGTGGCCTTATTTAGGGATGGATTAAGAAATTGTGGCTGGCTAAGGATTCTTAACTGAGAGTAATTGTCTTTATTTGTATTTATTCTTATGTGTATTTTATATTAGTACATAGGTAGGTACCTCTATTTTATCCTTACTTTGATTTAGTTTATTTTATCCCGAAGTTGATTTTATATTTCATTGCCGTAGTTGTATTGTTTGTGTATTTAACCGTACATACATATGAGTAAATAATATCTCTTTTGCTCAAATGTTAGTTAGAAGAGATCCCTTTAAGGGATAAGTTCGCGTTTGTACCACTACCTGTATTTTTCTGTGTATTTGAAAATGCTTATCTACACTTTCTACAGTAATCTACACTAATATAATAAAGAGGTAAACTTTGTTTGTTTGTTACTTTGTTTGTATGTAGGAGGTAGAGATTGCAAACCCTTTTAGGCACCCACCGGGCCCGGTCACCAGACCCGGTAAGTAAACCGCGGCGCGCTGCGCGAGAGCGCCAACTCGTAGAATGTACATTATTAGTTTCTTTTTTTATACTATGTTTTCAAATAGACACTATAAGGAGTAAAGAGAAAGACTTGCTTGTTTAAACTTATAAAAATGAATAAATTGCTGATACGAATGTTACTTTACCGCCCATAAGTAAAAGTAATCAATTCTGTAATAAGTGTGATTTTGAGACTTGATTGAGACTGATTATTGTGATAATTGTTCATAAGCCAGTTTGAAATAAATATCAACCTTGAATCATTATTTTTCCATTCATATACAGGATGTAATCGTTAAGTGTAGCCAGGCGATTATTCAGTAAATATAACATATATCAGAAAACTTTAAACTGATGTCGAAAGTACGTTACCCAATGAGTAAAATTACATTAATAACTTTTTTTAATAAAACCAGAAATATCCCAAATATTAACTTCTATAGAAAAGTATAGAAAGAAAGAATAGTATAGAAAATTTTCATAAAATACTTGGAAGGTTTCATTGCTAACACACAACCCGGCCGGGCCCAGCGGACCCGGCCGGGTTCAGAAACATACCGGGTTGCAATCTCTAGTAGGAGGTAATCTCTGGAACTACTGAACCGATTTCAAAAATTCTTTCACCAATAGAAAGCTACACTATCCCTGACGGACATAGGCTACTTATTTCACGCGAACGAAGTCGCGCGCGTCCGCTAGTATACAATAAAGAGATTACACATATTTTCACGTGTTCCCTGGGCATCATTCACGTTGCCACGCAACGTGACGTCGTCGGTGGCTTATCTGTCCCACGTCGCGGCCGTTGTCCGATAATCTACTTGTGTTCATAATTAAATATAATTAACTTGATCCTACCCCGTCCCCGTGGCGGACAAGGTGCAATACAACTGAGACTCGCTCAGGACCCCAATTCTCGGTTCATGCGAGATGCATCTCACGTGCGAGATCCGTCAAAAAGTGACAGATTTCCAAGGGAATTGACAGTTGTTTTCGTGCGAGATGCATCTCGCATGAAACGAGAATAGCCCCGCTGAGGGTGGGCAACTGTCCTGTTTTTATTTTTATTTTATGAAATAGGAAGGCAAACAAGCAAGCGAGTCACCTGATGCGTTACCAACCCAGAGGGCTAAGATGGAATACCTCTTGTGCCAGTAATTACACCGGCTGTCTTGCTCTCCACGCCGGAACACAACAGTACAAGCACTGCTGTTTAGCGGCAGGATTAGCGAGCAAGATGGTGGTAGCTATCCGGACTATTGAGTATTCGTGGAAAAAAGAACAGCTGAGCAAGCGTAAACGGGTTGCGCGCGCACGTGTAACGCGTTATATTCCGACAAGCGTGGTGGTTGGTTCTCGGGGTGACAAGATAAAAGTTATTGGTTGACGCGTCTGCTGCAGTGTCAAAAATCTTTGAACGCGTGGACGATGTTATGCATTAGGTGTGAGGAAAAAATCATAGTAAAAATGGTTGTATTTTCGCAGTACTATTCATATTCGATGAGTTTGTAATTTAATTAACCATCATTGATTTGATTTATTTAAAAGTGTGAGATTTTAGTATTTCCTGAATTAAAATATTGCATTTACAATTTTATTATATTTATTTTTTTATTAAGTATAAGACGTTTAAATAGTACCTACTTATGTATGTTTATCACGGATTATTAAATTAAGTTTTAAAGCTTCTACACTGTATAGTATAAACGGGTCAATTGTCATACTATATAAATTAAATTGCACTAAATATTGAACTTCCTTCAACGCCCGTAGTTGTTATTTCTAAAAACTTTAAGCTGTTGAGAAGGAGGTTATAGTCCACCAAAAAATTGCTCAACCACATTTCGGTCGTATTTTGAGGAGGTAAAGCTCAAAAGCTGCTTTGCAATTACTTGGTCGACTATCTTTATCTTCTTCGTTACGTGTAAAGGTAAAGTCTATCCGAAATTCTTATAGTGTATCTTCGGCCGCCTTCTTCTAAACTACTCAACAGATTTTGATGCGGTTTTCACTGTCATTTAGAGATTTTTGTATGGATGGTTTTTATGTGCATTTCTCCCAATTGTACCACTGCGAAGCCGAGGTGGGTTGCTAGTACATAAATAAAACAATTCTACACGTAAAAAGAAAAATTGTTCGTTTATTTCAATTTTCCGACAAATTATATTTGCATGACTTACTAATAATAAGTATTATTAAAAGAAACACCACACGGTTTGAATGCTGACCAAAGAGTGAGTTTATTGAACAAATCAATTATAAAGATCATTCAGTACATGAATGTATAAAAGAACATTCATTCAATCAAAACAGTATCTAATACAGAGGTTCATACCAATTCATTTTGATATCATAACAACACCCCCACTATATCAAAATATTTAGATACTACACAATATAGTCTACTTAGGCCCTAGCCCCAACATTGACATAAATCTATAATGCTTGGTCACACTAAGACTTTTAGTCAACAGATCTGCCGGCATATTCTCTGTAGGCAAGTACACAGTTTTAATTAACTTGTCAGCTACACTTTCTCTACAGAAATGATACCGCACATCAATGTGCTTAGACCGTTTATGAAAAACAGGATTCGCTAGCAACTTTTGAGCACTTTGGCTGTCATTATACAATGCAACAGTATACATGTTGTCAGTTACTTCAAATTGCAAGTTCCTTAAATAAATAGCTTCTTTACAAGCTTCTGACATACCCATGTATTCCGCTTCAGTACTGGACAATGCAACTGTTTTTTGTTTTTTACTTTCCCATGAAATTGCACCTCCAGACAACATAAAATTAAATCCTGTATAAGACCTCCTGTCCCCAATATTATGAGCCCAGTCAGCATCAACAAAGCCTTCAATTTCGGTTTTATCACATTTACTATATCTCAAACAATAGTTCTTTGTCTTTTTTAAATATCTAAGAATCCTCTTCGCATAGCACCAATGCTGCTCATCAAATGAGTTATTGAACTGACTCATATAAGACAGAGGATACATTATATCAGGCCTGGTCAACACTGCCAAGTACATTAGACTGCCTATGAGCTGCTGATATGGAAATTCGCGTTTGCAATCCTTACCTTTTTCTATATTTAACTTTTCCTCCATAGGTGTTTCAGCAACTTTACACTCAGTCATATTAAACCTATGCAACAATTGGTCAATGTAACTTTCCTGGTCCAATGTTATTACATTATTGACTTTATCAATATTGACATTCATACCCAGACACTGCTTGACCTGTCCTAGATCCTTTAATTTAAACTGTGAAGAAAGCACCTGCTTTACTCGCTTCGTTTCATGTACATCATTGGAAAACAAGAAAAAATCGTCGACATACAAAGCAATTATGGTTCTCAAACCATTGCTACTCTTCACATACAAACATGGCTCTAGCTTAGACCTAGTATAGCCACTGTGAACTAAGCAGTCATCCACTCTCCTGTACCAGGCCCTTGAGGATTGCTTAAGCCCATATATGGCACGTTTCAACTTAAGCACCTTACCATCAGTGTCACCACCAACAAATCCCTCGGGTATCTGCATGTAAATTGTCTCCTCAAGAAAGCCGTTCAGGAAAGCAGTAGTTACATCCAAGTGTGAAATATCAAACCCTAACTGCACAGACAAAGCAAATAAAAGTCTTAGAGTAGTATGTCTTACCACCGGCGAGAAGGTCTCCTCATAGTCCACACCCAGTTTTTGTGTAAAGCCCTTGGCTACTAATCGCGCACGGTAACGCACACGGTTTTCACTATCATACTTTTTCTTAAGAACCCACTTACACTGGACAACGCTAGCCTTATCTGGAACACTGACTAGTTCCCATGCTTCATTTTCTTCGAAGCTTTTCAGCTCATCGGTCATTGCCTGCTTCCAGTGCGCATTCTCTGGGCCTTTTAAAGCTTCTTCCAATGATAGCCCGCTAGCGTCATCTACCTTGTCTGCTATACACATGTTAGATATACCATATCTCTCAGGTGGACGCCTTACTCTCTGTGGTCTTGTCTTTATCGGAGTACTTGTATCTTCTGATGTGTCAGCTGTTTCATATTCACTTGGGGTAAATAGATCATCTGACGAGTCTTCTACCAGAGTTCTGGACTGATCTTCGGACTCGTCCCCCACTGAAACTTGACTTATCCCCAACTCTTCCTTCTGGTCATTGTTGGAGTCTTTATTCTGTTGTACCTCTATGACACATTCAGAATCATTAGTCTTCTCCATGATAATCACATCTCTACTGTTGAAAATAGATCTGGTTTCCGGGTCAAATACTCTGTATCCTTTGACATTCTCTGGATAACCCAACAAGATGCATTTCAGAGACTTCTTGTCCCACTTGTGTCTTTTTTCCTTAGCAACATGCACCATCACTGTGCTTCCAAAGATTCTTAAGTGACTCAGGTCTGGTTTGGTGTTGGTCCAAATCTCATATGGTGTCTTTCCATTTAAACCTGCTGCCACAGTTCGGTTCCGCAGGTAGACCGCAGTGTTCGCAGCCTCTGCCCAGAACTCCAAGCTTAAACCACCATCATACAGCAAACACCGAGCTTTCTCAACCACTGTTCTGTTCAGTCTCTCACAGAGACCATTCTGTTCGGGCGTGTAATTATTGCTCCTCTGATGAATAATCCCATTTTCTTTCAGGTAATCATCGAACAGATTATTACAGAACTCACGGCCATTGTCACTCCTTAAGATCTTAATCTTCTTGTCAAGTTGGTTCTCAACTTTTGCCTTAAATTCTTTGAAACACTTTAAAGCTTCACTCTTGTTCTTGATAAAATATATAAATGCCATACGACTGTAATCGTCAACAAACAACAGGTAGTACCTCGATCCCCCTATAGAAGCAACCTCCATGGGGCCACAAATGTCAGTGTGCACTATATTCAGCAGTGTCTCACTTCTGTTGCCTTCATTGCGAAAAGGCAAGCGACATTGTTTTCCCTCACAACATACCTTGCATGATGACTTGCTTATATTGTCAATTTTTCCTTCAAGGTTAAATCCTTCCACTGCATTCTGCATTTTACTCATATAAGCGCCATTCACGTGCCCCAGCCGGCGATGCCAGGTGTCGGCAGTCGCAGCCATGGCAACAGTCGTATCTTCTGGCATGTTCAACTTATAAACGCCATTCACCAATGAAGCTGTTGCAACCAACTCTCTACTTTTGTTAAAAATCTTGCAACTTTCATCGCTGAAGTCCACTCTGTTACCCTTGCTTATCAGTTGACTTACAGATAACAAGTTCGTGGTAATATTCGGAACGCACAACACGTTTTCTACAACAATGTCGTATTCGCTATTGCTTGTTAATGTAGCAATCTGCACGTCACCACTGCACAATACAGGAACGCTTTCCTTGTTTGCGACGACAATCTCTCGAATGGCCGGCTCGTACGAACCATTTTTAATCCAACTTTCGTTTGCTGTCAGGTGAGCACTAGCTCCAGAATCGACATACCAGTCGTTTTTCTTGAAATTGCCACTTAAAAATATAGCGCTGAATGCATTTGTCTGTTTTCGCGTATTTTTCTTCGACACTGATGAACTATTTTCAGTATTTGGACACTGATTGCGATAATGCCCGGTTTGTTTACACCGAAAACATTTAACGGTTTTTGACATTGACGTATTACTGCCACAGACTGACTTAGTTCTGTTTTTCTTGTGTTGGTAATGCGAACTGACAAATGCGCTTTCAACTTCATTCGTTCCGTTCCCGGTCAAATTCGAAATTGAATTCTTTTCTTCCATGTCAAGAAGTTTTGTTTTAATGGCGTCCGCCGTGATAGAAATTCCGGAATGCTCAATTGCCATGATCATAGGTGAAAACTTATCAGGCAATCCTGCTAATAAAAGCGAGCCAATCCATTCATCACTGATGTTAAAACCAGTTCCACTTAATTTCTGGCCATTTTCTACGACTTGGGTCACATACGCTGTCATAGAACTGCAGTTTTCGAGTCTTATCGAAATAAGATTCCGTAATAAAGTAATCTTTCTGGAATAGCCGGAGTCATCAAATAGCTTTTTGAGTCTCTCCCATAACTCGAACGTAGTTATTACATCCTTTACATGGACATACAATGACGAGTCGATAGTTAATATTAACTTTGCTCTGGTTTTTTCATCATCTGCAGCTTCTGTTCCTGTGGTACCAGGCTTTGCCTTTATGAATTTCTGCATGCCCTCCAGGATCAGAAAATTCTCTGCCGCAAAAACCCATTCGCTATAGTTTTCACGCCCCAGCAGCTTTGGGACGTTCGCAACATAATTAGCAGACATCTTCGGTACACTGTCACAGATTACTCACGAAAATAACAATTTTCTAACTAGTAATCTAATTCTTGACTAGCACTAAACCACTTTAAAAATGGAGCATGAGTAGCCCATAACCTAATAATAAGTATTATTAAAAGAAACACCACACGGTTTGAATGCTGACCAAAGAGTGAGTTTATTGAACAAATCAATTATAAAGATCATTCAGTACATGAATGTATAAAAGAACATTCATTCAATCAAAACAGTATCTAATACAGAGGTTCATACCAATTCATTTTGATATCATAACAACACTTACGCTTGGAGTGTTTACAACACTTAGAGCGTTTTAAAAACCCCAAAGTACCATTTTTTTTTTTCCAGAAAAAGTTAATTTTTGGTTTCTCATACTCAGAATCGTTTAGATTACCGGGATTAACCAAAGAAAAATTGACCCACTTTTTTCCGTTGAGTCACGTTTCTACGGAAGCAATTTTTCCATTGCAAACCTTGGCACAGTTTTCTTACGGTGAATTCCGATAATCTAAACGATTTCCAGTAAAAAAAAAACTCTTAAAAAAAAGGTACTTTAACAGGTACAGGTTTTTTGAAAAATGCTCCTTACGATTTCATACCATTTCGCTATTCTTTTGTAGGTATTTTCGTAAGAACCAAACACATTTTCTTTAATTCGGATAAAGCCGCTTTCAATGAAATATTTTTCATTTTTAGTCGTTTAGTTTTGCGTTGCAATGATATGATTTTTGATAACCTTCTTTCCGCCAGTAAAGTTTTTTGTTTCAGCTTTTGCTTTAGCTGGTAGATTATCGGTGAGTCTAAATATTCTTCTTCTGATAACGTTATATCACAAAGAGAATTGTTGTCTTCGCAATTGTTAATATGCGCATCATTGCCTTCCGAAGTTTTGGCTGCCATTACTTCTTCATTGCATTCATTGCTCAAAGTTTGTTCCTAGAAAATAACAAAACGGTTAACGTACAATTGTATTTAAAGAGTTTTAAGCGTTTTTGCTCAGTGAGTCTATATTAAAACGCATAAATTAAATGCCGGTATTTCAATGAAATAACAAAACACTTGGTTGTATGGACTTAGTTTCCTTTGCTTATCCTTAGGGCTAATTCTACACTAATATAGTAAAGAGGTAAACTTTGTTTGTTTTTTTTGTTTGTATGTAGGGGGTAATCTCGGGAACTACTAAACCGATTTCAAAAATTCTTTCACTAATAGAAAGCTACACTGTCCCTGACGGACATAGGTTACTATTTTACGCGAACGAAGTCGCGCGCGTCCGCTAGTAGAACATAAATTAGTTCTTATCATTTGCTTATTATTTGAGTAAATTTTAGACTTGATGAATTTGTGTAAAACTTATGACCTTTTGTTTTAACATCATACGTATAAATTGTCTATTCTTACCATTTCACATTTTTGTGCTTGGTTTTCTTTCGCAGAGCTGCAACTAGGGAATTTTAGAAATTCGTCCATTGTACTTAGTAGGGATGACTTTAGTAAAGACTCGTGATTTTTCGTCTGAAAATAATAAACATTTTTCTTTTTTTTGGTCCAAAAACAACAACACACGCAATTTGTAGCAGATTTAACATACCCACTCAATAAACTAAGGAGTTTAGAGGACTTACCAATAGCTCTTTATTTTCTGCTGTGTTAGTATGTTCCGGAATATTTGACAATCGTGTCAAGTTTTCGTCAATTTTCGTTGGTTGTGTTGACGTTCCTTTTTTTTCTATACGAACCATCTAAAAAATATAGGTGATTTAATTAAATATTTAGATAGATGACAAAAAAGAATAGACGCAATAGCAAACGAAAAAAAAATTTAAGATTTGGCATGATTATTTAAATATGAGTGCTCTACCAAAAATTAAAATAATATAATACTTACTGTGCAGACAGGTACTGCATTTCTCTTCAACATACGATATCCTTTAGGAGACAAATTAAATTCGTTTTCTTTAAAATGAATGCTGCATACTGTGGTCGTTTTCGTAGGCATCCATTTGTCTTCCCGATTTGCAAGTTTAACTGCTGCTGTCCACTTTCTTTTTCGCAATTCATCGACAGGAAAGCTGATAAGAAAGTTAAGAACGAAGAAAAGAACATTAGAAAACAAAGGGCATTTTAAATAGTAACTAACTATTTGTAATGTTAATGATCCCAGGAACTTTCTTTTGGTTAATAAGTCGACACATCTACAGTATAATATAATAAAGAGGTAAACTTTGTTTGTTTGTATGTAGAGGGTAACTAATCTCTGAAACTTCTAAACCGATTTCAAAAATTCTTTTACGGCTAAAAAGCTACACTATCCCTAACGGAAATAGGCTAATTCCACGCGAACGAAGTCGCGGGGGTTCGCTAGTGTAATATATTTATGACACTGGGTCTTAGAGCAGTACGGCTGTTTTTTTTTGTACAATAAAGAATTTACATACATACAAATAATGATAACGCCAAAATGTAAATAAAACTTAAATCAATCGCAAAAACAACAATTTTGATCTGAGTTTTTGTTAATGTGCTAAAAGAAAGAAAGACACTTCAAAATTGGACCACAATGGGCGAAGATATCGCGTAACAAGACATTTAAAATGAGAATACAGTCGATTTGAAAATCTTTTTTGAAGTCGGGTTAAAAGATTGGCCCTAAAGAGATAAAAAAAAGTATTTCCATATTCATGGCTGCTTATTGCATGCATAGCGGAATCAACTGGCAGAATTAACCTAACCTAACTTGCATAACGTTTACCATAACGATTCTAGTTTTTTTAGTTTATACTATAAATCATTACTTACAGGTGATAACTGATCTCTGGGCATGGATTCTTGGTGTGGCTTCTGCACCACTTCACTACACATGACGGCATAATTGAGTTGGTAAAATAAAATTTCTGCAAGCTAACGACTGACGTGCGCCCGAAGCAAGGGCCAACTTGACACTGACAACCCGCGCGGGCCCCATTTTTAAGCCGCGCCCACTTGGGCCACAATGGCGTTGGGTATTTTTTGATCACGAATACGCTTCCTGATGCCTGACTGGTCCTTATTAATTTATTATACTCGTAAGCCTTTGATATTGTGATAATTTTAGTTGACCTATGTATTTTTATTTTAAATGGCGTCACCATATAGGATCATCAAGATAAGCCACAAAATCCAATGCACAATAAATAAATCAATGTAATTATGTCGCTTATAAAAACTGAACAAATTACAATTTCATGTGCATAATTTATTTGTAAGTACTTAGAGTAAAATGGATTTTATTCATAAAATGACTTTTAGTCGATGGCTCAATATTTCGTCAGGTTAGTTCACTTTTAAACCGACGAAAAAAAAGGAGGTTGTCAATTCGACCCGTATATTTGTTTTTTTTTTAATTTATGTATGACAATGACAACGCATAACTTTTTACAGAGTGGTCCGATTTTGATTATTATTTTTTTATTGGATAGGGTATAGTTCAAAAGGGTCCATTTTTAAGTCATAAGTTCAACTTTTAATTTTGTCCGCACCATGTGTACCCAAAGTCGGAAAACAATCTTAAGCTTTGTAGTCAGGGTCATTTTACCACTAGGTTAGTCGGTCGATAATTATTAACAACGACCATTTCATTACCGGTATGTTCTATGTTTAATTAACGTAAGTCACACATTCCTCCAATATAGTCTAATAAAAACGCCCACTGCCCATCGCCCACCATTCTTACGAAGCCACAAATAACTGTGGGTAGTAGAGCTAGCCCACGCGTGGGAGGCGTGGGCCTCCACCCACAGGGTGGTCTGTCCCCGGGGAATATTCGTGACGGATACTGGAAATCTATTTTAAAGCTAATACAGGAAAGAGACAGAGATCGAAAAATGCAAAAAAATATATTTTTGTGTCTCAAACTGACCGTCTGAAGTTAATTTATCCTTCCGTACGGTTCTGTATAATGTAATTAGTGTCAATAGGCGCACTGAGAGATAATTTAGACTTTGGCGGCCATTTTAGTAGTTAATTAGGGAAAATAACAACAACATATAGTTATTTTTTATTGTGCACTACATAAAAAACAGAAAAAAGGCATTCAACAAACTGGAACAAACTACCTTGCTAATCCGCGAAACCAGTGCTGTGCACTTCAAAACCCACCCTCCTCCGCTTGAGTAGTGTTATTCGAAAGAGACGAACATAGAGATAAACTTGCTGTACAAGTTATGATAGCGGAATAAAACCTTTGAGCCCTCTGGCCCTCTCTGGCCTCTGGCAAAGCATTCGCAATCTCCTTAGTTTTGCGGGTGTCTATGGATGGTGGTGATTACTTACCATCAGGTGATCCGCTCGCTCGTTTACCTTCCTTTGTTGTATAAAAAGGCCAGTTTCTATTTTTAAACGGGTTCTTTGTCTACCAACAGTTAAATTTGACACATTTTCTAAGCGACAGGCGTACTTACACCCCGTGACCCTGAAACGACCGCCCAAGACTAGTTTATCTGAGTTTATCTCTATGTGTGTCCCTTTCTTATGACACTAGTTTGACAGAGATGCAGGGAGAGATAAGTTAAGCCTAGCCGGTCATGTTAGGGCTGTTGTAGAAAGATTATTTTTTTATTTGTGATAGGCGGTAAAGTTCAGGACCCCAATTCTGGCACACATCGAGATTCATCTCGCATTCGACATGTGTCAAAAAATTACAGATTTTAAAGGGATCTGACAGCTCTTTTTGGCATATGTGTGTGACTTCATCTCTACTGACGCCAGAATTGCCCCGCAGAGAACCGCAACGAACGCGTAGAGGTAACTTTTCAATTACTATGGATGTAAAGACAGCGCCTCTAGCGGCGCGTATCTGCAACAAAATGTTTCCATACAATTTAGAAGTTAACACTAACGCGTTCGAGACGCTTTTTTGACAGAAAACTTACACTAAAAGGCTATGTGGTAACAGTTAAAAAAACCGGCCAAGTGCAAGTCGGACTCGCGCACCGAGGGTTCGGTCATCAACAACATCTAGTATCGCATTTTTGCTCTGTAAGACAAAAAAAAATTGTGTTCGAACTACAAATTTATGGTTTTTGAGAGTATTTATTATTTTATCTGTACTGTGAGACCTTGCTTCTTGCCAAATTTCATAGTTCTAGGTCAACGGGAAGTACCACATAGGTTTAGGTGCTTTACGAATGTATGAAACATGCGGCATAAACGGCGGTATCTTTTGATTCCGTTGACTTAGAAGCTTGATTTTTCACGGCTCTAAGGGACTGCAGACTTGAGTATTTGATATTAATTTCAACTCAATACCTCCACGCGTTCTTGAGAAAAATGGTCTTGACAGACAGACAGACAACAAAGTGATCTTATATGAGGGTTTCGTTTTTCCTTTTGAGGTACGGAAAGCTACTTTGAAGTCGACTAAAAAGAAAATTTTCTTTCATTTAACGAACATGTTTATTTATTGTTAATGTCCGTACAAAGCTTTCCAAGTTCCCCGCCAAGGTTAATGAACTTCTAATAGAAAAAGCCGCTTTACTAAAAAGCTCAAACGTTCTGAAGGCTTCTGTTATAATGTATATTGATATTTGTTATTAAAGTTCAACGAACTTGATGGCCTTGACCTTTTAGAGGATGAAAAAACTTTGAGTCATTATCCTGTTAAATATTTATTTTATAAAAACAATTTAACAGTCATTAGGAACTGTAATACACTAACAATACGTTAGTCCACAGTTTAAGGGAATGTTTAGTTATAATACTGTGGTTAGTCATTCTTATAAATACTAGGTTTTTTGTAAATTTGTGTAAATTTAAATTGTAATGACTTGAATATTTTGTAATTCTGAGTCGAAATGACTTGTGAATATAAATGAAATGAAATGAAAATAAATGAATTCTATTCTATTCTTTTATGGACAAGGAGTGAAACGAGTATGAGGGTCAGCTGTTGGCAAGTGATTACCGTCGCTCATGGCCAACACCGGCTTTAAAAATCGCTGGTACAGTCAGCCCCAAGTAGCTGAAAATGTCGGTACCTTGTCGCTGTCAGTAATGTGACAAATTCGAGGAACTCTCATTTCATACGTTACTACAACAAGGTTCTTCAGTGTTTAGCTACTTCTGGGACTGACTGTACGTTGAAGGCCATAAACCCCTATGATTATAAATTATAACATCCAGGCAGTACTTTTTACAACCATTTTTTTGTTCCTCTTAGATTTATTTAATTACGAGCTTCCACAGCTTCGCCGTTGTAATATTATTTTCTATGCATTTTACTAGATAGATGTTCTATGTTTTATAATCCAGGACATGATCTATCTTTTTACCAAATTTCGTCTAAATCCGCCACCTTTTAATTCCTGATTTAGGAACAAACATAAAAACATTTTTACTTTGGCATTTATAATACTTAAGTAATAGTAAGATTTATATTATTATTATTATTCTCTTCTTTACTATTATTATTATTATATTAAAGGCGAGCAGCATCATTGCTGATATGCCTATCTCAAAGTTCCGCAAGTTATTTCAAAGTCTTGTTTAAAATATTTAAAGTTCACACACAAAATGTCAGACACTTCACAAAACGGTTACAGTTCAATTAATTAGTTCAAATTTTAAATATAATATGTAATGTGTCAGCAGTTACATCCAAGTTCAGGGAACGTTGAATGCTTTGATTCTTGTTCTATAAAAGTTCAATTTCTAGCTAAATCCAAGCAAGATTCTGAAAATTCGGGTTAAAATAATACAACGAAACATATTTTTTATCATTTTATTTCCCATAAGCCGTACTCGTTTTACACGTCTCAGCACTAAACTAGGTGACACTAGAAAACCTCTAAGATGAAATCTAAATGAAACAGAATATAATGAAACTAATGAAGATTAGACAATTCTAAAAGAAGAAACATCAGAATATAGTACTACAAGAAATCTCTCTACACGCTATCAGATGAAGAACACTGATGTCGTGATGGAAAAGAAGGCCACGAATTGGTATCTTGACAAAGAAGTCATCGATGAAGTAAGTTACTAAAGTCCATCCATAAAGATGATTTAAAACGTCCAAGTGTTATCTGCCAGGTTCAATTTATTAGAGCAATCTTAAACGACACCAATTTGCAGATACTTTCCAACAAGCTTATGAGATTGAGGTCTCCATTGGATCAGACGCATCTTTGCTATGCTTGCTGTGACGTTTGTTCTTACTCCGTTAATTTACTGTCCGGCAGACAGTTGGACAACTCTGTCATTAATGGCTAACACTTCAGCCATGTACTCTTCGTCAGCAACGATGGTGGCTAGACGCTTCAGGATGGACAGGAGCTCGCCGTCTTTGAGGCGAAGTTGCTCGTTGCACTGCTCTACTTCTTCTACCACTTCATCTGGTATCTGTAAAGGAATTCGAACGTTAGTTTGTTTGTTTGTTACATTGTAGAGGGTGCTTGCTTGCTTTGGCAGAAAGAGAAGTAGGTATTACATACAATATACGGTGTGTAGTATCACAAAATATGTAACGCTGTCATTTATTTCATCATTTATTGGCCACGTCTTTTTTACAGATGCTGGTTAGCTAGTAGCAAAGTCAAGAGTAGCAACATCGTCAATGTTTACACCGTAGGTAGGTGCTTAACCAAAACTTTATAACAGAGTTAGTTTTATTATAGACTTCTTGTCAATATAATTTCTCTTGCGTCTTGTTCTATTAAAGTAAGTCTTTCATTATGGTGTCGAATTATCAGTATCGAGTTAATTAATTAAAGGTCATCAACGTCATCGCTATTACTTATTTTAAGAGATTGTGTATCAATACTTCTATTAGTGGGTTAAAAGTTAGGTTATTACGCAGTCCTACTTTGGAAATCATAACATTGATAACAAAAGGCAACTTTGAGAACATTCAGTTTGATAACATATTGAACTAGTACTTTAAACTGAAAATGCCCTTGTGATTATTTAAAGTTAATAACCACGATAAGCAGTCCTATTGCTTAAAAACGTAACCTATCGTTACTTGTTTGGAAGACCATTTTAGGCAGCAGCGCCATTAAAAGTACTCGTAAATCGTAGTTAGAGTTGGAAGAATTTAGATTTTTCTAGACATTTCCTAGGAATCAAATGGAAACATCCACTTCAGGCCCAATTTTATTTCTATGGGTTCATTTATGGTTCCTCTCGAAAATAACTGAACCAAGTTTTAAAATACCGAACAACGCGAGTGATAACCTTGACCACAAATGTTCTCTGGTCAACCTTATCTCTTATCTTTTTCAGTCGCAAAACTTGGCACTATGACCTCATACAATATTCACGTGTGTCGTTCGATAATTGGGACGCTCCTGCCAGCATTAGTTACACTTTCACAGCCGAAGAACTTAGTACTACGAGATTGAGAGTGTAGGTTGTTTTACCCTCAATTACTTTTGCTGTTGACTGTACAGCAGTGACTGGCCAAGTGATGGCATGAGAGGCCAAGTTTAGTTTATCACTATGTGCGTTCCTTTCTTTACTTTGACAGAGTCTCAGCGGGATAAATTAAACCTAGGCCGGCCATCTTAGGGCCACAGAGAGTTAAATCCGTGTGGACTTTCCACGTCTAGGCATTATTGAGATTTGTGGTAAATATTCTATTCGTATTGGCTGTGTCCCAAAACATTCCCAATTCGAAAATGGTTCAAAATAGGGTTTCCTTCTCCTCCCCGCTATCCGTCGTTACTGTATGTAGAGTAAGCTGTTATTAAGTAGATAGAATATTTGACTGTGAGGGGGCTGATTGTTTCTTTACACATTTGCATGAGGTAGATTTCCACTTCGCCACTGGCGACGAGCAAGAATTACAAAGGTCGGAATTGCGATCTGTCTATCTAATTACTGATTAAGTGCATCGGAAAATATTTAACTATATTTCCAACGTGCTAAAAACTATTTAGTTTACTATAGGCATATGTGTGCTAGGGTATAGGATCTAGCAATGGCAGCCATTTGCATTTTCTTATACTTTACCTATTGCGTTTTTGTGTTGCAGCCTTCAGGTGTACAAATAACTCTCATGTATTTTTTAAACTTTATTTGTTTCTTACCTTTTGTAGCTCTAAAAAGGTCTGGAACTTGAGCTTCTTCCTTTGCTTGCCATTGTTGCTATCGAAGAACATGGTGAACTCCTGGGTCTTAGGCTTCAGGGGGAAGTAGATACCAGCAGTCAGACGGCCTTTGGGGTCCCTGGCTAGAAGACTCCTGAAAACATATAATTTATACTTTAGAGAGCGTTCATTATGACGGTATTAAAAATAATTGAATAGATAATTAATTGAATAGATTCATAGTAAACGATATTACTTATAAGACATAACTATGCTCGGGTTTAGGCTAAGGGATGAATCAGCGGAGATTCCTGCTCGTTTATTTGCAAATTTTTGTCCCTAACCTTAGTAAAACCGCCATACTTCAGGCTAATTGCAGGCTACTCTAACTACAGATTGTGGTTTTCCTTGTTCTCTTCTCACCTTAGATCCCAGATCAAGTTCCTCTTCTCGGTGACTTCAACAGCAGTCAAGTACGGGCGTGCAACATACATGAGAGAGAGCCTCTCCTTGGTCTTCCCCGCCCTGGTCTCCCGCTCGTGCCACTCCAGGTAGTTGGGGTTCTGGAGGTTCAACTGATAGTTGTACTCCTTGCGGCAGTGGGGTTCGTCGCTCTGCGTGAACCAGCCTGGATGAAAAAAAAAGTTTTTGAACTACTGCACTTCACCTTGTTAATGTGTAAGAAAACTGAATGATGGTAGAAGACCGTTATGCTTTGGTTGCTCATATTGATTATAAATAACCATACAGTTTTCGGCAAGCTTCTTGAGCACTGATTTTGACTGCGCTGTGGCCGTTTCTAGTAAAAACTACCCCTTCGCCACGATTTCTGCTCTCTTTGTTGTTGCAGGTGTCTATAGGCGGTGGAGATCACTTACCATCAGGTGACCCACTTGCTTGTTTGCCTTCCTATGTTGTATAAAAAAAAAAAGATGCTTGCCTGTACTTATACTTAGTTGTTGTAATCACAAGTTATTTAATGTAATGTATTAGTGTTAACGCATGACTTACCAGTGTGTGGGTAGCAACGATCGGCCATAGCGGTGACGACCCGGGAAATGTGGTATCCCAAATCAGACAGGAATATTCCCGGCCTTCCATCGATCTTGACCTGGATAGCGACCAACACGTGGTCCTTCTCGGTTTCAATCAGGAACCCTTGAGGCCCAGGGAACGAAGTGGTGTAGTCGACCAAATCCTGTATGTTCTCATCGCAAGACACCAGCATCATAGACTTGGTGATACCAGGGAAGTCCTTCTCCAAGACTTTTAGGCGTTTGATGACCTCTAATCCGAGACCGACACATGTGTGCTTATGCGCTCTGATGGGAGGATTGTACTTAGGGAAGAACTCTTCAAGGTATTGGTCGGGAGCGGCCATGTAAGAGTCGTAGAGAGTTAAGAAGTTGTTGATGGAGTCATAGTTTTCTGAGACGACGATGCGGCTTATTGTCGCCTCGGCTCTCGCGACCAGGTCCTCGTATTGGTGGAGGGTGAGGTGCAGAGCCGGGCGCGGGGCCCCCCAGCGCGGCGGCGGCAGGGGGTGGTGGGCCGGCCAGGAGAGGCCGGCGGCTTTGGGGCCAGAGCCGAGTCAGCTCAACCACTCGGCCCCCCAGCGGCCGACGACGCGGCGGATGGCGCGCTCCTCAGAGGAGGTTGACGCCAGGAGGCCCAGCTCCAACGAACCGGCCCCCGTGGCCTCCACGCCGTCATGCGTTTCCGGAGACCACTCTTTATCCTGACTTAACGGTTTTAAATTTAACGTTTCTGGAAAGAGAGGACACTTTATTAGTTCAACAAAAGGATTTAAAGAGCTAGCTATTGTAAAGTCGGCCCAAGAAAATGTTAAGCAATTTAGGATCTTGTCATTTGTACTTAAACGTACGTCAAGAGTAAAGGGTATGGTAGTCCTAGTATCTTTAATATTAGTTTAATACGACATGGCTCATAACTGCTCAAAATTTTCGTGAGCAAACTCACTGAATCTATTGATGCAGATTGCTCAAAAGTCGCGCTAATGCGTTTAACAACGTGGTTGTGTTTGTATATTGACCGTATATGACCTTGTCTTCTTCGACTCATCTGATGACGAGTTCGTAACTGGGAAATATCGTGTTATTTGCGGTCATGTATGACGTAATTTTTATTTAAACTAGGGAAATAACAACATTGCTAACAATTAGGAACCTGTGAATACGTCAGTTCACCTAATAGGTACAAATTATTTGTTAAGAAGTAATTGTGAATGAGGCCACGTTTACTCAGTAATTATGATTTAAAGTATTATAATATAAATTCCAGCCTCCAGACAATCTTCCCATCCATATTTAAATCAACTGACGTCAATAATAATTGGCAGCGTGCCATTTCGAAGAGTTATTTTCTTTAGGATACAAAATATTTTAAAAACCATGCGGTTATCTACAGACACTGCCGTCAATAAGATAAGAAAGGATTTTCATGAGTTTATAAAATTCAGAAAGATAGAAAAAACTGGTACCGGATGGCAACGAAAATTTCAATACAATCAAATATTTAGAATGATTTCTAATTCTAAATATTTGATTGGCTTGAAGTTTTCGTGTCGTATAGTCAGTTATGCGAATTTTAATAAGCATATCGCCCTATTTCTGAGAGTATCGCAGCACTTATATTATGGTTTATTGTTTTCATTTTAGTTGAGGTACAGTAGGGGAAATATATTCACGTACCACCTTAGAACCCTATATTTACTGCATCGTCAACGTAAATATCTATTTAATTTTATCAACATGCCAAAGTACAACGGAATAAGAATCTAGAATGAACCAGATTCAACGATTGGATTACAAATTGAACTGGAACTGTGTAATCAAATTAACCGCGTGTCGTCAAGGTGGAGGGAACATGACGCTATGACGCAACGCTTATACATCGTGTGTTGTTAAGGCTAGACATGACTCGATACGGCAAACAAGGTCATTTCGATTACTAGGAACAACTAGAAGTCCAGGAAATCGTCTGCAGTTATAATGACATAAGCATGGTGTGTATGTTTTTTACGTGATTTCATATTGTGTAGCTGACATTTAAGTTAAATAGTAAAAAATACTGGCAGTCTGTAGTTAAAAAAATAAAACTGATTGGCAAAGTTCGATATTTGAAACCTTCGAACCTGGCTGACGCATGATACAGGGTCAATTAGAAACTAATTGACGGTTATGTGGTTACAAAACTTTCTGGCCAGATAGAAAATCAAGATGGCCTATTTTAAAACTAAAATTCAAAAATAGCGTAAATAGGATTTGACCTACATAATTATACAGTACGATTAGAGGATAATAAAACCAATTCGTGAGGATTTAAAAGCGGAATAGATAAATCGAAACCTTGAATATGTTTACAAACACAGCTGTTTATGAATAAAGGAAGCTATCGAAGAGGTCAACGTACCCATAGTGGCTTGCAGCCGGCAGAAATCCTGAAGTGCGCTCTAAGAAGATCTTTCTTTGTTTCCTTCTAGAATGAAACTGGTTTCCTCTGCGTCCGCGCGGGGTATATAAACCAGCCATTTTCCCCCTCCCCTCACCCCGGCCGCCCCCTTATGCGTCATATCGATGGCGAAAATAGCACACAACGTCACAGAGTGCTAATGTGTGCGTGACTATGCCATTAGCTGCAAAACAACTCACACAAATGAAGTAAACATTTATGTGTTATGTTATGGTTTTCGTTTTACAAAAAACTAAACATTCTTTGAAACATTGTTTCGGCAAACGATCTTTACCATTATTCGAAGTACAATAGAGAAATTGCTAATCATTAAAAAACAAAAGATGAAGACATAGGCAGACGAACTCTGCTAATGGTTCGATATTTTATTTTTCTAGATGGCGGCTACCATGAAATTAGTGGCGCATTGTGTGCAAAAGTTGCAAAAACTTGAGATGAGCTCTGAGAATGATGACGTGAATGCCTTCAGGCTTTCAGAATTTTGCTTGCTGTCTATTATCATATCAGAACAGATAACGCATTTCAAACTGTGAGCTCTTAAACAATACTTATGGAGTTTTCCAACGTATATCTTGAAATCATGATTTATGAAAGAGCCACAGAGTAGCCAGGTGATAGAACAAGGTGGTTGGTTCGACCGGGGAAGTACCACTCAGAAAATAACGGTGTGAAGTACCTGTGACTTAGTAGGTACAGCATTTCGTATGGTAATTGACGAGGTTGGAAAGCTCAGGGGACCTGAAGGCTGGCAATGAATTAGCGATTCTCTTACGGGTTGCTGGTCCTTATGGACGGTGATGATTACTCTACTTCAGGTGACTAGCATGCCTGTTTGGCCCCTTTGTTTTAAAAATATACTTATTGCAAACTCTAACTCCAACTCTTCACTTTGGAACCCGTCGACAAAAGCAAAACCTTTGCCTTTGTACCCGCTCCAGCTTCGCGCAGGTACAAATAGGATGTACCTATTGTACATAAAAACCTTCTGTAAAAAATGACAGTGAAACCCGTATCAAAATCAGTTGCGTGGTTTAAGAGTGAAGAGTCCGTTGGTCCTGGCTCTGAGGAGCAGCAATAAGAAAACTTTTCTGCTTGACAAACACTGACAAGCAGAAAAGTAAGGATGTGGATATGCAACCTACACCACACCTCCACCCTTAAATCTATGATCATCAGAGCATAACAAACTTATCAAAACTCTAGCTACAATACAATTCAAAATTACTTAAATATAATTACTTAATAGATTCAGACGTTACTTTGCGAAGGACCATATCAACAAACTGGACCAAATTACCTTGCTACTCTGCGAAACCAGCGCCGTGAGTGGAAGCATGACAGCTAAGTCTGTACGATAAATGCGAGGTATGCCAATCGTTCAAGTAGCGAACGGTCGTACTATTTGATCCGGATGATGCCTCGTATAGAGGTGAAATAGAAATAAATACGGGAGGTCTATCTACATATTGTTTGGCTCTTTGGTTTTAGTGTTTTATGGTGGTGGTTTTTAGTTGAGTCTGCGTGACATATGTTGTTTCGTGTGCAAGCGGAGGAGGTTGAGTTTTTGCATGAAAAATCACACAGACGCAGCTGTCTTGCACGTGCACGGCACTGGTTTCGCGGAGTACTTAGGTAATTTGTTCCAGTTTGTCCCTAAACCTACGCTTAACAGAAGTGTAAAACGCCACCACGGTCGAATAGTAAAAACCGTGCACACAAACGTGTCTGGCAGATACGCGACACGTGCACACACCACGTTGCGTTATCGCTGGCTGAAATTCACTTATCAAAAGCTACAACTCTAAACTGGACTGAACTGCATTTTAAATCTTACCGTAAGCCAATTAGAATTTAAATTTGAGACCAATTTGGTGATGCGTTGTTACGTTTTTTTAAATTTGCGACATGCAGACTCGGCATGTGCCCGTTAGCAACTATTTCACGTTACAAGGGTATCAAATAAGCTTTAAGTACTAATCTTTCTTTAGTATCATCAAACAATACCTATCCAATATGGCCCAAGACTCCTCTTTGCTTCCTTCAAGACAAGATAAAAAAATACTCTGTACTGAAAACCATACGGAAAAGTAGTATGTTCTGCGTTTCGTGCAATGAGTGAGAGATTCGGAGGCTTACAGGGGGTACCTACAGGGCGGCAACAGATCAGCAAACTTGTTGGGGTTCTTGATTCCCATTGGCGGCGGTGATCACTTCCATCAGGTAATACTTACGCATGCACGTTTACCTCCCTTTAAAAAAAGGGTTAAAAAGGTACAAAAGGAATCCCTACCACAAAATAAATAATGTACAGAAACTTCTCTTACGACCGCGCTTAAACGAATTCAAACTTTATTCACACGCTCAAAAAGTTCGTATTACTTCATACACCATGCGCCAGGCGGCGCGAGTCAAAAGGAACGCGCCGCCTGCGCCCGCCTTCCCCCCGCTACTCTCGGCGACACGCTAGGGTTGCGCGGCAAGCTTACTGCGATTTGCCTATGCCATAGGCAAGCCGGTCGAGCGTACCTAGAGTGCGGAGTGGAACCCCCCTGTCCCTACGGTGTGACTCCATCTGGTCTGACCTATGACGTTTTATAGGGAATGCTAATTTAATTAATTTAAACGATTATTTTGGAAATCTCCTATCCTATCCTATCGGAAATATTCTATCGACATAGTAACAAAAAAAAAGTAGCTCTAATCTCATTTCGCTGACAAAATAATATGCAAGGTATCCCATGCTTGAAGGAATGTGCCATTAACCCCCAACAGACGCCACGCCTGGAGACACAGGCAGACACATCACACAAGTTTAACAGACAGAGACAGGAGTGTTAGGTACTACGAGTATAATTGGAATTGGCAGGGTGAGGTATGAAGATATAGATAGTAAAGTATACTGTCTAGAGGTCACATGGTGGTGGTATCGATTGACGGCACTGCGCTAGAGGCAGGGCGGGTTTCGTCACCGCCAGAAATAGTCAATGAATGGAGTAAATGACCTGGAGGTCACGACAATGGCGGAATAGATGTAGGCTATTCCTACTAAATATTATCCTTACTAATATTATAAATGCGAAAGTAACTCTGTCTGTCTGTCTGTCGCGCTTTCACGCCAAAACTACTGAACCGATTTAAATGAAATTTGGTACACAGATAGTCTAGAGACTGAGAAAGGACATAGGCTACTTTTTATTGCGAAGAAAGGGTTGTCAGGGGTTGAAAGGGGGGATGAAAAGTTGTATGGAAGTATCGTCATTTTTAGAGCTAGAAGCTTGAAACTTATCTTTTAGGTTGTTGATTCGATATAAATAAATATGACATTCAAAGGTTGTAGAAGTTTTACCCTTGAGGGTATAACAATAGGGAATAGGGGATGAAAGTTTGTAAGATCACACTTTTGAAAGACACTATTCCACGCGGACGAAGTCGCGGGCACAGCTAGTATCAAATAAATCGACACTAACGAACCTAGTTTATAAGGTAAGGTATAACAACATTTTGAAAAGTCATGGCTTAAAAGTTAAGAGGGTGGTAAACGTTATCGCCGTTTGTATGGGGAGCGCTGGGTACACAATATAGTTTTATCTACACACATATCATAAGTGCTCAATAACGCGTTCAAAAACCATAGAAAATGACCAGCATTATTACAACCAATGTTATTATAAGAATTTTCTTGTGTGTGGTAGTAGGTAATCTGTTCTGTATTGGGTAGTATCTCTTAGTAGTCTGTGTTTATTGGTGATCACATTATGAATTTAAACTTGGAACAGCGTGACGTTATGAATTTAAATTTGGAACAGCTGTCAAAATTCAAGTTGGTGTCTATTCTAGTATCCATAGATTTGTTATCGATACGAAACGTCAACTCAGTATGATTTTTCAATTTAAACGCACGACATTTTGACCTCGAGTGACATGACAATAGGGACTTCATTCGTTTGTCTATGATTTAAAAAAAACGTTCGTCTTGACGGATAGATCGATTTCCCGCCATTACTTGTTGTCACTCGTTTGTTGGTTTTTTGCTGTTACGGTTTTTTGCAGTTATGATATGTGTGTAGATAAAGTAATGTATGCAACTGTATGTAATTAGGCCTTAAAACACTCGTGTGATCCTATTATGAAACTCGCTGGCGCTCGTTTCATAAAACCACACTCGTGTTTTAAGGCCTCTCTTTATATACCAGTTGCATAAAATACTATTATATACTTAGGTACGTAATGTGTTGAGAGGTATGTAAAATGCATGATAAACAGAGTATGCTGATAGACACGTATATGTGAGAAAATTTGCAGGTGGCTACTACGTATGCCATAATATTGAGTCATAACTACTCATAACTTGAGTGTAGTCTGCGGGGATTAGATATTATGGTGCAATGAGTTTCTTCTACACCTATATGTGTAGTATTATCTAGATCTAGGTGTATACACAGAACCCCACGTATCACCTACATACTCATCAATCCATTTTGGTGTCAAATTCCACTGCCCATTAAAATTTTTAATCTTTTAGCGACTTTAGAAATTGAAAATAAACATTGAAACGGTTTATATACAGCGTGTTAAAAAAGACATTAAGTATTTAATAAAAAAACACAGCAATGCCCTTTCCTGAATTTCGTGAATTGATTCAAATTTCATTTCTAAGGTTACGTAGGTACCTCGAAAGGAAAAAAGGAACCCCTATAGGATCACTTATCGTTGCCCGTTTGTCTGTAGAGGTATTAAGGTAAAATTAATATCAAATACTCAGGTCTGCAGTCCCTTGGAGCTGTTTAAAAATAGAAATTCTGAGTCACCGCAATTAAAAGATACGGCCGTTTATTTCGCATATTTTGACATTCGCAAGGAATCAAAAACCTATAGGGTACTCGCGTTGATCTAGAACCATGAATGAAATTTGGCTTGGAAGGTCTTACAGCAAAAATAAAGGTGATGAGATGTTTGCAATGGGGTTTTCAGATACCGCAGTTATCATACTGTTTTAGATATATTCTAACTGCGTCAAAACTAACACGTTACCTCCCAGTTTTGTTTATATCAAACGTTTTATGAATTAAAGTTCTTCTATAATATGATAAACAATATTGTCAATGTGTGCTACATGCACACATCTACACATACTCATCATTCGCAGCTGTGTGCGTGAGTTACGTTACGACTGATACAGTTATAAATACGCGTTTACGCACGAACTAGGGAATTCCGACTTTGTTGCTGATTCAATAGGGTTATTTTGATTGCAAATTCAGTTTGGTTGGCAAGGAAAGATAAATAGGAACACATTCTGGTAATTTTCCAAAGAGATTGTGTGTGTTTGTGTTTGTACACAGTAATGGCGCAGTTGTCTGATTTAATAATTCGTCGATAATATTGACATCCTGATTGATTTTTCTGATAGATAAAAACAATCAGGGTTCGGAATTTTCATAGCACGGTATTTGGTATAAGCCTTAAGCGAGATATGGAGTCGACTTCATAAAACAAAGTTGCCGTTTCCATTTTAGAACGATCTCAATTTTTTTTATTTACCAATCCACTTAACTTAGTACTTTAGTTAGTCCTAAGATACTGCAATGCCCTAACAGGGTACAATTTGCTCACATTTGCCTACCTGTAGGTCTAGCACCTTATGAAAACCACGATCGCAGTACTTACCAATAGCTTATTTCGGTTCATTTCACTAGGTTTTACTTGTCTAAACCGTGAATTTTTGTATGTCGTCGTCGCTAGAAGCGGAATGAGGTAAAAATTTTAAATTAACTAATTTATTAATTGTACAGACCAACTAGAAACTACTAAACAGTAGGCAGGCAATATCTGCTGTTCTATGTTGACTTAGGAAAGGCTTCTCGAGTTATTGCTGCTCTTCATATGAAGCTAGGAGCTGCAAAATCAGTATCTCATAGTTGAAGGTGTGCACTTAAATTAGCACGAATCTTCTCGATCCGCGTTAACTCACTACGTAACTCAGTACGTCTCTCTCCCACTGGGGTAGTTAGAACAAGACGCATTCAGTTACGTAGCTAGTTAACTCGTGTCCAGAAGCTTCGTGCTCGGAGCAATAAACACGACATAGGGTCGTGGGGTCCCCTTTCAAGAAGAAAACTGCAAATAAAGTACAAGCATTATCTGTAGAGTAGGATATTTTAAGGTCACTGAACCTCCTCAGCGTGTGAAGCTTTATACGCCTCTAAACACGATAGGGAAGGAAAAGAAACAGGAAAGCGGACGACGCTACCCGCTGCAATGCCTGCAATATGGTATTAATGCTGAAAAGAAGATGAATAAATCCAATCAAAATGTTATGTATTATTCAGCAATTAACCTTATTTGTTTCATTAATTAAAACAGTAATTTACAATACTTGATGGCTAAATTGTTTATCATAAAGTTAATTAGCTATGAGCAATAGTATAGTATTAGATGTAAATAAAACGTAAAAACATAGTAATATTAAAATTAGGAACCATAACATCAATTTAATAAATTGTAATTTGACATTATTATGCCCTTATTGCTATTGCATTAAATTTAGGACATTTCTAGGATTATGAAGTGACAATATTGTACACCATACATATGTTGGAATATTTATCTATTACTACCCGTTATCTTGCAATAAATGAATTGATTAATTTATTGAAAAATATTCTATGCCGACTCTATAGTTTTTTTTGGTCACAGAAAGAAATGCTTTCTTGGTATCATTAAACCGGCGAAGGTTAGTTGGGTTTCCATGGAAACTGCATTAAATACAAGAAGATATCGCTGTTCAACTTCCTAATCTAAGAAAGTTTGAGTAGAAATCTAGTCACCACGCAGTTAACACAGATAATTAGTGTATCACTAGAGAAAGGCCCTTAGATGTAATTTTCTGTAAAAAAATCAGTTGTTACATAATATTACATACTAGAGTTATGGTTAAAATTAGCAAAGAGTATTGTAAATTTTAAGAATTTTTATTATTTTCAGCCATATTATTTTGGTACAATATCAACCGTTTTCGTTCGGTAAAATCCGCCATTTTGCGTGTTGGGACCTTGATCAACCATTGAAATCAACTTTGGTAGGTGTATAATGTACTTACGTAAAATCTGGTAAATCCAACATAATCAATTTTCAATAAATATGCAATGAAAACATCAGCTGATAATAAATAAGTACTCATAGGTAGGTAAGTTGGATTGATAAATATATACCTATCTGTATGCATTATGTTGATGCGTCCATACAAAGACTTTCGAAGTTTTTTACTCCATAGTCCTAGATCCCAATTCTCGGATCATGCGAGATGCATCTCACGTGCGGGATACGTCAAAAGTTACAGATTTCAAAGGGATTTGAGAGTTATTTTCGTGAGAGACAGATCTCGCATGATCCGAGAATCGCCCCGGTCACGTTATGATAAAGGCGGGCAACGCGCTGGTACATTCCGTTGCCATCGGAAGAATATTCTTCCGATGTTGCAGGTGTCTATGGGCGGCGGTGATAAAAATATAGTCTTAACTAAAATCAATATCCAGTTTGACAATTTGATCCGACTTCTTATTCTCGACCAAGGGGCAGCCATGGGTCCCTCCCTATACTATCAAACCTTCTAATTTTTTTTATACACCATAGGAAGGCAAACGAGCAAGTGGGGTCACCTGATGGTAAGTGATCACCACTGCCCATAGACACCCGCAATACCAAAGATATTGCAGACGCGTCGCTAAAAAAAAAAAAACTTTTATTCTCAAACAATAAGGCCCATGGTTTGTTAGTTACAATAATCTTATTAAACAAAATTAGTAAATATTAACAAAGGGAGAAAAAAAAGATACAAATACAAATAAAAATAAATAAAAAGATATATCTCAACCAGAAAAAATCCAGAAGACTAAGATGGAATACCTCTTGTGTCAGTAATTGCACCGGCTGTCTTGCTCTCCACGCCGGAACCCAACAGTTTGCACTGTAACATGTGAATTAGATACGGTTCTATGGTGGATTTTAGAATATATGTAGAAATAGTTCAGTCGACCAAGTAATTGCTTAACCACTTTTGAACCTTATCCCTTTGTAATACAGTCGAAAAGTGGTCAAGCAGTTTCTTGGTCGACTATACAAGTTACAAGACCTACAGAAGTTTTACAATTCGATTCGGACTATGATAAAAGTATTTTTATGACGAATCGCCATTTATTAGATTTCACAGGCTCGTTGCATAACATCGTGACGTCATACACCTTCCGCCTATGTATGACATACGTAACTTGCATATGTAGGTGTTTACTGATGTGACACATACATACTTGAAACTGGTTCGGGGAAAGTCCACCGTCAGACCAATGACTCAATACTAAGATTTTTTTTTTAAATTAAATAACAAAAACGCATGAATCACATAAATATATGTAAGCAATAAAAAATAAAGTTAATTAAAAAGAGAAAAAGATGCATAATAAAGATCTGTCAGGTGTGGGGTTCGAACCCACGCTCCCTCTCGGGAACCAGAGCTTAAATCTGGCGCCTTAGACCACTCGGCCAACCTGACTTATGAAGAGCGTTCAAAATTAGAGACTAGTTCTACAGACATTGACAACAACAAGTTGTTGAATAATACGCAGTAACCGTTAATTAAGATTTTATTAAAGTTTTAAGACATGCATTTATTTGGTAGTTAGTTGCTAGGCAACCGAGCAATGTTAAGGATACATGTAAAAAACGCAGAAAAAGATTTTTCCCGGAAATTAGACCTAGCTAAATCGATTTTTTGCCTCCCCCTGTAATCTTCGAAATCATTCGAGCCGGTTTCAAAAACGTGATTACAAACAAACAAAAAATAAAATATAATATACATATAAAATGTTGCTCAAATGGTGTAGTTGGCATACTATAACATAACTGTTAAATTGTTAAAAGCCCATTTACGACAGTTAATGGAAGTATGTTCATTTGGATTAATTAACAGTAATATTACTAATATTCTTTGAATTAATCTTAAATTAGAATTATGTGTTTTAACAACCTATATTCCATCTATGAATGAAGCATTGCAGCGTGTTGCAGAGATTGACTGGGCAAAGTTTTAGAATCGACGCATCGCCACCATAGATGGCGCTGTTCTCAACAGTCTTTACCATGGGATTTTGTTTCTTTTTGGCATAATTTGTAAAGTAATGATTAGTGAATTAGTACTCAGTAATTGAACAGCAACATGATTTCGATGTATTCAATAGTTTTATCATTCGAATTGTATCTCTTATGTACCTACTAAGTACACAGTTTTGTTTTCATTTTGTAATATTTTAGTTTTACAGTATTAAACGAGCAGAATTTATAAATAAAAACAAATTTATTTGAGCGAGCTTATTTTTTGAAAATATTTTCGCTATTATTTGTTTGCTATGTCTATTCCACATGCAACTGGTTAGTTCCGTTTTATGCCACTAGGGCATTCGTTCGTGACATAGACGCTAGAATAATAAGCATGAAAACTGCCATAAAAATGTAATGTATTAAGACCTTTTTCATTTAAGAGGAATCTGAACCCAGCCCCAAAAAGCGCTCCCCATACAAACGGCGATAACGTTTTCCACCCTTTAAACCTTAACCTATGGCAATCATTTTTTGATATGTTGTCATTATGCCTTAGAACTAGGTTTGTATGTTTTGATTTTTTTCATATTCTTCTTAGATTTGTCAATATTTGCATTTTAGGAGTTTCATACAAAACACAAAAGCGTCAATATTTTTGAAACTTTTAAGAATATTTAAAAAATCAAAACATACAAACCTAGTTCTAGGGCATAATGATAACGTACAAAAAAAATCATGGTTATAGGTTAACGTTTAGAGGGTGGAAAACGTTTTCGCCGTTTGTATGGAGAGCGCTGGGATCACACTCCTCTTAATACATATAGTACAACGTTTACATATACTTTATATGTATAGAGGTAATACATATATGTACGTATAAAGTGGTACAATACACTACGGACGGCCACAATGTCAACAACAAAATGCCGCCGGATGCTGTGCGTTTCCGTTTTTGACAAATGGCGCTTTATGTCATTTGTCATTGTATATGATTTAGATCAGAGTTTCTCAACTTTTTGCATAGTGCCTCGTTAGCACAATCTAATATGGGTCTAAGGCTACTTTTCCACCAGAGATGTGCGAGGATGCGTAGTTCGCTACGCAAACACATGCTTCGGCATGTGTTTGTAAGAACCAATAGAATCGCTTCATTTACCTCGCCTCGGTCAGCACAGCTCTGGTTGAAACGGCTCATTGGTTCTTTACAAACACATCCCTCGCTACGCATCCTCGCACATCTCTGGTGGAAACGTAGCCTAATTAACCTACTCTTACGAAAAATGCGACGATCGTCGAACGCTCGGCCGCGCCATTTTGCATCAAAGTTAAATTTTTTACTACTACTTAATTTTTATTTTGCTCCTAGACCCTCTGGGGTTTGCGGAACCCTGGGGTCCCCGGACCCTTAGTTGGGATACCCTGATATAGATCAACGAATCAAGGGCAATGAGTACACTATCTATTGATATGACATTGCGTGTGTGACTATTGAGATCAACGACTCTACGGATCAATATCGAATTCCTAATAACGTTTGACCTAATTATCGTTTCTCCTTATCATTAGGTTCTCCCAATCCTAAAGAATTTTGTCCGAAACCGTAAACTTTCAGGATTTCTTAAAAAAATATCATAGTATCTAATAGAACCATTTGCGTTAAAATAAAAAGTTTACGGTTTCCTTTAGGTCAAAATGACGATTAGGATAAACGATACATTAGGACAAGCGATGAATTAGAGATTCCGAATAGTACCGTAATTTTATTAGCCGTGGTTTGGTTTGAAACTATCGCTTTCACATACAAGCGCGGTAGTTTTGCATAGACGGTGGCGCCATCGCCATGTTCACTTGGTAACTGGGGGTATAGTATACAGGCTGTTTAGTAGTCGATAGTGTCGTTCAGGGTAGGGATAGGATGATTCTAAACATTTTTCACCAGATTTACTTCTATGCAAATTTCAATTTCTAACGGGTTTTAAGATCAGAAATAAATTAAGTGAACACTCTGTGTAGCCTGTATCGATAGCATTTTGAGTTATTTACATTCTCAATGCCTGCACGTGCTAACTGCTGTATAAATAAAAAAATTGCACCGTTTATTCAACACTAATAGTCCCGCAATCAAGGGTGCAATCGCAGGGGAGCATGAATCTCACCTGATGACTACAGCTCATCAAAAAATCTCTACGAAAAAGGCCATCTCCCTATGAGATTAAAAAATCGCACTCCAGTCCAGCAGCGTTGTAGAAATCCTCGATGCACTGGCAGACCGTCTCCAGATAATCCTCGTTGCCTCATAGACTGACGTAAAGAAGGTGGAAATAAAAGAAGGTACCATAGAAAATCTAGCACCATTTATTCAGCACTAATAGTCCCGCATTCAGCGACCCGCTGACGAAAGCCGGTGCCGCAGCGTTACACACATTCCTTAAAGTACTGGCAGACGCTTTCCGCACAATCCTCGTTCCCTCATAGACTGTCATAGAGAAGGTGGAAGTGGAATTAAAAAAGGAACAGTTAAAAATCTACTAAAATTTATTCAGCACTAATAGTCCTATAATCAGCATCCAGCTGACGAAAGTCGATGTCGCAGCGTTGCAGCCGTCCTCGAAGCACTGGCAGACCGTCTCCAGGTGATCCTCGTTGTCGGCCTTGTAGCAGTCCCGGTGGGAGCGCACCCAGCCGCAGCCACGGGCCACGCGAACCTCCGAGTCCTTGTGCTTGTGGAGTACTGGAACAACATTACAGCGCATCAGGACACAAAACAAGAGTAAGAAATACAGTGGCTCTAACAGGATCGGCCAGGTTTAGACCGCTACCGACGAAGGTATCATATGCGGCCCTTAACATGCTAGCTAAGCTATAGAGCTAAGAAATCTAAATGTAAAAGAATGGAATTTTTTCTAATACTTTTAAATTTTTTATTGGTCTGTTACCTGAAAATAAATGAATTTTAATTTAATTCAGTTTATCTCTGTGTGTGTCCTTTTCTTATTAACATTGCGTGAATATGTAAGCAGGTACTAATATTAACCACAGCCATGTTAATCGTCTCAATTTATTTATCTACAACTTTTCGTATTTTGCATAATTTGCTAGCACCGTGTTCCAAAGCGTGTAACAAGGTGGTCTAATTGTATCAATACGGACCCCGCAAACCTGAATCTACAAATGACTAGCCACCCCGGCTTTGCAAGGGTACATTCAATTAGGACGAAATATACATAAAAACCTTGAAAAAATGGTCTAAATGACAGTGATAACCGTAATAAAATCCGTTGCCTGGTTCAGAAGAAGAAAGCGGCGGAAGATAATATGCTTACCAACAGGAATGGATAGCGATTTTGCTACAGACTTTGTAAAGAAGATTCTTCTACAGTTCTAAGAGCACTTACTGGTCTGGACAATCTTCCTGCAGAAGAAATCCTTCTGGCCATGACTGAGGACACCTTCAGCGCAATCCGCGACCCTGAGGTACTTGTGGAGAGAGTCCTTATCGTAGATGCTGGGGTCCAAGCACATGGTGTTGTTCACGCTGCTGCACTCGTAGCAGAGGATTGCGGTGGCTAAACATTAAAGAGTTGAATTTAGTGAAAATGAAATGAAACGAAATTCATTTTATTTTGCAAGTAGACTCTATAGGCTCTTTTCCATGTCTGAGTCTACCAGCGCTTCGGGAAATGGAAGATTCTGTTGAGAAGAAGCGCTGCATAATACTCAATAGTAGTAATGGTAGTGGTCAAGTGGTTGAGGACCAAACTCGTTCCACCACCAAGGCTACCACCGTCTGGACGTTGGATTTTGAATTTAGCTTCGATGTAACGGAATGAAGGCGGAAGATGGCTGATCCGAGAGGGTTTGTGTTGTTGACAGCGTTGAGAGATTTGATTTGTGTTGCAGAACAAATTTGAAGGGAAATTAAAGAATTAAACATTCCTCAAACGACAACGAGCATAGTCATAGGAATACTGTATATATAGAAGTCGAATTTTCTAATAAGGTTTTCTTATGACTGTTTATTCCTAAAATTCGATGACCTATTTATGTTTTAAAATAATGCCGTTCAAAGGTTAACTAGACGACAACTTTGTATTTGTAAATTTGTTTGGTTTTGTAATCTGTTATTTCAATGCATTGTGTACAATCTTAGAGTCAAACACACTCGTATATCCGGAGTTAATATTTTACATTTTTTTTTTTAAAGTAGGTAAGGTACCTGAAGTATAAAGTTTGCCTTTGTAATCATATCTATTTATTGCAAGGCAGTTATACCTATTTTAAGAGTTACGTAGCTCTTGAACCACATGGCAATGTCAGCCGAGACCAAGTCAAGTCAAATAAACAAACATCACGTTTTAGATAAGAGAACTGAGTATTTACTGCTCTACCTGACCTTTCTACCGGACATATTATTTCAAAACTTGGCAGAGATTTTTAACATTCGCCAGCCGAGCACCAATCAGTGCGGCTAAAATATACGCTCGCGTCTTTGATTGACCCGCGGCTGGCACATTTCAAGCGAAAGTCAAAATCGGAACTGCGAGCTGTACTGAACTTTCCGTGAAGGCTCTAATAAATTGGTAGAAGCTTATCGTTTTTCATTTGTTATTTGTTGCTAACAACAGTGTTTGTTACTCACTCAATTCGTCTATGAATATGAATCCATGCTAAAGAGACAGTTTGAACGAACAATAAAAACAAAAGACTATCTTCTTTAAGGATATCTCGTGGTGTGCAATTTTTGAATCTCACCAGGTGACTAAAGCTGACCAAGATGGCCGAATCGCTATGAAAAACGGCCATTTTGGTGAGCCCTAGACCTGTGCACCTAGCACGAATCTTCTCGATATGCGTTAACTCGCTACGTAACTCAGTGCGTGTCGAGAAGATTCGTGCTAGGTGCACAGGTGAGATTCAAAAATCGTACTCCAGAGCAAAGAAGAAAAAACGGCAAAACTACAAGAGTTACTCCCGATGGAAATTTTTAACCAAAAGCCAATTTGCGCTGTATTCCGGTTCTTGGCATAGCCAAATAATTTAACGGCAAAGAAATTAGTTTGCAAAAACTTACCACATCCGACGCATGCTGAGATAAAAACTGTAGTAAGTAAAAATTTTATCATTTTGTAATAAAATACGATGCTTTTACAAATGAGATTCGTCTCTCGGACGTTGTGTGTTTAATGATTAATATTATTAATGATTGTGAGTAAACTAAGAGATAAGTACTGGAGATAAATGCAACGAGTTAGCCGACGGGTGCCGTCGATGTGCCATTAGTCATCAAACTCGGCTTTTAAGTTCATGAGCTGACAATCCACGGCCCTATTCTAGATATGGGCGACGATGGCCAATACCACGGCGGCGGCGTGGTCTCAAAATTTCTTCGGCGGCGGCGGCGCGGCGGCGTGACCTGTAATTTAAATTTTTTATCAGGGGTCGATTTCTTTAATATATTTTTTAAGAAAACCATATTGTTGTTGCCAAATAAAGTTCTATATTCTTTAGTAAAGAAATGGAAGACATAAACGATCGTAACTTTTAACACCTTGTCAAAATGTACTTTTTTAATCGACTTCGAAAAAGGAGGAGGTTCTCAATTTAACTAAATATGTAATGTTAGTTTTTATTTGCTTGTATGTTACGCAATATTTCCGCCAATTGTTAATAGATTTAAATGATTGTTTTTTTAATTTTGAATGATTAATCGCTGTCTGCGTGTAAATACGAGAAGGAAAGCCAGTGGCGTAACTGTACCATCTGGGGCCCGTGGCAAATTCTTTTGATGGGGCTCTATCAGTAATATTTTTGAGCCCTCTTGGGTCAGGGGCCCGTGGCATTTTGCCCAGCCCTGCCACCCTATTGTTACGCCACTGAGGAAAGCACATCGCGACGGCGCGCCGCGTGCCCCGCTCAGCGGCGGCGCGCCGTACGAATTCACGGCAACGACGGCGCGCCGGCGCGGCGCTCATATCTATTGCCGAGTCACGTGACTATTTTGTTTACCTTATTTTCAGTACTATTTCTTTAGGTACCGGGTTAGGAACAATAGGTACCGGGAACGCAGACGTGCGTTTCAAATCCAAATGACAGCAAAGTTGTGACAGTGGCGCCGTCTAAAAGTACTGCTAATTCATAAATGCGTTGCCGGCTTACTGGCGCATCTACAATTCTTGTACGCTTTTATTGAAGTCATGGATAGTGAAATACTAGAGTTTATCGCACACACAAATTATCCGTCCCTCTCGCGCACGCCTACCGGTTAGAAAGAGTTATATGCTTAATTTCAGCGACAAAAGATAGTGTGCTAGGTCTTCTGAGTAGTACCTTTTATGATATGCACCATTTAATATCTTAAAACCTTTACGAAAATGGAATGCTAAATTCCTGTCCAATGGCTTCTAAAGTTACATTTAATATTGTGATCCTGCGACCAGAATGGAAGTCTTGCTAACGGAATGAGGTCAGTTCAATAAAGAGGTTAACTCCTTCTTCGTGACACACGCATGTTTCAACTTTCGATCATTTTTATTGCTCGGAAACATCGTATCTCACACGACATGAGCATTCAGGAAAAAACATTGTGTTTTAGAGTTTCGCGAGTAGGTACATATATTTTTTACATTTCAAGGGTGGCTTTAGCCTCTATTACCTAAAGGCCAATTCAACTCGAAAACGCAATGTTTCAATTAAAGCCAAAATTTCATAAAATTCTGGACGGCCTTTTTTCCAGGAACTTTCCGCATTTAAATGGCCAAATGTATATACCAATAATAATAATGTGCCACTGCCAATAATCCTGTTGCCGCTAATAATATCATTGGTATTATTTCAGGTATAATATTCCCAATGTCACCGGTAATATTCGGGTATGCCCGAAATATTTCCAGCAATATTCCAATTTTGAGCAATATAGCCGGAAACAGTACATCATTAGCCTACCAATATACCGCGATATCTGCTGCTGCTTTCATTGTTTTAATACTTTTAATCCAAGAAAGTTTTGAAATAAAGTTCACATAAAAAAAATGTTTAAAAACTGCACTTAAAACGCAAGCCTTGTAGTTTCGGACTTGATGACGGCTAATGAAATGAAGTATACTCCCATATACATATTTCCATTATATTATTATATTATATTAATGATATCCCTTGTCAGAATAGGCACAGGTTGCCACGCACTGTTAAACTGCATTATTCTACAATTTAACACGTCGACACTTTCTATTGTATATTGACAACGGCTGCAGTTCGTTGCGTGCGACAACAAGCTGTAAAGGACGGCCGACGCCGGGCAATAATGTATTCTTACATGAAGTTACTCGAATAAGTCTGTACTAAAAAGACGTTAGGTTCATCTTTGAATAATTGATGTTCTATTTCCTTCAATACGAAAACTGTCCCGTGCAAGGTGAAAGGTCAATATGAGTAACATTCTGGAATGAAGTTTCTTCTCGAGTATTGAGTGTGAGTGTGCGATACAAAACTAAAATAAAATATGATCAGTAAAATTTATTGAGGACTGTGTTAGTGATTTCATTTGGTAATTTATGGCTGCCTTAAAAGAGCACGGAAACGGTTATGGAATAATTTTAAGACTATATAATTAGAGAGCTGAAGATTGGGCTGACGAGCCGACATCGCACTACAGGAGACAAAAATCGGGCTTAGTGGTGTAATTTCAGAAATGCCTAATACCTACATTCACGAATCAACTGATGATGAAGTGGAAAGCGCGACGAAAAGTTGTAGAAAATTTCATCATTCGCACTGCTTTTTGGCGGCATTTGGGAGGTTGAAGTTAACAGTATCATGCCAGCTGGTTGCATTGTCTTTCAGTAGATGATTAGGGTTTGACGCACTTTGGTATGGTAATGGTGTAAAAAGTTTTCTCGTGCTCACTATTTTCACCTTTCAAAATTAAACCAAAGTTTGTTGTTCTTACAGAATTAGAAAAAAAGGTTTGTGTGTGAATCAATAAATAATATTTGTTGTTGTTAATTGGTTTGTCTTGCTTTTATGGCAAAATCACTGTGCTGCTTGTTGCTATTTTTTATCCTTTTAAACTTGACTGAATAAAAACAAAATGAACAAAAGCCACTACTTCATTCAATTTTAAAACAAACCGCAAATTATTTCTGGCTAGTCTTAATGGTATACAAACCAAATAAAATTGATACTTGCATGTAGAAGAGAGGAAGATGAGCAATAAAACACTTATAACGTTTGCTTTAACTGCCATGTTTCAAACGCCTTCAAATTCCGTAACCAACACCCAACACAATGAACATGAAACGGATTGCCACATAAATTTATTTAGGCGCTTAAAATTTTCTAGTACCATAAAGTTAACTTTGAGACTATTATTTGTGAGTTTAGTACATTTCCTTCAAGTACAGTCGACCAAGAAATTGCTTGGCCACTTTTCGACCGTATTACAAAGGGCTAAGGTTCAAAAGTGGTCAAGCAGTTACTTGGTCGACTTACCCGCTTATTCATAAAAACTTAACAATATTTTTAAGCTAACAAATGTTATGTCCCTTACATTTGAGGGCAAACGTCACAATGACAGATAAAGACATAAAACATGTTAACTAACAAACGTTAACGAAGCGTTTATGAATAAGGGGGTTAGTATTTAGTTAAGATAAAGTTCCTCAGTGGACGCTGGTCACGAACTGTGATAAAGAAACAAGTACAACAGTTTACAAGTGTGTTACTTTAAGCCTGTTTGTAAAGTAGTAAGAACCAACTGGATTTGGTCGGATCCAATCCTAAGAGGAAAGGTATTCACCTCTGAGAAAGGAAACATTAATAAACTGCATAAGTTTGACGCTTGAGCTGTGAGGTTCGTTCTTGTACAAACTGAACTGTGGCCCGTTCCACGAAGCTACAAATTACAATTTTACAAGTCTAACTTGTATCTTAGTGAAACGGGCCACTGGTAGGAAGTGTTAGTTAACACTCCTTTCAAGGAAATCCAAACACGTACCACCGTAGAACCTAGTCGAAGAGACATACGCATGACATTTGTATGACATTAGCATGGCGTTTAACGCATCGCGTCATTGCGACAGGGTTCTAAGGTGAGTGTTCTACGTGAATGTATTTACCCTACTGTACGTGTCTATAAGGTGGGTAAACAAAATCCGAGATCAAAAATAAGGGTCTGTGTTAAATTAAATATTTAAGACTAGCGGACGTGCGCGACTTCGTTCACGTAAAATTAGTAGCCTATGTCCGTCAGGAATAGTGTAGCTTCCTATCTGTGAAAGAATTTTTGAAATCGGTTCAGTAGTTCCCGAGATTACCCCCTACATACAAACAAACTAACAAAAAAACAAACAAACAAAGTTTTTCTCTTTATTATATTAGTGTAGATTAGTGTAGATGTAAAAATAACATTGTAATTTTAATTTATATAAAAAAATATTACCTCGTTGAGTTTCTTGCCGGTATTTTCTCATCAGAGTGTTTCCTATAAACCTAATCTGATAAAAGATATTTTGACTTTGCTGTTTTCACTGTCATTTAGAGATTTTTTTAATGGTTTTGATGTACAGTATATTTCGTTTGTGTCTTGTTTTATAATATAGTAGTGGTCATTTATCTGGTTGACGATCATTAAGTATTAATATGACTAAGGGATTTGGCCTTAGAGCGTGAAGCCTAACGCATCATTAGAAGGGAAGTGCGATGTAGAGCGTACAGTCTCGTTGTAAATATTTTTAACTGATTTCTACTTTTTTTTTTTAAGTTCTGACTTATTTTATCTTATTGTATTGGCGATCCCTGGCTCCAAATAGTACACCTACTGTGTTAAATTTTTAAATATTTAATATTAAAATAACATTGTAATTTTGATTTATTCAAAAAATTACACCTCGTTGAGTTTCTTGCCGGTATCTTCTCATTGGTAAGCCTAATCCGAATAAAATTTGACTTTGACTTGCCTTGACTTTGATTCCAATACCTAAGTCTAGATTGTACTATATTGGGCAGCTCTCCAACTACATTTATCGAACAATACTGCCGTGACATCCGCGATATCTCTACGTGAACTCGGCCGTAAAAAGGTACAGTCAGCGTCAAATATACCAGAGCGGGCAAGGTGTCAAAAATATCTGAACTCGACTCTATTGTCAAATACGCTCGGGCGTGTTCAGATATTTTTGACCACCTTGCCCGCTCTGGTATATTTGACGCTGACTGTACTAAACTGGGATAGTTTTTATGTAAGATGGAACTGAAAGGCATATTAAGTAACTGCAATGTGGCCCTACATGACCAGCACAGGAATGCGATTTTTTAAAGCTCGCAAAAATGGCAGTTTTTCATTGAAATGCGGCCATTTTGGTGAACTTTAGTCACCTAGTTAGATTCAAAAATTGCATTTGAATCTCACCGGGTAACTAAAGCTCACCAAAATAGCAATTTTTCATAGAGATTCGGCCATTTTGGTGAGCTCTAGTCACCTGGTGAGATTCAAAAATTGCACCCCAAGAGTGCGATTTTTTAAATCTCACCAAAATGGCCGTTTTTCTTAGAGATTCGGCCGTTTCGGTGAGCTTTAGTCACCTGGTGAGAATTTAAAATTGCACCTCAGAATGTATTTATCCCTGTCTCTCTCAAACTTATGTCATAAGCAAGGGACGCAATTAGAGACAAACTTAACTGGTCGGGTGACAAGGAAGGGTTTTTATGTATGTACAGACCAATTTGAATCATAGGCCACTGTAGAACCTTTTGCCAATGCCAAAATCTCAGCGATGACACATTGCGACAACGTTCTACAATGGCCTATGAATTAAATTGGTTTACGGTACTCCTTTTTTGTACCATGTGCGAAGCCATTATTTATTAATTTATTATTTTTTAGTGTTTGCCATGGCAAATGGTTGTCTGGAAGAGATCGCTCTTAAGCAATAAGACCGTCTTTAAGTGGATTTTTGTAAACTGTTTTCCGTGTGGTTCTCAATAAAGAGTATTTATCTTGTCTTGTCTCGTATTTATAATTATGTCTTTAAAAGCTGGCTGTTTGCTATAAAAACCTGTACCTACTAACATTTCAGCTAAAAAAACTTAAAATCGAACCCGGTACTCGGCAAATCAGGCACAACGTCTAAATAGGAACCTCATTATTTCATTCATACTACCTTGGCTTAATATTATTAAGCCCTATATTAACCAACCCAACCTCAACCCTAACACGAACAAGATAAGACACACTTTGAACTCCCGCTCGATTCCCAGTTAATGTGGCTTGGCGTTTGGTAGAGGTATTATGGACTCTATTGCATTGTGTTAAGGCGGCGTGGTGGATGCGCGTGGGCAGGGTATTTCAGTCCACGGCGACGGCAGATTGGAGGAAGTCCTGCGTTACGGCAATTGGTGCCCTAATCGTCGAGCCAGCACACGCTGGGGACAGGGGCTCCAGTGGCTTTAACGTGACCGGCCTGATTTAATTTATGAAAAGAAAAATAGTTCATTCGGTGCCCAGAACATAGATTGATCTAAAAAGTAAGGGCATCGTGAAGGCACCCACTCAGGAGATACTGCCGTAGGTCACTGGTTCATATCCGGCTCAAAGGACCAAATTACATGTAGAAAATATATGTTTAAGAATAAACTGTATTGTAAAATGAATAATTAGGTAATGGAGTAATTAAAATGCGTGCTTACGGAAACAATGCAATTTATTGGACTGAAGAAAAATATATTGTCATAGACTATAGACAATTCTTAGCGTTGTAAACACTACCGTCTTCCGCGGGCATCTCTATCCGGAGGGCAAAACAATGAAAGTACTTATCTACTCTACCACTACAAAGACTACAGTATGACATAACACAAACGTACTCTTTCGCCAACGAACCGTTTTACAGTAGGTATATGATGGCGAAGTATTACCTTCGAAAAACTGCACCAAAAATAAAATAAAATGTTTTTGCCCGACGAAAGAAACCAGTCGAGGCTGTCAAGTCGACCTGTATATGTATTTTAAGACAATAAATAATAAAAAAATACTCCCGGCATTTGAGTACCTTGACCTATATTGCGCTAGTCATTCCACAATTTCCACATGCCGCTGTCTTCTCTGCCTGTGCGCAGGATACGGGCGCTTACCGACACGGCAGAGGGATCACGAAATATCCGTACCTACATGTTGATACATATACACATCATACAAAACAACCGGCCACGTATGTATACACTATTCAATTCAAATTCAAATTCAAAATTATTTATTCGCTGATTTTAGGTAAAATAAGAATAAGATTAGTAAAAGCACATATAACGTTTCACTAAAACCTACCTTACTAGGCATGCGAAATTAAAACTAGGACAAACTTAAATCTATTTATAATCCAAAAATTCTTGAATGCTGTAAAATCATTTATCAGCAAGCCATTTTTTTAAGGTACTTTTAAATTTATAAAATGTTAGATCTTTTATTGTATCTGGTAGTTGATTGAAGATCCTAATACACATTACGTAACTATTTTTGGCAACAAGAGATAACTTACATAAAGGAACGTATAATTTATTTCTGTATTGCGGCCGAACCGGGTTTTTATATAAATCCTTGGCTTTATACATATAGCATGCGATTTCGTACTCATAAGTAAGTACTGTACGCACTTGGCATAATTCAACATTTGGTTCATACTGTTTAAAACACACGCAAACACAAATACACAATCACACAACTCGTACACACGCACACTTACACACTAACACTCTCTCTCTCTCTCACACACACACACACACACAGAAGCTCATACATAATTGTTATAATAGTAATAATTGTAATAATTAATACCTACTTAAAAAAGTGTAGAAGTAGATTATAAGTACCTAACTGTAATACATTGCTATACCCTAACAGGGTCCATGTTCTAGCATTTAAGTTTTATTTGTTATTTTATGGATGCAATAAATAAAGAAAGAAAGAATAAAGACGAATACGTTATTCTAATATTTTATTTGTTTCCAAAAATTAAAAGAATTGGTTAAAAGAAGAAAACTTTTTTTTTCGGTATGGTTTTTCTGTAACAGGGGTTACGGAGGTTAGATGGTCTCTCAAATCCGCCAAATGCCGAATCTGGGATCACGATCAAAGCGCAACCCGAAAAACATAACCCCTCCTTTCTTTCGGCAGTCGGGTACAGGCGCTAAATAGGTGAACGAGGTTCATCGAATCATATAGTAAAAAAATCATAGTTTACAATATAGTTTCGTAAAGACACTCTACTGCGATCCACGCAGATTTTTTTAATAATGCACAAGCGCAACACTAGACTTTCTTTAATAAGTATGTCTATTCTGTTATTTAAATACTAAAAGGCAATTACCGTATGTTGAAAAAAAAAGGAAAACCCGACTACATAAAATAATTATAACTGCTTTTCTTATTCATGAAAAGTTGAAAACCATTTTTAACACATTAATTTTTAACGTTATTTTACTACATTAAGGAATAAAATGTGTACAAAGGGCGAACTTAGTCAATGCAAGACCTTAAGAGGAGTGTGAACCCAGCCCCAAACAGCGCTCCTCATTCTAACGGCGATAACGTTTTCCACCTTCTAAACCTTAACCTATGGCCATTGTTTTTTGATATGTTGTTATTATGCCTTAGAACTAGGTTTGTATGTTTTGATTTTCTTAATATTCTTCATAGATTTGACAATATTTGCATTTTAAGAGTTTCATACCAAACAAAAAAGCGTCAATATTTTTGAAACTATATTGAGAATATTTAAAAAATCAAAACATCAAATCTAGTTCTAAAATGACAACATAAAAATCATGGCTATAGATCAAGATTTAGAGGGTAGAAAACCTTATCGCCGTTTGCATGGAGAGCGCTAGGTTCGCACTCCTCTTAAAGTACATCTCTAGCAATCAATCGTTAGCCAAAATAGAAAGGGCAGTGCAATTATATTTACTAGTAATTACTTAATTTATTAAAAGAGTTAAATGGTACATAACAGGTTAAGCATTGCATAAAATAACCGAGCTTTTGCTTCCATGGAGCGTTTTTCAGGAATTCAATACCAATTGTAAATCAGTGCTTACCGGCACCGGCTCACCGTCAATTTGTCACTGAATTATAACAATTGAATAAGCGTTCGCGTTCGTTCATTTAGGACATAGATATAACCTCTAACCATTGGATTGTATTCTATATCTCGTCTACATACTCCGCGGCAGTCTGCAGGCGGCGACGGCGCGTCCACCACGCACCGGCGATTTCTGGAATAATCCAAAAAGAAAATGGCCGCCGCAGCGCTGTGCTTTTTGGCGGTATTGTGCAGTTTACTCCATCAAGGTTGGTTAACTTTAAATTAGTTTAAACTGGGTTAAGTTAGTTAAGTCTGTCGGAGTATGTTCAGATGAGTGGATCTGTTGCGGAAACTTTTATGTGTTACTTATACGATTAAGTATAAGTAAGTGTAAAGTTTTGTGGGATACAAAAAAAATCTCTGTATAATTACTTAAGTAATTAATTGTATAGACAATTATTACCAAGCGCTACGTGCTCTAAGTCAGTTAATTAATACCATACGTATAAAGTAACTGGCGACTAGGGTTGCCAACATTTTTTCGGTTGAATATAGTATTTTTAAGAATAACCTAGGAAAATATATAGTACGCTTCAAAAAAGTATAGTATTTTTGATTTGACTGAATGTCGTTTCAATTCGTCAATGTATTATTTAGATATTTAATAAACGTGACAAGTGCTCCAAAGTATATTTGCGTAGTATTTAGTTCAACAGTATATAGTACGGAGAGCCGAAATATAGTAAAATACTATATAATATAGTAAGGATGGCAACCGTACTGGCGAGCCACCCCGGCATCGTACGGGTACAATTTATGTCATGTAAAAATAAATCTAAATGACAGTGAAAATGGTATCAAAATTCGTTGTGTGGTTTATATAGATGGAGTGGGCGTCTGAAGAGATATGAACAGACAGGAACGGGTTGCGACTTAACTTTATACTATGTAGTGATAATAGTTAGTTTTATTGGACATCAGGACATCACACAAATATAGTAAAGGAATAATAAATAAATTATACAATAAATTATCAATGAACAAAAACAATACAAACAATAATAACTAAACTAAAATAAATACAATATATACAAATAAAACTAAAGAAAACACACTTAATATCTAAATAAAACTAAAATAAAAGCTAACTTAGATCTAAATATGGTCCCCGTGGCATGGTGCCCAAAAGGCTGGCAGCGTTCCCACGTTGTATCGCAATGCTAATCCTTTGCGATAGGTAGCTGCCAGCCTTTTGATCACCTGTCACGTCGACTAGACGCTTTTGCAGTTCTTTAATAAATGTAGTGATATAGGTACAAGTTTTTTCCACACTCAACAATGAAAATCGAACCCAAGCCATCTCGCTTATCAAACGCTTGTTACCATCAAGTGTAAAATATTTGAATACATTCAACATCCCAAAAATATGTCGATACCTTTTCGAGTTTGACTGTACCACTAAGCACAACGTCTAAATATGGAAGTCTAAATTTAATCAAAAACATATTACAGAAAATAATTAGGATGTTTTAAGTACAATACAGGGAAAAAATGAAAAAACCGTTTTAAAAATATTTTTTTGCTCTTACAAACTTATGTTTGAATTATGTAAACTGACGGCGATCTGTGTCGATGTATGGGAACAACAGTTTTCCAAAGGCAAAGTTAAGTTTGTCCCTCAATGCAGTCATATTTTTGCTAGAGCAATATATTTTCCGTGCCTTAAAATTTTGTACGGAACCCTCCGTGCGCGAGTCCAACTCGCACTTGACCGGGTTTTTTATCTCACGACAACACCCAATAAGTTTCAGTAAGTTTAAATCCCACCCGAACAATATCATCAGTACCATCGTAGGAAAAGTGTAACTTTTCATTACACGACACTTTCATTAACAAACGTTTTGCTAAAGCAATGTTCGCTTATTGCGTTTGTAAGGAACCCTCGCTGTGCGAGTCCGTCTCGCACTTGGCCGATTTTTTTATTGAATCTATAGCTTATACGCTGTGCGAGGTACAGTCAAGGAATTTAATTCCCTACCCATTTCGTTGAAATGTCGTCTGACATTCGTGATGCATTAAGGTCGATATGTCAAACTAACGTCTTGCTCTATAGCTCTTATGGTGACAGTTTGCTATATGCTATTAAACCTTAGGTGGGTTAGAAATTTAATTCCTTGACTGTACTGTTTAAACGCCTCCCTCCCTGCGTCTCCATCAAACTAATGTCAAAAGAAAGGGACGGACATAAAGATAATCTCAAATAAACTATACTTGGCCATGTTAGGGGCACTGAAAAAAAAAGTATAGTCGACCAAGATATTCCTTAACTTCTATACTATCTATTACAAGGGGACAACGTTCAAAAGTGGTCAAGCAAATACTTTTGCGGGTGGTAAGACCTTGCGCAAGGTCCGTCCGGATCGCTACCACCACCTTGCTTACTAGTCCGCTAAACAGCAGTGCTTGCACTGTTTTTCCGGCGTGGAGAGCAAGACAGCCGGTGCAATTGCTGGCACAAGAGGTATTCCATCTTAGTCCTCTGGGTTGGCAACGCATCTGCAATCTCCTTGGTGTTGCGGGTGTCTAAAGGCGGTGGTTATCACTTACCATCAGGTGACCCACTTACTTGCCTTCCTATTATATCATCATCATCATCATATAATTTAAGAGCTTAGCTCGGTGAAGTAACAGCCTTTTCTGTCTGTCTATTGCCAAGGACCTGACTTCATGATAGGACATGACAACTTTCTCCATTACTTGAGCGAAGTAGGTGCGTATAGGTCCTATTATACATACATATAATACATACATATATATAGGTATATAATAAAAATAACTTGCTCGACTATTCTAATTAAATTTAAAATGCTATATATGGTATATATGGTATATATAATGACAACACAAAGAAAAATCAGGGTAGTGGCAGGACCATGCCTTGCGTTTTTCCAGTTTCGCCACATTACCGCTGCCATACCCTGCGAATCTTTCAATGTGTTTTTTCGTCTTTACTCTCAATACATTATTGATTTTTGTTTGGGAAAACTACCCTCGGTGTCACCTATGAGAAACTTAATCAAGTATGTTTAAAAGAATACAAAAATAACTGAAAAGTAAAAAAAATCGATTACAAAAATTCGACTATTGTACATTGGAACTGTCGTAACCCACACTCGTCTTCCAGGGTTGTCGATCACCTGCTACCAATGCAACAGCCACAACGACTCCCGCTGCTTGCTGCAGAAGCTGCCGGACTCGCTGCGGCTGCCCTGCGGGCCCAAGGACACCATGTGCCGGAAGATCTCGCAGGTGGTGGAGTTCGAGATGAACGGGATGCCGCCTGACAGCCGCGTGATCCGGGGCTGTGGCTGGGACGAGAGCAACTACAAGGTTAGTTAGGTACCTAAGTCATCATCATCATCATCATCATCATCTCAGCCACAAGAAGCCCACTGTTGAACATAGGCCTCCTCCATGGATTTCCAAAGTGACCGGTTTAAAGCAGCATGCAACCAGCGCCTTCCTGCCACCTGTATGAGGTCATCGGACCACCTTGTGGCTGGGCGTCCTACGCTGCGCTTGCCAATACGCGGTCGCCATTCGAGAACTTTTCGACCCCATCGGCCATCAGTTCTCCGTGCTATGTGCCCTGCCCACTGCCACTTCGACTTGCTAATCCGCTGGGCTACGTCGGTTACTTTCGTTCGTCTGCGGATCTCCTCATTTCTGAGGTTCTTAAGTACTTGATGTCAATGGTGACGCCGCTCTATGTAAAGAAATTGATTTACCAATGTGTAGAAGTATACAGGCGCCCTACGGCTATGCCACATAGAGGGAAAGTATCTTAAATATTGTAGATAGAACATTTTATAGGAAGGAGACTTCATTTTGATTTTAAATTGAAACTGCATTCAAAGACTTCGTATAAGTCGCGAAGTAATCGCCTGTCTGAACCGGAATCGAACCCGCCAAATGGTAAAAAAAAGCACTCGTAATTTTTAATGTAACATTTCGTGATCTGCTTTTTATTTAAGATGCTATGTTATTTGGAAAACAATAATCCTTAGCTACGATTGAGCCTTTTGATCAGGATCGCCAAATCGCCTACTCGTGTCTTGTGTTTTTTAACCATTTGGCGGGTTCGATTCCCGTGTTTTCAAAATCAAAATGAAGGCTTCTTTCAGTAAAACTTTCTATCTACAATATTTAAGATAATTTCCCTCCATTTGGAATAGCCGTGGAACACCCTACACAGAAAGACAGTATGGTACATGGAATGGTTGATATCTTCGAGATACTTCGTAAATAGTATTCCTGGTGGTAGAGGCTCACTGTAGCCAGTTGCTGGTCGGTTGAGGTAGTACCTCTATAGCACCCCCACGGTAACGCCACGGTGGTTTTTAGTTTGGGTAGACCCCCTCGCACTTGAGGGGGTGGAGAGTCATACTTACTCCCCGAGCCGCTCCAGACACAGGGTAGATAAAAAACGTTTCCACAATGCCAAGAAAAAGGTACCACACTCTACCGTCGCGAAGTACCTTGCTGGCCTGGGACTGAAGGGCAGAGTCGCGGCATCTCGTTGTGGTCGTACTGCAGTGCAATTTTTGAATCTCATCAGGTGACTAAAACTCACCAAACGGCAGAATCTCTATGAAAAACGTCCATTTTGATGAGCTTTAGTCACCCGGGGAGATCCAAAAATCGCACTCCTGGACGTTACCCAGTGGCATATTGGATAGAACCTATATATTTATTAGTAACTATGTAACCTCGTGACAGGTTACGTAAGCAGGCTAAGTAATGGACCTGGGTAGGACTTGTATTATAGTCTAGCTATAGAATCGAGGTCGAGACCCAACAATTAATTGATTGTATATCGACTACAATAAGCTTTATTTACCTAATTACGATGAGATTTAACTTTTGCCCGTCTACCTGCACCGACCACAACTTTTCTGATTACGCCCAAGGTTGACTGGCAGAGAAAGCCTTAAGGCATTAAGTGCGCCTTTTGTACATTCCGTTTTTTACAGCAAGTTAAAATTGACAATAAGTAAAATTAGAAAAAAAAATTAACAAAATCTGCACATTGCATGACTTTTTAATTTTCTTCATGCAGTTGTTGTAATTGGTCTCTCCTAATTCCTTCCTGGATTTTGTTCCCTTTTTAATTTCCAATCGAAACATAGCTATCAAACACCATTAAATTGAGGAAATATTAACCTAAACCCCTTTATAAATTGACTATTGAACATTTGACCTGTATTTTAGCACTCGATCTTGCTCTAAATCTAATTTTAGTAACACTTTAGGTCACAAGTAAAATGACTGCGTACACATCACTAAGCTTTCCGCCCGCGTAGTTTTATGTATCTATAACCTGGCCAATAATCTCCTGTTTTGATTGAAGCGTTAACTTGTTATACATACAAATACATACATAGGTACATACATAAAGTTACGTCCGTTTTCCGGTGGGGTAGGCAGAGACCACGGATTTCAACTTGCTACGATCCTGACAAACAATCTTTGCTTCACTTAGTCTCATAGCATTCTTCTTGCATGCTCGTCGGTTTAGGATTCTCTATAGATAGTTCTTCTTCTTGCAGTGTCTCTTTACTTAGCTCCGCATACAGATTGTAATCTCTAGCCAGACGAGATAGGTTTCTTACGCAGGCTATGGCCGTCCATTCCCTGATGTTTCTGAGGCTAGTAATTCTCCGGCGTTTTCACCGCTGCTCATTTTACTTCAATAATTGTTGAAATACAGGTTTACAAACATGGACGTCCGAAAAGAACAGAAGCTGAACTCGGAGTTGATATTAGTTTTAGCAAAAATTGCTGCTAAACGTTAGGGATTTCGTAAAGTTATCAAGGAACGGTAATGACAAATGGTGAAAACGCTGAAGAATTACCGAGCGACGAGTTTCTTCTTCTTCCAGCGCGCTCTTTAATTTTTTCCATCATTTGCAGTACGTTGTATCGGTGGTGTGTTTCTTAATGACCTCTAGTTAGAAACGTTCAAGTATTCAGCTTTTCAGATGTACCTATATCGTAGAATTCGTAGAAAAAAGATATCACTAGTATCAGTAACTGGTTACAATGTAGCTCTACTAATAAAGTGCTATTTCTCATTCTATTCCGTAGAGAAACTTTGAGCATAGCTACCTCCATAGCACCTGAAGTAATGGTATTAATGGTTAAAGAGTGTTTTTCAAAAACCCTTTTCTTTCTTTCATATTCAGAATCGTGTCGATTACCGGAATTCAATGAAAAAATTCTCTCCCATTTTGTGTTCTGTTAGGTATGTCACATGTTTTTATGGAAGCAATTGAGTACTTAGATGTACTGGAAAAAAATCTTTGGTGAATCTTGCTCTATTAGCACGTCTTGTCGCACACATAAACGCTTCCGTCCTTCTCGCACACGCGTACTGGTTAGAAAGGGATATATGCTTTGTCAGCGCTGAAAGCCGGCGTGGTAGGACCCCTGGTTAAACTAAACGATACCGAGTATGAAAACCAAAAAAATGTCGTTTTAAAAAAATGTGTGGGGTGTTTTTTAAACGCTCTAATTCTTAAAGATAACTTAGGCCCTACTTTCCATTTCCCAATCGCTAAATATACCAAAGTTTGGGTCGATTTCAACGAGCCGTCCGTCACGCGTCACTGTCCAAACAATTCGGGAAACTACCTTACTGAAAATTGCTAGCCTTTTCGGGGAATTACGATCGATAGTAATTTCAGACGATTCAGGTGGGCTTTAGGAACGTTTGGTAATAGTTTAATCATAGATAAGAGATCTATAAATGGAATTTATTTTCGTTTTGTACAAGTAGTTGTGGTATTATATGTGTAAACCAGTTTGCCCAGGACTTTTTAAGGGCCAAAGAAAAAAGACATAGACTTGGCTGATCAAGTTAGCGGCGTTGAAGTGGCAGACGTTTGAATAACAATATACTTAGGCATATTTGTACATTCACTTTGAAATTAGAGCAAGTATTTTCTTCCCCAGGGTCGCTGCTACCAGCGCGCAGGCTTCGGCGGTAGACAAGAGGTGTGCTCCTGTCTCGAAGATGGCTGCAACGCTGCGACAATCCCAGTCGGCGCCACCTTCCTCATGGTGCTCACAGTCGCAATCCTCAGGTTCTAGAACCATCTAGAACACAGCAAATTCTGAAGTTAAAGCTTTGCCCAGCAGAGCCGTTTTATGTTTAACAGATTTAGCAGTCAAACGCGCTGTTGGCTTTAGCCTAGTCGGAAGATAGTCTGTTGAACACCGTTCTTGAGTATAATTAACGTTTGAACCAGGTAAATTAAGCATTATGATTTTAAGCAATATTCATTTCGTTGCTATCTTATTGCCTCAATAAGTCAACGATGATATTTCAAACACCAAATTGGCAAATATTTTTTGTGAAGATTGTTCCACGAATGACCCGCCGTGTAGCGTGATTGTAAATGAACGTTAGTATTACTAGATTTATGAATAGTTTATATGTAACTTATTCGAATGGGTTCTCATTCTATGTGTTCGTTATGTAGGATACTCGTAACCATGTTAAGTTAGTTAACGGACTGTAAATAGATGGTAATTGTCGTCAGGTCACAGAGTTATCAACACTTATGCTGTTTAAGAAAAAAACAATGCCACTGTAAATTTCTTTATTGTGCCATAGATATTTATTGTTGTGTTTGTTTTTTGCTAATATATTTATTAGTTTTTCATACGTTTGTCATTTAATTTATTCCTGATGTGTATATTCCCTTCAAATCTCAAATGAGGTCAATTCATCTTCCACATCGTTTGCCCACATTCCCTTCCTCCATCCGTCGTAACAACCACCTTATTTCGACCCAACCCATCATCCAATCCTGACTATTATCAAATAAATCGGGACCCAAATCTGAGTTGCGTATGAAATCATCGTAGCTAACGAAATTACGCATTTCCGCCCTTATTGAATGGGTGGCATCCTCCACTCCGCCATAAAGCGGTCACAAGTGGCGCGGGCGACCGATTCGGGCACTCATGCGCATTGAACTAATCCTTTTGTCACAGATCTAGGCCATATAGTGAACTGTCTACTGCAGTGCTACTGCTATCGTAAATCATAGGCTAGTAGGATTGGTGTGCTCTCGAAAGGGAAGTCAAAATGAGGTACCACGTGTTCGGATTCCTGGCTTTTTGTGGACTCTTTCATCACGGTTAGTATCCTTTGTATTACATAGTTTATTTGATCGGTTTTGTTGAAGTTCAATGGAAATATGTATGTATACATTGTTACGTACGTATGTTTTAAAAGGCGTTGCGTTTTGAATGTTGTTTTTGTGATTGGCAATTTTCCACTGTAGATTATGACAATGACCGGCCCAGGTTTAAATAATCCCTCCCTGCGTCTCTGTCAAGCTAGTGTCATAAGAAAGAGATAAACATAGAGAAAAAACTCAGATAAACTGAACTTGGCAGGTCATGGTAGAGCAACTGAAAAATTCTCAAAACGTCGGCGGTAATTAGATTCGTTGCAATATACGCGATAAAAACATTTAAATCGTCTTACTCAGTGCGTATATCAATGTTTTCCTCATACCAATTTTATTTAGCCTTATCTTCATTACGCGGTAATTAGGTATATGTATAATCATAATCATAAATGTTTATTTGCCAGAATGTCGTAGATGTACAAAAAGTAGATTTCATTTTACAGAATATTAAGCACTCTGTTTTATAGCATGCAAACATAGACTTAAGTATTTACGAAAATAAATCGTTAAGGCTTCTAAACTACAAGACATATTTCCACGATTCGTCAAACATTGGTCACATTACAAAAATTACTCTACAAAAAAACATAAGTACTTTACCTATGTTTTGACGAATACAGATATATTTGATTGATTGGTGGGCGTCCGGGAACGACCACGTGACGTGTCAAACGTAAAAAAGTTATAAAACCTAGCCTAGCGAAAGTCACACAGGCCGGACATCGTCGTATTTGCCCGGACACACGTCCAAATGCCTATGTTTGAGTTTGTCCGGACGGCTGGCAACACTAAGGGTTGGGTTCACCACTCTCTGATAAGCTCCCGATATTATATCTCACATATTTCTGTGATAGGTCTCTCTCTGTCTGTGTTCATAGAATAAACAGAGACGGCATCACAAATATCTGTTGGATATAATACCAAGAACTTATCAGGTAGTGGTGAAACCGTCCCTAAGTGTGCTTTACTTACTATCAAGTATTCCATCCAGACAGGGGGGTTCCACTCAGCACTGTAGATACGCTCGGTCGCCTTGCCTACACCGTAGGCAAATCGCAGTAGGTTGTCGGGTGGCCGCGCGCCAACACGCTCGCTATCACTGTGTCAGTGTAATTGAAAACGAATGCGCCGCAACCCTAACGTGTCGGGGGCCTAGGTTACGGAGGGAAGGCGGACGCGGGCGGCGCGTTCCTTTTGACGCGAGCCGCCTGGCGATCGTGTATGAAGTAATACGAGCTTTTTGTACGTCTTAATAAAGTTGAAATTCGTTTAATCGCAGTCGAAAAAGACAAGTTTCTGTGCGTTAGTACTATTACTTATTCTGTGATCCAGGTGCATCTATAATGTGCTACGAGTGCAACAGCGCGACGAACTCTATGTGCTCGCTGAAGGTGCTGCCGGACAGTCTCAAGCGCAACTGCTCCGAGCACGACCGCGGCGTGACGCACACGCTGTGCCGCAAGATGGTGCAGCACATCGACCACGTGGTCAACGGGCAACTGCCGGTGAGCCGCGTCATACGCAGCTGTGGCTGGGACGAGACTAAATATAAGGCGAGTATTCCACAGAACCACCTTAGGGCCACATGACCACGGCGCGACGTTAACGTGAAAGGGCGGCGTAGTGCCGGAGTTCGACACGGTGCCGCCTCGTGCTGATATACGGCGCCGCGCCGTCTCGAGCGGATGCTCCGCCGCGCCGTGGTCAGGCCCTCACTGCTGACCATTGGCACCATTGGAAACCATTTGGCACGGCGACACATCCACCGCGTGTATCCTACGTCTTAGGACCGAGGCAAATGGCCGCTATGGCTTATGCTAGGTTTATCTATAGTTTATCTTTAAGTGCGGCCTTTTCTTAAGACTCTAGTCTGACAGTTACGCAAGGAGGGATAAATTGAGCCTGAACCGGTCATGTTAGGACCACGGGGAAGCCCTACAATCTATACAGAAAAAAAAAACATTTTTTGAATCACGAACCAGATGTTTCAACCTCAGATTACAGAAAGAATTCGATAGATAGATAGATTCGTATGTTAATTGTATTTCATTGGTTTCCTTCTAGGGGGCTTGCTACCACCGCGCAGGGTACGGTGGGCGGCAGGAGGTCTGCTCCTGCACCGAGGACTTGTGCAATGGTTCCGTCGACGTCACGCCTCCTCTGACCCTCTCGCTTGGTACCGCCGTCATGGTGGCACTCAAACTCGGCCAGTAACGAAGTTTGGAGACAGCACCACGAAACATTAGTTTACCTTCCGTTTTTGCGATCTTTTAAGATTTTTATAGTCAGTCATTTTTATAGTTCAAGAAAACATTTAGATAAAAAAATGCCATTGATAAGAATCTAGCATTGGTTTTTAAAAGTACCCACAACTGCCTTCAAAAGAAACTCGAAAGACATTTCGTTCACAAAATTTAATAACAAGTGGCGCCATCTCTCGTCAGTTAGAGGTTCAAGTCCAGCCAGATGTCTAAGATTTTTTCGTGTTGTCATTACATATTATAATGTATATTGGAGCAGTAAAGGTGTCATTATTATCAGGTGAAAAGTAAGTGTTAGATATTATTGAACATCTTCGCTGCTTCGAAACATCTGATGAACAGAGCGACGTCAAAGTATTAATTGTGAGGTCTGTGGGTGTATTTTAATGATCTGAATATTTAAATTGTTCAATTGCTTTAATAAGTAGCTAGTAGTAAGTACGGCCAGGCTCAGAAGTAGCTGAACATTTTAGTACCTTGTCGCTGTCAGTGATGTGACAAGTTCGAGCAACTCTCATTTCATAGGTTACCACGACAAGGTCCTTAAGTGTTTAGCAACGTCTGATGGCGGCTGTATTTGTACCTACTATTGTTTATTCTAAGATAATACGAGTAAATAAGAATAGCATATCCGAATAAATTATAAATAAAAGCGATTTATAATATTTGTTTTATTTATTTCTATTGTAAATAACATTTGCCTTGCCCTGTATTACATGTAACATATTAGTAGTAGTACCTTAGTATTTGACAAAGTATAATACGCAGAACTTAGTTAATGTAAAATATAAAAATTCACATAAAATAAAATGATATTTAAATTAAAGAAATCATGAAGTACCTAGTTCAGAACAGGCTATTCAGATGTTGACTAGCACGTTCTCAGTTATTAATAGGGAATATTGCATCAAAATCGGTTCAGGCGCTTCGGAAAGAGTGGTTTATAAAACATAAATTCTTTGGTAAAAAGTACCTATACTTCAAAGTGGGTAGAAAGATGAAAGCCTCCCTGTTAACATTTTATTTTTACATACCACGTACATTTCTGGTACTTTACTACTTTACAGTAGAATGATAAAAATAACAATAAAACCCATATAATACCTTATTACTTGACCATTGAGGTTTCAAGCCCTGCATGAAGTTTCGCTACTGAATGCAGGCTGCAAAAATAAAAAGCAAAAATCGAATGACACCCCTTCAGGAAACAAATGAACGAAATCATATGGTCGCCAAGTCATCATTCATTGCTCTACATCTTATAGTGAAACGATCATGATAAAAAACGTTCTACACAAAAATATATAGATAGAAAATAAGAAACTCAAAAACTGCCTCAGATCAAGCCAATCGCGTGAAATCATATCGATTAATACGTAAGAATAAAATAGTAGAAAACTGCCTATTGACAGGCAAAGTAACCGTTAAGTAGATGTTTTTTTGAATATGTTCTGATAGTACGAGGGAACCCCGAGGAAGGACACAAGCTAGTTGCCAAGGTAAGCGCTTAATTTCGACCACTTAATTATTCTTTTGTCAACTCTTTGTTATAAAAAGAAATGACAGTAACTAATCCTAGGGGCACAGTAGAAAGCGTAGCATTCCCAAAAACTACGTAATTACACAATTACAGCAAAAAAATTACCAAAAACCTGAAAATCGGTATCACGGACACCAACTAGATCTGCATAGAAACTGGACTCTTATGTCATAGGTATCGCAAAGTTCAAATCCTGATATTTTTCGCGTCAACCGCAAAATATTTCCGCTAATTCCGCGACAAAAAGTAAAAAGAACTTTTTTTAACCTCAAACCAACTAATTTTATCTTGAACGTGCCTGAACTCGTAAATTATTGCGGTTTACGTACAATTTCTAATTTTCGCGAATTTGCCTGCTTTTCGGAAGAGAATTAAAGATTGGTAAAATCGCTCTTATTATAAAATTTATATAGCAGGACGTGGTTAAAAGCGTTTGTTTGTTGACATGCTTACGGCTTGGTGGATGGGCTTCCCTGTTTTTAGTTCTCACGAATCATTAAAGCCATAACTTTTGCACATATCTATGTTTCATACAATTTCTTCAGAGCATATACCTATAGAATAGGTAAAATTCTTTGCTAATATATACGACCGGGCGTCTAGTTTTTCACCGCTATAGGAAAATATACTTTGATGTACAAATCAGACAGTCTTGTATCGACTATGTTACTTTGTACTCCTTAGTCTGATCCTTTGTTCGCGCAGCCTATGTCAGAGACCAAGCTTGCTAGCTTTTGTCGTGGACATAAGCATATATCCCGCTCTAACTATTCAGCGAGTGCTAAAGGGAGGAACACCTTCCGACCGCAATAAATGTTAGCACGAGACAAACCTTACACCTAGCACGTATATACGACTGAATGCGTCTTTTTCTACTGAGCTGGGTAGAAAAAGACACCTAGTTAAGCAGTGAGTTACAGCGTGGAGTAAAGATTTGTGCTACGTGATCTCTCTTTTCACTTTGGCTACCTTTCCAGTTAACTGCGAGCCCAATGCAAGAGTATGGTGGGTCCAGTAAGACTAGCGACCGGGACAGCGAGCGAGCCCACCAAGACGGCTACCACCACTCCGTGATGCAGAAGGGCAGCTATGGTAAGTTCACACATCCACTTCAGTCAATTCTGCGTTGCATTGCGTCGGCGACTGCTTCGCGTCTCTGAAGGCCTTTGCGAAAAAAAAACTTCCTACTGTCTTTTTTTTATGAAATAGGAAGGAAAACAAGCAAGTGGGTAACCTGATGGTAAATGATCACCACCGCCTATACACACCCGCAACACTAAAGAGATTGCAGATGCATTGCCAACCCAGACGGCTAAGATGGAATACCTCTTGTGCCAGTAATTGCACCGGCTGCCTTGCTTTTCACGCCGGAACACAACAGTGCTAGCACTGCTGCATAGCGAGCAAGATGGTGGTAGCTATCCGGACGGACCTTGCACAAGGTCCTACCACCCGGTAGTCTTGCGTCGGCCTAGCAAAGCTGATCTTATAAAGTCTTTTTTTATTGCAAGAAGGTGAGTACAAAAGATCTTAGATGGAAAAATTTTGGCAATTTATCTATTTACATGTATAGTCTAAATTAGGTATCAATATTGGTTGAATCCGAAGGATATTTTACGACCTATCTAAATATTCTTTTGAAGAGTTTGGCAGAGGCCTTATCCGATCATTTTCGAACTTAGGTTCCCTGACAATGTTGTTCAATCAATCTTCTTTAATAAAATGTACCTAGAGATTAAAATGGTTGCTCTGCCCTCTTCAATTTGAGTTGTTACCATCCTCTTAGCGCCTTTACCAGTTTCTTCTTTCGGGGTACGTCTTAACCATGATCCCAGAGTTATCAGGCTAAGTATTAGATTGTGCGAGTGCCCAACCTCTGTGATGACATAAGAAAATTCATCAGGATTTTGATCCAGTTCTAGCGATAAGCCGACTAAAAAATTTACATTTGTATGTCGATTAGATGTGCAACAATAAAGTATCATTAACAAAATCTTAATTATCTCGTCCAAAATAAAGTTTATTCATATCTTACATTTTTCTATTACAAAACGCTTTTTCGCGTCATGTATTTTTGAACCCAATGATATTTAAAGTATTATTGCTGTTGACTGACAGTCAGCTCACGAAAATGTTAAGTATAATTAGAACGTTTTATATTTGTTACTCTTCCACATTATGGTCCGTAACTGCTCAATATTTTCGTGAACTCATTGCACCTACTAGATTTAAATAACTAAATTATTTTAAAACTCTGCAGGGTGCTCCAACAAAGACCTATCTGATCCGAACATGCCGACGTACTGCCGAGTAGCGACCGGCATCTATGAGGCGACGGCGGGCGACCAGCAGTACCAGAATCCAAGGTTGTCATACATAGCAAAATTTCAGGAGGCCCACCGGCAAACGACAAAGTCTAAATAAGCACATCTTTACAGATACAACAACAACCCGTCGGCTCCCACATTCAGCTCGCCTCCGAACTCCCCACTAGTGGGCCTGGTCTTCGATCCATCTTCGCCCAATTACAGCAAGATGGACCGGAACTCTAACTCTGACAGACGCTCTCAGAGCTCCTGGTCAGTTTCTTACCAGGAACCAATTGGGACAGGAGCGAAGAAGAAAATAGTCAAGAGTCAAGATAAGAGACAAACTTACAACTCTGATCCCAGGTATCATGAGAGGTATAAAGACAGTAGTAACGAAACCGAAAGGCAAAGAAAGCAGGATCGAAACCTAACCTCAGAATCCACGTCCAGCCTCGATTTCTTCGTAGAGGGCGAACGAATGGTGTCCGAACTTTGCAACATACCGGACTCAAACTCTAGGTCAGACTCTAATAACCAAAAGACTTATCAAGATGAAGAAAAGAACAAACCTTCGGGATCGTCTGACGTACTGCTGACTGCTTTAGATAAGATTATCATTCACGATCAAATTCCCAACCAAATAGTCCAACTTGCAATTGAAGCTTGCACTGACGCTGAAAACATAGCCATTGCACATCACAACAGACCTTGCTTCAAAAATATACACTCAATTTGTGCAAAAACCAGATCCAATGTGCAGAAACCAGACAGCGCTGTCGCCAACCTCCATTCACAAGGCATACCGTGGGTAATAAAAAACTTTATTTTCTCCTTCGTTAGAATTCTGGACGGTTGGAAAGGTGTGAAAGAACTGCTAAGTGAGAAGCATGACACATTTTCCAGAATTGAAAATAAATATTACAGCCCAAACATAAGGGAATGCTTCGTGCAATGGCAGGCTGTTACCAAAGAAATGCTGACTCACATTTACAAAACTTATAAATGTCTAGATCACGGTTTCACAATGGAACAAAAGAGTTTTACGCACAATTATTATGCTACAAACTCGGCAGCGCCGCGGCATCAAAATCAAAGCAAGTTCCAGCCTATAAAACCTCACGTTAGTACCCCGAGACCTGTTAATGCTTCTCCACAAATGTTCAATGCAGTGCAACCGCCTTGGGTGCAAAATCAAGCTCAGTCGTCTTCTCAAAGTTTTAACGAAGGTCCGTGGCCAGCTAGATCAGGCGTTGCCTTCAAGAAGTTTCCTGCAGCGCCGCCACCAAGCTCCCATAACTTCTACCCCTTGAACGAGCAGAATGATATGGACACGTATTTAAAAAGTCAATACAAATGCGACCCTTGCAGTGTCCGAGAAGCAAAACCACGCCAGTCGTGGACTATAACTAACGTACCCGACTTCAGAGCTCTGGAGAACATGTGTCACGTGGACCAGAGAGAACTCTACAATCAAATGAAGCATAAGATAGACGCAGAGCTCGGCAAAGCACCCGGTCAGCCTTTGATAGGAGGCATGCTGTTTGACCAGATGCAGCGCAGAGACATGGAACTAAAAGCGAAGATGATCCCTCTCAGTCATGTAGAAAAGACGTTAATTCCCAGCATGGCATCGGCTGCTGAAATGAGAGGGCGTTATGTACAAAAAAACAACAGCTGCGGCGACACAAAAGAAGAGGCCGATTTTTTTGCGGCATGGGGTCAGATGGTCCAAAAAGAACCTAGCGATTTTATAACTCATCACTCGCATAACATTCAAATACCGTCGAATGTTGTGACGATTCCTAATAATATCTCTGGCCCCGTGCAATTTATTGATCCCGATAATGATGAGTACCATGAAATGTCAAAAGTTTATATGAAACCTGGAAGTTACAAAGTGCCCATAAAGCCTGCAGATCCTATAGCACCATTCATGCAAGGCACTTCTCAGGAATTAGTCTTCGACAGCACTTTAGTTGAAGATATGGCTTTAAAAATGAAGGTATCATTTCCACCAGTTACTTTAGCACCACAGCCTAAGTACAACCTAGAGTCGTGGCCCTGCCTGGTGCCACGACGTAGCGAGGAAATGTTTGTCGACGAGCACAAGTTGATATCGAGACACCTGGATATTAGAACTGCTGAATCCTTGGAGATCCTGACCTCGATGACTTCGGACCGTGCTTGGGAAGCAGCCAAGCAATCCGCTCCAAAACTAGTCGACTTCATTCACGAGGGATCAAAGTCTGACACAGCGAGGCTCTATGATGCTCTAGGTCTCAGTGCAAGTGATGATTACTCCGAAGATCTAAAACAGGTTAAGTTCAATATGGAACGCAACGACGCATGGACCAGTGGGCTGAGCCCCCACCATTTTATGTCGAAGGACATGCACAATTTATGGGAGCAAAGAGTTACTAACAGCCAGGATCAATCAGTTTTCACCGACGAGTGTACTAAGTTTCTGGATTCAGAACCAAAATCAGTTGAATCTGATGACATTTCGATCCCCGATAAAAAACAGGAGGAATCGAAAGAAAACACTCGATGTCCAAATTACGATCAGACCGGGAGTTATGTCAGAGACGAAACTCATAAAAAGTCCTCAGGGAAATCCAAAGTAGCTGCCTCGAGTATGTGGTATCATCCTAAGAAGAAAAAGCCGTTGCCCAATACTACTGTAAAAAAGTTTGAAAAGTTACTTGGCAACCTGTTTCAAGTTAACGAAGCTGCGTTCATTCAACACGACATGGACATAAAAGTGGTAAAGTTTTATATCTCTAGTACCTAACATTTCATGAAATTGTTAAAATCAGGAATATTTAAATTTATAATGTTTTTTCTTTCAGGCTCCAAGATTCTATGAGGTTGTAAAGTACCCAATGTGCCTTCACGACATATCTACGAAGCTGAAGAATTCATCATACACTGAATATGACCAAGTTGTGCAGGATTTTAGACGTATTTTCAACAACGTTCGCGTCTATCTAAAGGTCTGTATTTTTCTCAAAAATATACACAAATGCCGTCGTTTCTACGCTTCACTTATGTTATTATTTTACTTTAATTTTATACTTTTTAGTCTTACCCGGATGCTGCTATGAAAAAGAATCTAAAGAAGGTTTCAACCGACTTTGAGAAGATGCTGAGTGATGAGTTTCAAAATAAATGGGACAACAAATCCAAACAGACTCAAGACGTTTCTGAGGCCGACCATCCCAGCAAAAAGGAGAATAATGAAGAATCCAAGAATTCTGAAAGCAAAACTGAAACCAGCAGAAAGTCGGACTCCAAAACTAGCGACGCCAAAAAGTAAGCTCCCACCGTCACCCGCATATATTCCATGAATTAAAATGATCGACGGCAGAACTTTGGTATATTTTGTTTCAGGCAAATTTTTGTATAAATATTTTTATTTCAAATATATTTACTTATTTATTTTTGCCATGACCGTACACAAATTTTATTTGAATCGTAAAGTTCTACCATCGTGAACGGATAGGTTATGAAAATAAGAAGCATCTAGTCAATTACGAATAGAGATTTTTTTAAACAAATGTCAGTGGTGTTATCGGAGCTTAAGGTAAGATCAATGTAATGTGTAAGTGGTTGGCAGTTTTTCGAATGGACTTTATGCCTTTTGAGGCGCAACTTGATTTTTTCACTATTCTCTTGTATTCTGTCCTGTCTGTTAGTTCGTAATTTCGTTCTACTTTACTTCGTATATTCTTCTTATTTTCTTGTACTTAATTATTTCAACGCAACTTATTCTTCGATTCGTAGTCATGTTAACAAATTCATGTTTTTAGGTACCTTAATTTGGATCATTTCCGTTCATCAATCGTGAACCGTGTTGATAAATCTTTAAGAAATGTTCCATTTGTTTGTCCATATAATAGGATTTAGTTATTTTGCTCCATGGACGGCAGTGAACCGATTTAAGGTAGTATTTGAAAATTACAATTTTAACTTTGTTCGAAGATTTTAATGTAGTCCCTGAATTGTTTATAGCCATTAGAACTTTTTTATATCTCTCTATCTGTGATGTATATTTTAGGTAAAAGTTGATAATTGAATCGTTTTTCACGATTAATTACTAGTTATTACGAATTCCTTGCGTGTAAATAGGCGGCTAGACGGAGTAAATTCACGAGAATGCTTTGAATGTCCTGGTCATTGCAATGTCCGAGTGCAGTGCAGTCTTGGTCCTAACCGTAAGTTTTAGCTTCCAAAGTACTATTTCCCTGTCCAGAAACAATCTCAAAGGCATCTTACGACTGTATACCGTTGACGACAACCCAACTGAAGTCTTATGCGGTCAGAGTTGTCAGCCGCATGAAGTTGTAATAATCACCTAGGTGCTATAACACTTAGGGTTCAACATGTCCAGCAACTGCTGTACATTTCGCAATTTTGTAAAATACGTGTACATTTTATTAGTTTCAAAAGTCGTCTCACATGTATGTACAAATATACATACAATGACGTGTAAAATGTTGATGGTTAGTCAACACTGCGTCAATTATTTTGCAGTTGCAGTTCTTATGATTCGAAATCAGTACATTAAGTTTGCGTAAAAAAAGAAACATTGTCCTAGAATCACGCCGAAGCCCAATATGGTTGGATGAGTCAAACCTCGTGTTCAACAAAACAAATACACTTTATTGAACACTGCATAAACAGACAAAAACTTGAGAAATACAATGTAAAAACAAATTAGGGGTTAGCATGCAATAGCCAGACGGGTAAATTTTTGACTTTCGTGCGCCTAACACTTGTCAGCCGTGGACCAATCAAATACGCGAGCGCGTCTGGCAACCGTGGAGCGCTCAAAAGACAAAAATCAGCACTATCTTCAATGGCATGTCGGGAGAATGCACTGGTGCAACAGTGCCGCAAACGATTATTTGCCTTGTATAAGTAAATCAGCAAACTGTGGATTTACCTTCATTCTTATTATCTACTAATCCCCCCCATTTGTTAAGCTATAGTTAACTTGCAGGTTCTGTATTTGTATTGCAAAAAAGCACTAATAGGCACTTGTCACCAACAAAGTGCACATAACCAGTGGTTCTAGTAGCCAGTAAATCAGGGTCGTATGAACGATGTCTCGATCCTGTTGACATGGCTCTGAAAGAAAGGTGCAAAAATAGTTTTAAGTCACTTTTATCGTCAACTCAAAATTCAATGCGTGGGCAGTTGAAGTTGGCCATGTAAACGGCGTCGCCCTTGATCTAAAATTGACACTCCAAGTATACAAATTAAATCGTTTCTTCCACGTTGGGCTAGAGTTCTAAATGCCTACGCATTGATCTGCTGTTTTTTTCTAGAACATTAGAAATACTACGAGCAAAGACGTGTTCAATGCATTTTTTATTTGATTTGTTCGTTCGGTGTTCGGTTGGTACCTATGGAAATATTTTGTTAGAGATTTTTGAGTCCATTTTACCTGCCATAGATTAAGCTATAGTGACGTCACAATTTGACGGTGTTTTCGGCCCGAACTGGTTTTCCTTTGGTTGTATTCACAAATTCCAAATTTCAATTCAACTTTGTTGACGTACAAGTTAATTTTAAGTATTCATTAAGTTGTGATTGTATTATTTAACTTATTTACCTAAAATTATGGCAAGGAACCCCTATGGTAATAAAAGAGTTATTTTGTTATGTTTTCGTTTTATTGACAACAGAACTTTGAAATTAAAGAAGTTGTGAACTTGAATTTAGCTCTATAGAGCTAACGTTGTTTCAATAGTTCTATGATTTCACAGTTTTAGACTCTTTCTTGGCGTTGAAAACGCTAGGGTACCTATAGTAAACGGCATAGTTGCGTTCCTCACAATGCTGCCTTAATTTTATGAAGACAAAAAATAAATAGAACTTAGTCGTTTTACGTAACTTTGAAATCCAATCGTAATAGGGCGTTCAAGGGTCGTTTATAATTTGAAATTGGATTTTATACTCTCGGTTTATGGTGAGGAATGTCACAAGTACAAAATGTGACGTTCTCAGTCTAAAAGGCAATTTGTATTGTTTTGCCTGCAAGTTGCATTACTCTGCAGGCTACCTATGACGGTTGCTAATGTAAAGTACCGTTTGCAAAAATATGACGTGTGCTAAGGTACCATCAGCAAAATGCTTGTATTATAAATTTTAGAAGCTTTTGTTTAAAGCTACATGTATGTATGTACGGCTAAGGAATGTAAAGGTTTGTCAGTTGGGCACCTCGTAATAAAATGACAAGCCATTGGATTCCTAAACCGGATCTATGCATGTTTAGTTCTTATCTTGCTGGCCAGTTTTGATTCACTTTCAGTAGTCGGATAGTTTCCAAATTGGGTATGTATGTAAGTATGTAAGTGTAAGTAAACACTTTATTGAACATAAAATGATCTACAAACATTTAAACTAAAATAAATTAATACAAAGGCGAACTTATCTCTGTAAGGGATATCTTCCAGCTAACCCAGAAAACCTTTACACATAATTAACACCAAGGGACTTGATGCGTATGTAGGTCCAACTAACAATACACAACACTTTTTTTTTATACAACATACAACATACAACACAATACAATAACGACATAACAAGAATAACAGACATGTTCTGATAAGAGATCAGGTTTTCATAAAGTACAGTCACCCTCAGAAGTTGTCTAAATTGTTTTGTTTTGTTTTGTACCTATTGTATTGTAGTCTATATATTTTTATGTATGTTAGTTTGTAAGGTATTTATCTATGGGCCCTTATTGCCTGAAAATAAAGGATTTCATTCATTCATTCTAATACTTAAGGAGAACCTCGTCGTAGTAACGAATGAAATCAGTCACTGCCAGCGACAAAAATACCTTTATTATTATTATTATATAAGCTCACGCCTGTTTCCCTTTGGGGTAGACCACAGAACGCCATTTGCTCCGGTCCTGGCATACTTCCCTCGCTTCCTCCACACACATTCCTATCTTCATACATGCTCGGCGGTTACGGGTACTTCTAATTCTGCCTGTCTTTAGGAAGTCGCCAATCTGATCAACGAACGTACGCCGAGGCCGCCCTCTACCAACTCGCCCAGTCACATCACCCTTATAAATTTGCTTACATAATCGCCTTTCATCCATCCGTTCAACATGCACAAACCAACGCAATATTCCTTTCTCTATCTTAGTCACTACATCTTCTTTTAAACCACACCAGAAGTACCTACACTAAAATAGTCACCTACTTCTGAGGCCGACCGTACCATCTATGATAACCTATTGAATACTTTTCACTTTGACTTTGAAAAGTACCGACAGCAAACAACATGCATTAAAAAAGTTTTTTTTAACAAAAAACTTATTGACACAAAACTTATAATAAATGGTGCTTCTTTGCGTACCATCGCGTAATAACAATATTTTGCGCACGATCAGCGGTTTAGGAGAAAGTAAATCGATCAATAGAAAGGCTAAGCTAAACTAACTTTGTGATGTCAGTCAGTCAGTCGGCTTGTCGCGACCCGTGCTGGCTGGCAAGCCGGCGAAATAATACCAATTTAGGTAAACGACGATTTCCTAATTCGGTGAAAATATTGAAAAACTAGACTTGTCTGGCGGCAGTAAAAACACGAGATACTCAGGAGTGACTAATACCTAAATGACACCTCATTATCCTTATTGCTAAAAAATTAAAAACCAATTTTCATTAGTTAAAATTTTAAGGGATGAAATTTAGAATTTAAAACTTTTAAGTGAATGTGTATTTATTACGGTTCTTATAAGTCATCTCTGTGCTTATAAGTGATGTAAAACATTTTTCAATTTTGCTTCGTGCTTCATCTTCTCTAAAGATTATTAGTCCGAAGATTAAGAAAAAAACCTTCAAAAAGTGTTTTTCCGCAAAGGAAGTGCGCATGAGTGTCTATAGTTTTAAGAAAGAAGTGTTCAGTTCCTGAAGAGATAACGTTATCAACGATGTGATTTGTGAGTTTGTAAACAAATTTAGGAAGTACGCAGTTGTGATTTTATTAATGAAGACATTAAGATAATGTAAGTATATCAGATTAAGATTCTTTTCTAGATATAGATTTACCTACCTGCGGCAGTAACATGACCGCGTAAATTTAATTTATCTCTGTGTGAGTCCCTTTCTTATAGTTAGACAGAGCTGAGGGGAGGGATAAATTAGACTTGGGTGGTTAAGTTAGGACAGCCGTGTCGTTAATCAACTTGAATCACATGAAGTGAGTTCCGCTGTGATTGGTGCAATGCATATGAGCAAATGCTCATAATGTTTGTATGGATGTGCTGTCAATGCTAATGGCGTTTAGTTAGGTGCGAGCGATATACATCTTTGGCCTTAACATGACCAGCCAAGTTTAAGTTTATCTTGAGTTTATAATTTATAATACATATAGGCGTTACGACAGGGCATTCCTTTAAGGTGCATTTTGCGGGTGGTAGGACCTTGTGCAAGCTCCATCCGGTTCGCTAACAACGTCTTGCTCGCTAATCCTGCCGCTAAGCAGCAGTGCTTGCACTTTTGTGTTCCGGCGCGGAGAGCAAGACAGCCGGTGTAATTACTGGCACAAGAGGTATTCCATCTTAGCCCTCTGGATTGGCAACGCATCTGCAATCTCCTTGGTGTTGCGGGTGATCACTTACCATCAGGTGCCACACTTGCTTGTTTGCCTTCCTATTTCATAAAAAAATCAACTTTTTATAAGGTCAACATTGTAGGAATTAAAAGTTCTGTTCCGAAAGATTTCTACATACGAGTATAGTTTCACAGAGATGCAGTGGCCCTAACATGACTGGCCAAGTTTAGTTTATCTCTATCTGCGTCTCTTTCTTATGACACTAGTTAGACAGAGACACAGGGAGGGGTTAAACTAAACCTGGGCTGTCATGTTAGGGCCGGGGGATAAGTTAAGCCAGCGGGTTGATTTTAGACTTTCGAGCGCTCGGCATTCGCCAGCCGCGGGCCAATCAGATACGCGAGCGTTTATTTTAACCGGCTCTGATTGGCGCACGTCTGGTGAGTATCGAGCGCTCGAAAGTCAAAATCCAGCCAAGTGCGACTCGGACTCGCGCACGAAGGGTTCCGTACGTCGTATGGGAGCCCCGTTAAATATTTATTATATTTTGCATGGGCGTACCCAGGGGGGACAGGGAAGGGCAGCTGCCCCTGGAAATCTCGCAGAACATGTATGAACTCGCCTAATTACTAATCAAAGTGTAAACGGGGCCTTATGCTCTAACTTGTAAATAAACCGCGCAGTAGACACTGGCAAAATGCACGGTGCAATTGCCAAAAAACCGCGCGCGACGATGGCGGAGGAAGATTACCGAATCTAGCATCCGACTTGCCCCCCCCCCTTGGCCAGAAGCTGGGCACGCCTATGATATTTTGTTTTTTAGTATTTGTTGTTGTAGCGGCAACAGAAATACATCATCTGTGAAAATTTCAACAGTCTAACTATCACGGTTTATGAGATACAGCCTGGTGATAGACAAACGGACGGACGGAGAGCGGAGTCTTAGTAATAGGGTCCGTTTTACCCTTTGGGTACGAAGCCCTAAAAATCACCCCACTCGGCCGGCCATGTCAGGGCCACGGGGACGGCATCTAGGGTCCATACAGTACCTACAGTCCAATATTTTAGGCATTAGATAATAGCGAACCCTCTTATTATATGATCCAGATTATGCCTCGTATAGAGGCGAAATCCCGAAACGCGTAGTTTGTGTTTCGTGGTGGTGATTTTTAATTGAGTCTGTGTCATATGTGTTGTTTTGTGTGGAACCGGAGGATGTTGGTTTTTTCATGAAAAGACGCAGCTGTCTTGCACGCGCACGCCACTGGTTTCGCGGAGTAAGTTGTTCCAGTGTATTTTAGGCATTGTTTGTAATTGTATTTCTTATGTTATAGGCACCTAGGCACCTATTTCTTGCGTGTTGTTTACATGTGTTTGACATAAACATGCGATAAATTTTCCTCTTATCGATAATAGTGGATTATGTGGAAGTATGGCCGTGATTTCCCGCGATATAGATCAGAGGGTTATCTATATTGTGCTCATTGATAAATACCGATGTGTAATAATTTAAATATGTAGGTAATCTGGCTGATAGTCCGCCGGCGGTCTAGTGAACTGGTGACTGAATAGGTCTTTAGCCGGAAAGACTGATTAAATCAGCGTAGATTTGGTTTTGTAATAATAATGCAATTGTCCTGTACCTACCTGCTTTTTATTCATAATTTTTCCTTTCACTTTAGTTGGTGGTTTCTGAATTTTAAGGGCAAAGCCGGCCCAACCTCAAAATACAGGCGACCCACTCTGTTTTTTTACCTAACAGTAAAAGCAGTATTCAGCAGTACAGTATTCTTAGCAAAATAATATTCTTTATTTTTTTCAGTACTACACCATACAAGTTCTATGCAACGCGTGTCGTACCTACTATTTTCAATGATACTCTAGCTAGGAATTTTGTCAAGGGGGGGGGGGGGCGTCCAGCTGAACTGACCACAGTCAATTGATTAGAGTATAAATTTTCTAGGGTGGGCAAACAGGCTTCTAGGGTGGATTTTCCTCATCCCAGTCAGTTGTGCAGTCATTTGAACCATAGAGAATAAAAATATCACTTTCAATTTTATTACTCTTACATATTGTATACTAGAGTATAACCGAAAGCGATATTTTATTAGCTGATCTCTTTACCTTAAATAGCAATACAATGTGCCAAAGAGAGATGGCTACATACTCTAAACCTCCTCTTCAATTGACACCCTGTACATAAACACAGGAATAGAAAAAATGGTTACATTAAGGTAGAATAATCTACGTTTTTTTCTCATTAATTTCAGATTTTACTACCTTAACGCACATTAAAGGTAACCATTTTTGAGTGTGTACGCTTGACATGTACTGAGGCTATATCCATGCTTTAGTTCTTCATCCAAATTTGAACATGTATACCTTCGCGGCATTTCGCAAAATCTCGGGACAAAAGGGTGACAGTGAATGCGTCAACCTAAGGACATTAGCAACTTCCGGAGTCACCACGCCTGTCGTAAATGGTAATATGTTTCGAAATCAATACAACGCATAATAAACGCATAAAGATTGATAATTAGATTTCGAGAGCGTTAAACGGCAATCTTTAAGGGTTGTGACGTCAGCAGGGTAATCGAGTTGATCAAGAGCTGTTTAGTTCCGCTGACAAACGGCCGATGGCTGATGAACTGATGATGTAATGGAAGAATGGAGTCAACGCTCCGAAACGAACAGGGGATGGATAATTCTGTTATTGTCCGTTTTGATTAGAGATGTACCGGAGCCGATTCGGTATTTTGTCTCGTTGATTTGCATGAAAATAAAGTTTGGTAGCTATATGTACAGTCAGCAGCGGATATAGATAGGTAGGTAGACAGATCACAAATACTTTTGTGGCCCTAACATGACCTGACAAAAATTAATGTACCGCTCCCTGCGTCTCTGTCAAACCAGTGTCATAAGAAAGTGATGCACATAGATAAACTCAAATAAACTTAATTTAGCCGTTCACGTTAACTCCACAGATTGACTTTATCCCTTCCTGCGTTTCTGGCAAACAACTGGCATACTATTATCATAAGAGTGACGTCTATTGAGATATATTCAGGTAAATTTAACTTATAGCCGGTTATGTCCAAGTTAATTGGGATTCTATCGTTCCAATCTTTTTTTTTAAAGTGAATACAATTTAGAAAGAAAAAAATGTAATTTGTTTAGTTATGTGTAACTTGTAGATTGCTACACACTGCTATGGTCATTTATCACGCACTAATGGTACTTCATGTCATCGCATCTTTTAAAACCATGGTTGCAATAAAAAATAATAAAATGACAGTTTAAGAGGTCATAGGATCTACTTTACACGACTCTATCATTAAGAAAGTATTAGAGCTCGTCCAGATCTTTTGACTTCTTTGTGTGTTCATCTATTTCTTCTGCTGGCTGTACAACGCAAATGCTGTTGTTCCGCGCGATATTTGTTATAACACCCTGCAGCAGTTGCTGGTTGCAGTAAGAATCCATGGGTCGGCTCAACCAGAGTACTACCAAATTATATTACTTCTACTTATTAATTATATTGAATTAGTAGCTGGCTACGGCGATTTGTACGGTAATTGATGAACGGGGTCGGAATGGGCCTAAAGGGGCCGAGTGGCATTATAAGGGCTCCTCAGGATCCTGGGATAAGGGTGGAACATGTTGTTCGTAAGCCTGGAGAAGGGTGACTGCGCAGGGCGTCTAGAACAAACTGACACTCTGTTAGCTTCAATGCCAGTAGAAACGACAGAATGTACAGTCAACCAATTTGTTTCATCAGGTGACGAGCTCGTTTGCCTGTTTATTCCATAAAAAAATGAGAGTCTTTGAGTGACATCACATTGTAACAAACGTCTAGTAGTCAAACGCTACGTCTGTTTAAAGCTCAGTGGAGCTATGATCATTCGATCTCAGGTGTGGATACCGTTTTTGACTAAGGTTTTTGAGCATTCACCCTAACCTCAGTGCCGGTTTTAGCACAACCAGCGCCCTGGGCGTTATTTAGACGGCGCCCCTAATTGCAATTCAAACCCATATGAAAAAAAGGCGCCTGCGGTGCCCCTTTATATCCGGCGCCCTGGGCGGTCGCCCAACCGCGCCCCCCCCCCCCCCTAACGCCGCTACTGCCTAACCTAACAAGAACGCTGATGTCTAGTTTACCTCTTTGGAGATCTTTTTATTTCTTTATAATTAGACCGACTCGACTCTACTTTTTATTTTAATTCTGCATTTTATAAGACTTTTTTAGGAGCTTGAGTTCTTGGCGCGCAGTTTAATTTAAAATCTTTATGTGCAGCGTTTTTTTATGTATGATACTAGCTACACAGATATGGAGGGAGGGAATAAATTAAATTAAGGCCGCCGTGCGAGCCGATTATAATAAACATTAATAACAAAAACGTCGAAAATGCAGTCAGATTTGCAACGTGGGGAATGCTGACGGCTTAGTTACAAAAATTTATAAACTTTTTTGAATTTTTAACTGTCTGACAAATATATATGGAAATTACCGTCGACTGCCCGTCCTACAACACTTTTCTTACCCAGAGCATAGAAAAAAAAACAAACAGTGGAACTAGGAGGTACCGGCGACGATAATAAGTTTTACGCGAGTTTTGAAAAGTGTTCGGAGTTGGCTTTCTTGGTAGTATTCATTATTCTAAGCCCAGAGACAGTATTACTCTTTGGTAAACTCCAAAATGCGTAACCTTAGGTGATTTAAATACTTAATTGTTGCATCACCCTCGTACATGCGTTCACGCATTACGCTAATTAGTACCTAATAAATACATAGGCTGCTAAGAACATAACCCTTCCTTTTGGCTTTGCCGTAGTCGGGAAAAAGGAGCAAAATTAGATTAGAATGACTCACTAAGAGGGCATCCAGGGCCGGATTTACTTTCGTCACTCGCCAGGCGCGCCAATCAGGGCCGGCTAAAATATACGCTCGCGTATTGTCGAATGTCGAGCGCTCGAAAGTCAAAAATCGTACCGCTATTGATTCAACTTATCCCCTCCCTGCGTCTTTGTCAAACTAGAGTGACGGAAATAGAGATATACTCAGATCCAGACTCTAGAGCCTTGTGAATTGTGCAAGGTCCGTCCGAATCGCTACCACCATCTTACTCGTTAATCCAGCCGCAAAGCAGCAGTGCTGGCACTGTTGTGTTCCGGCATGGAGAGCAAGGCAGCCGGTGAAATTACTGGCACAAGAGGTTTTCCACCTTAACGCACTGGGTTGGCAACGCATCTGCAATATCTTTGGAATTGCGGGTGTCTATGGGCGGAGGTGATCACTTACCATCAGGTGACCTATTTGCTCGTTTGCCTTCCTATCTTAATATACATATACAATTCTTCTGTACGTCTGTTTGTCACCTTACTCCTAAACGGTTGGACCGATTTGGATAAAATTTTGTGTACATATCGACACTAGAAATCTGTAATGTCGTAAGGGACAACTCCCTTAATGTCCTTTACGACATTTGAGATTTCCACTGTCGATATTTTATTCCTGGAAGGTTTGAAAACACAATTGGACCAGGGAGATGGCGCTGCTGTCGAGCCAGGCGGCTGCTTTTTGGGGCAGGACGACGGGCCGGGTCGTCCTGCCCCAAAAAGAAAAAAGATACTAAACTTGGCCGGTCATTTAGTCCACAGGAAAGATATTTCGAACCTTATTTTGATTTCGACCCACGATTATAACTGCACTTTCGACCCCAAGTTTACCAAAACTATGGTGCCTTTGTTTAAATCAGTCTCCTACTATGAATTTGATGACGTATTCGTGAGGTATTCGATTACTAATAATAATATCCCACACACGATTTGGTAACGTAAAAAAAACTACGTCATTTACAAACTTAGTTTCCCTTTATTTTTTATTTTTTTTATACAACATAGGAAGGCAAACAAGCAGGTGGGTCACCTGATGGTAAGTGATCACCACCGCCTATAGACACCTGCAACAACAAAGAGAGTGCAGATGCGTTGCCAACCCAGAGGGCTAAGATGGAATACCTCTTGTGCCAGCAATTACACCGGCTGTCTTGCTCTCCACGCCGGAACACAACAGTGCAAGCACTGCTGCTTAGCGGCGGGATTAGCGAGCAAGATGGTGGTAGCGATCCGGACGGACCTTGTACAAGGTCCTACCACCCCAAGTCGTAATGTAGAGTTGTAGAGTCGGCTTGTGGACAAGACGGTGAAAAATATCACTCCCCGCAAAAACCAAGAAATTTGCTATTATAATGATAGGTATGTACCTAGTAAGATAATCTATGGTTGGCATGACGCCAAGGGCGGATCCAGCCTTCGAGCCAAGGGAGGGGGGTCACATGGTCGAGATCCAGTTCAGGAAAGGCTCAATGAAGTAGAAAATTAATCATTGATTGACCTAGGCTTGCACTGTTCCAGCGTGGCGAGCAAGACGGCCGGTGTAATTACTGGCACAAGAGGTACACGAGAGGATGTTGCGGGTGTCTATAGGCGGTGGTGTACACTTACCATCAGGTGACCCACTTGTTTGTTTGCCTTTCTATTTCATAAAAAAAAGAGTACTATTTTAAGGAAACCATCAAGTTAGCCTTAACTTGTGCATATTGGTGTTTATCTATATTTACCACGTGAAGGAACATAATTTTAGCCAGATTAGTTAATTCTACGAATGTGAACTTAAGTGTGTTGAACGCCACTTGAGGGAATAATTAAGTGCCTTTTGGAAGGTCTTTCCTCTTACCTACATTTTTGAGATAAGATTTCTTAGGAATGACTACTACTAAGAACAAAGAGCGCGAATTACGTACTAAGTAGTATTCTGTTGAATTAAAATTAGCTGCAGGGGAACCTCGGGAAACTATTTTTTTATCAGTTTCAATCACGTTTAGATATAAAAGTACCTAGAGCTATTTCCGTGGCAGAATGTAAACCAAACCAAGGCTTAAACATCGCAAATTAAAAATAAAAACTAGGTCACCTTATCTGATATTAGGAAGTTAAACATTTGAGAAATGCCGGTAATTGTTTTGATTCGTCTCATATCTTTATTGAATTAAATATAAAAAGATAACAATCTGCGATACGGTACGATATAAATTGGCGGCAAATCGGATCACTCTTCACTTTCCTTTCCGAAGTCGATTAAATTCGGTGCCGTGAAAAAAGAAAATTGACTCCATTGCCTGATTAACTTTTTAAACAGTTTTTTTAAATCGCTGTTGTTGTGCGTTTAATAAGTGCTTCGTTAGTTCTGTTAAGTTTTTTTAAAGGTAATTATTTTGTTTAGTTCCCCTTCGGTGCACATAATGTAAATGCACTGAAGCAGAACTAAATTTTTGTGCCGTATTAATTTATTTTAACACCAACATACCGCAAATATCTAATTGATAAATATACTAACCCGACTAGGTACCTAAGGTTTTTAATTATGTACCTACACACCTACTTTTGGGAATAATAAAGTTTTCAAAATATGTCCTAACAGGAGATACAACTTTAGTTTTAATAAAAAAAACCGACCAAGTGCGAGTCGGACTTGCGTACAAAGGGTTCCGTACCATTATCTATAAAAACGGCAATAAAATCACGTCTGTTGTATGGGGGCCCCCTTAAATATTTATTTTATTCTGTTTTTTAGTATTTGTTGTTATAGCGGCAACAGAAATACATCATCTGTGAAAATTTCAACAGTCTATAACTATCACGGTTCATGAAATACAGCCTGGTGACAGACGGATAGACAGACACACAGATAGTCTTAGTAATAGGGTCCCGTTTTACCCTTTGGGTATGGAATAAAAATTACCCCGGTTTCATTTCATGTCCTTAACACTTACAAAATTTACAAGTTAAGGAATTAACCATCTCACTACCCTTGCAGATGGTGTCCCGCAGTATCCTGGTGCTGGCAGCCGTGGTGTCTATGGTCGTGGGCCACGGGCGGGTGACGCAGCCCCCGTCCCGAGCTTCTGCTTGGCGGTACAACTTCCCGACGCCTCCAAACTACGACGATGACGGACTGAATTGTGGGGGATTCTCGACGCAGTGGTCGACTAACGGGGGAAAGTGAGTATACGAAGACCTACCATGCCGAAAATTACATAAAATAAGGCCAACTTGGCCCTAACATGGCCGGTACTGCTTTAGTCGCATCGGTCATGTAGAGTCTCAGGTGCGATAAAGGGTAATCAAATATTTAGGGTTCTACCTTATTTTCCCAAATAGTTTATAGATTCAGGCGTTACTTTGCGGAAGTCCATATTGATACTAATGGAAACAATTTCTTTCACTGTCACGTCCGTCGTTTCGCCGACTGACAGTCGAGAGGTCAATAGCTCCTGATGATGCCTCGTGGAGAGGTGAAACACGTGTCGAGTGGTATTTTTGGTGTTGGTAATTGGGTTGTGGTCGCGTTTTGTGTTGTTTGTTTTATTTCTTTTATAAGGTATTCAGCACAGGCGTTGTCTTTTTTTTTTTTTTTCTCGATTGCTGACACTGGGTTCGCGGATTAGCAAAGAAATTGTTTCCATTAGTATCTTATTTTCCCATCCAATTATTGCATCCCTTCTATTGGCACAAAGTGTCAGTTGTTGGCACCTATAGTTTCTTGGATGTCACCACTATTGCCTTAATATAAAATTAAATGTACTCGTGATGGAAGTGTGCCAACGTTAGGAATGTTTACCCTAAGCATGAGAAAGTTATATTGATTTCATCATTGTCTCGTCTCATCGGTTTGTCCACAGGATTAGTCCTCCTTAAGAATCGAATTGAGTCGAATAATTAAAAGCATATGTAGAAATCGCTGCTAAAATTCTAAAAGCTTTTGATGGTATCGGAACCCATCTCAAGCATACACATCCTCAAATTGAATATCTATTACCACTTACTTGCATATTGGTAATTTAACATTCAAGTAGGTAATTAGAGGTACTCTACAAAGCTTACCAAACGCCCAACATGCATCTGTGCATCTATTTTAATCCGCGTACCCTGGTCATTGTACTAACTCCATTTTCTCCCAGATGTGGGATCTGCGGCGACGCGTACAACATGCCAGAACCACGGCCGCACGAGCTCGGCGGTACCTACGGGCTCGGCATCATCACCGCCAAGTACCTGCCCGGGTCTACTATCACCACAACCACCCAGCTCACCGCCTCCCACCTCGGCTACTGGGAGTTCAAACTGTGCCCAGACCCCACCAACAACGAGCAGTCCTGCTTCGACCAGCATATTTTACAGCAAGAGAACGGCGAAACCAAATACTACCCTAGACAAGGAAGCACAACCTACAACGTTGACTACAAACTTCCTAATGGCCTCATTTGTGATCACTGCGTGCTGCAATGGAGATACGTAGCTGGTAATAACTGGGGCATATGCAGTAATGGAACCACAGGCCTGGGATGTGGTAATCAGGAGGAATTCAGGGCCTGTTCGGACATAACTATTGGCATGTCGAAAACGTTGAACGATGAGGTTAATGAGATCCCTTCGCCGCTGCTGTTTTATTTGAAGAATGGATACTTTGACCTGCAACAAGGTGAGGAAGTTGATAATGAGTTGAAAGAGCAGTAATTTTGAGGTTATGTGCGTTTTGTTACAGCTTTAATTTATAGTATAGGACCGTTATAGGACTTTTAAAGTTTCAAACTGCTGTTATAATCCTTTAACTAGCCACTTGTGTTGCAAAAGAGCAATAGAGTCGGAGTAACAACGGTTCTTTACAAGATTTCAATACAATTTATAGATGTACATATTTGATCTAGAATAAGGTTTATGTGATCCCTGTCAGTATTCCATGCCATATCATGGCCATATCCAAAGATGCGAGATTGCGTTGTTTGTGCCAAATGTAACTTAGGAATGTAAGATATTTATTTTTTTCTATTAAAAAAATATTCTTAGTAGCTTACACGTTTTATTTTTGGTCATTGTTCATTGTATTTTGTCATGCTTGTTTCATGCGATACCTTCCCTAATTTCAATTGAAGAATAGTACCTACAAACAAACATACATAGACTCCTAAAAACATAACCCTTCCTTTTGGCTTTACCGTAGTTGGGTAAAAAAGCAGACACGGAGAAGCTTCACAAAACAAATAGTACTCCAAAATCCTAATATGACCGGTCAAGTCCAAATTAACCCTCAGTGCATACCTTTCGTATTGCATAAGACAAACAGAGCTGTGTGATAAAGGAATGCCATTAATGAAAAGTCAAAATGGAACAGAGTGTAATAAAGTGAGGTTTTTTCGAACCAACTGATACAATAAGCCGAAAATAAAAACTAACTTAAGAGGAGTGTGAACCCAGCGCTCTCCATACAAACGGCGATAAGGTTTCCCACCCTCTTAACCTTAACCTATAGCCATTATTTTTTATACGTTATCATTATGTCCTAGAACTAGGTTTGTATATTTTGATTTTTAAATACTCTAAATAGTTTCAAAAATATTGACACTTTTGTGTTTTGTATGAAACTCCTAAAATGCAATTTTTTTCAAATCTACGAAGAATATTTAAAAAGCAAAACAGACAAACCTAGTTTTAGGGCATAATGACAACATACCAAAAAATCATTGCCATAGGATAAGTTTAGAGGGTGGAAAACGTTATCGCCGTTTGTATGGGGAGCGTTTTGTGGGGCTGGGTTCACACTCCTCTTAACACGCCAACACGAAAACTAAGGGTACTTAGGGGTACAAATATTCTTTGTTGTACATAAAAATACTAAAATAGGGGTAATGAATAAAATCTATACTTTCTTACTATTTAAACATATTGGAAAAGGGAGCAAAACGAGCATACTTGTCATAAATTTACGGTTTTCGGATTTATTTTTTTATTTGTGCTGTGAGACCTTGCTTCTTGAAAAATTTCATAATTCTAGGTCAACGGGAAGTACCCAATAGGTTTTGGAGTGCCTTGCGATTGTATGAAACATGCGGCAAAAACGGCCGTACCTTTTGATTCCTTTGACTTCGAAATTTGATTTTTTCACGGCTTCAAGGGACTACAGATTTGAGTATTTGGTACAAATTTCAACTCGATAGCTTCACGTGTTCCTGAGAAAAAGGGTCTTGACAGACAGACAGACGGACAACACAGTGATATAAGGGTTCCGTTTTACTTTTTGAAGTACGGAACCCTAAAAACAGTTATATTGTAGTACGCGACTTTATAGTTCACCTGTAGAACCGGACGTAGATTTCGTTCCTAGGACAACCAATTATTTGCTTAGTGATTACATTTCGATAATATTATGTTACGGATAAGTGGTAGGTACTGTATTTATCAAAAGGAGATAGTGTCCACTGACTTTCTAACTAGCGTAAAAACCTGAAAGAGACAGTTTTTTTTTTAATGAAATAGGAAGGCAAACAAGCAAGTGGGTCACCTGATGGTAAGTGATCCCCACGGTCACCACCGCCTATAGACACCGCGCAACACCAGAGATTGCACATGCGTTGCCAACCCAGAGGGCTAAGATGGAATACCTCTTGTGCCAGTAATTACACCGGCTGTCATGCTCTCCACGCCGGAACACAACAGTGCAAGCCCTGCTGCTCCGTGGCAGGATTAGCGAGCAAGATGGTGGTAGCGATCCGGACGGACCTTGCACAAGGTCCTACCATCCATAAATCATTCATTTCATTTTTAATATCTAAGGTTTACTTATTTCGAGACGTCATTTTTTATATTTTGAAACTTGTCGTGTTCCAAAATATAAAAAAACATGAAAAAATAAACGTTTTTCGTGTTGAAGTCAGGTGTGGCAGACCGTGGCAGAGAGATCTTAAGAAACCAGCATAACGTAAAAAATCTACATACATACATAATATAAAGTCACGCCTCTTTCCCGGAAGGGTAGGTTACGAATCTTAGCTTGCTTATATCCTAAACGAAACAAAGAGACACAAGGTAGACAAAAAAACTGTTGCTATGTCACACAACATGCGAAATCAGTATAAGCATTAGGAATCTATGGTAATAAATTTTGTAACCGAAATTTCTTTCGATTTTGATTTTTAAATGTTTTCAACATTCAAATTATTAAATTAAAATTGTAATGACAACACAAAGAAAAGTTAGGGCAATGGCAGGACTTGGACCACTAGAGTTGGTCTAGTGGTGTTAAAAAGGTTAAAAATACAACAGTTATAAATGCCCCTCCTCTCCTCAGGTCTTCTTCACCTCATAAAGGGTCCAGAAAAGCCGTCGCGGCCCCACAGGCCCCAAAAGCCATCGAAACCTTCGAGACGACAGCCCCGTCCCACGCGATATAAGAACAAACGGAGAAGGAAACAGAAGAAGTCCAGAAGTAAGAAGAGGAAAAAGGTTTGTTGAATCATTCAGTTTTTATTATTAAATTGAAATAAAATCATTTAAACTGGTTTCCATTTTCAAGCCTCATGTTCATGGGCAGGCTGAAATGACAATCTAACTAAACGCCATTTGCAACGACCTTCTAAATTATGGAATATGCACGCTATACAATATCAAAACTCGAACATTGCACACGCCTCTAACGTCATAAAGTCTGCCATGGCTTCGTTTTGGCGGAGTTCTAGATGTGCCATGAATGTCATGTATATGTATTATCTACTAATGTAGTTGAACGCAGGCTATCAGTTAAAATTTCTCAGTTTTGTCAAGTTTAGAATAGAGGTTTTGAAATAATTCGATTATTTTAATTTGTTTTCAGACGCAGTACTGGAAGTAAACAGAACATACCTGACGCCAAATTTATGACAATAAGACACAAAATAAATAAAACCTAAAAAAAAGCAACATGCGCCCGTAATCAATCCTAGATCAGGATTATCTTCAATAAGGCATTAACGTTTTGATTTCTGTTGCTTTAAAAAATACCTATTTATAAACAATAAATAAGGATTCTTTTTAATAAAAACAATATTTCTCCAATCATTTATTGCCTTTATTTACACAATAAATATTTGCGCACTAAGTAACGATTTCAATATATTTTTCTGTCGACAACTTACAACCAAACTAAACGAAACTTCATTTCACAGTTCACACTCAATCGACAGAAAAACAATTTAAACAACACAATACACATTTATGCATTATATACAAAACACAAGTCGTTTCACAAACGGCTTAAACGAAATTAAGTCAGCAAAATTGCAGGCAACAGTGAAAGCAAGTTTTATTTACACAGAATTCGTATAAACGCGGACCAACTTGTATTTATTTCTATACACAAAATGACTGTAGGCCACAGCGATTTTTTGCTAGAGAAATTACGAAGAAAATGGGAGTCGGAAGTTATTACATACAAATTAATCAGAACCGGAGTCGTAAGGAGCTCAAATTGGTGAAATTCGCAGAAGGGGATTCACCACATAACGAGTCAAAACTGGACAGCTAGCACAACACACCGGCACCGCTACTTACTATGTCGCTCAGTTTGTCTCTTTCTAATTAGCCAAGTAGGAGAGAGATGCACTGGGCGACAAGCGAGAAAATGGACATGGTCTCAGCTTTGGTATACAATTATCGGATTCGGTTGATTTGAAGCTTCTTAACATCCCTTTTGTTGCCGCGAACGAAAAATGGCCAATGCAAACGTTCGCATTGGCCATTGACTGGAGGATGAATCGCGGCAGATGTCAGGTTTGTATACTGCAATAAATCGCCGTGAGCTATGTAAGTCATCAACCACCTATTCCACAGGAGAAAACTCTTTACAAAACCCATTATAAATATAGTTTCCAGATATAATTACAAGCTTTACAAATAAAAAGCTATCTGTATATGTAGTCAGCTGTAGATAAGGGAAACAACTCCTTTTATTTTCACGTTTCAGTTTTAGCAGGATGTCACTATTGTCTTGAATAAGATTGGACGCATCCACAGTTGGAGGTGTGGCACCAAAAGAATTATTTCGCGTACATTTTAAGCGAAAAGATGGCTCTAAAATTTATTTAGTACACTATTTTGGGCGCCATGTGTTATCAACAACTTGGAACGTTGACTCACCATAAGACTATGCCAAAAGGACATTATAAATCAAATCGCAAGAATTCTCTTACTGTTTTACTACATGATTATGACACGGTTCTATGGTGGTTCGGGTTCTGTTTTGTCAATAGCACAGTCACTATGAAATAATATCGGAGCTGAACAAATGCTCAAAATAAGTTAACACAAAACAATACATGTTGGGGTTATTATCGAGGACATTTTCCGCTTTTTCTGATGCTGATTAACACATACTAGATCAAGGGAAAATTTCAGATAACCACTTCATTAAAAATCAACTCAAGTCTCAAACCATTAAAATAACTTAACAATTTTCAACGCACAGCCCTCACCGATATAGTGGCTACACTGTGACTACCTCCTGCCAAATAACAAACCCTTGGTTTTATCGGTCGTTTACATGCAACCGACACTGCAGAAAGAACCAATCAGAACGGTTTCGTCAATCCCTTAGACTTTCTGATTGGTGGATTCTAACCGCACCTGTCATGTCGGTTGCACATTGCTCTATAATGAACGAAGGGCAACCCTTAACCTTACAATAATAACGGGTATATCCGCACAAGATTCATCTTCGCTCTGTACAAAAACAACTTGGCACGTGATTGATGAGTTGGCTTGTAGTTTGTTTTGAGTTGGTATTGTAATATGTGTGAACTTGCCAATTCAAATGTCACAGTGTGCCGTTTAACTAATTTACAAAAGTATAAACGAAATGCACACGATATTAAAACTTTAAAAATACGGTTTTATTTGATTTAGAGATCCAACGCCGGCTAAGCCTAATTAATTTTTTAGAATCTTTCTACATGTTAATGGCATATTGTGTGCATCAGACGGGATGCTTTTTAATAAAAGTATGTTCTAATTGTAAATATTTAGGCTATCTAGTGTGTTCCATAATTTTTTATTATACCCTAAGATTTCATTTGGCATAGTATTTTTTTATTGAACTTTACAGAAATCTTGGTCACCTGGCTGGGCAGGAATGTTACAAAATAAACTTATAGCATTCAAAGGGGGTTGTATACGACAATTGTAACAGAAATCCTTAAAGCTTACGTGTTCTGCAAAAAAACGACTTTTGCATATGTAATTATGGAACATGGTAATACCCCAAATATTTAACATTCTCACAGTCAGAAGAGTAGGTAATTAAGCGTTTTTTGTAATAGACTAAGTTCATATTGCCTGCGTACACAGACAGGTATGTACGCTTCTCAATAACACAGATATCGCTGTGTCGCTTGAACATCGGCCACTCTGCTGTCTGTGTGATATTTCAGATGATAATTTAACAATTAAAGCGTTGGATAATGAAACTTAAGTAAAAAAAACAATATTTAAACATTTATTTCATAGGAAAGTTCTATACACTGCCCGCAGCATAACTAATAACTCTAAGGGAATTTCTACAGACTTCAAATCAACTCGCGAACCGATCGCGCAAGAACGAAGAGCAAGAATTCGATCAAGTCTGTAGAAACGCCCATAAGCCCTAACCAAGCGTATATACAAATAGAATTCCGACACAAATATCACTATTTAAATATCTCCAAATTTAACTTTAGTTGTTGAACAATTTATAATTTTTCTCAGGTCTCAAAGTTTCTTACCGATAAGAGTGAATTTATTTAATACTTTATGTATTTAAATATAACTAATCTTTCTCCAATATTGGCTATTTAATAATAGTTATACATATAAATAATGTCTGTTTATCTTTTCCATCTGTTTAAAAATCTGTATTTGGATAGCATCCACCTTAAGTTGGTACAGTCAGCAGAAGAAATATCTGTCGAAGATGTCAAAATTATATATTTATGTTGTTACTAGGGTGTTTGCCATACGGCTTAAGTAGCATTTCTAGACGAAGAAGTATTAAAATGGCACACGACTTATTGCCAAAAATTCGAGCGTTTAGTTACTTCTGCTGCTAACTATACAAGAACACAAGATATTCTAATAGCTAAATAGAATATATCTCTGACTAATCTAAAGCTACAACATGTTAACCGCATATAAAGCTATGTTCAGCCAAAATGCACCTAATGAATGCGCCATATAAATTCACAAACCTTTGATTCAATATGAATACGAAGCTAAACGAGCGATTTTTGCTATTCTACAGAAAATTATTGCTGCTTAAATGCTTCGAACCGAAACGCAAAACCACGATACGACGCGTCGCAAAAACTTACGAGAGAACCGGATGCAACGCAAAACATATGCTGTGATCTCTGTCGAACAATTAGTGAATTAAATTCGGAATTAAGCATTTTTTTTTTAAATGGGGATGGACGGAAGACAAGCGAGCGGGTCAACTGATGGTAAGATTGGTAAGTATCCAGCTACCCTAGAGTATCTGATTCGTTACCTGGCTTTTAGGTCCAGTAGACCTTTATTACACGAAATACAATTTGTATCTCACAAATTCAAATGTCAGCATTTCAGCGTTATGAGTTGCGACGTTATATCGTGGTTTTTAATTTCGATCCCTATCTAGTTGGTATTTATTGCTGTTTTAAAATCTTTCTGCCTTTGTTATGTTTATCAGATGCACACTCGCTCTTAATAGTGCAAGCGAAAGGAATCCTTCTCTAACCAGTTTGTGAGTGCGAAAGGGATGAACGCTTTATGTCAGATTGGTTGGCTATTTACGTAGATGATTGCTTTTTTTACATTACTTAGCTGGGAAGACAACGGAGACACAGCAGTTTATAATGATTTTTATATTTAACAGTGTAACCTTTTGGGTCAGAGTTCCCTATCCATAACGACTGAATATTGCAAAAGGCGTATGTTAGAACAGCGATAAATACTGACGCACTTTTCGAAAGCATATTTACAAGTGTAAAAAGCGTACATAATTAACTGGTAACTAGTAACGGCTCTGAACCAGAAGCCCGACCCTATTAAAGCTGGCCACGGATCACAAGAGCACAGCCCTAGTGCTAAGCCCCTCCTTGATTGGTCAAATGATTACAAAGAACGACCAACTGGCCAATCAGGAGGCCTTCCTTAGCTAGGGTTGCCTCTCGTCCGTAAAATGTTACAGTGAAATTTCTATATTAGTTATTACAGTAGCACATCTGAACATTAAGATTTTTGGACTATTGCTAGCTACTAAAGATAAACACATACATGTTTTATGGTATTTAAGTCATCACATTATAACTAATTATTTTATAGCTAGCATGATGTTAAAGCTTCCTAGAATCAGGACGGCTGTATAAAAGGATCTTTTGATTGGCATGTCGCCTCCGCGGTAAGAGGTAGGTTGGGGAGGGGATCTCTTATGGCAATAACCCCTATTCATACTCCTGTATCATTCTTAACTCACCCCGCCGCCACTCCCTCTTGTTACAGGGGACATGCCAAACAAACGGACACTTTTAAGCACATGCCATTCCTTCCGGCCACCATCGCAACTAATTTTCGCAACCAATTACGATAGACGGTTCACTATCCTTTATAGGCAGCTGGTTGCGAATTAAACTTATTTGTTCGCAACTAGAAGTCATCGCTACTTACTTTTACAACCAGTTGGGACAAAATAATTTTGCGTTCTTCATACGCAATATACTAATAATTCTCAGTAACTTACCATAATCAGTTTGAAAATAAGGACTTTTTCTATCGCAACCAGTTGCGGACACGGAATAGTCATTCGACTATTGCAAGTTGCGAAATTCGGCTGTATTAAACGGTTGGAGACGTACTTCTCGCTTGCGCCAAAGCGAGTCCCGACGACATGTGCTAGCCGTACTGAAAGATTTTGAAAAACCATCTCTACGAAATCCTATACGAGCATGATATGTTCGAAAAAAAGTTTATAACAACTTGTTACATCTACATTAGAATAACTCAAATGTTTTTTAACAATACAAAGTTCAGCACTACAAGCCTCTATACCTATTTAATTTTATTCTAGCGCTTCACTCTCGTCGAGATTGCCGTCCTTATCGTGTATAACAAGTAAGAGAGGGACAGTCTGCTTGTCTCGACTTGAGTGAAGGTTAGCGTTAAAGTTACCTTATAATTTTTACCCTTTTCTGGCTCTTTATATAATATCTTAAACAAATTGTCACTCGCCGACTCGAAAACAGTTGAGTAGCACTTATTCGTTCCGTTTTAGGTCTTCGTACCCATAGGGCCAAACGGAGCTCTAATTCTGGCATGCTGCTGTCTGTCTGTCCGTACGTCACCAGCCTAAACAATCAATTAAGGGTCAATCACAGTTTAAAAAGTTGTCTCTAGGCGTAGGGCGCAAGGATGGGAAATGCCTACTTTAGAAATGATTTTTTCTAAGGTGAATGGTCCACCATAGAGAAATGCATTATTTTTATATTACTAGGAATCATCCAAGGCAACACGAAAGCAAACATTAACTCTGTAGGAGTGTGGAACACAAACAAACATAATTTCACTCACTAATACGAAACTGTGCAACAATAGTTCAAATTTATGGACTCATCTTGGCAGTAAATTGTATCCATTTGGGTTTTGGAACGAAAAGTCGTATGTAACAAAGTCTGCAGTGTTAACTGCTCTTGGTCTTTACTAGATTTTGGCGTTTTTACATGGTATGAAATAATTAATAGATTCAGGCGTTACTTTGCGGAGGTCCATATCAACAAGGTAATTTGTTCCAGTTTGATGGTATGAAATAGTCGCTATCCGTTCCTATCTGTCCTAAATCCTTATAGTGTATGCTCGGCCGCCTTCTTCTAAACCACACACCGGATTTTGATGTGGTTTCCACTGTCATTTAGAGAATTAATTTCGGGAAGGTTTTTATCTACATTACATTTCGTACCCGAGCGCAGCCGGGGCGGGGCGCTAGTAATTTAATATTTTAGTGTGTAACGAATAGGGCTTGCAATCCCGGGATTTTGAGCATGATTGATCCCGGGATTCTAGTATTGCAAGTCCTGTTCGTGTGCCAACAGCTGCATGCCGTACCTCGAGCAAAAATAAAATAGTAGGAGAAAAGCAAACATATTACCCTACGACATTTTGAGACAATTTCATTGAAACCCAATTTCTTTCTGGAGTCCATTATCAATATGGACCAATGTAAACTATTAAGAATCTCCATAACGGACCTTAAAATACGCGGATGCTGCGTAAATAGAGCTGTCTTAAATTCGCAAATATAAATTACATAGTGTGTATATGCAATATTTTTGGGAATTACCCCTGAATTACTGACAAACGCACCATCGAATGTATCGCTTTACAGAATTCTCATTCCACCAACAGCCGTTTTCTACTGAAACCCTTTTCCACATGTTCATAAAGTCTAAACTTATCTAAACTTACATGCTCGTAGGTGCAACTTTACCGAAAGTTTTTAATATTGAAAATTTCCAGTGGAACACATAGCTTTGAATGAAATCATAATCAGTTAAATGAGACAATTTGAACGATCGGTCTGACAAAATTACAGGACTCGATCCCGGGATTTTTAGTACGTCAAATCCCGGGATCGAAACCCCTAAACAAGGATGTAAAGCGATTATTTTAATGCGGCTCAATTTACGCAACCTCAGTGGATTTTAAGCTCCATCGAGATGGATCTGATCAACGCAGTGGAAAGTATCCCTGATATAATCGAAAGATCGTCAACGTACAGTTTAGTCGAGCTCTATCCGCATGCTAGGGGGCAGGCTGCCGCACTGTATCTTAGCTTCCTTGAGCTTGGAGAGCGACAGCTTTAGGTCCTCCATGGTTATGGGGCGCACAGCGTCGTGGTACTCCGAATCCGAGTCCGATTCGCCCTTCGAGACGGTCTGGAAAACAAAATGGCGGTTAAAGTACTAGCTATCCTGTGAAGACTACATATCTCGTGAAGGCTTGCTATTCTGTGAAGACTACATATCTCGTGAAGGCTAGCTATCCCATGAAAGCTAGCTATCATGTGAAGGCCGATACCTTAGCTAAGACTAGCTATCCCATGAAAACAGATGCCCTCGTGAAGGCTGGCTGTTCCGTGAAGGCTGGTTACCTGGTTGGAGTCGCGGGCGATCTCGTCGCGCGCGAGGTCCCGCACGCGGTACACGGCGGCCTGGCGGCACAGCTCGTGCAGGTCGGAGCCCGAGAAGCCTTCCGTGGCGGCCGCTAGCCGACCGAAGTCAATCTGACAAATATTACAACAAAAAACTAATTAAGGACTAGGAAGGCAAACAAGCATTATAATATCGTTGGCAAACAAGCAAAGACACCAGCAACAAGGAATTTATAGATGCATTGTGAAACCAAAGGACTAAGGGCTAAGATGGAATACTTCTTGTGTCAGTAATTTCACCGGCTATCTTGCTCTCCACGCCGGAACACAGCAGTCCAAGCATTGCTGCTTGGCGGCAGGATTAGCGAGCAATATATTAGTAACAAAATACATTGGTGATTGCCGCCGTGCCTTCGAGCGGCGATTGATGTTTGGGGATTTGAAACTTAACGACAGTTTAAACGCGGAAGATGATTTTAACGGTTTGTCTTTTTTGGGAAATCAAAACATGGAATTGTTACGGTCTCCGTAGGCGATTGGTTTCTCCCATAGAGCAGCGTTCCTCAATCTTTTTCAAGGGCGGACCTTTAGTGCAATGTTACTTTCTTATTTATAGTGCGGTTGACTGGTAGAGAATGCCTACTGGCATTAAGTCCGCCAATTGTATTTGTTCTGTAAACTGTGCAATGAAGCTTAAATAAACACTGAGCAGAGGCGGTACTCACGGAGGGCGCGACGGGCTCCTCGCGCAGGATGAGCTGCAGGATGCGCTCGCGCTGCGTCTCGCTGGGCATCGGCACGTGGAAGGCGGCCGGCATGCGGCGCTGGATCGCCTTGTCCAGGTCCTGCGGCCGGTTCGTGGCACCTGCACGGCAAATGAGAACATTTGGAACCTCTCCTATACGGTTACATGATCCTAGACAGTTTGACTGCCATGAGTGGTTTACGTTGGGAACCATTACAAAATTTTACAGCGCGCGATTAGGGATCGCGATCCTGGAATTTTTAGTCCCGGGAAATCCCGGGATTACGATACTTACGCGCGACCACAGCACTATGAGAAACCACGGAAACATGTTTGTGACTTAGCAGTGCCGCAGGCGCAGTAATATAGAAGCGGCTTCTGAGGTACAACTAAAGAATTAAGAAGAGTGTGAGCCCAGCGCTCTCCATACAAACGGCGATAACATTTTCCATCCTCTAAACCTTAACCTATGGCCATGATTTTTTTGTATGTTATCATTATGCCCTAGAATTAGGTTTGTATGTTTTGATTTTTTAAATATTTTTAATAGTTTCAAAAATATTGACACTTTTGTGTTTTGTATGAAACTCCAACAATGCAAATATTGTTAAACCTACGAAGAATATTAAAAAAATCAAAACATATAAACCTAGTTCTAAGGCATAATGACCACATACCAAAAGATCATTGCCGTAGAATAAGGTTTAGACGATGGAAAATGTTATCGCCGTTTGTATGGGGAGCGCACTTTGGGGCTGGGTTCACACTCCTCTTAAACAGTTTCGTGTGAAAACGTTCTAAAGCAGAGAATTCCTTGTACAACTCTAAGCATTGTACTAAATGGGGTATATTCTGAGATGGGTGATGAGTGTGAGGGCGCTCACCCATGATGATGACGGTGCAGCAGGGGTCGGTGATGAGTCCGTCCCACAGCGACATGAACTGCGTCTTCATCATGGCCGTCGCCTCGTGGTCGTGCGCCGTGCGCGTGCGCAGGAACGACTCGATCTCATCTGAACAACAATAAAATATTTATCATCAGTATTTAGCTGAAAGATGTCCACTGCTGGACATAGGGATTCCACAAACATCCGCGTCCAGCGGGTTCCCCCAACCATCACCAAGTCATCGGTCCACTCTGTGGCGGGTCTCCGTAGAGCAGAGATGGGCAAACTACGGCCCGCGGGCGACCTCCGGCCCGTGAACGGTTGTAATCCGATCTTGACGATTCAGAAGTAAATAATAACATGACAAAGATCAAGAAAAATAAATAATGGAGTCAAAAATTTTAAAAAATTTCCCCCCTTAGTTTCCGTAAGTAAATAGTGAGCTACTTAGGAAAAAGTTTGCCTACCGTAGAGCTTCCCAACGAATTTGTCTTTAGATGAACGGACAAGAAGATCATATCGAACGCCCTTGTACCAATAATTATACTTAAAAAGGATTTACTAACTGTTAGACAGCTGCTCTGCTTCTCTCAGATCAGAGAGTTTTAGGCTTAGGGGTACCCTGTGAAGGTAGGTAACTTGTACAGTAGGGGAAATATATTCACGTACCACCTTAGAACCCTATCGCAATGACGCGAAGCGTTAACCGCCAGGCTATGTCATACAAATGTCATGCGTATGTCTCTTCGACTAGGTTCTACGGTGGTACGTGTTTCAATTTCCTTGACTGTACGTATACAGAGAATAAGACCTATTACACAAAGCAGCATAAAAACTTGACAAAATAAGATGGAACTTTTGTAAAAGATGTTTCAAGAAATCAATTATATTAGAATTATATCGAATGGCATAGAAACTTTATATATAACTTGGCAGTAAGGAACTATAACCCTTGTCATTTATGGTTTTTAAAAAAGAGAACGTTGTCAACGTTTAGCCGTTAGATGGCGTGATTGTCCTTCTCCAATTCAATGAACATGGCTACTTATTGTTTTTTCTGTTTTTGTATTAATAAATATTAATACACGTTAGAAATCTTGTTTAATTATTAAATTCAAGTAATTATTCATATTCTTATAATTAATAGATTCAGGCGTTACTTTGCGGAGGTCCATATTAACAAACTGGAACAAATTACCTTGCTACTCCGCGAAACCAGTGCCGGGCTCGTGCAAAATAGCTGCGTCTGTGCGACACATATATGTTTTAGTTTGTCAGTACGCCATTCGTTCAAGTAGCGAACGGTCGTACTGTTTCTTTGATCTTGATGATGCCTCGTATAGAGGCGAAACGCGCGTCGATCGTGTAGTTTTAGTGTTTAGTGGTGGTGGTGTGTAGTTGAGTCTGTGTGATATATGTTGTTTCGTGTGGAAGCGGAGGAGGGTGGGTTTTTGCATGAACATATATGTGTCGCACAGACGCAGCTATTTTGCACGAGCCCGGCACTGGTTTCGCGGAGTAGCAAGGTAATTTGTTCCGGTTTGTTCATATTCTTATTCTAATTAAAATATGTATGTATATGTATGTAAATTCTTTACTGTACAAAAAAAAACATAAACGACAAAAAGAGATAAAGTGATGTACAAAGGCGAACTTATCCCTTTAAGGGATCTCTTCCAGTTAACCTTTGAGTGGATGAAAGGAGTATCATAGCAGGGACCGACAAAGACCAAGAGTTTATCAAAAACAGTGGAGAATAACCATACAATTTACCTATAAACATATTACATACTAATAATAAATATAATACCCAAATAATAATAATAAATATAATACTTAAAATACATAAACTTGCTTAGATATAAATAAATACTTAGAAGTAAAAAAATAAAAAAGAAGTTAAAATATGTTGCATAACCTACTTTTAAGGTCATTGAATGTCCAAAGTGACTCGCACTGACTGTAGCAGCATCGACACAAACCTATGAACACGATGCAGGGCTGCAGCTTGACGGCCAGGCTGAACACGGCGGCGGCCAGCTTCTGCGTCTCGCCGTACCACTTGTCGGTCAGCAGGGACACGTCCAGGTTGATGAAGCTCATGTTCGCCTCCTTCGCCGTCGCCTTCGCTATCAGGGTCTTGCCGCATCCTGGGAACGAGATGATAGCGGGAATAGAATTTGCGGGTGGTAGGACCTTGTGCAAGGTCCGTCCGGATCGCTACCACCATCTTGCTCGCTAATCCTGCCGCTAAGCAGCAGTGCTTGCACTGTTGTGCTCCGGCGTGGAGAGCAAGACAGCCGGTGTAATTACTGGCACAAGAGGTATTCCATCTTAGCCCTTTGGGTTGGCAACGCATCTGCACTCTCTTTGTTGTTGCAGGTGTATATAGGCGGTGGTGATCACTTACCATCAGGTGACCCACTTGCTTGTTTTCCTTCCTATGTTGTATAAAAAAAAAATAGTCAAAGGTTTGAATAAAACCGGGGTAAGAGTAACCACCGTATGCCGCTTTCCTATATATTAAAACAACGGATTATTTTACAGTTTGACAGATTTACCAAAAGGAACGTGTTCAGTGGCCCTAACATGACTGGCCAAGTTTAGTTTATCTTTATATGCGTCCCTTTCTAATGACACTAGTTAGACAGAAACGCAGAGAGGGGTTAAACTAAACCTGGGCTGTCATGTTAGGGCCGCAGGCGTTAAATTTTGACAGGTTTACCATGGATAATTTGTCAAATATTTTACAGTTAAAAGTACTGTTTCACCAGGCGTGGATTACTCCGCAACTACGTCACGCTCCTATAAGTACGTACTGGCGGCCCCAGTACTGGGGTATAATCAAGGGTTGCCACGCGCGTGCGCGCTTACCGCCGCTACGTTACATCGCAAGTCAACGTACTTGCCACATTCGTCGCGTTATATTTATTACCTACGTATTTAAAAGTTAAAAAATAAAGCAATAAAATATTGCATCGCAGCGAGTTGCAGCAACAGTGATCTAAATTCGTACCATAAATTGTTCTTGCTTCCGACATGTCAAAAGGATACCGAAAGGTAAGGTTAGTGTTAGACTACTTATAGACGACCTGTATGGCACAGTGGCACATGTGTCTGCCTACTGTGCAAGAGGTCCCGGGTTCAAATCCTGGTATGGGCAAATATTTGTGTGACGAATATGAATGTTTGTACCTGAGTCATGGATGTTATTTGTATTTAAGTATGTATTTATCTATATATGTATGTTTATCCGTTGTCTAGTATCCATAGTACAAGCTTTGCTTAGTACGGGACTAGGTCAATTGGTGTAAATTGTCCCGAGTTTTTTTTTTTATTTTTTTTTTAGTGTGGGCACAGAATAGATAATAAGCACTGTATAATAATAAATGACATTGTTGGTATCTACTTCCACATTTAACACTACAGGAATCAAGTAATTTTCAGAACAGTTTTATGTGAATGCGTACCTACCTACTAGCCGTGTTATATAGCCGGTAAATAGGTATCGTGTTGAAATTAATACCGTTAATGTAGGTATACTTTTTCGAGCCGATTTACGAGTAGGTATATTGCGTTTGCGGTAAGAGACTTAAATAGTAGTTACTGCTAGTTAATATGTTTTTTGAATGATATAGGAAAGCAAGTGGGTCACGTGATGGTAAGTGATCACCACACCACACACCCAGAGGGCTAAGATGGAATACATCTTGTGCCAGTAATTGCACCGGCTGTCTTGTGCTGCTTAGCGGCAGGATTAGCGATCAAGATGGTGGTAGAGATCCGGACGGACTTTGCACAAGGTCCTACCAACCGCAAAATTTTATTGCATTTGTATTTGATTATGTACACGATGATGATCGGTAAAATCTTGGTGAATACTCACCGATGACAGCCCTAGTTTTGAAAGAAAGTGAACGTTTTATGCGATAGAGTGAAAAGGTAAGTTTAGGCACATAAGTGATGACGTTACACGGGTTTTGTTAGCAGTTACTGTACTGTACTGTACGTACGAGTAGTACTATTATCTATTCTGTGGTATAACAGTAATCTGTAAAACACATAGACTTCGGAAGGGCGACCCTATTAAGTTATTAAATCTAACAAAACAAGATTCCATGTTATATCATGACTATAATGTTGTACTGTATTGATAGTGCATCCGATAACGAATCGATATATCGGAATCGGCAATATTAATTTGCCGATAAGTACACCGAAACATTTTGAATTCCGCGCTATAAACAATCCACGTGTAAACGCGCCATTCTCACGCTTAGTTCGTCATGCAAGTCCGGCAGAATTTATTAACGCGCAGGGAATCCCCGCATCTTATCATTTCACTCCGACAGTTGCGGGGAATCCCCGCGTCTTATAAGTTCGTGCCGCTATTTGCTTGTCAGTTGTTGTTTAATCCTTACATAGGTAGTATAATTGTTGTCGTTTAATCTTTACATAGAATAAAACAAGGTACATATGGGTATCTTCGGCCCCTTACTCCTTCTAAACCACGCAACGGACGACAGGTGACAGTGACAATTCGGTATACATTGCTTGCCCACTATGACGTTAAGTGTGTAAGTCTGTAGCGTTACCTGTCAACACAGTAATGCACGGCGAATTGTCACTGTCACCTGTCAACTGTAGCGTGAATGAAATTAGTCTCAGTTCGCTTACCTGGCGGTCCGTGCAGCAGCACCCCCTTCGGCGGCTGCGTGAGCCGGCTGTCGGCGAACAGGTCCCGCTTCTGTATCGGCAGGATCACAGTCTCCCGGAGCTCTTGGATCAGCGCGTCCAGCCCCGCGATGTCCTTCCAGTTCACCTGTGGTTTGAAGGATTCAGATCAGTTATCGCATTCGGTGTGCGAGAGATTTCTGTCAGCCTGACTTAGTGAACTCGGTTATTAGACTCTGTGTTAAATTGTAACTTTGTGTTGTCATTAGGCGAACAGTGTGCACGTTGACTTAGCATGCGGCATGTTGTAGCATGTTGACGGCTCCAAAGTCGGTCAAAAAGAGGCGTCATCGTAGCCGCCAAGGCGCGTGATTGCTGCGCGTCGGGCGCTGCTTATCCGTTTGACGGGCGCGCGGATACGCGGCACCCGAGGCGCTGTGCTCGAGGCGCTTGCTATGTTTCGTGCCTAAGGTGTCACGGTGTACTCACGTTAATCTCGTCAGGCACGACGAGCTGCGAGGCGATGATCATCTCATGGTCCGTCAGCTTGTCCAGCTGCAGCGCGTGCTTGCTGCCCAGCCCCGCCCTGGAAGAGACCCTTCAATGCACGGACCGTATAGTGGCTACTTTGTATAAGTGCAACGATAAATAATAGATATATACAAGTATAAAAAGTTTTATGTTGGGTTGGCACAGAACCTCCACCATACAACATGTAACTGAGGTCTTTGGGTACACTATACATCATATAATAGATATTTTTTTTAAGTTTGGGGATATTTCGGGTTATTTGTTTTTGTTACATAGTAAAACACAGGCTATTTTAGCATGACTCTTCTGTATACAATACTGTTATATATTCTGTTATGTATGTCATTTAATGTAATGTTTGAGTCTAAATTGTTAAATCATTGACTTTTAAATTAAAATCGACCAAACGATCACCATTTCGGTATGTCTTACTATTAATAATAAACTGTGACAGTTTTACAACTGAGTAAATCTTGTTTTTAGCTAATCTTTGTTTATAAAAACACATACTAAGAAAATATGTGAAACAATATGATACATAAATAAATTTACATGCAAATGGATAATAGCCACACACAGTACAAAAACATGTATAAAAAAGCAGACTGTTTAATAAACAATATAGAAAGAAAAGCAGTCTGCTCATTTATACCCTAAAGTTATGAGATTAAAAAAAATATATATACAGATAAATAATAGTCCTGAAACCAACACACCATGTGATATGGGTACTAGAGATGTGCTGAATGTTTGACCAAATATTGGGTTTAGTTTGACAAATAATTACCAAATACATATTTAAATAGAATTATTTTTAAAGGCCTTCTTAGGCTGAGCACTGTACATAAGTATTTGTGAATGGAACAATCACTCACCTTGTCTAGCCTTTATTTATTAAAAAAAAAATCAAATACAGCAAATATAGCACAAAATAGAACTGAATAATTCAGACAAATATTCAGTTCCATACATTTTGAACAGAATATTTGGTCAAATATTTGTAACCGGTTACAACTATGTTCAGTGCATCTCTAGTTAATGTATTTTACCTATAGCATGTTTAAGTTTCATGACGAATGTCAAAAACACAAGTTGTTATGGATAATTTTTTGTTTTGAATTTACTTGGGCAACGAAAAATCCACACCTATTATGACTTCAACAAGCTGACACAATGTGATGTCACTGCAAAACATTACAGTATAAATATGCCATTCTAAGCTGATGAAGACTTTATTTATGTTGCTTTAGTTTATTTTATTTTATTTTATCTATTGGAGAAAAAAACAGATACAGACGTACAAAATAGGTAAAATATAGTTGCGTTGTTTGATGCGGCCACTTTTTAAACGCTGACTACTAGTCCATTCCTTATAGGTCAGTGGGGTCACATGATGGTAAATGACCACTGACACCCACGGGATCCAATAACCTTAGGAAAGTTGCTGATTATGCTAAAAGCTTTATTTAGCTAACTGATCAAGATGATGAAACTTACGTGAAAAGTCATGAACAGCATTACTATGGTTGTGATGAAGGAAAATGTAACTAATGCCACATATTAATGTGCAAGTTATTGAATTGACTGTTTTTATTACACCCATATACAGACTTCCATACACTGATTCGATATATTCATGCCAGCTCTCTTGAAACAATTTATAACCTTGTTTTCATTGTTAAAAATTAATTTGCTGCCACACTACATTGTTTATCAAACTACAAATGAGCAATATAAAGGTTTCCAATAAGACATGTTTACATGCTATTCACGATTAATTAATCCGCCACCATGAAAATCAAACCCGCCATGCTTCAAGCAGCGATTGTTAGAAATAAGTTCAAATAAGACTGACACGAAAAGTGCATTATTTAAAATGAGATGAGGTATTTCCAGCGATCGATACGTACTTGCGTAACTGTTCGCGGGCTCGCTCTTCAGCCTTCTTCCGACTCTTGGACGTCGGGTCTATCTGGTTGACCAGCCATTTGATGGAGAAATAGGTGACTGCGGAGACGAACGCGACCCGTATTGCCATTTGGAACACGTCGGTCCGCGTAAATGCAGAGCCCTCCACCATCATGCCTCGTGTGTATCTGTTACTTTGTCACTGGGAAAACGCAGAGCTGATGCCCCCAACACGGTGCTTATGAGTTTTCACACGTTAAAAGATTTTATTTTATTCACAGGAATTCGACCTCATCACGCTTTTTGAGATTTTTGAGTGATAGAAAGAATAGACAAACTAGAAAGAAAGACAGTGGTATGTTTCGTTTCATTGGTTGTCCGTAGCTGTCACATTACAGATTATTTATGTGTTCGTCTTTACTATGCAGATGTCTGATAAGGCATAACAGTGATATCCTACTGATATTGGTATGCATTTCAATTTGTATTTTAAAGGAAAAAATAAAACACATTTTTATTTTATTTTATTTTTATTTGGCGACCGTGCCTGTAAAACTACGTAGTACGGAATGTTTAGTTCTGTTTTGTTCGTTCAAAAATTATCTTTATATTTTTTAAAGAGACGTCACTTAAACTCAGTTTTTATTTATTTTTTTCAAAGCTTTCTAATTGAATAAGTTACTTTCAGCTCAGTCTGGTTGAACTGTTATTTTTGTATTTTACACTATTAGAAGTTATCATTTAAACATAATTGAAATTTAAAGCTTTTCTGAACGAAAACGAATAGGTGTGAAACCGTCAAAGTGACAGTGACAGTAAAAGTTAACCTATCTCTTGTTTTCAAATTCGTTTGAAGCGAGTTTTACGTATTTCTTTCTATTAATGCTTAGATTTTTATTGAAATCATGAAGAAAGTGAAACAAGCGCCGCGTGCCAATTTTCCAAATACTCGCAAAGCTTTACGTAAACAAAAGCGGCAGCAAAAGAAAGTGCACAGACAGGAACACTACTTGAAGAAGAAAACTCTCAAGAAGAAGCCGAAATATGTACCCGGCAAGTTCGTGAAGAGACCGGCTGATGCCCCCGACCCTGAAATAGAAGTTAAGGTAACAAGAACCTTAAAAAACTTTCATCAATGAAGTGTTAAAAGTGGCACATGTTTTGGTAACATTTTTAACGTAAACAATAAATTAAATTTCTGGAACAAGCTAAGGACATTTAGGCAACAAGAAGTAGGTCAAATGCTTCTTACTGGATTCGTTTATATTCTTCACATAGCAAATTTTTTTTTCATTTTGTCGCAATTTTTACTTTTTTTGTTATTGGAATTATGCATGCATGTTTAATTCCCAGCTACCCCCCCCCCCCCCCCCAATAGCACATAAGCGCTATAAAATCTGTATAGAAGCAATAACCTCTATACAGCCAGTGTAGGTACAACCAGGGCTCATCCACTAGGCAATTTGAAGTGAAGTGAAGAAACATGTGTAAATTGAAGCTAGTAAAAAGCAAGTAAAACTCATTTTTTTACCGACTTCAAAAAAGGAAGAGGTTCCCAATCCTACTGAATTTTTTATTTATTTAACTTAAAACTCACCTTAAATATTCAAAATGCAAAGCTTATATTTTTTTCTTTAGAAACAGAAAAAACAGAAATCTCAGCCAATACCTCTAGATGTAGTTGAAAAAGAACGCCAGAAAGAGAAGAAAGAAGCAGAACGCCTCAAAGCCCAAATGGAGGAACAGAGACGGAAGACTTTCTTAGACGCAAATGATGAAGAAGACAAAATGATAAAGAAATTGGAAAAGCAGCTGGGTTTGAATAAAGTTAAAAATAAGAAGAATTTCTTTTCCGAAGACGGTTTGGATTGTATCCTTTTTGTGAAAGTATTTTTTTTGTGAAGATTCATACTCATCTATATGTCGCACGCTTAGAATTTAAGCGACCCATTTCTGAATTATACACATCCCAAAATATCACCTTAACTAAAAGACATAGGGTTTAATTTTGGGAAATGTCATATTCGGAATTGAGTCTCTTTAATTCTAAACGTGCGATGTGTTGTTGAATATTTCATACTTTACTGCTTTGAGCTTGATGAAAAACAATAAATTTATTCCTAATTCATAATTTAAAAAAAAAAACCCCTTTTATACTTATTTACTTAATAAACTTGTTTTTCGTTGTGACTTTTTTGTGTGAAATTTGAAAATAACTAACTCAGATTATCATAGAAACCTTACCTTACAATTCATGGAATGATTGTAACAATAATTCAGCAGTTCCAGAGATTACTCCTGCCATCCAAACAAACAAATTTATCTCTTTCTAATACTAGGGCCAAAATTCTTTTTTGTGCCTAAAATAAAGATGAAAATGTATAAACACTTTTACAAAATGGTAGATGTCTCGAAATATTTTCCTTGTAATATTACGTTAGTTCTCAACCGGGCCCCAATTTTTATTATGAATTTTCCCACCATCCTGGGTTTTTTATTACAGAAAAGTCTCATTTGGTACCCAAATTACCACTGTGTTACCCATCCCCGTGACTCCTCAAAAATAGTGTCCATTGCGTTACCAAACAATAGTTTTTTTCTTATTCCGACCCCAAATATTTATATAACATTCATCATTCGGGTATGCGTATGCCATTCTGAATTTAAAGATAAAATATTCTTCTAAGAATATCAGAATAAGTAAAAGATATGCGTTAAAATGTACAAGGGACGTTTTTATAGGCATCAAAAAGAATTTTGGCCCACTAGTCTTTTAAATTAATGCCTGTCTAGCAACTTTATTGTGAAAAATGAAATAATTATTCTTAAAAAGAAACCAGATTTATTGGAAATATGTGACAGATCAACAACAGAGCAAATTGTGGCAGCCGAGAAACATTTAGCCAATGTTGAAGGGGAGTCGGACTTTGAAGATGACTTAGCTGCTGTAACTGGAAAAGATTTAAGAAAAGACAAAAAGAAATCACACAATGATGATGACATGGATGAAGATATTAGTGATATTGGCAGTGATGATGAAATTGATGAAGACACAAGTGATATTGGCAATGATGATGAAATGGGTGAAGACATGGGTGCTGTTGGTAATTGTGATGATGATGAAGTTGATAGTGATGAGGATAATGATTCTGATGAAGAACCTGAAGGTAATTTGAGTTTCTCAATTGAATTTTAATATTTCCGTTTGATGAGAGCAAATTAATTAATAATTGTTGCTTTTTGGTCTTTTACACTTGACATATAACATCACTTTTACTCTGATTTTAAAATTATTTACTTACAGAAAAGCCAAATAAATCTTCAAAATCAAAACATAAAGAGAAACCAAAGCCAGTCCTAAGTAAACCAGAGAAATCGAAAGCTAAAGAAAAGGTGGTTAGAGAAGAAGAACTGTCAAAAATGTTTAGTGAAGATGAAGTATCCCATTTGTCTGATGATGAAGATTTAGAAGGTTCAGGTGATGAGTTTAGGGATGATAGTGAAAAAGAGGCTGATGAAGTAAGAAATGAAGAAAAACCTGATGTCTGGGAAGATATTTATGGAAGAAAGAGGGACAAAGAAGGGAATGTCATAAAGGTGAGAAAATAGTAAATTATATACATATAAAAGTTTGCCATTTGGGAAATTAAATTTCTTAAGAACATAAATTTAATTATTTTCAGGAAGAGAAAGGCATTTACATTCCGCCCCATTTGAGGAACAAGGACTCCACTTCAGACCAAGCAATGATTCAACTGAAAAGACAAATTAAGAGTAAGCTTATATATTCCATCCATAAATTCCATCTTATCCGACTAGGTTGGCAACGCATCTGCAATCTCCTTGGAGTTGCGAGTGTCTATAGGCGGTGGTGATCACTTACCATCATGTGACCCTCTTGCTTGTTTTCCTTCATATTTTATTTTAAAAAAAGGTTTGCTATCAATATTCTGAGTTAAATCTAAAACATTATTCATACTTTTAAATATTTTTGATCCTGTGGCCCTTTTCCGAATATTGCTTCTTATTTTATTTCTCCATACTTGTTTAATGTTACCCTTGATTATGTCTACTTCTCTTCACCCATACTTATTACACTTATCGGGACTTAAACGCGATAATGAACCGTTTATTTATTTACCTCGACGTTTCGGCCGCGTTGCAGCGGCCGTGGTCACGAGCAGACTTCTCATCACCCTTCTAAAATATTCTATAAGAAAACCCTTCTATAAAGAAAATTTTCTGAAAAAAAAGGACTTGAACCATTAACCGATTTTAATATTTTATATGTAGCTCTTTTTTAATCATATTTAGATTTGTAATAAATATGAAAATCATTTCAAAATTAAATTCTGTAAAAGTCAACGATTTTACTGATTCCACAGTTCCGTCCTGAACCCACTCAAAGACGTATGACAGAAGGACGACAGCCAGGTCCTCTTTAAGGATACCATCTGGCAGACCAACTCTCAATACCGCGTAATCCCCAGGCGTCCTGAACAAGCTGTCCCACTCGAATCTTCACTGGGCGTGCGCGTCGGTGGAGGCCTTGTATGCCAGCAGCAGCCGCCACGCCGTCAGCTCGGCGCTGTGCGCGCTGTGGCTGGAGGCAGCGGGCGGCGCGGACGCGGCGCCGGCGCGCCTGGCCGCCACGCACGCCGCGCTGGTGGCGGTCCTGCACGCCAACGTGGCCACTGAGATCGGTGAGACGGCTGACAAACACGGAATGTGTCCAACACTATTGCTGACTAGCCGTTAACTGGGTAGAACTGGGGCTATAGAATAGGATAGAATGTATTTATTGTTAACTGTGTACAATTGGATATTCACTAAATTAAATCAACAGTTGCCCATTCCGAACGTGCAATATAAGTTCTACTTATGACTAGAGAAGTTTTTTTGCTCTCATGTTAAAGAAAGAAACAACATTTGAACTATTCAACACATATAAAACGGACAGAGTACAAAAACAGAAACATTGTAAAATGATATATATTTTGGATAATGTCACGACTCGAACCTGCAACATCAGCATTCCGTGCCTTGCATTTTCCAGTTTCGCCACATTACCGCTACCCTGCGAATTTTTCAATGTGTTTCGTCTTTACGGTCATTACATTATTGATTTTTGTTTGAGAAAACTACCCTCGGTGTCATCTATGAGAAACTTAATCAAGTTATCTCATTCAACTTGGTCATTTATGAATGCCGTTAGCTGACGAGAGATGACGCCATTTGTTGTTAAATGAAAAAACACAAATTTAGTTTTTTTTGTTTTTTTCATTAAAAATACAAAAAAACGAAAATTTAAAAAATATATATACCTATTTGATTACAGAAACATTGTATTGAACAGAATCAAAAAGCCTTTATTTAGCCCTATTACCGCCTTGGTAAACTGAGACGCTGATTTTCAAATGTTGCAATTGTGGCCCCCAAACTTTCTTTTATTGTAGATCAATTGTCTTTTTTGTATTGCTTAGACTTTGCACTATAGCATAAAAGCTTCGAGCTTCGAGAGGACGACCAGCCACAAGATGGTCCGATGACCTCGTACAGGTGGCAGGAAGGCGCTGGTTGCATTCTGCTTCCAACCGGCCACTTTGGAAATCCATGGAGGAGGCCTATGTCCAACAGTGGACTTCTTGTGGCTGAGATGATGATGATGATGATGATAAAAGCTTCGTTTTGCATAATCAATATAAATGAACGACGTTTACAGTCAAGCTTATAAACACCTGCTTCCTGCAGAAGAATGTTAAACTTCAAAGGTCTCCGATACGGGGTAATCTTGGTCAGCATATTTCTACTCGGGTCAGGGAGCATGTAGCGGATGGCAAGCATCATTGGGTCAACAATTCTGCAGTCTGCGAGCACGTCAGGGATTACCCAAAACACACAATTTTGTTAGACAAGCTTAGGGTTCTCGCTATTGGAAATTACTTCCCAAAAAGAGCTAAGTTTTGAGGGTGGTAGGACCTTGTGCAAGGTCCGTCCCGATCGCTACCACCATCTTGCTCGCTAATCCTGTCGCTAAGCACTAGTGCTTGCACTGTTGTGTTCTGGCGTGGAGAGCAAGACAGCCGGTGCAATTACTGGCACAAGAGGTATTCCATCTTAGCCCTCTAGGTTGCCGTCGCATCTGCTATCTTCTTGGTGTTGCGGGTGTCTATAGGCGGTGGTGATCATTTACCATCAGGTGACCCCACTTGCTTGTTTGCCTTCCTGTTTCATAAAAAAAGTGGGCCGATTGAAATTAAGAAATATCCTAATATCAAGATATGATTAAACAAAATAATAAGGTATTGCACAAATATGCATTTCAGGTGCCCATTTCCTGGAAGAGCTGTGCTCGATCTTCGACAGTCTGATGCAGCGGCCCCAGCCGATGGAGGACAAGCAGTTGGATAACGTAGTGTGCTGCCTCGCACATCTATACAGTTTCAAGGTGTCTTAGCTTATCATATCTTGTCTGTTTTGTATTTTTTTAAGGGTCCACGAAAAGAAAAATATCTAGTCAATTTTTTTTTAAATAAAATTTTAATCTCAAAATGCAGTTTGCAATGTAGATTAATATCTCATTAAAAGAAAATACTAGAATTTTTGTTTACGTGAACCCTTCATTTGCTGTGATGGTTGCAGGTGGAATTATTCAACATGTAATTATCCCGATTTTATTAATTAATATACAAGCACTCTCTAAATACTTAAAAACACATTCATCTGTATTTCGAAACATATAAATACTAGCACGGAGCGGTTGCACACCTATAGAAAAATAGTATGAGAGCGTCTTAGAATAAGTAACGTACAGAAACTTCTCTTTTACGACCGCGATTAAACGAATTCCAACTTTATTCACACGCTCAAAAAGTTCGTATTACTTCACACACCATGCGCCAGGCGGCGCGAGTCAAAAGGAACGCGCCGCCCGCGCCCGCCTTCCCTCCGTTACTCCCGGCGACATGCTAGGGTTGCGCGGCATTCGTTTTCAATTACACTGACAGCTTACTGTGATTTGCCTATGCCATAGGCAAGGCGGTCGAGCGTACCTACAGTGTGGAGTGGAACCCCCCTGCTTAAATATGTAAAGATAAAGATTTGTAAGCACAGAAAATGTATAATACGGTATTCCATTCAAAAATCTAATGGCATAAAAGTGCAAAATTGTTCTAGACGACCACTAAAACATATTTATGTTCAAAGAAGTAGGTAAAAAAACCTGATATTTAAGATGTTACAGCCTGCAAAGTTACAAAGATGACGAAGAGAAAAAGTTTTTTTTTCTTTCGAAATATTATGTCATTCGATTCCAAATAAAAAATGTAGAAAATTTTAGTATGTGAGTAATTAGTTAAAAGCTTACAGTATTAAAATAAACACGATTTAGTGCTGGCTCCATACAAAATCACTATAGTGACGCACTGGTCCTGTATGCAGCGCGATAGAGCGTTTTCGCGACGGACTCGCGTTTTCATTTTATTACTCGTGATATTTCGAAAAATTACGATCGTAAAAGAAAACTGAAAACACAGTTGTTCTTCTTTTAACCAACTCTATCAATTTTGGAAATAAAAAAGTCATTTATCTACACATATATCATAAATGCTCTATACTGCGTTCAGAAACCGTAGGCAATGACCAGCATTATAATAACCAATATTATTATGAGATTTTTTCTAATTTGTTTCCATATTTGTTCAAATTCATTTTTTATTACATTATTTTAATGTGTTTTAAGACCCCTTATTATGCAACAGTTGCATAAAATACTAATAGAGCACCGTATTCGCTCAGATATTCCATGCGAAGCTCCTGTACGACGTGCTGAGCCGGTTGCTGGAGGATCTGAGCGAGAAGCGCATCGACTGCATATTGGTGGCGTTCCGCTGCGCCGGCGCCGCGCTGCGCCGCGACGAGCCGCTAGCGCTGCGCCGGTTCATACAGGACGCGCAGGCGCGCGCCGCCCGCCTCGGCCCGGCCGCCGGCAGCGGGTAAACTTACTAAATAACCATTGCAAAAGTTCCTATGTTACTTTAAATATCACTTAGAATGAAATAATTTATTCATTAAATCTTAGTCAGTTATAATTACTAAACTAGTGAACTTGGATAAAAGATTAAAGCATGGATATAGCCTCAGTACTTGTCAAGTGTACATAGCCAAGACTGTCTAAATGGTTACCTTTGGGCGCGTCAAGGTAGTAAAACCTGCAAATTAATAAGAAAAACGTAGATTATACTACCTTAATGTAAACATTACCAGGATATTGCAAGATCGTCTGTCGTCTACGTCTGTGCGATATGTATATTTTTCATGCAAATACCCACCCCCCTCCGTTAGGTCCTTTTTTGCAGTTAGCGGCTTCTCAAATTTATTCTTACACATTCATTTCCAGGTCTCGCATAAAGTTTCTGCTGGAAGTCCTGATGGCGGTGAAGAACAACAACCTGAACAAGATTCCCGGCTACGACCCGTCGTTCGTGGAGCAGCTGAAGAAGGACATCCGCGGAGTCATCAGGAAGGGGAACTACGTAACTCCACTTAACATCACTTTGGAGGACTTGTTGAAAGGTATGTTTTTGTAGAAAACTGGACGTAGCCAGGGGGGTTCCACTCCGCACTGTAGGCGCGCTCGCCGCATTACCTATGGCATAGGTTAATCGCAGTAGGTTGCCGGCTTGCCGCGCGCGCGCCCGCTCACTCTGTGTCGCGCGTTGATAGTATTACAGTAAGCAGCCCAACCCTAGCGGTGCGCCAGGGCATTGCGGGGGGAAGGCGGGCGCGGGCGGCGCCTTCCTTTTGACGCATGCCGCCTGGCGAATGTTTATGAAGTAATACGAACTTTTTGTGCCTGATCATAAAGTTGGAATTCGTTTAATGGTGGTCGAAAAAGAGAAGTTTCTGTACGTTAGTACTATTTTTTTTTCTGTGACATAGCTCTATGAATTCTCTATGGATGTACTCCAGCAAAGTGCTGGGATATTGTTTCATTACGAAGTAATTAGTTTCCTATGTCCGTCAGGGATAGTGTAGCTTCAAATTAAATTTAAAATGCTATACCATAATGAATGAGAACACAAAGACTCAAACCAGCTACGTCAGCATTCCGTGCCTTGCGTTTGCCAGTTTCGCCACAATACCGCTAAACTGGCAAACGCAAGGCACGGAATGCTGTTGTTGCAGGTTCGAGTTCTGCCATTATCCAAATTTTTCTTTGTATTGTCATTCATTATATAGCATTTTAAATTTAATTTGAATGTATAAAAATAATACAAAAAGAAAAATCGAAAATTATAAAAAAAACGATTACAAAAATATAGTGTAGCTATCGATTAGTGAAATAATTTTTGAAATTGGTTCAGTAGTTCCAGAGATTACCCCTACATACAAACAAACATAGTTTACCTCTTTATTATATTAGTGCAGATGATGATAAGGATAAGAGAAAATTGTATAGATTCTTATGTGATGCCTGCTTTTACAGTATTGACGAATTTCTTAGCTATAAATTTTTATCTGACATTTAATGACTCTGAGATATGACATTGAAATTTTTAATCAAATATGCACCTACTGTAATCCCAATCTTATAATTCTAATTCTAATTTTGTTTAATATTAGACATTTGAGTTTGAGATGTAAAATTGCTAGAATAATAATTAATTTTAAATTCGCACCTTCAATTCTAATTCTTTATTTATTCATTTCTCTTCAATGTATAATAATTTTAAATTTAAAGTTTATTTTACTCGTTCTTAAACTTTCACATGCCTGATGGTGGAACATATCTAGAACCAGTGCTCTCAAATTTTACCACCTTGTTTATACTATACGTTCAGTGAATAAACGATAAACGATTTCATTTCATTTCATTTCAAAGGTAAAAAAACGGCATACAAAAGATAGAAAATACAAATAGTATTTGTCACGTTGCAGCGGACAGCCGCGGCAAGTGGTGGGTGGTGGGCTCCGCGTGGGAGGGCGCGCGGCCGCGGCCCGAGCCGAAGGCGGGCGCGCCGCCCTCCGCCGACCAGAAGCTGCTGGAGCTGGCTAGGAAGCAGCGGATGAACACCGACGTGCGGAGGAGCATATTCTGCGTGATCATGTCTGCTGAGGTATTTGGAATAGAATATTACAGTTATTTATTGACGACCGGATAGCCTAGTGGTTAGTGACTCTGACTACAAAGTTTGAGGTTCCGGGTTCGAATCCCGGGAGGGGCAAATGTTTGTATGATGAATATGAATGTTAGTACCCGAGTCTTGGATGTTGTATATGTATTTAAATATGTAAGTATGTATGTATATCCGTTGTCTAGTACCCATGACACAAGCAGCTTTCGTTGCTTACTTTGGGACTAGGTCAATTGGTGTGAATTGTCACGAAATATTTATTAATTTAATTTATTATTATTATTGTTACTCATATAATAAACAGATCAAAAAGACGGACTTAGTAACTCTGACTACGAAGCTTAATGTTCCGAGTTCGCTCGCCCTCGCTGTGTCAGTGTAATTGAAAACGAATGCAGCGCAACCCTAAAGCTTCGCCGGGAGTTACGGGGGGAAGGCGGGCGCATTGACGCGAGCCGCCTGGCGAATGTGAATGAAGTAATACGAACTTGTTGCGCGTGTTAATAAAGCTGTAATTCGTTTAATCGCGGTCGAAAAATAGAAGTTTGTATACGTTAGTACTATTATTTATTCTGTGCTATTACCGCTGACCATGGGAATTAGAGATGTGCCGAGTAACGAGTACCGAGTTTTCCTCGGTAATTTTTTTTTCCACCGAGTACTCGGCCGAGTAACTCGGTTCAATCAAATTCCCTTTCGCGTGCGTAAACAAGTACAAACAGGTTCGCGCCGGTCGAGCGTTGATACACCCCTCACCCCGCCCGAGCCTTTCAACTACCAGTCACTTGATAGTTTGCAAACAAATACTTCACATTGCGTGTCATAGTAGATAAACAATTTAAAAAGTTTGTTAATTAACGATCGACTGTGTGTTGTATGATCAGTGATGACCTGATTTTGATCAACACTGTTGTTCTAATTATATCTACCTGAATATATTTCTTCGCTTAAACCGAGCATACTCGGCATTCAAACCGAGTTAGTCGGCCGAGGACGAGTATCAAAAAACCCGCCGAGTACCGAGTATCAACCGAGTACTCGGCCCATCTCAAATGGGAACGTTCCCAGGACTACATGGACGCGCTGGAGAAGCTGCAGCAGCTCGGGCTGCGCGGGCGCCAGGAGCGCGAGGTGGTGCACGTGCTGCTGGCGTGCTGCGCGCAGGAGAGCGCCTACAACCCGTACTACGCCGTGCTGGGCAACAAGCTGTGCCACCTCGACAGGAAGTACCAGGTCCGTTACCCTTAGAATATAATTAAATCATTTTATTTCAAGCTGCATAAACCATATTTCGCGTGTGGTAGAACTCTGCAAGGTCCGTCCGGATCGCTACCACCATCTTGCTCGCTTATCCTGCCGCTAAGCAGCAATGCTTGCACTGTTGTGATCCGGCGTAGAGAGCAAGACAGCCGTTGTAATTATTGGCACTAGAGGTATTCCATCTTAGCCCTCTGGGTTGGCAACGCATCTGCAATATCCTTGGTGTGGCGGGTGTCTATAGGCGGTGGTGTTCACTTACCATCAGGTGACCCACTTGCTTGTTTTCCTTCCAATTTCATAAAATAATACCTTAAAGACTACTGTAGAACCTTTCCACTATTAATGTCACATGACTTCTCAATGAATGTCATAAAATTCCGGCGATGACACATTGCGACAACGTTCTACAGTGGCCTATGAATCAAATTGGTTGACTGTACTTGTAGAGCTGATAGCAACGCAATAATAACGTAAAGTCAACAAGAAAAAAAAAATAGATTCAGGCGTTACTTTGCGGAGGTCCATTTCAACAAACTGGAACAAATTACCTCGCTACTCCGCGAAACCTCGAACATGTGAGGTTTCGCGGAGTAGCAAAGGTAATTTGTTCCGGTCAGGGGCGTAGCGACGTAAAATGGCGCCCAGGGCTCGCATCCAAACTGCGCCCCTTTCCCTTTGTAAATTATTTAAAAAACAGATACCTACACATTTTTTTATTATTTTACTAATTTTGTAATGTAATGTATGCCTATATACATAACATCCGCAGTTTGTTCTGGAATAAATGTATCTACAATAAGGATTATATGATTCCCAAAAGACTTATTTGGCCATGTATGCGAATTTGGATTGTATTTTTTTAAATAGGTAGTTAGTAAATTTCGTTTTTTGCGCCCCCCCTTATTTGGCGCCCAGGGCACATGCCGTGCCTGCCCCACCCTAGTCACGCCCCTAGTTCCGGTTTATTTTTAAAAAATATTGACAATAAACTTTCACTTTTTCAGTTATCCATACAGTTCGCCATATGGGACAAAATAAAGGACCTAGAGAACATGACTAAGCTGTCTGTCACGAATCTGGCGCAGTTCCTGATACACCTCATCATGGAGAAGGGACTCGCATTGTCAGTTCTAAAGGTAACTATAGTTGCAGGCAAACAACTTGAGCATAAACCAAGTGGCGGGCGTATGTTTGCGCATACGCATTTGTACTAGAAACTGCTACTGCGCAGTCAAGGTCAATGCTCAAGTGGTTTGCCAGGAACTGTACATACATACCATAGTATGTAAAATGTATTGTATTGTTACATATTATGTAAAACCTTCCATAAAAAAAGTAAATTAAACAATCAAAAACCCAACTGCGTAAAAAGTAAATCAAAACTGAAAAGACCAAAGCAAGTCCAGTAGTCTGAGGTTCTGTTAAGCAATGTTGAATACCTACACCATTGCAAAAGTTTCATGAACTTTAACAGTCGGGACCCGTTAAAAATGTAGACCGGCTCAAATCTTCCCAATAATTACTTTTTTTATTGTTCACTTTTTAGTCCGGATTTAATGAGAATGGTTGCTAACCAACTTTTAATCGTTGTAGATCCTAAACGGTCATTCACAATGAAAAATAATATGAGAAACCTAATAATATGAGAGATGATTTTCAAATACCCCATTTAATATACTTCGTCGACTTTCATTTTTTTTTCACAATATGGCATCTTATTGTCGCCATATTGAATTTTGATTATTGTCATGTCTTTAGTGACACTCGCACGATTAAGACGAATCGATTGACGTAAGAATCATCAAAATCGACCCACGCGTTTGGTCTCTAGATCGCCACAAAGGAACAAACATACATACATATATAGGCTGATAAACACATTACCATCCTTTGCGTCGCGCAGTCGGGTAAAAAGTCTCTAAATGACAGTGAAAACCGTATCAAAATCCGGTGCGTGGTTTAGAAGGACTAAGCAGCCGAAGATGTGAAGACAGACAGACATGGATAGTGACTTTGTTTTCTACTATGTAAAGATAAAGACGGAAAGCACTGTTGCACTGTTGTGTTCCGGCGTGGAGAGCAAGACAGCCGGTGTAATTCCTGGCACAAGAGGTATTGCATCTTAGCCCTCTGGGTTGGCAACGCATCTGCAATCTCCTTGGTGTTGCGGGTGTCTATAGGCAGTGGTGATCACTCACCATCAGGTGACCCACTTGCTTGTTTACTTCCCTGTTTTTTATTTAAACAATTTAAAAAAGGTAGGGGCGTTAAAGTAATACGTAACGCAATTTGGAGGGATATTTTATGTAAAGATTTACAAATCTTTAATAGTAGTTTATGCAACTGCTACATATATGATGAGAGGTCTTAAAACACGTGTGTGGTTTTATGAAACGAGCGTCAGCGAGTTTCATAATATGATCACACGAGTGTTTTAAGGCCTAATAATATACAGTTGCATACACTATTTTATCTACACATATCATAACAGTAAAAAACCGCAACAGAAAAAACCATCAAACGAATGACAACAGTAATGGCGGCAATTCGATCGTCTGTCAGGATTAACGTTTTTTTAAATCGTAGACAAACGAATGAAGTCCCTATTCTCATGTCATTCGAGATTAAATGTCGTGCGGTTTATATTAAAAAAACATACTGGATTGACATTTCGTATCGATAACTGTTTTAGGATACTAGAATCGACCTAGTTGAATTTTGACAGCTGTTCTAAATTTAAACTCATAACGTTACAGAAATCGGTACTGTAATGACCATTAAAATACAGATTTACCTACTACCACAGACAAGAAAGTTCTCATAATAAAATTGGTTGTAATAATGTTGGTCATTTCCTACGGTTCTTGAACGCGTTATAGAGAACTTATGATAAGTGTGTAGATAAACAATATTTAAAAAATCAAAAAGAGACTCGAAAACGTTATACCTGTTTCTCACAACTTTTTTTTTCACAGGTCATTCAGTTCTCGGACCTCAACAAGAGCTCAGTACGGTTTCTTCGTCAGATCCTGCTGTCTATTATAATGAATGCTGATCTCCAAGCGTCTCTGGAAGTCTTCCATCGGATCTCCAAATCGCCTAACCTGCACATGTTTAGAGAAAGCCTTAGGTTATTCATACAGCATTTCTTGTTGAAAAATGCTGGCAAGAAAAGCAATGTTTTGAGTGAGGAAGAGATGGCAACACTGAAAGAGAGGGCTGTCGAAGTGGAAAAGATATTAACTAAGTTTGAATCTAAGTTGAAGTTTTGAATATATTTTTTACTGTTAACCGTATTTTTCTTTTATGAAATAGGAAGGCAAACAAGCAAGTGGGTCACCTGATGGTAAGTGTACACCACCGCCTATAGATACACGCAACATCGAAGAGATTGCAGATGCGTTGCCAACCCAGAGGGCTAAGATGGAATACCTCTTGTGCCGGTAATTGCACCGGCTGTCTTGTTCTCCACGCCGGAACGCAACAGTGCAAGCAATGCTGCTTAGCGGCAGGATTAGCGAGCAAGATGGTGATGGTTGTTTCACTTAGAGCGTGCTTAAACCTTAAAGACTGTAGGACTTGGAATATAAACTTGAGTAATCGCTGTAATTATAAGTTTGCTTTCTATAAATATTAATTATGACATTTATTACGACGGCCGGATAGCCTAGTGGCTAGTAACTCTAGCTACGAAGCTGGAGCTTCCCGGTTCGACTCCCATAAAGGACAGAAATTTGTATGATTTTAGTTTCAATTTATCTATATGTATAAGTACATATGGATAGTATCCATAGTACAAAGGTACTAACAAGCTTTGCTTAGTTTTTGGCATAATCCTAAAGATCTGCGGTGATTCATTTTCATCAGGTTGTCTAAGACAGTGTTTTTTAACCTTTTTCATGATGGTATGACCAAATATTTCGCGACCCCCCGACTCTTCGTTTTTTATCATGTATGTTAGTGTTACAAAAATTCATTCCATACGACGTTTTTATGCGTCTCCATAATTAGGATTCAGATATAAGTACATAAAGCACACAGGCTCTACAAAGAGCTCAGCAAGCGTTTAAGGGAGGCGACAGGTGACCCCCGCGCAGGCGGCTTTCTCGCGCAAAGGATAAGTTTAGCTATCCAGCGCGGGAACGCCGCTTGTATTATGGGCAGCATACCGCGGGGGCCTCATCTTTATAATTTGTAATTAGTTTATATTTTATTTTAGTTCTTAGGTTTTAAGTTTATGTAGTGTTTTTTGTAAATTTTTACATTCCATGAATAAATCGTCTTTTTCTTCAGTACATAATAATAGTACATATTCTTTTTAATCTTTATTCTTTTTTACTGAAGTTCTGTCGACCTCTGGCGACCCCCCTATAGAAGCTTCGAGACCCCCCAGGGGGTCGCGACCCACAGGTTGAAAAACACTGGTCTAAGAGATAGAGATAGTAGAGAGAGTATAGATAAATAAGGTCACACGATTCTTAAGATTTTAAGAACCCGCCTCCCTCGTCGCACTTCTTCCCCCATTTATGACACCCAGTTCATAAAAAAATCCATGCCCCGTCAACATACCAAAATTACATTTCCCCTGTCTCTCACCTTTGTCATTAAACACGTACGTTATTTTCTCATCTCTTTTGCGAGTGGTAAGACCTTGTGCAAGGTGATCGCTACCACCATCTTGCTCGCTAATCCTGGCGCAAAGCAGCAGTGCTTGCATTGTTGTATTCCGGCGTGGAGAGCAAGACAGCCGGTGTAATTACTGGCACAAGAGGTATTCCATCTTAGCCCTCTGGGTTGGCAACGCATCTGCAATCTTCTTGGTGATCACTTACAAACAGGTGACCCACTCGCTTGTTGCCTTCCTATTTCATAAAAAAAAACTATCTCAAGTCAGATGAACTATAAACTATTGTTACTAGTGACGTCAAAAGGTTCCGCATCTCGTTTCTGTCTATTCTTGTGACCTCCTTATCTAATTAAATGTCCAATAAAATTTAATCTGAACCACAAGAAACTTACGGCCAACGCGTTATAAAGAGGTCATATTTATATTATAATAGGTATTTTACATCGATAAGAATACCTATTTAATAATATTAAGTGATATAATCACGTACACTCACTGTCTGATCTTTGCCACTGGTGACCACCGTTATCATTAGGGGTCATCCGCTAATTACGTCACGCCTTTTAGGGGTGGGGGGCTTAACCAAACGTGACAGTTGGAAAAATCATAGAAAGAGTTATCTACACTATCTAAGTACACTAATATAATAAAGAGCTAAACTTTGTTTGTTTGTAAGTTTGTTTGTATGTAGGGGGTAATCTCTGGAACTACTGAACCGATTTCAAAAATTCTTTTACAGATAGAAAGCTACACTGTCCCTGACGGACTTAAGCTACTAACATTACGTGAACGAAGTCGCGCGCGTCCGCTAGTAAATTTATAAAGTTGAAAGCAATATTTTATGCGCTGCTTTCTTTACTTTAAATGGAAATACTTTGTGCTTTCAAAAACAACCAAAAGAACACGAAAAAAACTAATACCTACCATCTACATGCGCTTCCGATTAAATCATAAAATCATTTTTATTCATTTTAATTCCATATATTTTATTTACATCATCAATGAAGTCACATTTTTCATTAATAAAGACACAATGACCAATAGTGATTCAATTCTACAGAATGTAAGTTTTTAATTATTACATTGGTTCTTTGTATTGCGTTAAATACTTTTCCAATAATAATAAAATCACACTTTTACTTCCCTCCCCCCTTAGCTCCGAAGTTTGTGAAGAGAGAATCTAAAATAATTTTAGTTGATAAAGGTTCTTCAACATGCAAATAAATGATCTTCCTAACTAGCACATTTTATAGAACTCAAAAAATCCTTTATAAACAAACTTATGCTTGCGATTCAGAGTTCGGTACAAATATATTGCTTCGCTCGCACTTGGCCTGTTTTTATACTTCTAACGTGTGTGAACTTTACGGTAGGTATAAAGATGGCGTAAAAAATCAATGCCAAACTTTAATCAAATACCATAAAACGAATATTATATCAATTCCGCGTTTCCCATAGCTTCTTGTGAGTGGTACCTTATCTGTAGACGTCTGGACGACTTGAAGTTATAACGTTATCGTATCGTACAGTCACAAGCGCCAACATCTATACAGTCAATCTTCCATAAATATGTATACACAGACCTTATGCCTCTAACAATAAGGTTGATGTTTACATTATTTTGACAGGTTGGGAAGGATTGGCTGTATACATGTTGGTGCTCGTGACTGTACCGATAGCGGCTGGACAAAGCGGGGACTGCAGGGGTCACAACATCGCTTTATGTTTGGTCGACCGTCCAAGAAATTTGTTAAGTCCTTTTGAACCTATCTCTAAGTAACACTGTGCTACAGAAGATGTACTACGGAAAATATTTGACACTGATCAGTCAAGGAATTTAATTCCCTACCCATTTCATTTGACATTCGCAATGCATTAGGGGGAAATGTCAAACTAACGTCTTGCTCTAGTTAACTCTTATGGTGACAGTTTGCTATACGATATTGAACCTTAGGTGGGTTGGAAATTAAATTCCTTGACTGTACTACAGAAGATACTTTTCGACGCTACGTTCCAACGGTCCTGGGGTGCAATTTTTGAATCTCACCAGGTGACTAGAGCTCACCAAAATAGCCGAATCTCTATGAAAAACGGCTATTTTGGTAAGCTTTAGTTACCCGGTGAGATTCAAATGCAATTTTTGAATCTCACTGGGTGACTTAAGCTCACCAAAATGGCCGCATATCTATGTAAAACTTTTCTTTTTGTATTTTTTACATTCAAATTAAACTTAAAATGCTATATAATGAATGACAACACAAAGAATAATTAGGGTAATGGCAGGATTCGAACATGCAACATCAGCATTCCGTGCCTTGCGTATTCCAGTTTCCCCAGTTTCGTTTCGAGGGTAGTTTTCCCAAAGAAAAAATATCAATAATGTAATGACCGTAAAGACGAAACACATTGAAAAATTCACAGGGTATGGCAGCGGTAATGTGGCGGAAACTGGAATACGCAAAGCACGGAATGCTGATGTTGCAGGTTCGAATCCTGCCATTACCCTAATTTTTCTTTGTGTTGTCATTCATTATATAGCATTTTAAATTTAATGTAATTATATTGACTGAGTAAATAAATTAAACTAAACCAAACTACTGGTGCTTAGGGACGTAAAAGTTAGTATGGGATGGTGTCTGTGTACTATGTTGTATACTTTCAGGTAATACGGTCGAAAAGTGGTAAATAAAATTTCTTAGTCGACTATACTTGGCAGCAACCTTGCCACCCATGTGTATGCAGAATAATAATAATAAACATTTATTATCAGACTGTACAGGCTCATAGATAAATACCTTGAAGCCTAACACATATTATTACATCTATCTTTATTATCTTTCTATATAAATAAAATTGAACTGCTGTTCTTTGGTAACCGAGAACGGCTGTTACAGTATGTTATATTTTCGGAATACCTAGTCTGAGTGAAATTCTAGTTTTGGTAATAAAATCCTGATTTTTTTAATTCGGTAAAAACTGACCGTCCTTTTTTTGTGGAATACATATATGAAGTACTAAAGGCCATAACATCTACTCTACGGGATGTTTGTATAACCTCAAGATCATAACTCGCGATTTAATCGATTTGGACACACAGGAAATTGGCTGCCGGGTCAGCTAATACGAAATCAAAATAAAACTATTTCATCGACAAAACGGCGAGACTCCGACGTGTCGTGAATTCAAATAGCGAACTGCCGGAACGCGACATCCTTCGGCCAGAAGGCTGCGCACGCGGCTGGCTCTAGCAGCGGCCGTGGGATACAAACCACAAGCTAAAGTACACGTACCTGATGGAATGATGTACGGACATCCTCAGAAGTACAGTCAAAGAACTTAATTCCCTACCCATTTCGTTGAAATGTCGTCTGACATTCGCAATGCATTAAGGTCGATAATATGTCAAACTAACGTCTTGCTCAAGTCTTGCTCTATAGCTCTTATGGTGACAGTTTGCTATATGCTATTGAACCTTAGGTGGGTTGGAAATTAAATTCCTTGACTGTACCTAGCTGAACATTGTAGCACCTTTCTAGCTGTCAGTAATGTGACAGTTCGAGCAACTCTTATTTTAGATACTACGAAAAGGTTTTTAAGCGTTTAGCTACTGAGGCTGACTGTACAAAGACAGAAAGAAAAAAGAAAACATACATAAATTGTTTTAAACTTTCGCGACTTTCACACATATTTATAACATCGAAACGTCGAGGTAAATCAACAATATATTTCTATCGCGCTTAAGTCCCGATAATGTTATAATATAGATATTGGACACAAATTCGACTGGTGTGCCGTAGAAAGAGGTAAGTTAAACGTTGGCGGTCATGTTAGGGTTACTATGGCCCCACGCCTAATTTCTTTTTATACAACAGGAACGCAAACAAGCAAGTGGGTAAGTAATTCACCACTGCCCATAGACACCCGCAACACCAAGGACATTGCAGATGCGGTGCCAACCCAGAGGGCTAAGATGGAATACCTCTTGTGCCAGTAATTGTACCGGCTGTCTTGCTTTCCATGCCGGAACACCACAGTGCAAGCACTGCTGCTTAGCGGCAGGATTAGAGAGCAAGGTGGGTAGGGATCCGGACGTACCTGACCTTGCACAAGGTCCTAGCACCCGCAAAGGATAATTTATCCCTCCCTGCGTCTCTGTCAAACTACTGTCAAAAGAAAGGGACGTCCATTAAGATGAACTCAGATAAAGTAAACTTCGCCGGTTAGTTAGGGCTGCGCATTAAAAAAAGTTTTTTTTTAACTTTTCAACTAACTTTTTCTACCGTGTAGTCCAACGAAAATTTACTTAAGTACGTTCCTTTGATGTAACACGTTAGTTAAACAGCCAGTGATTAACTAGCAGATAGTCCTACACAAATATTGGTTCGTGCATATTTGCTCATGCGCAGTAGATATATACAATGCAAATAGAACCTACAGCTTGACATGTCTAACTTTTATAGAGTTGTGATAAGTGATAACAGTCGGGTTGGGCTAAAAATGGCGGGACAATGCATCGATTAAAATTTGATTAAAATATAGTTTATAAAATCATTGTTTATATATCTTTACCACAGAATAAATAATAGTAGGTACTAACGTACAGAAACTTCTCTTTTACGACCGCAATTAAACGAATTACAACTTTATTAACACACTCAAAAAATTCGTATTACTTCGTACACCATGCGCCAGGCGGCGCGAGTCAAAAGGAACACGTCGCCCGCGATCGCCTTCCCCCCGCAATTCCCTGCGACACGCTAGGGTTGCGTCACATTCGTTGTCAATTACACTGACACGGCGGGGGCGAGCGGGCGAGCGCGCGGCAAGCCTACTGTGATCTGCCTATACCATAGGCAGCGCGGTTGAGAGTACCTACAGTGCGGAGTGGAACCTCCTGGCATTACCTTCGGCAGGGTAATGTTTGCACACGGGCGCTACATAGACTAGAGACGCCTCTGTAAAGCGTACCACGAATTAGAAATTGAAAAATTACTGGGAGATTTATGAAGGAGACTAAAGATTTTCTAAGCATAGATGTAGAACAAGGTTTGAAGTAGCAGCCGTATCTAGGTGATCTAGGGCATTCAATGACCTAGCTACTAGCTACGAGTGGTTTACACATTTCAAACTGCATTATCTCAAGTACGCTTTTATAATGTCTGCATATTTATAACGTTAACGCGATAAAATCGACTTTTCAACCGTGTTGCTACTGCCGTGGCCACGAGAAGTCTTCTCGTGACCTTCAAAAGACCGTCGCTGCTGCTGCGCACACGCCGGAGAAGAGAAGTGGCAAGATGGCCGCGGCGTGGTAGCCCCAACAGCATCCTGAAGGCACACACACTACACCACAGAATAAATGACGTACAGAAACTTCTCTTTACGACCGCGATTAAACGAATTCCAACTTTATTCACACCCACAAAAAGTTCGTATTACTTCATACATCATGCACCAGGCGGTGCGAGTCAAAAGGAACGCGCCGCCCGCGCCTTCCTTCGCCCCGCTACTCCCGGCGACACCCTAGGGTTGCGCGGCATTCATTTTCAATGAAACTGACACGGGGGGCGGGCGAGCGAGCGCGCGGCAAGCTGACAGCCTACTGCGATTTGCCTTTGCCATAGGCAAGCCGGTCGAGCGTACCTACAGTGCGGAGTGGTACCCCCCTGGCTACACTACACTTATTTACATATATAGGTACTATCTACATCTACATTTACTTATCGACACTAATACAATAAAGAGGTAAACTTTGTTTGTTTGTTTGTATGTACGGAGTAATCTCTGTGGCCCTAACATGACTGGCCAAGTTTAGTTTATCTCTATCTGCGTCCCTTTCTTATGACACTAGTCAGACAGAGACACAGGGAGGGGTTAAACTAAACCTGGGCTGTCATGTTAGGGCCATTAAACCGATTCCAAAAATGGTTTCACTAATAGAAAGCTACATTATTCCTGGTGGACATAGTAGGCTTCTAATTTCAAGCGAACGACGTCGCGGGTGTCCACTGGTATTGTAAACACAGTTTTTTTTATGAAATAGGAAGGAAAACAAGCAAGCAGGTCACCTGATGGTAAGTGATCACCACCGCCTATAGACACCCGCAACACCAAAGAGAATGCAGTTGCGTTGCCAACCCAGAGGGCTAAGATAGAATACCTCTTGTGCCAGTAATTACACCAGCTGTCTTGCTCTCCACGCCGGAACACAACAGTGCAAGCACTGCTGCTTAGCGGCAGGATTAGCGAGCGAGACGGTGGTAGTGATCCGGATGGACCTTGCACAAGGACCTACCACCCGCAAAGTAGGGAAAGCAAACCCTGTTATTTTCTCTAAGGAATAACCGATTAAAACTTTTCTAAACTTGAAGCTGCGGATAGACGGACGGACGGACATTATGGACATGACGAAACGTGCGTAAATTGCGTAAACTGTGTTTAGTAGTGGTGGTTAACAGTCGAGTCTGTGATGTAAGCTAAAATTTCTTGTAAAAGAGGAAAAGAGTGGGTTTTGCATAAAATCTTATAATTCGCACCTATTGCCTACCTTTCTAATTCGTTTACTTGTTCGCTGTGTATTTTTATGTGGTGTACAATAAAGAATATTTGTTGTTTGTTGTTGTTGTTGTTGTTGTCGCACAGATGCAACCGTTGTGCACGTAAGTACACAGCACTGGTTTCGCGGAGTAGCAAGGTAATTTGCTCCCAATCCAATGTTACTATCGACTTTCAAAATCTGGTAAGGGAAAGTACCCATACTACGTGAACCATTTCTTACAATTTTTAAACCCCCCCCCCCCCCCTTAGGGCTACCAGTAGTAAATGCTAAGAAAAGGTTTGAATAAAACTCGAAAAAACACGAAATTTCCCTAAAGATATTAACTATGTGAAAAAACCAAACCCTCCACCGTAGTGACCAAGCGTGGTATTTTGAAGCCACCCCTCCCCCCCTGAATGGGCCACGTACGTGGGTACTTTCCCTAAGTACAAAAATATTATTCAACATCGAGAAGTTTATGGTTTAGTCCCACCCATATTTAGTTAACACTGCACTATTACACTGTGCCTAATTATACAGACCATTACACACCAAGGTCACACATAATTGCCTTTTTACATCGATCGTCACTATCGTTTATCTCCTTATCGATATTCGATTTGATCGATAAAAATGGGAGCGTCACTAGGCGTACCTATCGCGCCTTTTTCATGCAGTTGGTGCCGTTGTCGACTCTGTTCCGGTAGCAATAGACACTATTTTTATTTTTTTAAAGGCAAAGGTGTGTTGACATAATGCTTCGTCGGTTGGCAACAAGCGGTCTACGCTGAGCTCAATTATCTGAACGGCTTTAATAGATATTGTACATTAGAACTGATACAGTGGGTGTGGTAATGTAACAGTAAATATTTGAAATGGGCGTAAAGCATCAGAAATGCGTCAGGGCATCTCTATCAAGGCAACAAACACGGCAAATGATTTGGTCAAAGAATAGTGGTTCGGTTTGCTGAGACCATTTCGCTGGACAAATGAAATCCATAGTATCTGTCATTTTTTAATCGCTTGGTTTTCTTTAATGAGGCAAATGAGGACGCGGTTTACGCGGGACCGACGACCTCAAGTGAATCGCTGATCCGTTGCCGCCTTCTAGCTCCCGGGTTTCCAGATATTCGTCAACCACGCCGGTATTCTTTTAGACTTTAAATGGGACTTTAGGGATAAGTTCGCCTTTGTATAGTCGACCAAGTAATTGCTTGACCACTTTTGGACCTTACCCCTTTCTAATAAAGTCGAAAAGTGGTCAAGCAATTTTTTGGTCGACTATACATCTGTTTGGTCCTGTAATCTGTTATTTTATGTGTTATGTACAATAAAGATTCATACATATATGTGTACATACTTTAATTGATATCAGGCATGCATACGGATTTGATACATATGGAATCCCTTAAAAAAACATTTTATTTGATATTTATATATTTACTAGCTGACCCGGCGAACCTTGTTCCGCCTTAGACGCCATAAATGAGCAGATTCTTCATTTTTTCTTTCATAAGAACCTTCTCCTGATAATAACGAACAGACCAAAAAAAGAATTACCGAAATCGGTCCAGCCGTTCAGGCGTGATGTCGTGACCAAGGGAAATAGGGATTCATTTTTATATATACATATAGATAAAACATAGGAAAACCAGCACGTGGGTCACCTGATGGTAAATGATCATAGACTTGCGTCAAGCTTCATTCCTATGTCTATGAAATGACAGTGTGCTGACGTTACTCTCCAATTGTAGTATGATCGCGGTTTGAAAATACTGTTGGACTTTAAAAATCCATCACATAAAGCAGTGCACAGGGGGAGAGAGTGGCAAAATGTTGCTATAGAAAGTCAATTTCAATGCGTATTCTAAATATCACCTACGAGAGGCCCTAACATGACAGCTCTAATTTAATTTATCTCTATGCGCATCCATTTCTTATGGCACTTTAGTTGGGCAGAACCGCGGGGAGGCGTAAATTAAACTAGGGCTGCCATGTTAGGGCCATAGAAAGGGAAAACGAATGCAAATCTTAATATAAAACTTATTTATTAGAAGTTTATCTACTCATAGGAAGTTGTGGACAAGTTTATAAAACAAAAAACTAGGCCATCAGCTCTCGTAATTATTTTCTCATTGTGCGTGCAGAATGACCAGCAGACTGAAGGAAAACTATTCAAATAATATAATATTGACTATTTAAATTACAAATATAAATGATACACTCTTATCTCAGTATATTAAACTTAGAGTTATTGAAAAACTTAGTTGTGCTTACGTCGATTTCAATACTTGGCGCCAAACAATCAGGAAGTTGCTTAAAGCGCCATCTATGCAACGCTAGTGACAAGTACTCTGCACTTGTGATTCTTCCTTTTATAACAATGAAAATAGAAATTATTTTTAACGCCATTCAACCTAAAAAATTGGTATTTGAATTTCTAAAACAAATAAAAATAATCATTAATATTCAAATATAGGCGGCAGAATAGACACTTGCGTTAAAAATTGGAAACTAGTGAACAAAGAGCTAACCAGCCGCTAGGTTGTGTTGCATCTTGCATCCCTGTCTTAGGCACGTAAGTCGTGCGAGCGGGAACGAGATGTATGCACTTTCAGCCATCATAACCATCTTGTGCAACTGTTTCTCCTCGGTCGTGTTCTAGTGCAAACGAACGATGGACGCCATTCGCACGAGATAAATCTTTTCTTCGCTCGTGAAGCGAGAGTGCGTACGCGTAACTTGGTGCCGGGTGTGGAGCTATGCAATAGTGTGATTGTGGTGCGAAGGTGGTTTCGAGGAGCTCGGTGGAGCGAGGATTCGGCCTCGGGAACAGGGAGCAGTGAATAGTGCGAGGCGCGTGCAGCCGGCCAGCTTCGGTCGCGGGCGCGAGTGCGATCGCAAAGCATGGCGGAGGCGAGCTGAGTGGCCGCTGCGTCCGGTCCCGGTCTCACGGGCCGCTCGCTCTCCAGCCGGCCCAATGAGCGCGGCACGGCTGAGGTTATTTTATGGGTATATGCGTGAGCTGCCGGCGTCGCGAGCGGAAGGCACCCGAGAAGCAAGCGGGGCTCGGCGCGGGCGGCGCTAAGGGCCCGGCGGCGGCGCTGCTGCCGCGCGACCCGCGGGCCCTGCGCCCGCTGAGGCCGCTGCCCATCATGGCCAACTCCATCTCCAATATCAAGATGCACAACCCCATAAAGAACATGGTCAGCAAACGGCGGAAGCGCTACATCAAGGACGGATTCAACCTGGACTTGGCCTGTATCCTTTTTTTGAGTGTAAAGTGCTTCCGTGTTTAGGATGCGAGCGTAAGATCGATGTCGGACCGCGGGTGAGTACTCAGGTGTGTGGTCCGCTTCCGCGGCTGTGGCCTTGGGCTGTGCACGGGCGCACGTCGCTGCCAACCTTGGAATTATTGTGATAACCTGGCGCGATCATCGTTTTACTTCTGTCAAGGGCACTCGATTCATAACCTATAAATTGCGTTCATATTACACTTTATAAGGTTATGCTCGCTTTTGACACTAAAACTATAAATTTGCATTTGAATTAGTGATCATGAAAGTCTAAATAAGTGTCTTCACAAGTCTTATTAGGAATGCAAGGTTAGTACAGGACGTCATAAGAGTTCAAATTGGATGTTCATATCTGGTTTGACTGCTTAGATCACAGTCCCCTGGTCCACAGTGCAGGTGTGTCAACTCAGAAGCAAATAGTGCTTGCTTCACTCAATATTTACCTTGTTTGAAGCAATTGAAATCTTGCATAGCAACAAGCAATATAACCTATAAGTGTGTACGCATCACTCTGTACACACAGCTACAAAGCTGTAGCAGTGTAGGCTAGTTGATAAACTATTTCTAAAGGCTGTAAAATTTGATTTTCATGTGGCATGCCATAGTCTTATAAGATATTTTGGGAGTAAATGTTTACAAGTCTGTCCTTTGTGGTATACCCAATAGAGGTTCTTTCATATAGGATTCGACACAATGGTTTTCTTTTGGATGAGGTTATTTTTGGTGCCAAAATAGAGTAGTGTTGTTTTCACAATTAGGTTAAAGTTGTAATAAAAAGAACTTATTGACCCACTTAGGTTGTGCTACAAATACTAGTTGAAGTAGGTTGGATGCTAAGCATATATGCTGAGCTTGTATTAGTAAAAAAGTGAATGGAAAAATACATGTGTATGGATTAAATTGTTGCTTATGAAATGAAATTTTGATATAACTCAAAACCAGTTTCAATTTAATTGGCAGCATAACTGCAAAGTAGTGTAATATAAGTTTTACCATAAATATAGGAAAATTGCAAAGTGTATAGTTGATATGAATTTCTATTTTTGAAAAGTGAAATGCTTACAACTATACCAATTTAAAATCTTAATTAATGCTGTTGGATTGATGCAATGTTAAAAACAAAAAAAAACAATGTTAAATTTGTTTATTGCCACTTTAAGTTTACAAAAAAATTTAAAACTAATCATTTGAAAAACATGAAAAAATAACTAAGTTGCCCAGTTGCTGGTAGCAGTGCTGTTTCAGCCATAACTGGCTCGACAGTCTGGTAACAAAACTAGACTGCCAAAAAGGGGTGTTATGTTCTATTTTATTGTTTTACCAAATACCTACCAACTATAATTCACTGTATAACAAATTATGATTAAACCATTTTGCAATTAGCTATTCATTACAACATTATTTATAGGTAGTCTAATAATTGAGTAAGACTATGATTTTCCTAGTTAAATATTTCCCCTTAGACCCTTAAATAGAATAAATTAAGTATGTACAATCAGCATCAAGTATGAACAGGGAAGGTGGCCAAAAAGATATGAACTTGACTCTATTGTCAAATACATATTTGCCCGCTCCATATATTTGATGCTGACTGTACAGTTGGAGAATGAGTAGAAGGCCCCTGCATCAAACCAAAATGAAATATACCTATTGATTAGCGAACAGCAGCTTTTACCCTCAAGCAAGGCCCCATCCGGCCCCGGATCTTCAATTATTATTAGGCGTTGCAAAAACTTATATTTATTCAAAGTTAAGTAAATGTTGAGTTGTCCATTTGTCTGTAAAGTGTGAATTTGACCGCCCACTGAACTTGCCGGCCGGGGCATAGGCCCCAGCTAGCCCACTCCCCTAGATTCAGGACTGGCCCCATCCATACAGATCAACATTCTGCTAGCGGTTTTCTTGACACGGGCTAAACTTTGACCATGATACATGCAGGTCAGGTTATTACAATAATGAGACTACCATTTCCACCACTGTAAGCCCTGTTATAGGGGACCAGGCTGATACCATACATGGTTACACATTCATTGACTTTCAGCTACCTCCTTCTGGTGCTGATTGTATGCACTTCCATCTGAAACAATAATCTTTACAGAGTATAAAGCAAAGCTGCTATCCTTCCGTGTCGGTCCTCCTATCTTCGGCTGCTTACTGCTTCTAAATCATGCAATGGCTTAGATAACATTTACCCAATGAATGTTTGTTTTTGAATCATTGTTTTGATTTTATATGCCAATTTAGTTGTAGATTCGCGCCCCGCATTACACTTCGCAAAATTTTATTTTCTTAGTATTTCCAATGACAGCTGAAGCCATTTCTTAAATAATTGTACTGTATTTATATTTCCATATTCAAGCATTCAATACTAAATCTTAATAAAAGTCATAGTTGCATAGTAGTTTGAAATTTTGACCTGTTTTAAGTTTACATTGTTAGGTAACAAATGAAAATAATGGATAACCTGTGAACTGGTGATAGGAGGCACTTAGCCTATTCAGGAAGTAGCTTATTAGGTAGAAACTTATTCTTTTTTTTATGGAAAAGGGAATCAAACAGTATGCAGCTCACCAAGCTACTACTCCATGACAAACTGGAACAAATTACCTTGCAACTTCTGATATGAACCTCCGCAAAGTAATGCCCGAGTTAATAACTACTTCACATCCTTATATTCGGTAAGAATGTGGTACTACACCTGTCAGGCGCCATCTGTAGTGTAGTAGCTATTTCGCCGGGTCACGCCGGATGCGTATACAGCACCGCTCCAGCTCGCTTCGTAGAGCTGCGTTACGTGCACGCAATGCAAGCGATGCCGCATCTCAACATTTAATTTAATATGTTACAACAGGCATGTTCACGCGCGTCTCTGGAACCGTGCTGCATATGTCGCACGCTTAGTATTAAAGTGACCCATTTCTGAATAATACACGTCCCAAAATATCACCTTAATTAAAAGACATAGGGTTTAATTTTGGGAAATATCAAATTCAGAATTGAGTCACTTTAATACTAAGCGTGCGATATGGTCTGTACCACAAAATTAACAAGTGCTACAATTTAACATTATTGTTATATTTTTTGAATAAAAACTACAATTATGTCAAATTGTAGCAGTGGTTATTTTTGTGGTACGGGGCTGGTGTGGTCTGGCCTTCAACAGATTGGTAGCATAGCCCCCAGCATATGATGAAGTATGCGCTGTCGGCACTGACCACACATTCTCATTTCTCTATATGTTGTTGGTTTAATCAATTATTCCCATTGACTCTAGCCCTGAATAACTTGAAGTATTTCCTACCTTTGTCTTCTCGTTTCTCTCTTATTAGAGGCTGGACATCATAGCTTTTTCGATTTTGGAAGCTGCTATCCTGAACAAAGTGGTGGTGATAGATAGATATTTTGTTAGCATAGAATAAGTAGATACATCAAAAGTTTAAGGTAACGGTAAAATAAGGTATGGAGACAATAGAGGCAGCTTATTTGGCTGTATATTAATTTTGTGTCAAGTACCTATTATATGCACCAATGGGCAGGTTATGTGAAACTTGTAACTTCTTCATATACCATAATCCTACAATAAAGATTAGCTCTAACACTTAAGAACCTTGTCATAGGAACACGAAATGAGAGTTGCTCAAATTTGTCACATAACCAACAGCGACAAGGTACTAAAATGTACCGTTACTTCTGAGGCTGATCATACTATTACACTACCATACGAAAGTTCTAATTCTGTATGGAAAAGCGTCCTGCGAGATGAAATCCTTTACAGTGTTGTATTAGTTTAAATTTGCGTAGAGGTAGCTTCGCTTCTGTTACGACAGATTAATAAAAACTTTCATGCCATTAACATTTAGAATGCTCCAGTCGAACCAGTCTAGCACATTGTACCTTGGTAAATCTAAAAAACAATAGTCAATCAATAATTTAATCATTAAAATGCATTGCCATATTCAATATCAGTACTTGTACAGGTCATTCACCCCCCTACATAGCTAATTTAGGATTTATATCAAGCCTATCAGTATGATTGCAATATTTATTATTCTTTCATACTTTAATTTCCTGTATGAAGATAAAAGTTTTCCTTTAATAAAATATGGTTTTTTGTAAAGCTCTTTGCCACCATTTTTCTCATTCTGTATAGTTGGTTGAATCTATTTACACTCTTTATGCATAAGAAACAAGGTCTTTTTTCCTTAAATAATTTTGGTGAAGTATTTTTTGGATGCAAATTTCATCACAATGCTCCTTGTTTGGTTGAAGCACTTGTGTAGGTTTACTAAGTTGTCCACCCCTAACTTTGAGGGTTGATTTGAAGTTCTTTGCTTAAATTCTTTATTAACTACTAGCGCCCGCGACTTCGTTCGCTTGGAATTAGTAGCCTATGTCTGTCAGGGATAGTATAGCTTTTTACTACTGAAAGAATGGAATCGGTTCAGTAGTTCTAGAGATTGCCACCTACATACAAACAAAAAAACTAAGTTTACCTCTTTATTATATTAGTGTAGTTGTAGATTAGTGTAGAATAACCTGATGCAATTCAGAGGGGTTTATTTGTTTGAACAGCTTTGGATCTGATATACCGATTTCAATATGGTCTTTTCTTTTAACCTATTTTATTGTTATCTTTTATGTATGTGTATGTCATGTACTATTGTGATAATTATGTATGTTGCACTGTAATTTGTTATGAAAAAAAAGAAAAAAATTAAACTGCTGTTTCTTGCGGCATTTCTTCTCACTAGTATCTTCCATTTTCCGAAGCGCTAGTAGATTCAGACATGTAAAAGAGCCTATATGGCCTACATGCAAAATAATTTTTTCATTTTCATTTTCAAATTAAATTAAATGAAAGTATTTAAAATAAATAAATAAATAAGCCTTTATGGCTGTATTTTTTTTTACAGTGTTGGTTTCTTTTATCCGTTTACAGCTTGTCCTTCGACAAAGGCCTCCTCAAATGAGGAGGTCTTTGTAAATTAAAGTATTTAATCTAATTCAATTATTTACCAGCTATTTTTCACAGTTTCAGTGTATTTAATTTATGGATGTCTTTTTCTTTGGCATGTTTCTAGGCAACATAGAATAAAAACACGTTAAAAGCCTTCAAGTGCTGAGTTGCTTCTGGCAATTCATACAGAACTGTGTACCCAAAAAGCATACGAGTAGAATATGTCTTCAATATTAACAGGTATTGCAGGCATAAACGCAGACATCCTCAAATTACTTATGCTGAATGGTGGTCAAATATATTTTCTGATTTTGGTTTGTCCCTGCCGGCAATATTTTGGTGGAACATTTAAGACATGTCTTAAAATTTGTTGAAAGTGTTTCTATTCTACTTTGCCCAAACTTTTATTTATTGGATATAGGTTCTGTGGTGTAGCTTGGTGACCATAAGCCCTGGGGCAAAAAAAATGGGACCCTATTACTAGTCAAACTATATACATAAAGTCGGAAAATATTTGCGCGAAGGACAGCTAGAGTTAGAGAGATGCTGGCCAGGGGCCCCCAGAGCTTGAGGGCACTGGGGCACGGCACCGCCTAGCCCCTGGGTAGCTAAGCCACTGTATAGGGCATGTATTGCTCTTCAATTATTTCCTTTTGCGCAGGCGGTTTTTTTGTTCTCATTGATAATTTAGTTTTTTCTTGTCACAATCCTACAGAAGCTGCAAATGTCCAATATCAGCATTTTTCTTTATTTATAAACTCTTAGTGATCTTACTTAATACTTATCTTACCTTTCTTTACTGGTGCTGATAAGGAATGCCAATTGAAAGGCAGAAAAAGGTGTGATTTAGATTACACGGCTGTAAAGATATTTCGTTTATATTTTTGTTTATCACATTCTTTATACTTACTGTAAATTTCACGCTTATTAACCTAGCGACAAAGTGATCTCAGTCATTAAATCAAGTTAGTCTGACTATCAGTGACCGCCAAACCAAATTCTGGGGCACTTTAGAATCTTGTCGTAATGAGTAATTGCTGTATTATTTAGTCGTTTTCTATGAAAATGTATCTTAAAAGTTTCTATGGTGGCCCAGAATTCCATGCTTCCATGAGCAGCGGTGATCAAGTCTGTAAGGTATTTGTCTATGGGTTTTGGTAACCTGAGAATATTTTTTTTATTTTTTATCTCTTCACGACCAGCCTGCTCGTTCTCCTCTTTTTACTTATATTTAAAAAAGTTATTTTAGTGAGTGTTTTAAGGCCCGTCGTCTTTTTCAGCGGCGCGATAGCATTTGTAGGAAAGACCTTTAAAGTTGGCCTGTTTCTCTCTAACCCCCTTATTAATAAACGCTGAGTTAACCTATGTTAGTTAAAAAAGATTGGTAAACTTTTATGATTAAGGGGTTGGCTTTGACATTCACTCCTAACTGGTCGAGCCGAGGCTTGACATAATATTAGTTATTAAGCGTTGAGCTTTATACGTATACAGCACGGCTCCAGTTCGCCTCGTAGAGCTGCGTGACGTGCACGCAACGCAAGCGATGTCGCATCTCAACATATAATTCCATACATTACAACTGGCGTGTGTACGCGCGAGTCTAGGGAGCCGTGCTGCGTACGCACCCGATGTGGTCTGGTGTTAAGAAAATTGCAATGTAACAAAGTCCAAAAAGTGATATTTTTTTCATACCCTGGCTGTCTGTACTTGTAACCTGTGCGATCAAGGTCTGTTCAAGATAGACGAAAAAATAGAGAAACCGATAAAAAAAACAATCGATTCTTCACCCCTGTGAGCCAAGCCGTAAAATATTGTAAATTTCATCGAAATCGTTAGAACCGTTCTGAAAAACGCAATTACAAATAAATCTATATATATGTATCATAAAATCACTTAGACTCTATCATAAAGACACTAAGTACTTATTGTACTTAATAGAGCGTACTAATCAATTTTTGAAATTGTTTGTTTGTTCGTTTGTGAAATTTTTAAGTTTAGTTAGAAACCCCATTGGATTGAGCAGTAGCTTTCACTGTTGTGTTCCGGCGTGGAGAGCAAGACAGCCGGTGTAATTATTGGCACAAGAGGTATTCCATCTTAGCCCTCTGGGTCGGCAACGCATCTGCAATCTTCTTGGTGTTAATGGTGTCTATAGGCGGTGGTGATCACTTACAAACAGGTGACCCACATGCTTGTTTGCCTTCCTATTTCATAAAAAAAATACTATTCTACGAGCTATATTACATATAGGATGGTTTTCATCACTCATTTGTATACCTGACAAGACCTACCCAACAATCAAATAAGATAGACTTCATGTAAACATTAACAACGTTGTTAAAACTTATGTCATCCTTTTGCTTATTTTTGTGGTTCCGTACCAAAATGGTAAAATGGAACCCTTATTATGGTGCGACCCTGGTCCGAACGGTCCTCAGTCTATCCCAGCGGCGTATTTCAGCAACTACTAATGCCATCAATTTTAAAATCAAAAATTGTAAAATAAAAATGATACTGTAATGGGGGCGTGTCGAAATTTTAAAGTGAACCTTCTAGTTCAAGTGAGGTGTTATATATTATGGAAGGGCTTCATTTTTGCGTAGGTCGCTGGTTTATATCCGACTTGATGGACCATTTATACGTTTAGATAAAATGTAACATTTATACACACAGGGACTCTTCCATTTAAAAGTCTTATAAAAATACATCAACCTATCGCGGCGTCTTTCAGGGCCCAATTTCATAAACGCGACAGGCGACAGGTGATAGTGACGATTCGCCGTACATAACTGTGTCGACAAGTAACGCTACAAGCTTACACAGTTGACATTATAGTGGGCAAGCAATGTCTACCATATTGTCACTGTCGCCTGTCGCGTTTGTGGAATTGAGCCCAGTATGCAACTAACTTGACGTACGGTTCTGTACAGTCTGAAACAGGTCATTGCTTTTTATTGCGACAAAGTTTTCCATTTATAGTGAAACGAAAAAAAACAATAAATACTCTTTCTTCTTTTCTTCGAAGTTTTTAAAACCAAAAATAATTACAATTAACATACTTAAGTTTATGTAGAGTCGACTAAGTATTACAGGAAAAATAGAAAGATGTTTTTAAAACTAAGCATGTAGCGCAGTCTTTATTATGAAAGTCATCGAAGATCGTTTCGTAATCAAACTCGGTTTTGCTGTAATTTTTTTGTTTCGTTGGTTTATTTTGCCACATAACACTTATATATGTGGGTGTACGGAACCCTCGTTCCGAGTCCGGCTCACGCTTCGCCGGTTTTTATTTTATTTGTTTAAATTAACATGAATATTCAAGCAACAAGTTGTGCCCCAAGGAAGTCTTGGTCGGCGGATATTTATATCCATATTAATCCATTAGATATAATATATCCAGAGAAAAGACCAAGGTCGGGGCATCTTAATTACGATCTTAATGACGACCGACGCGATTAAATATGCATTATTTGTATATAAAATTATTATTAGTAATTGTCTGTGTTGATACTCGACACATGCATAAATTATGTATGGCATATAACTATACTACCTAGTTATCTATTCGTCCGCTCCAAGTTTGTCGTTAGCTCTCGCCGCGTCTCTTTGTACACCGGATGCGTATGCAGCACGGCTCCGGAGACACGCGCGTGCAGACGCCATATTGCCGAGCCACACTTGCGTTGCGTGCACTTAACGCAGCTCTACGAAGCGAGCTGGAGCCGTGCTGCATACGCATCCGGTGTGGCCCGGTCTGTTTACTATACGGGTTGATACTAAATTCAAATTCAAAATTCAAATTTATTTATTTCAAGTTACTCAGAATCATACAGCAAATATACAATATGTCGAATTAAATAAACAGTCAATACAAAATGCGTAATAGAACAATAAAAATGAAACATTAATAATTATAAGTGGAGCAAGATGTTATAATTTTAAATATAAGAAATGGCAAATTAATAATTACATACTATTCCAATTGCTAATAATAATAACACAGCATATACGCACCAAAATAATGATTTTATAAAATTGCATGTCAAACATAAAAAAAAACAATAATAATAACTAACCTACACCTATAACATGTCTCAAAGTCTAAGATACTGCGTTTCGAAACTTGACTGAGGAGATCCGGAGGCTCAGGTGTAGAGAGAGAGACCTGACAGCCGGTGACGGATCAGAGACTCTTGAGGTCCCCGCCTGGTTATTAAGCTCTATTACCTCTCTGTTGTCTTGAAAAAAGTTTTTGCAGCTTCGTCCGTTTTTTAATTTCGGCTGCCGACTATGCCTCATCAAAAATAATACCCATTTACAGCTCGAGTCTCGTATTATACGGCGAAAGCTAAAAATAACAAAATCCAGACTTTCCAGGTCATTGCCTCATAATATGCAATTGTTAAAACAAGTTTTATTTTAAGATCACGGACTGTTTTCGTCAACAAAGGCCCCGTGCTCCACGTTCGCCCTTCTACTACAGAATGACCGGACAATGCGAGTCTCACTCACGCACCGAGGGTTCCGCACTTTGTATGTTCATTAGTCAATCAGTGAAATCGAGACGCGAACATTTTTGCTCGTTTTAGCTCAAGGTTCTTTATGTGATTAATTACATATAATAATAATAATAAATAAGTCCTTTATTTCAGACCCATGATCCGTGGTGTTAGTAACAATTGACTTAAATCTCAATTAGTAAGACTTATAATTAAACGAAGGTTTTTATTTATATTACAAATTGAGCTACACCCTTAATCTGTCCAACCCAACAAGCCAGGATTGGACAGTCGAACCTGCCCGCTATGGCTTTTAGAAAGCTGTTGGGACTTACTCTTTCTCTGCCTTACAGCGAGGCTATCTTCTTGCGCATGATCGCCTGAAACCCATATTAACGAGTTTCGTTTTTTGCCTTGACCGTGCTCATAGGTTTTGAGGTTTTGACTCATTTGCGCTCAACAGACGGACAACGAAATGATCGTATAATCATTATTATAAAAGTTCCATTTGAGATACGGAACCCTAAAAAAGGTTTTTGATCACACTATTGTTATATTTATAATTTTATAACGTTATCGGGACTTTAACGCGATAAAAGCAACCCCGATAACGTTAAAAATATGTGTGAAAATCGCGAAAGTTTAAAACAATTGATCACACCATTGTTCATAATTGGCGGCCATTCTAATATCGGTAGTACCTAGTAACGAATGGATCCTGGTAGCGCAGTAGGCCGAACTTGTATATATTTCTGAAAATGACACTTTAATCTCAAAATCTAGAGTATGCAATGAAGTACATTTTGAGATTAAAAGTTTATTTTCAAAAAGTGACTAGATTACTTTTTCGTAATCGATATTTACTTCAGATTTTTTTTAACATTCAAATAAATCTAAGTGATAATGATAACGCAAAGAAAAATTAGGGCAATGGCAGGACTTGAACCTGCAACATCAGCATTTCCTGCAGCATCAGGAATGCTGATATAATATATCCACATAAATCCTGACGTATGGCAACCCTAGTCCCAATGAACAAAGTTGGATCTACAAGATGACAATGTCTCAAATTTCTGACTTCATAGAATATTTTTTATTATATAAAACACAAACTTCTCTTAGGGGCCGTTTACATGGAGCAACTACTCGTATGCGAGTTGCATTACATTGCGCGGCTCGATCAATCGATCGGTCACATCGTACCTCGGTAGCCCGCAATGTAGTCGAACTCACATGCGAGAACTCGTACCATGTAAATGACCCTTTAGTAACTTTTTGTAGATACGACTTTGATAATTGGGTCAGTCGAAATTATCTATTTTATTTGTATAAATGAATAAAACAGATAATTGCCAATTGAAAGATCATCACATCAAAACGTCTGGACTGATTTAGCTGAGGTTTTTTTCGTGTTCTTAATTGTCAGGACAAGGTAAGGTTAGGGTCCGGGAAAGTTGGAAATTGCACCCAAGCTAAGACCATAGCTAGTTTAAAATAAATCCTATTCTCCACCGTTAAGACCCAAGGTCGGCTCTCATTATTCTAATGGTGTATTGTGGCGAAGTAAAATTGGACGAGTTGGTAGATGTGCATAGCAACAATGGCGGATTAGCATAAACGGGCCGCGAGCCTTCTTAATTAAGTCCTGGTTCTGGCTGTGGACGGAGTTTCAGCCCATTACTGTACTTTCTTCATATTTTAAATGCAAAGCCCTGGCAGAAAGCCCTCTATGCGATATTTACATAATATTATAATGAACGGCGATCGTTCTAAAAAATTCAAGGCCAATTTGTTAAATATTGCGCGCGGCTTCTAAATTTTGCTCAAGGAATTCATCATTCCTTGTTCAAAATTGCTCAATCGTTTCTTGAAAGTAATGGTAAACGTTAAGAAAATAGGGCACAGTTTTAATTTCGGCGCCTGCCCGACTTACTGCCAGCAACTGCCGGCCACGCCATACAAAATGCGCGGAGTTACTACTTATGAGCAAGATGACGTCTGTATTGTACACACGCGTACACTAAATGTCGTCAGTTTTCCGTCAATGTAGCCGTTGGGACTGCGGTATGAATTAGGTACGAGGCGAAGCGTGACGATACTGCATCTAATACAAATTATTGTATTCGGTGATGCTACTAGTAAGGTATACGGCGCACCGCCTCAAGTGAGGAGTCTAAAACGGGAATAATATTCGTCATCTCTTTCTCACACATTGTAAAACGCCTATGAAGGGACAGCAAACTCGCTTGAAAGCAAAATTTTATCTCGCTTTTGAGTTTGCTGCTAGCTTCACGTTGGTCAATGACTTATAAGTGTGACGTTTGTCAATAAATGTCATACGACGTAAGCTTCTATGTTTCATCTGTTAGACCTTCTATTCGAAGGCAATAAATATATTTAATTTAGATTATCCTTAAAGGACTTGTAGAAATGTGTACAACTTTGTATGGACTCTGAAAATCCACGTGCAACGTGTTAAACTAACGCACACGTTTTATTAATAACGTTAATATGTTTTAAATAGTAAGTCACAAGTTTTTATATTACACCTTCGCGTCGATTACGTGAGCTATAATATAATACGGACGTATCATTTGATCATTTCACGCGGGCACCTAGCACATTAACGTGCCGCTCGCGCTTAAAGCAACTAGTAGACCACAGAAAATTGGCAGTTTTTCTCTCCTTTTTAAACAGAAAACTACAGAGTTATTTAAAAAAATATAAGTAAGTACATTCAAATATTTATAATAAAGTACATACTTAAAATTAAAAAATCGCAATAATAAAGCACAGAAAAGAAACTACTGACTTAAAGTAATTATTTTTTGAATACATCAAAATTATTAGTATTATTTGTTACATCTGTATAATGGTCTCCAATCCATGGCTTAAGCCATTTTTAGATTCAAGACAAAACCGTCCAATTTCACATTTCTCACTTGACGACGTCGCTCAATGTCCCTATCCCCGGCCTTCTGGTCAAGCCAAAAAGGGACACAAATAGCGACAACTAAAGTCGCGCCGACTCGCGATAGCGTGTGTTAAGGTGGCAGTAATAAAGTCCCTCGTTCGTACTGATGTTAGTATGAAACTGGAACTTAAGTTCGGTCTATTACTACCACACGTGGTATACGTAATAAGTGGCGTAGCGTAAGCGGACCGGAGTTGTGGCCCGACGTTTACGTTCCGACTTTTTACTCCACTGGCATGAATCTTTTTTTCTCTTGTTAAGCAAGATGTTGCTATGCCAACAACTTTTTGCTCTGTTGCTATCGAGAATCCCGCGTTTGATAATTTGACTGGCCTGTCTTTCCTAGTACGTACCAATTTAAGTTTTATTTTCGCCTCCACTTGTAATTGCCTCGCCAGTACCTACCTCCGTTCATTCGCCGGAGTGGATAAATTGACTCATCCCCTTGAGACCTTCGGCTTCGAGGAATGTTGTTTTCAGAAGTGGGATTGAGGTTTCCTTTCTGATTGATTGCTTTTTATTTGACCCCGAATTGTTTCCTAGTTAAAACTTTGAAATACCTAACGGGAAATTATTAAAGACGTGACTCGCAACGTTGAGTTGAGAAACTAACCTTTTGATCCAGTTTACTATTCACGAGTTACGCTAGACATTTAAATTCTGTTACCCTTGGCAGCCTAAATGAGTTTACTCATATCTACATCACTTTATATTCGACGTAGCCGTAGTTTTTTTATGCACACCTTTTTAACAATTCACTCAAACTTTGGCGAGTACATACTAGGTGTCACATAAAAAGAGCGCTAACTGTCATGCCAACCTGCGCAGGATACGCGATTAACAAACTGGAACAAATTACCTTGCTACTCCGCGAAACCATTGGTTTCGCGGAGTACCAAGGTAATTTGTTCCAGTTTGTTGATATGGACCTCCGCAAAGTAACGCCTGAATCTATTAATTATTGGATACGCGATTCACCGTTGAATGGATGGTAGGGGGTGAGGGTTTAGGGCTTGCATTATCAGTCGAACCATGTGCAAAACCATCCTCTGCGCAGTCTTCCAGCGCTCTTTTTATGTGATACTTTTATACCTACTTACCATCGTTTTTAGATGCTTATCTTCTATTTCCTAATCCCTTCCGTGTTGGAGTATGAAATCCGTCGTTTTGGACTCTAGATTATATTTATCCACTTCGCGATCTAAAGCTGTCAAGGACACCGTGATTGGTCAAAAGATTTATGGCAGATTATATGGTAAAGATCAATTTAGATGACATGACATCTTCGCATTAGTTGAACTCATTAACTCTGGTTCAAACCAAAATTTTGCACGTTTTATACAGAAGCTAAATGACCTTTCCTTGGATATAATATGTCTGCCGTAAGTATTGTTTCCAACAAATGCAGGGATAATCTATTTTAGATTGAAAACTGAAGTCTGACTAAGTAACATCAATGAATAGACTGACATCGTGTCTGTTGAAGAGCTTTCTAGATTTCTTTCTAGGTTTCCTTATGGCTGAAGGCTGATTATTCAGGGGCTAATCAGATGAATTGTCTAGCTGTATTTCTGAGATTTACAAACGTTATAGATTGTACTAGGTAAAGCGGATTCCAAAACTTGCCGTCCACACTTAACTGGACAAAAGGTACTGGAAAAGAATTCTAGAAAGGATTTAAATTAATATTGATTAGCAAATGGCAATATTCTGGCCACTCTAAAATAGGAATCTACATTGTACGAGATGCCGATGACTTGCACAGTAACATAGTGTTATTGAAATCAGGGCGAGCAAATATATCGCGACAAAATCCGTGCTCTGCTCGCAAAACGGTTGATTAGTGTTTTGTGGTGGCTTAACTTAAAAACGTGACCTGTTTAAAGGCAAATCATAAATTAGAATAGGCAGTGAAGTGATGCGTCCGCTCGGGAGACTTCAAGACTTCTGGAGGCTTCTTTATTACTTAGGTCTTCGGTTTGTAAACTGTACCGTAGAAAGACGCGATTTGCTTCTGCGACCGATACACTCGTATGTGTTATGCTGTGCCGTTTGACTTCAGCGGTCCTCATACTTAATAGATAAAGTGGTACATTTGTTTTGTCAATTTTGAAAGCTTCCTTAGGCGTATTTTATTTTGGGTCGACGGCAGGCTTGTTTTTAACCCTTTTTAGTAATAATAGATCGTCATTCTTGACCATTTGTTCTACTTTAGAATTTTATACATTGATTGATCTTGAAAAACTGCGCTGGCTAACCCCATTTTTGAAGTTCTTTACTAATTGCATTTGGAGTCCTGCTAATATTATAAATGCAAAAGTAATAATATTTGGATGTTTGGATGTTTGTCCATCAATCACGCATTTACAGCTGGACGGATTTAGGTAAAATTTGGTAGTCAGATACAACATATCCTGGATTGAAACATAGGATACGTTATATCCCGAAAATCCCGTACGATGCATAAATAATCCTGCGTAGGCGAAGCCGCAGGTATAAGTTCAATTAAAATGCCCTCGTTGTCACTATTTAGTTCCAAGATTGTCTAGCAACAATGCAAATCGTCAGGTAGTTATTGTAACAATGTTGCATCATTTAGAATGATTCAGAAATCCAGTCCGAACCTGCTTTACACATGATACGTCAAACAAAAGAAATCCTGCACTTGCATTCGTCGTGCATTGCACTAATTAGCTTATGAAAGGGTGTATGATACTGAAGACTGTAATTGCGAGTCAATATCTAGGTCAAATAAGGTGATTCATGTCTAATTGCTAACGCTGCATAGCCGCTTATCCGTCTTTTATACTTTATATGTGATGTGTCAGCTATTCCATCCTTTATTTAATTGGATTCCGAAGGTTCTTGACTTTTATTTACATCATTACATACAAACCAGGGCTTGGTAATGTATGCACGAACGTTTTCTATTTTTATTCATATCTGATTCTCGTTTAGGTCGAGTAATTATTTTAATTGTAGTACGTGGTACTGTTAAAGCCCTGTGCAACCTGATAGCTGGACTAATTTTCTTCGATTCTGTATTTGTTATAATTGTAGCTATTTAAAATGCACAAGTGTCGTTGTGTCAATGATTTATAAAAAAATTACACGCGTTATGGAACAGATTCTAGGAGTTAGTTTCCATGAATTGGTCATTGAAGATTTTGACTAGGCATTGAGGAATACAATGTACACAATTGAGACACGTGGGAGGCTGCATCGGCTAATTGAAGACTGGCCAAGTGCGTGTCGAGCCACGCGCAGTGTAGGGTTCCGTAATTGCCAGATTACTCGAAAAATTGTAAAGCTTACTGATCAGATTTTTTTTTTTCAAATTTCGTTTTATTAACTACTACTGTGATTTTTTTCTGTGTCCAAACACAACTAATTAGCTGGTAAGGGGGAGGGACACTTGACTTTAACAAAATACGGAGCTCTTAATCGAAAAATTGTTTTTGCAACCTCGCAATATTTTTGGAAGACTTATCCAACGACACCCCACGCCATGGGGTAGACGAGAAAGAAAAAGGAAATCTCCACTAAGCTGCGGACGGACGGACGGATATGGCGAAATTATAAGGGTTCATTGTTGTTGACTATGGAACTCTAAAAATAAAAGTATACACGGAGTTGATTCCACAAATTTAAACGTTTCGGATTTGGGGACGTCCCGTCCGTCCTTTTGAGTTCCTCGCAGAATATCCCTTTTACTCAAAAACTAAACCGAAATCCGTTTCGTCAGCGACCTTTCGAACTATTGGAACAGCGTCACGTTGTTTCCGTCATTAATGAATAATTGTTAATACCTCTTTATGATTCAACGTTTATAATTAATGTCAGTGCTCCTGTTTAGGTTTCGACCAGACAAGGTGACGATCACAAGTCGCCAACAGATAATTGGAAATGAATTTGATGCCCTGTAAGTGATACGGTGGTGTGACGTCACTGGGCTAGTAAAGATATAGGCGATACGATACTTTTATGGATTGAGGACTGAAATTGAATTCGTAGAATAGATATGGTGATAGAAAATGTAAATGATTGCGTAAGTAGCAGACCATTTTAATAATATTGCGCTGAACCTCAAGGTCGGATTGAAAGTCGAGAACGTTTTATAATGAGCATTTCGCCCCGTTGCTTGTGGAATACCTACGTCTCGCTGTTGACGGCGTGTTGTCTGGCAGAAAATCTTTATCTTTCCATAGTGCAAAACAACGGCGCTATCCGCGTCTGTCCGTCTTCATCGTAGGTATCTACGGTCGCTTACTCGTAAACGGCGCAATGTATTTTGATACGGTGTTTACTGTTATTTAGAGATTTTTATGGAAGGTTTATGTACAATACATTTAAATTATGTAACTGGAGCGGATCGCTAGTACGAAGTATACATATAGGAATGACATAGAGTATGTATAGGAATAAAGTATTTTTTTTTAATTTAAAGAACATATTGAAATGGCTGGAACCTGGGACATTTAGTACTAGCTTCAGATTTTAAACAAATCCTTTGAGTTGTAATAAATTACAAGTCAATAGGAATATTTCATTTGTCCATTTGAGTTAAATGAACATTTTCACCATTTAGCTACAGTGGACCTAATACGAATCTTCTCGACACACGCTGCATAACTCAGTGCGTCTCGTTCTAACCAGCCTAATAGGTGAGAGACGCACTGAGTTACGTAGCGAGTTGACACCTGTCGAGAGGATTTGTGCTAGGTGCCCATTGTAACGGCAAGTGCGGAGGAAATATGCCTCGCTTCTTTAAGGCCGAACGACGCCGGTGTCGCGCGTAATGCAGCTCTACAAAGCTAGGAGCCGTGTCGCATACGCGACGTATACGCAATCGGTGTAGCCTGGCCCTGTATTCAAACGTACCACTGCGGCACGCTAGAGCAAGCTGACACAAGTAATGGGTTTTACTAGCCTACTTATTTCGCGTTACTTTAACTACCTTTTGCCTTATTCCCGGTATTTATTTGGTGAGTAATCCTAACCAGAGAATCACTTGCTCCGTCGTGTTATTATAGGCTACAGGAAAAATGCTGCAACTTGCCATAGGCCAATTTTGATTAGGCCAATTTGCAGTAGATTTTCCCCGTTTATTGTTATCCTCTGGAACCCTTATATGCTGTATATTTAATCTAACCTGGCTTGAAGCAGTAACGTAACTAGCATTTTTCGTCCCCCGGGCGATATTCTGTAATTGCGCCCTTGAAAATTGCTACTAAAGGCTGGGTCGCACTGGATGCATATGCAGCACGACTACTTGTGTATGAACACAATAACTTCCATCCCCCCCCTTTTAACCCCTTAATGGTGATATTTCCGAAAAATCTTTTCTTAGTGCATCTCTAGAGTCCCTGAGGAACACATGAACTAAATTTCAAGTCTCTATCCTCGTAAGGTCTACGTCAAATTTCGTTCTATGTATTTTGAACCATATCGTTTGAGACAGTGAGTTCAACGTCAGTTTGACATTTGTTCTATATGTAGGACTTGCGCCTTACGAGGCTATGTTCAGGAGTTTAGACTTTACGTTGTCTGTCATTTAGTAACGGAGCTCTTTATTTATTTTATTTTATTTTTTATTGAAAATAACAAACAGTCTCATATATAGTACAGAATTCATAGATATATACATTTAAAACATTGACAAATAGTACTCTTTATACGTATTAAAAGAAGGGCATTACTACGGCCAGCACGGTTACTAATTTACTAGTTTTTTTAATACACCTACGCTGCCAGATTATGGCCAGCCTGCTTTCAAATACAAAGTCAAAATATCTTTTTTCAAAGGCTTAAATTTACCACAGTTTCGGAAAAACCTCCAATGAGAAGATACCGGCAAAATACTCAACGAGGTGTAATTTTTTAAATAAATCAACATTACAATGTTTATTTTTACATCTTAAATATTTATAAATTTAACACAGTAGGTGTACACTATTTAGAGCCAGGGATCGCCAATGCAAGTCGGGATAGTTTTCAAACATCCCGTAAAATCTTACAAAATTTCCCATGAACGACTTATTGGTTTTAGCCAATCTGTAAGAAGTCTGTAAGTTTAACTTTAAGCTTTCCCGTAATTCTAGTAGCCTCTGGCTTATCAACGTTGGTAGGTTCTATAGCTTACCGAAGAAATACCAGTGAACAAATGCTCAGCGCTTAGCCTACTCCGTGGTGCCTGCGGTTGAGCTTCGAACGCGTTGCGGTCACCATTGATCGTTTAAGGTGTGCGCTGAGCTCACAATGGTGACGTACCCCTGTAATAGTGAGCCGTGACGCGGGCGCATGCCGCGACGCGATAAGGTAACATTTTTTAAATTTGTATTTTTACCTCCGAATGGAATGCGGATAATTCGGGATGGGTTCTTCTGTTGTATTGCTGGTACAATAAATAAGTCATGTGAGTGGATTGGTTGAATATACATTTTTTCGATGCTCGGCGCAGCTATACGTCATTGACTGACACGTGAAAATAATTTTGAAAAACACGCTTAGCTGGACTGTTAGACCAGTTGTTTACTTCAGAGCTGTTCCCGGCAGGAAGCTGAGGGAAAGCGAAGAAAAATCGACCAATGAGATCTCGTGATTCTCCCATAGCCTAGCGAGGCGGCGACCTCATTATTCGTTTCTTTGCTTGCACGCCGCTCGTAGCACACAGATCCGAGGACATCATTGGTCTACGTTGACATTTGAATGACAGCCCCTAGTGTATTACTGTTAGTTATTGTGTCATGGCATAAATAAATAATGAATAAAAAACAATTTACTGACGTCAAAGTTGTGGTTGATAATGTCGATATGATTTTAGCCAATCCTGTTTATCCTTATACCAGTGAGTTTTACGTACTACAATAGTTTGGTTTATTTGCTCATGTAATACTAATATCAAAGGACATTGCCTTGTTATGTTATAATTTCCTCATTATCAATAATATTATTTATTATTTGCGTTAACTGGATTAATCTCGGGCTTCGCATGGCTCTCCATGTCACAAGACCGCAGGTGTGTGAAAATATTGAGTGGCGTGCTTGAATAAAACGACCAATGAGATAGCAGGGCTGCGCGGGCACGGTAGAATGAAGAGATCTCATTGGTAGTTTCTACCTCGTACAGCTCTTGTAGAAAGAAACTCTTAAAAAGATCGTCGCTGACGACGCATCCGTTTAAATAACGTACACTACTGATGCTAAGCTGTCGATAGTTCACCTTGAAAATCAGTATACTTAGGTATCAACATACCATCAATAGTCCTGTCGATATTCCAACTGATATTCAAGGCAAATTATCGATAGTTGGACTGTTGACGGTTTAGCATCACCTGTGGAAGCATCAACTGCGGAAACTCACATTTTTGTAGGCGACTAATATTAATCCCACTTCCGAAGCAGAAATTGACTAAGACAAAAGCCGAGCTCAGACTATGAAACTGTTTTCATAAAAAGACGAAATCGTCAACGTAACCAACGATGGGTGGGAGATATCAGCAGTATTCTTCTGGCAAATAGCCTTCCCATCTACTTGGAGTACACTATACTGGTAGTATACTGGTGATTACTTTCCGCCCTAGGACTCCACTTCATACCTTTATTACCCTTAGCTCACTCGGCCCATTACCCCTACCGCTGCGGGGAGGCCTTTAGTCAATCAACATATGTCCTAGGCATGTATGAAGAGAGGAATGTGTGTTAAGGAAGCGAGGGATGTTTTCCGGGGCCGGAGCAAATGGCGTTCTGTCTCTACCTGCCCAACAGGAAACAGGTGTGAGCATATGATCATAGTGACCACCCCTTTCTTTCTGGCAAATAGGACAGACACTTTAAAATCCGTAATAATCAGTTCCCGTTGGAGCTCTGGTGTGCTACATTTCCGGACCGAAAATTAACGTATGCCAACCCTACGTACGTCATTGTTATGTGACCGGACCGGACCACCGTCTCATCCCGCCGGCCACGTTTTTAGCAATAAAACCAAATTCACACCTATGCTTCGCATACAAATCGTGAATTTTACACATTTCTGCATTACACAATGTGTTGCACAATTCTCGCTCGTAATTATATATGCACATAATAACCTTGCTATACTATTGTCAAATATGTACGCGGACGGTTAACATTGCAGGCACGCGTGTCGCTACTGCTGGGGTACCTTTTTACCCGACTGCCGCCAAAAGGGAGGGTTATGTTTTTTATTATTGGAAAATGGAGACTCTTTACATCCCTTTAATGTGCTAAATGGAAAACATACGACAGCGGCGCCACCGTCTATGAGCGCGGAAAGTGCGATGTAAATATCTTATGCGATATCGTTACTATATCGCTGTAGTAAGTCACGAATAGTGGCCCAAATGTCGGAAGCTGCACGGTTTCGCCACGGAATTAAAATATACGCCAGACTAATATTATTACTATTTAGCATACTTTTGGTTCGATTTTGAAATGAGATTCTTTTCCTTGAAATTAGCAAAGGCGCAATATTTTTATGTTACTATCGTAGTTGCTATATGGCTGAGAGTTTAAGCTAGTAGCTATCAATCAGCCTTAGGCTGCTTTTCCACCAGAGATGTGCGAGGATGTGTAGCGAGAGATGTGTTTGTACGAACCAATAGAATCGCATCATTTACCTCGCCTCGGTCAGCACAGCTCTGGTGGAAACGGCTCATTGGTTCTTTACAGACACATCCCTCGCTACGCATCCTCGCACATCTCTGCTGGAAACGCAGCCTTAAACTAGAAGATACAAAATAGTGATGTGGCATCTCAACATATAATTCCATACATTACAACCGGCGTGTACACGCACGTGTCTACGGAGCCGTGCTGCATACGCAACCGGTGTGGCCCGGCCATTAGGCTGCGTTTCCACCAGAGCTGTGCTGACCGAGGCGAGGTAAATGAAGCGATTCTATTGGTTCTTACAAACATCCCTCGCTACGCATCCTCGCACATCTCTGGTGGAAAAGCATCCTTAGTGGACAGTCGTTGCCGCCATATGTGTTTTAATTAATTTACTGTTTTGCTCCAAAATGTATGCCTGCTTAATAGCCCCCATAGGAACTATAATGAAATTAAAACCGCGGCTTCGATTAGTTGCGAAGTTTGGACATGCCCATTTACAGTGGACATTTTTGGGTTGAAACTGAATTTTAAACTTCAGGGTTCTAGGAGCGAGGGTCCGTCGCACTTTGTGTTGAATTTCAATGACTGAAACAGCACAGTTTGAGTAGGTGAATACTTAAGTGTTTATGCTTTATTGCACAATGCAAAAAGCCTTAAGGGATTCTCAACCAGTCAACCTGCAGAGTTGGTGCAGGATCGTGTATTATGAACATAAATCAAAGGGAAATAAACAAACATTCATGCATATTATCAAACGCATCGTATATCATTATTAAACTTACATATTATGTATTTATAAACTTATACATATGCACGGTATTATAATAAAAAATAAGCTATTCTGTAAGTGTACAGACATTGGGCTAGCAGTTAATATTCCCAAGTGAACTAACTAATGTAAATTGAACTCTGAAAAATCCATCCATGAATTGAAATCCATTTTTAAAAGGTTATTTTTAACTGTCGTTTTCTGGTTATTTATAGCATATACGTTAAGTTATAAGATCCAGCTTGTACTATAAATGGCTTGACTTATAAAATACTATAGTTACGACCACGCTTCATACAAATAGAGTTATAAAACAGATGCGTGTGTGACGTCACTGTTTGTGAGTGGAATACCACATCGCACCTGAGTTTGACCGATTACTGCTACAGGCAGTCACGTTTCCGTTGTGGCCAGTTGCGGGTCATACTCCAGCGGCCCAAACATGACCCGTCAAGTTTAGTATAACTGAGTTTATCTCTATGTGTTTCCCTTTCTTTTGACACCAGTTTGACAGAGACGCAGAGAGGAGTGAATTAAATTTGGATCGGTTATGTTACAGGGGTAGCAGTTAGTAACTTTCTTAGAACAGGACGACTCAACCAGTTAAAGGCAGGGTAGGCAGAGTCTAGTTCAGTGCACACCACTGCCTGCCTTGCCAGCTAGCTTATGGCACGTCAAGAAGGCAGTTAAGATGGCTTACTTTACTCTTCCATTGGTATCTAATAGCACGGGAACGCCCTGCAAAAACTTAGAAGTCATCGAGTACCATGATTGGACCTATTTGTGTTGGTTATGTAGAGGATAGGCCTCTCTTAAATGTCTTTTTAAGGCATCTTATAGGGTTGCCTAAGCATATCCTGGAGCGTTTTTTACCCAACTGCCACCAGAGGGAGGGTTATTGTAGAAGGAAGTGGTTTTTTGGTAACAATTTCGTCATCGAGTACCACCTTGGGACCTGGCTGACCTCTTCGACTGTCTATTATTTTAACACGGTTTTGATCAGCTGACTTCAATGTTCCTAAGGGGCCATTTACATGTAGCAACTACTCGTATGCGAGTTGCATTACATTGCGCGGCTCGATCAATCGATCGGTCACATCGTACCTCGGTAGCCCGCAATGTAGTCAAACTCGCATGCGAGAACTCGAACCATGTAAATGGCCCTTAACTCTACTGCTTGTTTATGTACATTCCTTAACCACGTGCAACCAGATATAACAGAGAGGGTGATAGCGATGGGCTTCCCGGCCGAGAAGCTGGAGGGCGTATACAGGAACCACATCGACGAGGTCTACAGGTTCCTGGAGCAGATGCACAAGGACCATTACAAGATATACAACCTTTGCTCCGAGCGCTCCTACGACTCCAGCAAGTTTCATGAAAGGGTAAGTGGCGATATGCTTTTGTCTTTTCTAGACCAACTTCCCCTGAAGGGTTCATTTTGATCCAGCGTATTGTCTTCGATAGAGTACGTTAATGAATGTCTAACCACCTTCATCGTACTCAGAGACGCCAGTGGACACTGCATCATTCATTTGTGATGATTATATGAAAAAAAAAATGGATTTCAGTGCCACTAAACTACTAAGTACGGCGCGACGGTATATGATTTTGAGTTAGTTACGTAACGTATGCGTGCATAGTGCAAAGATATACGAGTATGTATTAAGACAATTCAGTCTGCTTTGTATCGTAATAGTTTTAACATTTGACTTTTACTACACATACGTATATTGTCGATATATTATAAAAAAACCTAAGATTCTGCGCAAAAATCGTGTCTCTGAAAGTGATACATAAACAATTAGGAGAGAGACGTGTGGTAGACGTTCTGAAGGTAGCCAAGTCGACAGCATTCTGATTGGTCCCACCGAAATCCTTCACCGTATAGGTGGCAGGGGCTAGAGGCGTATACATTATATCCGCTAACAATAGACTACCTTCACATAAGTTACCCAGTTATGTTAGGTAATCTTTTAGGTTGTCTAATTGTGCAGCGCGCCCTTAGCTCATATCTGCCTTAGAGCCCTTGGCCCCAATAAGTGCATTGCATCCCTGCCTATACTACTGCACTACAGATAGCGCGTTGATGTGATGGCAAATCTTGCTTTTGGGAGGTTGGTGTGGTTGATCATGACCCCGGACCCCCACCCTGTATGCCCCTATAGTGGGGCACATGGGACAAGTGAAAAAATTTAACTAACGGGTCCATGATCTAGATAGGGAAACCGTTGATGCAGGAACCTTCGCCAGCTTTTTGATACGAGCCCAAATGCAAAAGAGTTCGTCTAGTCACTTGCATAGCGACAAACATTTTTTAAATCTTTGATTACAGCTGCAATGTTAATTCTGCAAAATAATATTTACCATAGGTGACTATGACGACAATTACAGTTTTCATTTGTGTATTAGTATCAGATTGATATCGTACACATCAAAAGAATTACTCATTTATTTGTTCACGTCGCACAAGCAAAAAAGTTCGTTTCAAGTTAATTGGTGCAAAATAGTTCGGCAAGGGAGTAGTTAACGGTTTAGAATCAAGTTAAAATAAATTTTGTTTGAAAAAAGTATTATTTAAAATTTCGAAAATGTCCCTTTGGCTATAAAAAGGCCAATTTTTTGAATTTTGTAATATTTACCAAGTTTTAATCATCGCGGTAGACCAATATAGGACGACATTCGAAAAGTAATAATTTCAAGCAGTAATGCAGGAAAATCTGCGTACTATTTAGCTCAAGACCTTCACCTAGCGAGACCTACCTATACAATCTATTATTCAGCTTAACAAGCAAACTGGATATACCAAGCTTGAAGAAAACTGATCACCAACGCATTACAACACCAGCCGAAAACCGAGTCCTGATGAAGATTATTAAGCAAAATCGACGTGCTCGGGCAGGGGAACGCACTGTGAGCAGGCGAGAAATGATCAACAAAGATGTTTCTATCAATACATGTAAACGAGTCATAAAAAGAATGGGATACGGATTCTATGCGGCGAAAGAAAAACCTTTATTTACTTAACTACAGAAAAAGAAGAGGCTGAAATTTGCTTTAGCTCGTCGAGACTGGACTTGATCAGTGGCGGTCCTTAATATGGAGCGATAAATCGAAATTTGAAGTGACTGTCGGAGACGAACGGAAAAAAGTTGTTCGCAATAAGGACGAAGCTTTTCATAAAGACTGTCTAAAAAGAAAAGTAAATTTTCCTGCCTCACTCATGATCTGGGGCTGCATGTCAGCTCAAGGTGTGGGTCTGCTGCAGTTTATAAACGGCACTGTGAATGCTACCAGGTACCAAGAAATCTTGAAGACGAGTTTAATACCTTCGATTTCCAGTTTACAACATGAGGACGAGTACGTTTTCCAACAAGATGGTCCTTCTTGTCATACTGCCAGGAGCATAAAGGATTGGTTACATACCCACAGAATTCCTACACTGGAGAATCGGCCACCTAGCAGCCCAGACTTGTTCCGAAACGAAGCTTTGTGGTGGAAGATGAAAAAGAAACTGCGTCAAGAGCCCTCCATGTCGAACGAAGATTTGAAGAACAAGATAAACGCAGTATGGAATTCAGTAGCCTCTACACAATGTTCGGCTTTAGTTGACACTATGTCACTAATAATTCAAGCCGTCATCAAGAGGAAAGGCGACACTACTCAGTGGTAGATGAACTATTTTGCACCTAACACAGTGGTAGACGAAGTATTTTGCTTCGACGACTAGTAAATAAATATCTTTATTTTACAGTAAATTACAGAAATATGTGCATGTTTCATGTATCAAATAAAAATACACTATTTATTGAGTTTTGGGTGTTATTTGTTTATTGCTTTAGTTATTGACTGAACTCAATATTTCAATTATAAAAAACAGTTTCTTGTAAGTTTGGTAATAGACGAACTCTTTTGCATTTGGGCTCGTATAACCTCAGCTAAATGTCGACAAAAGCTTTGTCGGTATTTTGTGAGGACTGAATATTAAGAGCCTGTGTTACAGCATATTGTGACTGCTAGATAAACTACGTCAATGAAAGGCGCATCATTCACGGATAGTCTTATCTAATCTGCGCGCGAGTTTATTAGAAAGATTTTAGACACGTAACATTTGCTTGTTCAGTCGGGGATAATCTTAGCTATGATCTGTTCTTTCACTTGGAACATTTGTCGAACGCAAAAAGGTGAAGTTTGTACCGTAATTTAAATTCGTTCTCGCTTGGCGACAAGGATGCATAAATAAATACAATAAGTTGATCGCGGTTATCCGCAAGCTGTGACAACAAATAAACATAGTCGCGAAGTCGCGCCTCCGTGGCGAAAAGGCGTATGTCTTGAGACGTTGCGTGAACATACGCCGTTTTTGTTTTGCACGGCTGGGCAGGAGTGCGTTATGGCAATGTTATGTCTGACTCACATTATCGTACGTGGGGTATCGCACGCATTTATGTTGTCCTAGTACTCGAAACGAATTCGCAGCGCCCCCTCTACTGCACTCGGCCGACTGGCTGTTGCCATGTTAGTAGAGTTCTACAAACTTTATTTGTATATCATCGTCATTCTTGTTATAATTACTATAATGTATTCAATATTATTTCAATTAAAATACTGTATTTGCTAATTACTACTTTTTGGCTCTATTTCTTTTTTAATTTTACTTGCGTCCTTGGTTTTGAATGCATAATTAAATTCATAAAATTAATTAAATTACCTTAGTTTTTTTTATTACTTTTTACGAGCTTGGCTGTTTGTTACGCAAACTTGTTCCTCTTCTTGGTTTAAAATTGTTTTATTTATGAGTAAAACTCAACCCAATAATTTAGAACGACTGTACCTTTTAGAATTGTATTTCTTTTTGCAAATGTCTTACAAGAAAACGTGTGAATGAAACGATCATCCATTTCGCTCAAATGTCAGCACTCGCCTCTGGCTCTTGCTTACCAACTGAAATCTTTTCCCACTCGATTCACCAATTGTTTCAGACAAACCTAGCACAACTCGTGTACCCCTGGTAGGTACGTTAGAAACCTATTGTTTAAAGTATCGCTGTAAATACCTAGTTATAGAGACTAAACGCCTGTAAGCTGAAATCGATATTGGCTAAACTTTCAATGATAGAGAAAGTTAGGATCTCAATTTATTTTCCTATTCCAGCGTGCAATCACCTTATAGCTTCAAAAATGTTCAAAAATATTTGTGTACGTATGTGCGTATGCCCCATGCAGGGGTTGATAAAAATCAAAATTTAAAAAACGGATTTATTTGATTTTATGCGGATTTAAATCGTATCATTAATCATTGGATTTACAACTTTCGTTGCAAATAGGTTTTTTTACAAAATAATAGTATTGACAGCAGCGCCGTCGGGCCGACAGACTGACAGCGCGAGCGAATGTAGAATGTAGAAATGCTGACTAGAAGTCCATTACTTATATAGGTCAGTGTGAAATAGGGACCGTTTCAAGTTCTAAGCTTACGCACATGCAAATATTTTTCTTCCGACTTGCCTCAAGGAAACTAGATTCGGTTGCTAAGGATACTGAAATATAATTTTAATTGTGTATCCTGTTCCTGCTACACCCTCGGCTCTATGGTGCGGTGCGACTGCGCACTTGTAATAAATATGTCATAGTAATGGTCTCGGTTTTTCCTCCACCAGTTTTTTTGTACGACGTAGCACGTGCTTACTGCATAAAACATAATAGGCAGACATAGCGATTTACCTGTTTTACGTGATAACGGGGTATTTAGTATTTAGAGTTCCGTACCCGAAAGTCCGTTCGTCTGTCAGTCCGTCTGTCGCTAGGCTGTATCTCGTGAACCGTGATAGTTAGACAGTTGAAATTTTCAGTTGATGTATTTCTGTTGCCGCTATAACAGCAAATACTAAAAACAGAATAAAATAAATATTTAAGGGGGCTCCCATACAACAAACGTGATTTTTTGCTCGTCTTTATAGATCATGGTACGGAACCCTTCGTCCGACTGGCATTTGGCCGGTTTTTTTTAATAGCCTTTATTTTTAACTGCCTAAGAGGCAAAGCCGTCTCCGCCAGTAAGCCGCAACTCCCGATTTGGCGCAATGTTAGGTCAGTTCTTTTCAAACGCGACACAGTCGTCCTGCCTTCTTCTTGATCTGCCTCGTCCTGCCTCCACCAAGGGCCAGATGTTATATTATATATACTAGTTAATAAATAAATAAAGTAATAGATCATATATATTATAGTGGCTAATAAATAAATATAGTTTTTGCCCGCGACTTCGCCTGCGTGGACTTACCATGCTATGAGGCTTCTAACTAAACTTAAAAATGATTAAAATGATATATCTTTTGATTCCGTGGACCGATTTTAATGAAAGAAACACTAAATGTTACTCAAAATAAATGTTCACATTTTGCTGTAATTCAATTTTAAATCCAACGCTTTTGCGTGACAAACAGACAAAAATTTATTATTTACGTTCTAGAAGTTATTTCCCGCGTCTCCCAGTTTTTTTGCGCCGATTTCAAAAAAATCTTCCTTATTTGATGACCGATGATTAAAAGTATGTCACATTCATATTAAAAAATGAAAGGGCGTGTACGGTGATATTTTTCCTTAACATACAACGTAGAAATGTTAACACATATTTATTCGCTGTAAACGTATTAAGTTTACAGTGAAATGGCACGCAGCAGTCATTCGCGGAAAGTAAAATTTGACAGATTTCCGACTAAGAGAATTGTTGCGGACGTAGAATGTGGTCAATAACGGTCGCCAAAATACCTGAAAATTTATTTATCATAAAATAGCCATGAAATGTATTTTAAGGTCCCTTGTCCTTAGAGTGTACCCGGGAATCGAACCGATTTTTTCTTGAAAAGGACGAGCTCGTCGCCCGTCACCGTCGCCATTATATATTTCATGCCATTATATTATTGTATACATATTACGCACAAGTTATTTTATTCATTCGATGTTTTAGAGGTATCTTTTCCCTGCTTTTTTTCTCCACTCCTTATTTATTTAGTTTATTTACAACAAATGGTACACTCACTTCCATACTCCGAAGCGCGTTCTCTATTGACTCTTTGTCTTGATATTAAATACGACGTGTCCTTTGTTTTTTAAATATCTGTTTCAAAGGACTCCTTTTTTTGACAGACCCTCTTTCCATTCCATATTTTGTGTTGGATTAGTTATTATTTTTTAGTAATTTTTAATCTTAATCGCGTAGTCTCTGCATCCTTTTGTCCTTAAGAACACTACTGTTGTCATAGTAAATATAGCTGTACTTATAGGTTTAAGTCTTAAATTAAAATGCTATGCAATGACAACACAAAGAAAAATTAGGGTAATGGCAGAACTCGAACCTGCAACATCAGTATTCCGTGCCTTGCGTTTGCCAGTTTGGCTACATTACGGCTACCATACCCTGCGAATTTTAAATTATTTTTAAGAAATCTTGTACAACATAAATTTGCATTAAAGATTATTTGATTTGACCCCTTGCTACTAGCTCCTTAGTAGTGACGACTGTGGAGCAGATACAACTGAGTAACAAAAGAGAAAATGGCAACATTGTCTAGTAGATTTAGCCTCACCTTTGGCGTTATTGACTTAAAAATTTGCTATATTTATCAGCATAGGGTAGTGTTGGCTTATCGATAATACATTGGCGATGTTGTTCTGAAAGTTCGGGTTGTGTATCTCACATGCTTAATGTTTACATTTTCGCAATCAATTTACGCATTTGTTATCATCTTCAAAATAAACGTCAATACAATATTTTGAATTGAGAACGGCTCGTATGAAAGTAGTCAACTACGCAGTTTTTAGCCCAACGAAGCGAGAACTTAAAATTGATTTGTAGTGTGATGTGACGGTGTTTGCATATGGGTTTAATTTGACGAAGACCGTTGAGACGTTCTTGGTACACTTATAGTTGAGGTTAATACAATTTATAAGTTCAGAAACGAGCAGAATCGGTCTGAGGGTTACAAGTTAAGGGATGATGCAAAAGTTCCTCGCGCGGTCTCAATTTGGAGCGAACTGCTAGTTAAAGGATGCATGCGATCCTTTAGGAAGAAACTTTATGACGGGCAACATGTTGGAAATGATTTTTAAATTTAACCAATAAGATAAATAAACCTGAGTGAATCGAAATAGCAACATCATCGACCCCGACAGCATCAACGTCTTGGGTTAGGACGTTGTCAGTGCAAACGTCAGCAAGTGAAGGGCTGTCATTTCCTGTAAAATCATTGTTAGCTTACTACGACATGCTCTTAAACTGCTCAACATTCTCGTAACCCTACTATCATTTATCTCTACATCTATCTATACAGTCAAATGTGTCTATAAGACCCAAGGATATATTTGAGCAGTAAATTTATGCAGAGAGGCTCAGTACCGATCCTTGATAGACGTCGTAGAACATTATTGGGTGTTACTTTGGCGAAAAAGTGAATGCACTTATCTATGAAACGCTTCGAAATTGTACTCCATATCAGATGCTGAAACACTATGCCAACATTTCGTCGCTTTCTTTCGGAGGGTTGGCGGCGATAAGCAATAGTTCCCAGCAATCTAGACTAGATGTCGCCACCATCCACCGATAACGGCGATAGCTTATCACGGCTCAGCTTACCGCGAACTGCCGCGGTGTTTCCATGAAACAGCTCAGCAGGCGCGTGTACAGATAGCAGGGCTTGTCAGTTGTCACCGAAGGTCATTCAACCTGGCTGCGATCGAGCCCGGCTAGATTTGTTGATAAGATCGTGATTTCTTCCATTTAGAATGCACTGATTGGTCGATTTAGGCTTAGGACTACATATTTGGGTTTTTCTTCTAGAAGTTTTTAGTTTTCCTTTCTGAAAAATGTACTAAAAACTGTTGTCTTAATTAAAACAAAAATTGGTCAATACTATATCGGGGATGCTACATTAGAAGCCAGGCCAAACCGGACACGTATGCAGCACGGATCCGTCGACACGCGCGTGCGCAGGTCCCCAATTCTGGCGCTCATCGAGATTCATCTGACGTTCGAGATGTGTCCAAATATGACAGATTGTGAAGGGATTTGACAGCTTTTTTTGGCTTACGTCGAGAGTGACTTCATCTCTATTGACTTGAGAATTGCCCCGCAGGTCGGTTGAGATGCCACATCGCTTGCGTCGCCTGCACGTAACGCTGCTCTACGAAGTCAGTTGGAGCAGTGCTGCATACGCATCCGATGTGGCCCGGTCGTAAATAAAAACTAATGGCATAGATAGGACTGCACACTGGACGAGTCCTTTTGTATTTAGCTGCGTATGGGCAGGACCTCCAGCTAACAGTAAACCACAGCCTAGTAACGTTACTTTTGTAGAGATCGTTAAGGTATTGATGTATGGCCAGTTAAGTGACTGTTTTCTTCTGTTTCCTGCGCAATAGCTCGTCCTGTATGATCGACAACATGCGCGTGCGCATCGGATGATGCATGCGTTTATAGGCAGTATTTATGGATTAACTCAGGCTTTCTGGATACCTATTTACTGTGTGTGTTATCGTGCGTCTCTTTCTTAATTATCTACTTAGACAAGGGCTGAACCATTTGCATCTATACGCCGTGTTGGAGCCCGGTGAATAGTGAATCGCTGCGCAGTCCTAGATTTGCATCTGAAATTGAGATCTACACATTTCCACATCGCAACCAGCCCTCTGTGCCTGTAGGTTAACACATCTACATTAGCTATTACATGCTTTTCAATAGAGTCGTGTGTAAGATCTTTTTGACCCCTTAGGGTAGATACTTCTGCGGCGCGCTGTATGCCTTTCTACGGTCTCCAAAAATTGTACAATACAAACTCTGTATACAGCCAGCAGCCTGCTGAACCACAATAATTGCTCATACAAAAATGTAAGAAATATGTTAAATTGTAGCATTTGTAGCTTTGTGGTATAGGCCCCTGCTTGATTTAATATGTCATTTTGCTCCTACACAGTCGTATTCATGTTATTCAGAAAGTGTGTTAGTCTGTATTTTTATTTTTTTGGGTCAATCTATTGAATACATAGATTAGATACATTTGGGTCGAAATAAAACAGAGTTTTTGGCGTGCAGTGTCAAATACCGCAAACAATACAGGATCAGGATTATCATACTTCTAGGAGTACTTAGAAGTACTTTAACAAACTGGAACAAATTACCTTGCCACTCCGTGAAACCGCGGATGATTTCGCGGAGTAGCAAGGTAATTTGTTCCAGTTTATTGAAATGGACCTCCGCAAAGTAACGCCTGACTCTATTAATTATTTAGAATTACTTTATAAATAAATTATTAAATAGATGTCGTGTATGTATGAATATTTATTAACGAACACGATAAACTTGCAACCGGTGCGTTCTTGTATTTTTTTGCAAGGATTTTCCTGCGCTATTTCTCTGATCGTGATATTTACCAGTTCAACCAATTAACTACAGTTTAGGTATTGTATTGTTTTTACTTTGTATGGGATAAAGTTATGTACAGTCAGCGTCAAATTTACCAGAGCGGGCAAGGTGGTGAAAAATATCTGACACGCCCGAGCGTATTTGACAATAGAGTCGAGTTCAGATATTTTTGACACCCTGCCCGCTCTGGTATATTTGACGCTGACTGTACCTACGTGTTAATTGTTTACAAACACGCTCAGGATGTGCTGAGAAGCGAGTCGGAAGTTACGCAAAAGCAAGATTGGATAACATTGATTCGGTTGTTCACCTTCTAATTATATGTATTAGAGCCGCATTTAATGTGAAACTGATTGGCCGTTTTGCATCTATTCCCTACTGATCACCGATATGTACTTACTAGATTGAGTATTCTAATACCGTCACTATGTGCCACACAATTGCGGTTCCGGCACCTCACCTCGGTAGCTCTGTCTCGCTTTTACTCGCGGTACTAATGGTAAGCCAGGTATAGTTTCATAAACGCGACAGGTGACAGTGACAAATTTGCCGTACATTACTGTGTCGACAAGTAACGCTACAGATTTACAGACTTAACATCGTAGTGGTTAAGCAATGTATACCGAATTGTCACTGTTATTTGTCGCGTTTATGAAAATGGGCCCTGCCAGAGCTTATAGACAGAAAAATATTGTCAAATGAAATTACCATCTAAATCCGATTAGGCGTTCCGGAGAAAATAGGGAAGTTTCGCAATTTTGTCGGAGTGCTACGTTAAACACAGCCCTAAAAACTTAAACTTCTGTAGTTTTCAACAGCTTGGCCCAAAACGCTTTGTCAATAAATGATCTCATTATTTCTGGTACTAAGTTTATATGGACGTGACTATTTTTACAGATTTTTGCTCTGGTCGTTTTATAGTAAAAGTCGTGTAATAGTAGTGGTATTTTTTTTAAGACATTATACTCAATGTAAAGAAATTATGCTTGAGCATTGAAAAACCACCTTAGAAACTATTTAAATATAACTAAAATGTTATTAGGTATTGCAGGTGGAAAAAAATACCAGAACATTTTTATATAGTGGAAGAGTCAAACTACTGTAGCCATTTGTGAAACTTCTTTATTCAGATTAGGATTACAAGCAACACTTATATGTATAAGAAAGTTGACCACCGATCGGTTTGAAAGAATCTATTAGAAGATACTGGCCAAAAACTCTACAAGGTTTCTCTGCCTTTTGTCATGTTTCCTATTGAAAACGAGAGTAACAAAACTTTTCGGATGCATCACAGCATGCTTACGGCGCGTGTGTTTTGCAATACCCTATACCTCATTTTTACCCGACTACGGCAAAGCCAAAAGGAAGGGTTATGTTTTTAAAAGATAAGAAGTAAACAATCTTTGCAAGTCTTTTTTTGCAAAAGTGCTACAATAAAATATACAAGTAGCCTTTTTCAAAAATATTATACTGAAATAACATAATTTATTTGTAATATATTTGTTAGCTGGTCGCATTTCTTTTAAAATAGCATTTTTGCGAAACATTTTTTCTCATATTTAAAAACGAGGTAGTTCATTAAAAGCACATACATACTTAGTTATAGTCGATCCCAGCAGGCTGCCGGTGTGATATAACGACCGAATAATTAAATGACATAACAACAGTTATCTACTATTATCTTTATGAGTGCGATTAAATTTGTGTGTCACATTAGTGTTATCATACTCTATCATTGGCTGATAAAGCACTGTTCGCATAGCAGATTTGTATCATAATATCGCAATAGGATACGGCCCTCGCTGTCATAGTCGTACGATCAGCAACAGTTGTTCTCGAAGGGGTTCAAAATTAGTGACCGAAGAGTCGTTTTCGTTTTTGGCTATTCTCGGCCAAAAAATTTGATATATTTTCGGTTTTCGCCCATAAACCAGACGAAGCTTCGGCTAAGCCGAAAATCAGAAGTTGATAAATTGTTGCGGATTATTTGGATTTGAAGTTGTGAAGCTAGGTTATTTATATTTTACATTTAACAAACAAGATTTCAGTGTATAGCGGAAGTACAAATATCTTTTATTGACTAAAACATTTTAATTTTTGGCTCAGTTTTCGACCGAAAATAAGACTAAAGCCGAAGCTTTTCGTTTTCGGCTGAAAATCCATTTTCAGTCGGACACTATTAAAAAAATCAACACCAGTTCGTACTCTCTAGTCTTGGCTAGAGCTGAGAGCAATGTTTTTCAATCTTACATATTAATAAAACGGATCACTCACGTATCTTTACGTCGAGAAATGCCCGACATGCTCGGACCAGTTCGTGGTCCTTAATCATGAGCCCCCACGTCATGGGTCGTCGTCGCGCCACCGCCGCGGGGGCTCATGATTAAGGACCACGAACTGGTCCGAGCATGTCGGGCATTTCTCGACGTAAAGATACGTGAGTGATCCGTTTTATTAATATGTCCGAGTCTCACGGTAGTTCAATCTTCTTATTTTTCTGTGAATTTTTTCCCTATTTTCTGCAAAAACTGATTATAAACATCGTTATGTATCATCTTATTATTATAATTCACTAAGTTTCACTCAATCTGGCGCGTCATTTGTATATTAAAACGTGACTTAATTTGTATGAAGATTCTTGTTTATTGGTGAATGTTTACTTTTCTCTTTTAGTATTTAATCCAAGTTTCATTTATCAAAAAGCTCGTGGTCAGTTTCGAATTCCACTTCCCACATAAATTCAGAAAAAACCGGATGTAGAGTAGAGTTTCACACCAACTACCCTCTACCCGCTTAAGGTGCTGTCGCCGAGCCTGCCGTCTGTCGCATGTCATTCCAGTCTTTTATCATATGTTAGAAAGGGATGGCTAGGTTCGGCGGCTTAAATTATATACCTAGATCACAGAATTACTCGTACAGTAGAGGAAATACAATTACGTACCACCTTAAACCCTGTCGCAATGAGGCGACGCGTTAAACGCCAAGCTATGTCATACAAATGTCATGCGTATGTCTCTTCGACTAGGTTCTACGGTGGTAGGTGTTTTTATTTCCTTGACTGTACATAAAAATAAGGAACAAGCTTTCGTTACGAAATATTTACAAGGGCGAATGCGAGCAGTGTTTTTAACATACAAACGCTCACGCCTGTTTCCCTCCTGGCCCCCAATTCTGGCGCTTATCGAGATTCATCTCACATTCGAGATATGCCAAAAAATGACAGATGTTGAAGGGATTTGACAGCCCTTTTTGACATATCTCGAGTGTTATTTCATCTCTACGGACGCGAGAATTGCCTCGCTGAATTTTAGCGTTAGAAGTTTTTTTAGAGTCTATATGTTTTGATCATAGGCACGTCTTAATGTTTATTTGTTTATTTAATAACAATAATTTATTAAGACACATTTATTAGAAACTTGGATCAGGTTTGTCTCTGCATGGCTGTAAGTTGTTTATTTTACTGTAGCTACAAAAGTTTCATTTTTGAAAAGCCAAATTATCTGAATTTTCTGACGTAAAAAAGTAAATACACTCGAAACCCAGGGAGGAAAAAGGGGAGAATGAATACTATTTTATGTGGAAAATATAATAGTAATACGGATCTCATTTCCTTTTAACTATTTTATTTACCACCACACACTCAACTGGAAGCTCATTCGTCCCTGTGGAAATGCTGTCCTTTTAATTGAAATTGTGAAAAAATATGTTTTCCCCAAGCCTTTTTATAAAGAATCGAGAAGTATACGGAATACTGATCGGCTCGCGGCGATGATTTACTTTTACAAGCTGTTTTTCTTGTACTACATAATTTCACAGCGGAGTTTATTGACTAAACAAATGTTTTTCTTCGTACTTTTTATAACGGTTGCTCGGAGAAATGGTTGAAAAAGGCTGTTGGAGATCAAACTGGAACAAATTACCTTGCTAATCAGCGAAACTGGTGTTTATGCGCCTTACTCTCGTGCAAAATAGCTGCGTTGTGTGATGTGTATATATTTTTTCATTCGACAACCCGTCCTCTTCCGCGAGGATGTCGGTTTCGCTGAGTGGAGTGGCAAGGTAATTTTGTTCCTTTTTGATAATATGGACCTTTGCAGTAAGTAAGGATTGCTAATCTATTGATTACTCTTGAAAAGCTATTGTTGGACCAAAGTTTCGCCCTATAGATCTTATTTACCAAAGGGTGTGTAGATTGTTTTAAAAAAAAAGTAGCCTATATTCGGCCCCGGGTGCCAAACTATCCATGTCCCAAATTTCATCCAAATCGGTTTAGCCGTTTAAACATGAAAGCCGGACAGACCAACAGACAGATAGACAGACTGTCGCATTCATCTTAATGTATGGAATTCTTCTGTACGTTTGTTTGCCAACTCCTCGTAAACGGCTGGATCAATTTGGATGAAATTTTGTGTGCATATTTCAATGGGTTCCTGGATGGTTTGAAAGGACAATTGGATCCGGTAGGTGGCGCTGCTATAGAGGCAGGTGCGGCTGCTTTTTCGGGCATGATGACGTCTGCCGGGTCCGCAAGTGATATTATAAGTAGTTTGGATTGTGACGTTGGCCTTCGAATGAACGGGACAAAACATTACATGTTAGTTAAAAGAGGTTGGTAATTCTTTATGAATCAAGGGATAACGTTCTCCTCGCGCTGTTCCAGGTGGTACGGTACGCGTTCGAGGACCACACGCCTCCCAACATGGAGCTGATCCTGCCGTTCTGCGAGGACGTGCACAGCTGGCTGAACGCGGACCCGAGGAACGTAGCCGCGGTCCACTGCAAGGCGGGGAAAGGGAGAACAGGTCAGTGACGTCACATCTTGGCCTCTAATTCTGGCGCTCACATTCGAGATGTGTCAAAAAATGACAGATTTTGAAGGGATCTGACAGTTCTTTTTGGCATATCTCTGCTGACGCGAGAATTGCACCGTTGGTGTCTAACCGACATCGACATGTATCGGCTAAGTTCTCTCCTGTTCGGAAACAAACTGACTGAGTTTCTTGGCGGTTCTTCAGTCTTAACGTAGTCATTCCGAAACGAACGTAGCATAAAAACTCAGATTTCTTGCAAATCTCCAAGAGCTCCGAGCCAACCTCGGACTTTGGAAGCTAAGGGAGATAGCTTCTACAGTCCGAGGTTGGCTTAATAGGAGTCTTTGGCATGCTAAGTAATTCCCCTTGTTGGTTGCCCTTCTCTCCGGTAAGATATCAATGCCGTCTGGGGCTACCAGCGCAAGTCCATTCGAAAAAGATGTCTTGGTGCGCACTAATGATCGCATTGAGGATTGCGCCTCACGCATATCCGAGAGGACTCCATCCTCCTACCATTCTTTCCCGTTTCTTTGTTCGGGTTCGAGCTTTTGAACGATGAGCCCAGATTTGGCGTTTTGATACTTTATATTTTTCCTAGTATGGTTGGCTTGACTGCCTTTTTTTTCAATATAAGGATGAGCACTACTTTGATTATTTAACGAAACGATTTGAGATTTCATGACTGACTCTCATATAGATCGACTTTAACTTGAAATCTTTACTGGTAATCATATCGCCGTCACATTGTTTAATATTTTCTTTGATACTATAGGTACTTAATTAGGGTCTGTTTTGCTTAACAAGAAAAAACAAACAATCTTATCTTACACGGGGATCTCGCAGAACGCGATGTCGCGCCGGGGCTTCACTCCGTCTACAAATCTACATAATATTATGCAACCATATGCCCATATCTAATTGCATTTGACTGTCTATCACCCAGTTCAGATATCGTTCATATCGTCCGCACAATGTCAACCCCTGCCTCGTCACTCGCTAAAGACAAGAATCCGAAGCAACGCAGCATCTCGCTCCCTCGACAAAACAACATCACTGTTGCCATGCGCCCGCGAGATCATTTCAATAAGATTACGGTCATGTCGCAACTTTTGTCACCGCTTTGTCCTTTTATATGCGAAACACATAAAGGTATCGCATGATAACAATATCTCTTGTCTCCGTACGATTCAAAGGTAAACCTACCTAAGTGTTTAACCGCATTTCAATACGAAAAGAATATTGAACAGTACCTATTCCCGATCTCCAAGGAGAGGTCGTCGTGAAATTTGTTAGCATAACATAAATAACGCGTCGAAGCGATTTCTATGACGGGGTTAAGGTCGCAAATTACACGTGTGGCGACGCATTATGCCCCGCACCCGGCTTCGCCCGCCTTTGTCCGGGCTACCCTGGGACTAGCCAAATTTCCTTTACGACCTATAATTGTCCCCACTCGCAACCGACTGTTAGGCTTTCGCGCCGGGATCGTAAATTTAAAAAAGGAACCTCGTACAAACCGCCCCATCTATTTTTGTGGCCAGGCGTAAAGGGTATAAAAAGCGTGGGGATCGGACCATAGATTTCTTCTCCCTTTGTGCTTTTTTTTCTCAGAAAGAAGGGCAATAAAGTTTTATTACTTTTTTTCTAAATCTTTATGGGTTTTCGGTGTTTCGGATGCGAGTAAATTAGAATGTGGGACGTAACTGAATGATCGCAGTTGGGCGAATATAATTTCGAACAAAAAAACTGTCTCGCGGTCCCGAATCCATGTCGGTCTTATGCCGATTGCCGTCTTTTTTTCACCTTTTGCTGTCGAGAATTCGTGCCACCCGTAGCCCGGCACTGAACCGGCAAACTAAACTAACTTGACATTCTCAGGACAACTCTTGTCTAAGTTCTTGTCCCCATAAAACTCCAAGTTAATCGGGTCCTTAAATATGTAGAGGATGGAAATAGAAATTTGATAGTGTTTAGGTTACTTTTATGAAGAAAGGGGGCTCATGTGGCATGTACTGTTTGCAGGCACGATGATTTGCTGCTACTTGCTGTACAGTCAGCAAAAGGCGACGGCGGATGAGGCGCTTAAGTTTTACGGAACGAAAAGAACGCACGACGAGAAAGGTAAGATCTGTGCCCGATTTTAAGTCTCTTTTTTAACGAACGAAACGACTTGGTCACCTTATGGTAAGTAATCACCACCGCTCGTAGACATCCGCAACACTAAGGAGATTGCAGATGCAGAATATCTCTTGTGCCAGAATGCCGCCGGCTGTCTTGCTCTCCACGCCGGAACACGGACGTGGCTGGATTGGTGAGCAAGATAATGGTACCGATCCGGACTTTCCTTGTACAAGGTCCTACCACCCGCATTAGCGAGCAAGATGGTGGTAGCGATCCGGACCATTGGAGCCAAAGGCTTCGCATTCGCATCTCGGGACTCGCCGATCTTCAACGGATTAGGGCCTCCGCTAAGTCGCACGGGCGCACGGAGCGGGTGCACGCCTATAGAAAAATAGTATGAGAGCGTCCGCTAACTCGCACGGGCGCTCATACTATTGTTCGTTAGGCATACACCCGCTCCGTGCACCCGCGCGATTAGCGGAGGCCCTTAACGATCACTGCCCACCATGTGAATCCCATGCTCCCTTTTCCCCGTACGCCGTAAAAAACCTGTTCGATTCTAAATCTTATTAAATTAAGTAATTGTTCTCGTTCGTTTTATTAGTAGATATGGAAATAGGCGATTAAAGGAGATGAATTATTCAAACGTGTCAGCCTTGCTACTTGGTACACAACCTGGGGTTTCGTCTACGTCTCGTCGATTTGAGTTTATCCATGTGTTAAGAATGAGAAGAGGATGTGTCTTCGCTTAGCGAAGCGACGGTGCTCAGGGAAGAGGTGCTATTAAAGCTGTAGTAGTAGCACAAAATAAATAATAGTACTAACGAACAAAAACTTCTCTTTTACGACCGCGATTAAACGAATTCCAACTTTATTAAAAGCTCGTATTCGTACGGGCCGCGAGTCAAAAGAAACACGGTCCGTCTAGATCGCTACCGCCATCTCGCTCACTAATCTTGCCGCTAAGCGGCAGTGCTTGCACCGTTGTGTTCCGGCGTGGAGAGTAAGACAGCCGGTGCAATTACTGGCACAAGAGGTATTCCATCTTAACCCTCTGGGTTGGCAACGCATCTGCAATCTCTTCGGTGTCTATAGGCGGTGGTGACCCGCTTGCTCGTTCGCCTATTTCATAAAAAGAAAGGTAAAGCGCCGTCCCTCTTGAACCTCGGTCGCGTTGCAGGCGTGACGATACCGTCGCAGCGGCGCTACGTGGAATACTTCGCGGCGCTGGTGCGCTCGCGGCTGCAGTACACCGCCACCAAGGTGCACATCCGCGAGCTGATCATGTCGCCGCCGCCCATCGTCAACGGCGGCCAGTGCTCGCTCGAGCTCACCGTCTCCCAGGCCACGCCGCCGCTCAAGGTACGGCCTCTTCCAGAACTGGCCTCCGATTCTGGCGCTCGTCGAGATTCATCTCGCATTCGCGGTGTGTCAAAATATGTCAGATTTTGAAGGGATCTGACAGCACTTTTTGGCTTATCTCGAGTGTGACTTCATCTCTACTGACGCCAGAATTGTCCCGCTGGCCACAACAGCAGAGAGTGGGTAGTAGAAGAAAGGGGACAGTTGGATTTTGGACTTTTAAATCGATTTTTAATTTTTTTTTATAAAATTTAAAATAGAAGATAAAGTTCTTCTACACGTTCATAATTAGTAGCCCTAGGGGACCCTCGCGTCCCTATATTACACACACACCAGACCGAGGGCCCCCGCTGAGTTGCGCGGGTACTCGGAGCGGGTAAAATGGCAACGGGCGTACGTCGCAAGAACGCTCTAACGCGTTGCATGTGTTTATGTATGGAGCCAACACTAAGTCATGTCCATTTTAATATTGTCAGCTTGGGACTTATCATTCCCATACTTAAATTTTCTAAATTTTTTTATCTGGATTCGAATGAGTATATTTAGAAACGAAAAAAGTTTTTTTAGATTCGTAGTTTTTGTAACTTTGTACCGCTGTAACTTCTAAAATATCGGATTATTCTATCTGCTACTTTGGACATAAATATGTTTAATGGTTATCTACAACAATTTTACATATATTAATAAAACGGATCACTCGTGTATTTTGATTAAATACCACGGACTGGTCCGAAACATGTCGGGCATTTCTCGACTTAAGAATACGTGAGTGATCCGTATTATTAATATGTCCGAATCTCGCGGTAGTTTTATGTTAAAAACAATTTTACACTCTTATGCTATTCTGTTCGTAAGTGGAATGTCGTATTAAAAAGAAGGGTCGCTCGGTTTTCACAAGCTACCGATGTGGTGTGTTTTTAACATAAAACTACCGTGAGACTCGGACATGTTAATACAAACGGATCACTCACGTATTTTAAAGTCGAGAATTGCCCGACATGTTTCGGACCTGTGGGGCGCTACTTTCGGTTTATGCGAGATGCATCTTGCATGGAAACAACTGTTAAATCCCTCGGAAATCTGTCATTTTTAGACTTATCTCCCACGGAAATGCCTCTCTCTCGCATGAACCGAGAATGGGGATCCAGTCCGTGGTCCTCAATCATGAGCCCGACGCGGTGGCGCGACGACTGCGTACCGAAGCCGTGACAGCGGGCTCACGATTAAGGAGCACGGACTGGGCCCAATTTCATAAACGCGACAGACGACAGGTGACAGTGGCGATTCGATACACATCGGTTGCCCACTACGATGTAAAGTCTGTAAGTCTGTAGCGTTACTTGTATATATAGTCAAGGAAATTGAAACACGCACCACCGTAGATCCTAGTCGAAGAGACATACGCATGACATTTGTATGACATAGCCTGGCGTTTAACGCGTCGCCTCATCGCGATAGGGTTCTAAGGTGGTACGTGAATATATTTCCCCTACTGTACAGTAATGTACGGCGAATTGTCACTGTCACATGTCGCCTGTCGCGCTTATGTAATCGGGCTCTGGACCCCAATTCTGGCGCTCACCGAGATTCATCCCGCATTCGACACGTGTCAAAAAATGACAGATCTTTTGGCATACGTCGAGCGTGACTTCATCTCTACTGACGCCAGAACCGGCCCGCTGGTCTGAAGCATGTCTCGCGCCAAGTGCTGGCCGCTGACCGCCCGGCGTGTGCGCAGGCGCCGGCGGGCTGCCACGAGGTGCGGCGCGGCGGCGGCGCGCTGTCGGTGGCGCTGACGCACTGCACGCCGCTGTGGGGCGACGTGCGCGTCGACGTCAGCAGCAAGCCCAAGCTCTACATGCGCAAGGAGAAGCTGTTCCACTTCTGGTTCAACACCTTCTTCCTGGCCGCCGGCGCCGGCGCCGAGCCCGTGCCGCCGCCGCCCGACAGTGAGTCTCCATCGCCGGCTTCTCCGTTCCGTATCGCATGCTAAATTTCACCCCCCCTTTTGATCTTGCCTCTTGATGGAATTCCCAAAATTACTCGGTCAGTTTTTTATGTAAGAAATGAAATGTTATGAACGATTTTGGCGAGTCTTTTTTGCAAAGGTGCTATTTTGAAATAACTAAAAGCGTTTCGACTACAATATTACAAATAAATCATTTTATTTCAGTAAAATCCATTTGAACTTCATTAAAACCTGATTAAAGCTACAGGCTCTTTGGTATTAGTTTCACAAAAATGTTGCTTTCAAACAATAAACAATGTTACTTTGACAACAACATATTTTAATGTGACACTTTTGCAAAAAAAAAAGACTTAACAAGATTGTGTACAATTTACCTCGTTTTAAACAGACAGACAGACGGACAACCAAGTGATCTTATAAGGGTTCAGTTTTTTTCCTTTTGAAGTACGAAACCCTAACGAGGTATAGTACAACCTCTGCACTCCCAAAGAAACAAATTTGAAATTCTAAATTTCAAATCTCTAAGTAAACTTTGCTATGAGTTTAGACTGTGCGACGTCTGTCAGCCAGTCAAGCCTTTTATATGCATACATTATCACTATCATCAATTTCATCATCATCCAGCCTAATATTATACGAGGGGCTGATAAATTCCATTCCAAGGTATTTATTGTAACAAAACTTCTTTTCCCTCGATTTTAAAAGCATGTTAGGTAGGATGACACGAATTAAAGTTTAAAATGTAAAAAAGTAGCTTTTATTCTAATTTCTTTTAGGCTTAGAACTCTGTCGCCCAATATGCCCCGCACTGCTTGATCAATGCTTCATCGCATAATGAAGAAGCTTGATGATTGTAAATTACTTATGCCAGCCCAGTACTCATTTATAACTTGAGGCACACCAATAAATTGTTTACGATGTTTTCCTTTGCCGAAAAATTTATTGGGAATTTCATATTCTGTCTATTGATTCAGATATTTTTAAAGTGCTAGCGTGGGACCGAACTGACAACCCTCGGCCTAAGAAGCGCCAGGTCAACCATTAGGCTACCGAGGCTTACTTTATTTAGTGAATCTTAATACTATATAGTAATCTAGCCTTTGTACGTTCGTCTGTCATGCGACCTCCTTTCAAGGAAGACTGGATTAAGTAGCTAATCCCCCAGAACTTCGTCTGTAATTAAATCATGAATTTAGAATTTTTATGGTTAAATTTTGACAATCTCTAAATAACATCGTGTAATTTATAATAACCAATATCTCAATGATCAAATATTAATGTTTCTTTGATCATGTCATCTTTATTATTATAATAACTTAGTATAAAACATAGTCGCTATGCGTTCCTGTCTGTTCTGATATCTTCGGCCGCTTACCTTCTAAACCACGCAATAGATTTTGATACGGTTTTCACTGTTTTTTTTTTTATACAACATAGGAAGGCAAACAAGCAGGTGGGTAACCTGATGATAAGTGATCACCACCGCCTATAGACACCTGCAACAACAAAGGGAGTGCAGATGCGTTGCCAACCCAGAGGGCTAAGATGGAATACCTCTCGTGCCAGTAATTACACCGGCTGTCTTGCTCTCCACGCCGGAACACAACAGTGCAAGCACTGCTGCTTAGCGGCAGGATTAGCGAGCAAGATGGTGGTAGCGATCCGGACGGACCTGGCACAAGGTCCTACCACCCGCAAAACCCGCCTGTCTTTTGTAGATTTTTTTAGGGAAGGTTTTTATGCAGGTAGGTTATGGTAGGTCCCTATTGTACCCATGTGAGGTCGCTAGTGATATAATGTATGTCTGTTTCCAGGTTCTAATTTAGAAACGTTCAAGTTAACGTTAAATAAATGGCAGTTGGACGACGCGCACAAAGACAAACAGCATAAACTATGCAGTGCTGACTTCAAGGTGATCTTATACTATAGTTCTCTCCGTTGATACTTTAAATTTAGTAAATCATAGGACTATTAATAAATTGTTCTGGTTCACAATTTTTGTTCTACTTAATATAGGTAGAGTGTGTAAATAGTCAAATTGCATTAAATTTGGCATTTTCAGCTATGAAATCGAGGCTGTTAGAGGTATAATTAAAAAAATAAGTTAAAACTATTTCTTCTTTCTTTTTTGTTTTTATGGCGGCGCATTATTTTCGGCAGATGTCATTTTTTGAAGCGTCGATAGAGGCCGTAGTTTTATTACGTTAATTGGAACGATTTCATTCTTATTTTAATTTATTTTATTTGGTAGTGCGTGTTTTTGTCAATCTGCCCGATGAACATGAACCCGAAAAGGGCTCGAAACGTCGGAAATCAGACCAGTTACAATACGCGTGATACGAACAGTTTCATTTTGACGCCTTCAAGTGGTAAAAACTTGAGAAATTATTACGAAAGCTACTTCATAGAGTGACGTTCTTCGACTCCGAGGTTTTCACATTCGCGTAACGGCGGTGGTCGTCGGCAGGTGGAGCTGATCGTGCAGAAGCTGCCGTCGTCGTCGAAGTTCACGGGCGCCGGGCGCGCCGCCACGCCGCCCTCGTCGTCCGCCTCGTCGTGCTCCGAGCCCGACACCGAGCCCGACTCGCACTGGGACTCCGGTGAGCCCCGCCCCGCCGGCCCGGCCGCGCGCTGCCACCGGCGCGCCGACAAAACCGTCTACTACGAGCGGGACGCCGTCGCCGACGACGCGCGGGACGGGACCGCCTACTACGAGCGGGACGCGATCCCCAAAGTGTACTCCTCGGCCAGCATGGAGTCGGCCGACGGCCCGGCCGACGGCCGAAAGTTCGGCGAGCGGCCGGCCGGCCCCAAGCCTCGGCTCTCGCTCGGCGACGTGAGGGCGTCCTGGCGCGAGTTCAGTGGCAAGTTTTCGGAGAATAAGAAAAAGAATAGGGATAGTTAGTGCCGGGAGTGACGTGTCGCGTGGTTCTTATCAGGGGAGAGATCCTTTAGGTTTCGCGTCTCGCTGGACGGACGGCGCCGGACCGATTTGTGTCGTGTGCTCGTCCGGTGGATCCTGCTTGTCGCGGACGTGTCTGACGATTACTCTTAACCGTGTTTACGGTATTATGTGAAACAGATATGATACTTATTGTACGATTGTGTACGACGCATTAGTGCGGTAAACGTGCTAGAGAATGATCGTAAAGTACATGACGCGTGTTGGAAAAATAAAAAATTAAAAGAACTCGGTCTAAGATCGAATTGCCGCTTTTTATTTTACGGCAAGGTTTATCCACTGGATGCGCACATGGGTTTCGTTAGAATTAGCTGTTGCATTATGAACTCAAACCTAATGCGTACGAAGTTCATTTAACACTGCAGCCGCTGCCTGTGGTCGTGTGAAATGGGCATATATCAGTGGTGTAACATGGTTAATACGGTCTCTGTAAACGCCACAGAGGGAGCATGCTGGCATAATATTATGCACGGAAAAAGATGTTAATCTGCTTTGCATGAAGCCGTTATACAGTGATATAGCGTTATAAAACATGCACCGATTCATTCACACCTTCGGTAAACGTAAGATCCGTCCTACCTTACAGCGAGACGCAACCGACAGGACATAAATACGACAAGAATATACCCATCTTGTTTTGTTCAATCGTTTAGAAATATTGATCGGTGAATCCTTGTCGCGTTTTTGTCGAGTCGGCTGAATGTCGCGACTACGAATGGCGGTTCTAAATGTCGGCGCAAAATGTCGTGTCTGAAATTAGTTGTAAGTGTTGTGTTGCAAACTGAAATATTTATTTGTTTTGTTATATAAAACTTCGTGCATATCATTATGCCATGCGAAATGATAGTTTAGGTATCTTTTTTATTACTTAATCTTTGTATATAGTACACAAATTATATATTCTCGTGAAACGGGGAGGCGGGCGTCGGCTCGTCTTCTCGATACGATTGATCTCTTGAACCGATAACGATTTTCTATATATTATATGTACTTACTTATATAAATTAGGTTCGCCTATCATAAGGTTTTAATATAGGAAGTGGGTAGTTTACAACTACCTCTGATAATAAATAATACGTTGCCTATTCTGACATGGAGGTACCGTCTGGAGACACCATCTTTAGACAAAAATATACACCTTTCGGATAGTCTTGTTAGTGCTAGCAGAAGCCACGATTTTTCATACTGTTGTCTCATAAAGTCCTTATTTTGTTTAGGTACTCGAAACAAGGTATAGACGATAATAACGTGATTCGACAAATCCGGCAATAAACACAATCTTTAGCATCTGTGGTAATACAGATATCGCTGATTTGTTGAATCGCGTCGTTGGCTTGGCTTACCTGATTTTCAATGTTTAAATAAATTAACAGTAAATGGTAAAATATTTGAATTGGCTTAATCTGGAAAGTTCAGACGTAGCTTCTTCTTAATGTTCATATTTGTTGCAAACCTGGCAATATAAAAACATTTTGATCGTTAAAAGCCTGACTATACCAAAATTGGCGGCAGTGCCAAGTTGCCACATTACATGCCACTGGCAACATGTACATTAAATGCAATGCTATAGTTGTGATAGTTGATAACATTTGAGAAAGGGGGCAATTGCCGCATTTAGTATGAAAAATCGTACTTCTTAGGGAATGGACAACGCGTAGCAGTCATTAAATAGGTACCCTCGGTTCTCCGTGGTGCACTGTCCCTGTAAAAAGTGACCCTTTAGCCATAAAGGGATTGTCCTTCATTTCATGGTGTTGGGAAAAGTGGGACGGTTGGGATGACATGGCAATGTTGTGGAGTCTTATGGCAATGTTGTACAATAATCTTGACTATGGGCGCGTCGTCCGTTACTGTGAATAAATTCAACGCATGCGACGAAAATATCCGCACTAAGTTTTGGTACAGTCACAAGCGCCAACATATTATACAGTCAATCTTCCATAAATATGTAACACCTTATGCCTCTAACAATAAGGTTGATGTTTACATAATTTTGACAGGTTGGGAAGGATTGGCTGTATACATGTTGGTGCTCGTGACTGTACCAACAAAGAATTTGAGGACCGAATTGTTTTTGTTTCGATTCACATTCTTGCAACGAACGCTTGGGCGTGTAAGGTTCGTACTTGACGTTGCGTTTAAAAGGTCCTTAAGAGGAGTGTGAACCCAGTCCCAAAAAGCGCTCCCCATACAAACGGCGATAACGTTTTCGTCCCTCTAAACTTTAACCCATGACAATGATTTTTTTGTATATCGTCATTATATCTAAGAACTAGGTTCGTATGTTTGTTTTTATAAACATTCTTCATAGATTTTACAATAGGGGTTTCATGCAAAACGATTAAACGTGATTATTTTTGAAACTGTAAGGAATATAAGAAAATCAAAACATACAAACCTAGTTCTAATGCATAATGACAATATATAAAATAATAATGGCTATAGGTTAAGGTTTCAAAGGTGGAAATCGTTTTCGCCGTTTGTATGGAGGGCGCTGGGTACCTATGTGACGCATATATCCTTCTTTAGCGTTGAACCTATAGTGACGGATATATTCATCTTTGACGTTGAATCTATATATATTGACGGATATATCTGTCTTTGGCGTTAAATCTATAGTGACTGATATATCCGCCTTTAGCGTTAAACGAGTGACGGAAATATCCGTCTTTGGCGTTTAAGCTATAGTGAGGAATATATCAGTCTTTCGCGTTGAATCTACACTGACGGATATGTTCGTCTTTAGCGTTGTACCTATGTGACGGATATTTCCATCTTTAGCGTTGAGCCTAAAGTGACGGATATATCCGTCTTTAGCGTTGAATCTATAGTGACGAATATATCCGTTTTAGCGTTGAGCATATAGTGACGGATATATCCGTCTTTAGCGTTGAGCATATAGTGACAAACATATCCGTCTTTAGCGTTGAGCCTAAAGTGACGGATATATCCGTCTTTAGCGTTGAATCTATAGTGACGAATATATCCGTTTTGGCGTTGAGCATATAGTGACGGATATATCCGTCTTTAGCGTTGAGCCTATAGTGACGGAAATGTCCGTGGTTGGCGTCGGTGAGGTGAACAGTGTGGTCGGTAACGTGTGTGTGTCGCAGGGACGCGCGTGGAGCGCGTAGGGCGCTACCGGCCGCTGTCGCCGGACGCGGAGCGTGCGCAGAACACGTAACTATGCGACGACTCTACACTCACGAGGCGGCGCGGCTTGTGGGACCGGACTGTTACTAGTTTTTGTAACCGTGATTTCTTTCAATTTTTATTTACGGAATTTTCATATACTCAATGCTGGGGTTTCAGGTTCGAGTCCTGCCATTACCCAAATTTTTCATTGTGTTGTCGTTACATAGCATTTAATAATTTGAAAGTTTTTTTATGTTGCCCGGGCCTTTTTTTTCTTATTTTTTGCTGTCATAAAATACTATAAAAGTTTATGTCTTAATGCGTCAAAAGATATGATAATATTCAAATGCAATACATTCCTACCAGAATGGAAAACTACTAAAAGGAATGCAAAAATGGGATATGTTTAAGTTTGGAGCTTTTGGCTCTGGAGCTGTATTTCTCTCTATGATATTATGTTCTCAAACAGGGGAAACCAATTTTAATGTAGTTTTATTATTTAAAAGCACCTTTCATTGCGGCGGTTCCTAGCCATGTTTGATGGAAAATAGGTTAGCGCACAGCCATTTTCAACCTTTTTTTTAAAGCCACAAATACGTTTCAGGTCGAGGACCGCAAGCAAAAATTATTCAGTGCGAAAATTAAAATGGTTCACAATTTTGTAACTTCAGGTTGCCAATAACAAAGGCCTGGCGGGCCGCAGGTTGAGTTGGGTTAGAGGATGTCGAGATATGTAAAGTTTCTTCGTTTAGGTTATTATTTATTTTACATCCGTTTCGATTTATTACACAAAAGAAATACTATAAAAGAACGCCCACAAACCGCGCCGCTGTGCGGTCAAGCACACATTGGCTTGGCTAAGCTTGACTCGGCCGTTGCGTATCGTCCATCGCTTGCTATCGCCGTTTGTCGTATGTGTCCGTCTCACTCGCACGCATCCCTGTTCAATTGTCCACTCATTAGGGTACACCGAGGTGCTACTATGCTAAATCACCATCAGATAAACCGTCCTGTCCTTTTCTTACCAGTGTGGAAGGAAAAGGACGGACGCTGCCACTGGCCAAACACCAGCATGCTAACACCTCTGCTAGTTTATTCTCTGTTTGTGATATATGTGTGAATATTTGTGCTTAAGTTTGCATGCTTTTTTTGTTAGCGTTTATTTCCACTTTGGCGGTGGTCGCGTTTCTACGAATTCTGACGAAGTGATGACGTTTTTTAATTATCGATGATTGATTGTGAATAATTCTGTATGCAAATGTATTTGGAACTGACAATTTTAGGTACGATTGCTTATATCGTTAGTCTTGGTTCGTTTTTTTCTGTGTGAAAAGTGTAGAGCATAAAATAATCAAATTTGGATTAGAAAAAGGGCATTTTGTTTAAAAACGCTCCGTTGTTCTTTGTGGAGATTGAATATTATTTATAATAATGGTTAACAAATATTTTGTGTTACAATATTCGTAAAGAAATATTTTTCAATACAGAATTATTTACTTGTAAGTGACCAAAATAGTGTCTCAGTTTGTTTATCTATGCCCCTGTGTGTGGAGTTTTGTGTAAATATATTACATATACATACGTGACATAGCCAATGATCATTCTTTTGAAATGTTATATGACCCTGTGATTGTTTGGTCTTAAGTGTGTTAAGGCTCGTATTCACTAGGGCATAAGATCGCGAGATGTGTCGCGACACATTCGTATTCCGCATACTTAGATGTCGTTTCCAAGGTACCTGCGACATCGCCCGACAACCGGTTCCGTGTTGGGCGACATTGTCGCGTTCATCGTGATTCATCTCACATTAGAAATATGTCAAAAAATCACAGATTTCAAGGAACCTGACAGTGACAATAAGACTTCATTTCTACTAATGCGAAAATGCAGCGGGACAATTTTCGCGTCATTATGTCAAAAAAGCTGTCAAATACCTTCATAATCTGTCACTTTTGATATATCTGGAACGTGAGATCGATCTCAATGAACGCAAGAATTGGGAACTAATGTCTGTTTTGAATACGAGGCTTTGAAACTAAAACAGGAGTGAAACAAAACGAATGTTTCATTCGCTACGCCACGTATGTAGATGTCGTATCGTCTCTAAATTCTTCCATCTCATGGTTTTAACCCTTCATTCGCTGTACACCGCTTTGCACAGACGCATCACGCGTGCCACATGCAGATTGTTTTGATTTTTTAAACGCATTTATGTCACACGACGTTTAATAGTTGCTTTTTAAAGTTGGTGCGTTTAGGAAGTTCATTTGTTGGTAGATTGTGTTTAGTGAGATGGAATTTTTAATTTTGAGTTCTTTTTTTTTATTCAGAGTAACAAAGTAGACTGTTAAACGGTTAGATGTTATCGGTGTTACTGTCTGTCTCGATCAGAATATAGTGTTGTCGAAAAAGAAAATGCTTTGTAAGTTTTAACAATTCCTAATGTTTAAAAGAGACATTGTAAAAAAAAATATATTGTGTGACTAGATTTTATTTTTTTTGCTTTTTTATGATGGCTTATTCCGAGCGAGACAATACTAAGCAGTCTTAGTTGCCACTTGTGACATCTAGCTACTTTTTTTAATTAAAAGACTGCTCTTAAAACTGTTAGCACGTGTGCCTATTTCGCTTCGAACAACGCGTATCTTTTCTACTGAATTAAGGATCCCCTACATTGAAGCTTAAAATACTCTGGCGCGACGGTTACGCCGTGACGTGTCACGTTTTAGCCACTTTCCAAATCGGAGCTGAAACTACGCCGAGGCTGCGTAAATTTAGCGTCAAAACAGCAAAAAGTAGCGTGGCCGTCAATGCGATGCAACTGTCGCGTCACGGCGTAACCGTCGCGACAGCGTATTTCAAGCTTCATAAATATTATTTGAAATAAATTATGTAAATTAAAATTTTTTAGAAAGGGTTGCGACAAAAATACTTGGGGCGCTCGTGCTAACGAAACTTTACAACTGTGGAAACACTCTCGGTTCTAATCGCTGAGACAGTGCACTCTCTCACTGTCTTCCCAGGTGTAAATATTTCCTGTAAAGTAGACTCAAGTTGAAAATTTCTATTAAAAATTCGATCTCACAATCTGCCTGTGGCACATGTAATGGTCACACGCTTAAATGGGTTTCTTACATTTTTCAGGTGAATCTACATACTTGTGAAGGCACGCGGGCCCACGCTTTCCTTCCCCCCGAGGCAAAGGCTTCCTTAACACGGTGCACTAAAGACTAAAATCCCCCGGAGCCTTTACCCAGTGACGTTTAAGGTTTAGTGCCCGGAGTGTGTAGATATGTCTATGGACAAGCGGGCGGCCGAACGGCTTTTGTACAGCGATTTTAAAGACTCATGTGATACCAGAGTGCTGGATATTTAGTATAGATCTTGGTACTAAACAGCGTTACCTCGATGTAAAAACAATTTTGATACTTTTAAGTTTTCAGATATATGGTCACAAGGTGTGCTCTTGTCTAGATGTTTTGTTAACTTGAATCTTATGACTGATAAGTACATTGATTTAGCTTTTTTCGACTTTTTATTGTCTATCGCACTTGTTTTTGGATTAGGTGTAACTGAGGAGTAGAGTTCGAACGTTGACCCTTTGTGATGCCGACGAATGCGGAGGTGAAGGAACGTAACACGTCTACTCTCTTTGATTTGTCTATGATAGAAGGCTGCCGTTTGTCACTATGGAAGTAAAATTACATTTATTAAAAAATCCCTCGCAATGTTCACTTGAGGCGGCTTACACGGCGTGTCTCTTTCTCGTAGTAAGTGGATCGCTATGCTTGAAAGTGACGGCGTATGTAGGACTCATCGCAATCGTTATACATACTTAAATAGTACTAGGATAAGACTATGTGAGCGAGTGCTGGTGCTCCGCTAAATCAACTGTCGTTCTTTACACAAGTAGCTGTACTAAGCGCTATAAAAGCCGTATACTAGCTGTATAGAGGTGATCGATTGTTTTAAATTTTCTCGATTTTCATACTACATATTTATAATGTGAACGGGACTTTAACGCTATTGAATCGTTGTTGTTTTACCTCGACGTTTCGACTTTGTTGGACCGGCCGTGGTCACGAAGAGACTGAAGTGGAAGCTTTTACTGCTGTTTAGCCGCGCGAGTTTTACGAACTACCCGCACTCTTTAACCGGCATATTACTCGAAACTTCGACGTGAATTAACAATGATTTTATCGTGTCTCATTGACGTTATAAATATAGATGTGAGCGCCTTTATACAACTACTATACAGCTTATTTAGCACTTGGGATAGTCTTGTGAGGTGTTATCAAGCTAATTCTAGCCATATGTCCTAACAACCAAGCCTTATGCGTTTCAAAAGAATTATAGTCCGAATATGAAATTTAAAACCGTCTGTGGGATCTTTTCACATTATGTTTGTCTCTGATGGCGGCTATAATACATCATTCTTTTATGAGAAATGTTGCAAACTCTTGGTTATTTTTTTTTCAAAAGTACATACTACAATAAAATATTTAAATAGGCTTTTTCAAATAAATTATACTGACATGACATGATTTATTTGTAATATATATTTGTTATCAGCTCTTATTTTAATTAAAAGAGCATTTTTGCAAAAACAAAAACGTTATCAAGACTGTTCACATTTCTTATCATAAAATTAATTATTATGAGAGCAATGATTTACTTTAAAGCACGAATTGATGTTGCGCGTCTTACATTACAGTAATGGCGTCGCTAGCGCTGTAGGGAGCGCAATAGGGCGTTTTTGGAAGTGATACTTCAAAAAAAATGCTCATAAAAATGAAAAACAAACAAAACTTTCTCTAAACGAATTATTAATTTTTTGAAAATAATCTTAACTGTATTACTGCGAATAGATTCCACGAAAGGTTTTATTATATAATCTCTTGTCAATCATTTTGTTTTTTTACAACCATAGTGACGAACTGCCATATCGACTGTATTGTCGAAACTAGCGTCCTATCTATCTGTTCCGAAAAACGTTATCAACAACTTCTGTTATTCTGTCTCCCTCGCAAGCAGCTGCTGTAGCCTAAGCGCGAATGAGACAGAACCATCGAAGTTGTGATTTTGCTTTTCGAATTGGTGCCCTAGAAGCAAATGAGTTTTGTAGCCCAAACAATGGAAAGTGTTGGAATAAATCGAAGTTTTTTTTGTTGTATTTGGACATGCAGTCGGTTTTGAATATTTGTGAGGACTGAAGGCTTTATGATCTGAAATTGCAGATTGGTTTTTGCAAAAGAATGCTATAGTCGCCATTGCATCTCTGTTTGTATTACTGAAGTTTTTTTAACCAGCTGTCCATTACCGGATTTAGGGGAGGACAGCCGGGGCCTCCACAAAAGGGGTCCCCCACATTAGAGACTTTGGAAAAAAAAAATCAGACTAGTAAACAACTTTTCCTTTGATATTTTTTTCGCGTTTCACCTTTACCTACAGTATTTTGTACCGACATGATTGTATTAAATATTAACAGAAATCATCGAGCTATATTAAATGGCCCCGATAAGCACTTGCAATTTGGGGCCAGGGGCCTCCACTCTTTTGTTGCTCCAGACCTCTAAAGCCGGCATTGCAGCTGTCGCAGTATCAGAGGGGTGATTCTCTGAGCGCCGCAGCGACGAGCTCGACGACGAGGTAGCGCTGTTTTGCTCAAGCGCGCTAGCACTAGTGGGCGAGATTAAGCGATGTCTCGACGTTGCGCTCGACGTTGATGCGCTCAGAGAATAACAGGGATGAGTAGGTTTTCAGGGCGGGGCTTTTAAGGACTCTGTTTAAGACTATTGTGTATCCAGCGCTCTCCATATAAACTGCGGTATAGTTCTACCTCTAAACTTTAGGCTAGATGACCTTAATTTTTTAAAATGAAAACCATCAAACCATCTTGCTCGCTAATCCTGCCGCAAAGCAGCAGTGCTTGCACTGTTGTGTTCCGGCGTGGAGAGCAAGACAGCCGGTGTAATTACTGGCACGAGGTATTCGATCTTAGCCCTTTGGGTTGGCAACGCATCTGCAATGTCTTTGGTTTTGCGAGTGTCTATAGGCGGTGGTGATCACTTATCAGGTGACCCACTTGCTTGTTTGCCTTCCTATTTTATAAAAAAAAAGCTGTTTTAGGCCTTACAACTAGGTTTTTAAGTGTTATTATTTATAATATTTTTTTATAGTTATGGAAATATTTACACTTTTTAGTTTCGTGTGAATCTCTTTAAAGTGCGAATATTATCAAATCTATAAAACTTAAAAAAAACATCATACAACCCAAGTTCTAAGGCAAGACAACAGCATTAAAAAAATCAAGGTTTAGAGGGTGACAAATGCTACTGCCGTTTGTATGGAAAGCTTTCCTAGCTTGGTACACCATCCTCACTTCCAATAGTTAACTGCATCCAAGCACCTCCACCAGCGGCCCTAACATGACAGCCCAGGTTTAGTTTAACCCCTCTCTGTGTCTCTGTCTAACTTGTGTCATAAGAAAGGGACGCAGATGGAGATAAACTAAACTCGGCCAGTCATGTTAGGGCCACAGAAATGTTAGTTAAATGCAGTTTATTGTTGCGAATATAACGGAGACCTTACAAGGCTTGCTCTACCCTCAGTTGAAACATCGTTTCTTTATATGCATATTCTATACTCCATGATTAAAGCCCCATTTACACGGTGCGAGTTGAATAACATTGCGTGCTACCAAAGCACGACGTGGTTGGTTGATCGATTAAGTCAGCAATAAAATAAAATAAAAAAAATATCTCTGGACAATTTACACCTATTGAACTAGTCCCAAACTATGAAGCTTGTACTATGAGTACTAGACGACGGATAAACATACTTAAATACATATAACATACAAGACTCGGGTACAAACATTCATATTCATCATACAAACATTTGCCCTTCCCGGGAATCGAACCCGGAACCTCTAGCTTCATAGTCAGGGTCACAAACCACTAGGCTATCCAGTCGTCAAAATGTAATGCAAGTCGCATACGTGAACTCGTACGGTGTAAATGGGCCTTAATACGCTGATTAATACGTTCGAGTTGTATTTGGAGCTTTTTGTGGTCCGAACTATTAAAGCTTTGGAGGTTACTTCCGCAACACCTTTTGTTGCCTGTCTTACTCTAGCGTAACACCAGTGAGTGAGACAGCGATGCCTCGACGACGAGCTCGTCAATGTTTTGCTTTGAGAATAATGTGCCTATGATGTTTGAATAATGAACGGAGTGTCGAAAACGATTCGGGGACGAGTGAAATGCCTTTGCGCCAAAGCAAAATGGAACGTATTATGCAGCAAATAGCGACTTTGAAAGTTGTTTCAAGCGTAACCCCCTTATCTCGATGAGTGCCAGAATTGGGGCCCAGTTTCTTAACGAATATTCAACGCCGGCTCCACCCCGAGACTGTTGTTCAACACAGTCTCGTAACTTCGAATGTTAGTGTTATCATAAGAATTCATTGTGAAGGTGTATATGGAAGGAGATGGCGTTAATACTTACAAAAAACCGGTCAAGTGCGATTCGGACTCGCGCGCTAAGGGTTCCGTACCGTTATCTATAAAAACGGCAAAAAAAACATGTCTGGGAGCCGCCTTAAATATTTATTTTATTCTGTTTTTTAGTATTTGTTGTCACAGCGGCAACAGAAATACATCATCTGTGAAAATTTCAATTGTCTAACTATGACGGTTAAACAGCCTGGTGACAGACGGACAGCGGAGTCTTAGTAATAGGGTCCTGTTTTACCCATTGGGTACGGAACCCTAAAAAAGACTACTACTACATTGCTGGCTTAGCGACCCGTAAGGATTCTTGGCCGAAACGAGGATGCGTCACTTTCCCCTAACACGCGGGATCAACCGCCATTTTTTTTTAAATAGGCAAGTAAACGAGCAAGTAGGTCACCTGATGGTGAGTGATTACCACCGCCCAGACACTCGCCACACCAAGGAGTTCATAGTTGCCAACTCAAAGAGTTAAGATAGAATACCTCTTGCGCCAGTAATTGCACCGGCTGTCTTGCTGGCCACGCCGTAACACGACAGTGCCAGCACTGTAGCTTAGCGGCTGGATGGTGGTAGCGATCCGGACGGAGCCTGCACAAGGTCCTGCCACCCGCCACGTTTGTGATGGCGGCTCGCTTCTGTTTCATACATTTAGAATATTGCCTCGAAAGTATGAGATTCCCGACTCAGCCTAGCGATTATATACAAGCCGTTTTTTTATTTTACTTCCAATTGTAAATACCAAGTTAGGGTGGTAGGACCTTGTGCAAGGTCCGTCCGGATCGCTACCACCATCTTGCTCGCTGATCCTGCCGCTAAGCAGCAGTGCTTGCACTGTTGTGTTTCGGCGTGGAGAGCAAGATAGCCGATGTAATTACTGGCACAAGAGGTATTCCATCTTAGCCCTCTGGGTTGGCAACACATCTGCACTCTCTTTGTTGTTGCTGGTGTCTATAGGCGGTGGTGATAACTCACTATCAGGTGACCCATTTGCTTGTTTGCCTTCACATTTCATAAAAAAAATTAAGCATGTTCGGTTTGACACCAATACTACTCACAATTTGTGAATGAATATTAGAAAATTAACGCCATCTCTCTCCACGTTGACCGAGTGATTCGATTCTATTTTAATATTAATTGTTAAAGAATTACAATGCCGTTAGACGAGGCAGAATTTCCCACCAGCATGCTTCCCTAGCTCACTAGGACAAGGTACTGCGTGGAATTTGTGGGCAGTCCAAATGAAAACCCCAAACTGTTAGGATAATGTCCAATTTTGAGAAAATGAAACACTCAACGTGGTACCTTTTACTAGTGAGCCGGGGATTTGACTAAGTCCTTTTGGAAGGCATTTTGTTTTGTAGTTTCGGAAGATCTCAACTGCCGTCGATACTAGAAACTTAAGGGCAAGAATTGGGATCGGAAGGCTTGTTCTTTGTACCGTTTAGCTCTATAAGTCATAAAGTATAACCTCTTATTCATAAACGCTTGGTAAACGTTTGTTAGTTAACATGTTTGAGGTCTTTATCTGTCATTGTGACGTTTGCCCTCAAATGAAAGGGACAGAACATTTGTTAGCTTAAAAAGATTGTTATTTTTTTCACAAAAAAATAACAATAATAAGGGGGTAAATACGTTCAGTAAAGAAAATTATGTTGTGATATTTAATGACCAATTACAAATGATTTTCTGATCGTGGAATATCGCAATGTTTTACGTTAAAAACCGATGTCAAAAAAAGGAGGAGACTCAATTCGACTGAATGGTTTTTTTAGCATAGAATTTTGTAAAAAGTTTTTTTTAATAAATAGGACGGCAGACAAGCAAGTGGAAAATATGATCATAGAGTTAAAAATACCTGCAAGAAAAACAATACGTTAATCGTATATCAATTGGGAAAAGTTCAATTATAAATAGCTTTGGAATAATGTCAAACCGCTAAACGGTAAAGAGAGAAGTCTACCGACGCCCCTTTCTTAGCCTCGTACAGAAGAAACAAAATTATTGTGTCATTTTTAAGTTATCGGGGACTGTAGCTATTTCGATTTTTTGTAGTCTGATGTAGTGAGGAAAAAACTGCGTTACTTACTGGTTATTTTAGCAAGTTACTGAACAACATTAAAGAACAGTTTATATGCGGGTTACTTCATAATTTATAAATGTATTTTCTTTAGTAATACCCACTAACTAATCTAAAGGAAAGAGTTAATCAAATTACATATTATTTTTAATGTTGTACTGAACTAATGATCCAAATGATTGTTAATATTATGGCCACCGACTTTTACTGACAGCTTTATAGAAATCTACAAATAAACTGGTTCTTTAATTGCTCTCATGTTTATGAGATGTTATCTGTATGACTGTTTGTCTTTCGTCGATCAGTGCATCCCTTTCATGTGACTCCAGTCAGAAATAGGATGCAAGAAGCGACGAATAATAACAGCATAGTAATGTAAGGTACATAACCCTTTTATTGGCACCCTAAGTATCAAACATTGCACAAGCTTACAGGGCTGCCAACAACAGGAGTGTTCACCTCACTCATATACATTTGTTAAAGACTATAAAAAGTTAAATCGCCGCTCCCCTCGAAAAAAAAATTCGGGCTTTCGTCGTTTATTTAATTTTTTTTCTAATTGTACATATTATTACAATATATTAGTGTTAACGGAGATCTGTTTTCTGTAATAGATTAGAAATAAGTGTCAGATCGGCTGACTGGTTATAATTTTGACAATAGCAACGCGTTTGTGCCGCGCAGATAACCAATAGATAACCGCCATACATCAAGTTGACATTTAGTATGGTTATCTACACCGCAAGGTGTGTTATCTACACGGCTAGGTGTGTTCTCAACACGGCATTGTGTGTTATCTACACGGCATAAACGTAGCAACGGTGTTTTGGCCCTCTATTGGGCACACCCACACTGATTCGTTTATCCTGTCTCGAGTGGATAAGGTTAAAAATGTGGTTTTTATTTTCCTGTGCCTTGAAGGTTATAATTTAATGGCAGGCCCATAACCGGATGTGATAACGGTTCTCGTTTGTGTTTCTATGACGTTTTGGGGGTGGTTTGCGCTCTAGCTGGTTTTGACAACGCTAAAGAGGTTATCTTTTGAATTCCTTTCTTGGTTCCTTGTCGAAGGTTTTGCGTTTATCAAATCGTGTTTATCATGTCACCGTTATCTAAAGTGACTTTCATGCAGTACTATTACAAGATATATCCGTTTAGTATTAACTGTGTAATAAAAGTAAAAGATACAAACATAGTCGATGGGTTTATTCTATTAGGTACGGGAAGGCAGTGTTATTTCTTTAGTTCTGTAATTGCATTAGCGACTGAAACGAATAAAATAAGCTTGCTCTTTCTGATAATGTTATAATGACATCGGCTGTTTAATCTGTCTTATTATTACACATTGGAGTTGAGGGATTGATTAAAATTTTACTCAAAATATCAACCATCTTTTGTTCAAAATAGTTATAAAAAGTTACACAAAGTTTACATACAACAAAATGCTCTGTTGCGTGTTAAGATTAGCTAGAGCGGTGAAGGATTCGGAACGTAATAGCTATTTTTTTAGATTGACTTTTAACAGTCATAAAACAGTTTCATGAGAAAAAACCTTGTGTCGTCAGATTTGAAAATCTTTAAGGCGTATTCAGATGCGTTCTGTTCTATTTATATATTTTTAAATTAATAATAGCCGCAATATCGTAAAGGTTCTAAACGACTGAGGCTGCAATGATAATGCCAGTAATGCCTAAAGTATTATAGGAAAGGAAATGTGAGATTTGATATCAGAGGCCCTAGCCTGCTAGCATTAGTCGCTGACAATAAGGCGTACTATCCCTTTCCAACCAATCAATGCGTGCGGAAGGGACGGATGCTCTATGTTCGCCATCAACGCTAATGTGCTACCAATGGCGAGGTCGTAACAGTGTTCGTCACAGACGTCTTTTTTGTCCTTTTCTAGCCAGTTTGTACGATAAGGACGAATATAATGTCTGCGACTAACACTTGTTTTGTTAAAATTATGGTAGAGATCGTAAATGTCAACGTGACACGTGCGGACGCGGTTGGAGTGAGTATAGCTTTCGGCATGAGTTTTCACCCCTTCTCCATGCTCTATGAGTGTTAGGGAAATGTAAAACAAATCGGCCTCAAGTTTCATGCCGAAACCTGGACGTCAGCCAAATATCTTGTTCCCGTGACATGTTCACGTTTATGATTTTTAGTTATCGCAAGGTTGAGACCGCGTGAGTTGAGATTTGGAGGTATTCCATAAATGGATGGGATGGATGGATTTGGATTGGTGTTCGAAACGGTGTAGTTAGGTTAGTTCGCTGTCCACGCTTCATTTTGCTCGTAGTGATGTTAATAAAGTGTGTTGACGGTCGTTTGACTGTTAGTCGAGTCCAATGCCCAGTTCATTGATGGAATTAAGTAGGGCCTTCATTTCCAATACAGTCGCCATCTTTCTAGTAACTATAATGGTGAAAAAATGTGAAGAACTTTGGATGTTTATTACTCAAAGTCGCTCAACACGGCTGGATATTTGGATGAAATTCGGCACACAGATTAACTATGTCCAGGATCAAGTAGTATACTTTTCTCGCGTGAAAATAATAAGGGAATTCTATGAAACGAAGTCGCGGGCATAGGTAGTACCTGAGATAAGAAAAACAACTAGCCTGTGGTATTAAACATTTTCCCGGAACAGGAAGTATTTAAGACATAACATGGTCTGTCAGCCGAGTTTCATCCAAATCCATTTAGCTGTTCACACGATTAAGGAGTAAACTTCCAAAAACCTTCACATAGTTTCACATTTATATTTTTAATAGAATTTAAAAACCGGGAAAGGTTAAAAATTATCCTGACGCGCTCTAACACATGGCAATAGAGTGTTATACCCGTTGGCGACTGTCCAAGTGTCCAAAGGATTCAAGTTTGGAACTTGTCCATTTGTTTGAAGTTGGACTCGAGTGGACGTGAGGTGTTCTGTAGGTAGTTACTAGCCCAGTCTGGCGTAGAGGTGCGTCCCCCGCGCCCCGCGTGAAGCGTGGCCAGTGGACTTTAGGAATAGGCTCTATTTAATAGATGTAGGTTAGGAACGTCATAGAAACGATCGGAACGCGATTTGGGTGTAAGCTGGAATGTGAAAGAAAAATAAAGGAAAATACAAAAAATTGAAACGTTTCGGTTTGTTTAGGGTTTATTAAAATTAGTCGTTTTTAACGAAATTCTTTTTGGACAACGGCTGTCCATTACACGAATGCTTCCAGTTTTGAATAATGTTTTTTATTAAGTGTCATGAATTTGTAACATTTTTTTTTTCATTAATTAGTTTGTAATTTTTTTTAATGTATGGCTTCAAATTAAATGATATAAATTATAGTTATCTGTTAAGTATTTGGCTCATGATTGTTTAAAACAATGTTCATTAATGAAAGAATTACCCAATTATTGTAAATACGGACGGATGAAAGATTCCATACCCCTCGGCGTTGAATTTATGAGAGCAGCGAATAACTATGTATTTTGGCGTCAGGCGTAATACTAATATTTATATATCATCAAGTACAAATCTACGAGTTACTTATTAGTTTGATCCAGTTGGAGTGGAGTAACTAAGTCATATAATTCTCACCCATTTATTTTTCATTAACGAAAACGATTTTTTTACCGCCACCTATAGTATTAAAGGCCCCATTCCAGAAATTGTGAGGACCGTGTTTTTTTTTATTGAGAGACAGTGAACGGACGTTTTACGATTCTAACTGCTACTGTTTCTGATTTTAGTTTTTGACACCTAAAGACTTACAATAGACTGTGGTAGATCAATCGGTGTTCATATTGAAAAAAAAAACAGCAAACGTCACTTCACTGGCTCCATTAAAAGCCACGGTACAGTCGCGCCGAGTAACTTTAAACATTGAGAGCATCAAACGTCAAGAAATTACCACGATATCTTGTATTGAATTTATTTTTAAATTCATCTGTTGCCCTTTCCGCTAAGTGCAATTTGAACGTTTAGTTTTCCAGGCCGTTCAAAGTTACCCGCCGCGCCTGTATAGTTGTTCCAATTTAGTTGCACTAAAGGTTTCGTTATCGGTTTTGCCCGACCTCCCCTTCCCTTATCAAAGGTTTAGCTTTAAAGATTGTTGTTTGCCTTATAAAAAAATGTGATCTTATGACGATTGATTATACTAAAAAGGTGTCAAGCGCGTTGCGGTGACGGGGCCACGATCACGCATCCCATAGACAACTTTATTTTTCTTTAACTAACTCACTCTGTCCGGCCAGTGACCGCATCGTGAGTGAAATAATATGCCTTGTATAATAATAACAAATGAATTATGTATTGTATAATAAATAAGAGTTGACGTGCGGGTAGGATCGGAGAGGACGTTTGTCAATTTGAGGCACTGGTGTTGCGTTGAGGGCTTTATTGGACTACACTTATTCAATCGATAATCTATGGTACCGAAGCACCATAATATTCTATATCTAACTTGAAATAAAGGAAATCTTTGTACAGTCGACTAGAAAAATATGTATAAACAGGTACAAAAACATGCATCTTTTTGTAGTTGACTTGGTCAGTTGCAGAAGTGGCTGAACTCTCGAAGAGGTCAAAACATCTACATTAGCTCTTACATGCTTTGCAATAGAGTCTTGTGTAAGATCTTTTTGACCCCTTAGGGCGATACTTCTGCGGCTTGCTGTATGCCTTTGTACGGTCTCCAATAATTGTACAATACAAATTCTGTACAGAGCAGCCAGCAGCCCCCTGCACCACAAAATTACAAGTGCTACCAATTGACATAATTGCAGTTTTCATAAAAAAAAATGTGATTAATAGGTGAAATTGTAGGACTTTTAAGTTTCGTGATACCAGGCCCCAGGTTTGCCCCTTTGAGTCGTGTCGCTCATGGCGCGCCTTTGACTGCGCTAGTAAGAATTTAATGATAGCGACAAAGCTAGTCGCGATAACTCGTGCTAGCCGTGCTGGGGCCTACTCCATAAGACTTACAAGCGCTACGATTTATTGTCACATTTTTTGGATGTTTTTTTTACGATTATGTCAAGTTGTGGTACTAGTAATTTTTGTTATAGGGTCGAATCTTGACATGAAGCAGGCCGATAGTGGTCGTGTTCTGGTTTGACAGCGCTCGGTTATCTTGGTATTGCTTTGAGAGACCTACAAAGTAACCAAAGATAAGAATTTATATACCTCTAACCTTCTGAGATCTACCCAAACAATTTAAAATATTTCGTGTCCACTTGAAAACTATTTGTACTTGTAACAAAACTCCGCTATTCCAAGACGTCGGTAAAGCCCTTTCCGCGTATTTTTTTTAAATCGTAAGTTCTTAGTTCCACAGTGATTTAAAAAATGTAAATTTTTTCTTATCTTAGTAAGTAAAAGATCTCATATGTCATATTTTTTTGTTTTGTCTTTTTTATATTTTGAGGAACTTCGGAATAGTCGAGTTGATTTAAAGACAACCTATGTAAAATAAAATATATTGATGTATAAATATTAAATTCTTTGTTTTATTTGCCTACATGACGCCTTCAATATATCATAGCCATATACAGAATGAAACAGGCTTAAAGGCTGTTCTGGTGGTGGCGGTACAGATAACATGAGCATTTGCTCATATGCACCGGTTACACAAAACACGACGGAAGATCACTGCATGTGCTGTTTGTGTTCAATACTATCTAAATCTGGACTACTTTCTGATCGACGTCAATTCCCAACCTTTGTATACAAACATCAGTCTTAGGCAGTCAACTGATAACGCTGGACCTATCGCGTTTCCGGTCTCCGATTAGACTTAACTGGCTACTGAGATTATAAATAAATTAATCGAGATTGAAATTTATGACGTCCTAAAGACAGGCCAAATTAGAAGTTGCCGAAACCGCCGAAGAAGAGAGGAATGTGTGTGGAGGAAGCGAGGGAAGTATCCCAGGACTGAAGCAAATTGCGTTCAGTGGTCTCTGCCTACCCCTCTAATACCGATTGACCTGGTCTCAAACTAAGCACAGCTTGTACTGAGGGTACTAGACAACGGATATACATATTTATTTAGATAAATAGATACCAAATGTATATAATATCCAACACTGGTACAAACTTTCTTATGCATACATATAATTAACCCTTGTGGGAATCGAACCCATACCTCTAGCTTCGTAGTTAGGGCACTAACCACTGCTATCCAGTCGTCGAAACATCAGTCGTTGTCAGATCAATTGGACTGATACTTTAAACATAAATAAAAAAGTTAATAAATAATACAAAGACTAATTAAAATGACAACCATTTTATTCCTATAAAATGTCAGATTACATACAAAACAATGGATTAATTCACATCAATCACTGTTTCCCTTATAATGTCAATAATGGAAATCCAATAAAATTGTATTAACAATTTATTTGTATATCATACAATTAAAACGGTTAAAACTATACTAAAACATTCAAGCCCCCAACGGAAGCAATAGACTGGTTCACTTTTCTCAAAAGTGGCCATTTTTTCACTTCTAGCGGCATTTTGGGAAACATTTGGCCAATTGTGTTTTTTTTACTAATTCGGACCTGCTGAACACGAATATCGAGGTTGGCATTCCCGAATTTTGACCGGAAGCTCAGAATTCAAGATGGCGGCCAAGATGGCGGACGCTTTCTTACTAGTACGATTTTTTTCGTGTAAATGCCGTTTTTAGGTTTATTTTTAACGTTGAATGTGAAAACAATTGTTTTGGAATGTTCAACCCATTATTTAGCCCTGGCGGAAGCTCGGAATTCAAGATGGCGTCCATGATAGTGAACGTTTTCTCAACTTTTCGACTCGAGACCGAACTTTCGTTTTAAGACTGTTAATCGGGTTATATTTGTCGAATAATACGCTTATGATTGTTACAGAGTGTTTAAGCAACTAGTTAAACGTTGTAGAATAAAAAAACTACCCCCAAAACATGAAATTTTATTTCAGTGGAATGCCCTTGAATTTGACAAAGTTCATGTTTTGGTATGATATTGCATGGATATTCTTTGTCTCTTAATTGTATTTATTTGCAGATATTTTTGGTTTGGCCCTTAGTTTGACGTTTGATGAGTGAAAATAGGTTGTTGAACCTATTTATTACTTTTAGGTAAATTCAATAATATTCAATATGTGCCGCGAGAACAGGTAAACTACGTTGCCCGAAGGTAATGACGAATGAAATATCTATTTTAATACTAGACTTTTAAAAATTATATTAATCATTTAATCATCATCCTTATCATCATCCTCAGTAGCATCATCTTTTCACAAATTTGTACAAAGTCCGGAACAGAAACACGTTAACATAGCCTTTCGGAATTTGCAAAACGTTGTTGAACAATTTTTTTGCAACAGCAAAGAACAATATTGGTAGCAGTCTTTGAAATGGGTTCCAGTGTAGTGAAAATGGGGATGTAGCCGTCTATTTCTTCCTTTTATCTGCAGTCTGTAATTGGTGACAGAAAGGGGCCTGGCAGGTGAGCGTTCTCCCTTTCGGAAGTTTGGTAGTAATTTCATTTAATATATTCCAAAAGCGCTGCGCTGATCAGCGAAACAGACTCTGGGTTTTTTATTTGGCCTAATAAGCGCAACGTTAGTTGAAACTATTGAGTCAGCTACCTAAAGAAGATAGAAACCAAATTGAATTGTATGAGCCAAGGTAAGTTGAACTTACTAGTGGGTAATACAAACCTTGCACAATTTTGTCGCATAAGATATAATCGCATCTTGCTTCTCAGATTGAGAAGCAGGGTGCCACAGGACAAAAGAGATTTGCTTTTGAAACACTTGAAAAGCTGTTGGTTTGTAATAGAAACTATATAAATATGATGTGACATCACTCCCGGTGATCGCTTGAAAGGCCGGTAAACTCTTCACTGGTAAGTCAACTGGTAGGAAACTTCATTGACTATGTATGTCATGAACAGGTACAAAAACTCTCTTTCTTGCAGTTCCACCCATTAACCATACTTCATTTGCATGTATTTTATCCAACTGATAAAGGAGCAATAGAAAGACATATCTAGCAGACACAACAGTTTGCTTTGCAGTACTTGCCACTGCGTTCAGAACAATTCATGTTCATGTGTCTCCTTTCTCGTGAAAACTTTCGAGGGAGGAAATCGGTGTTGTTTGCTGGTCTTTAAGGACAGATGGAAGAAAGAAATAGACGGCTACATTTTCATCACGCTGAAACCCATTCTAAAGGCTGCTACCAATAAATATTGTTCTTTGCGGTTGCAAAAAAGATTGTTTAACAAGGTTTTGCAAATTCCGAAAGGCTATGTTAAGTGTACCTCAATGTGTTTCTGTTCCGGATTTGGTACAAAATTGTGAAAAGATGATGATGATGAGGATGATGGTTAAATAATTAATATCATTTTTAAAAGTCTAGTATTATAATAGATATTTCATTCGTCATTACCTTCGGGCAGCGTAGTTTACCTATTCTCGCGGCACATATTGAATATTTTTGAATTTACCTAAAAGTAATAAATAGCTTCAACAACCTATTTTCACTCATCAAACGTCAAACTAAGAGTCAAACCAGAAATATCTGCAAATATATACAATTAAAAGACAAAGAATATCCATGCAATATCATATCAAAACATGAACTTGGCAAATGCAAGGGCATTCCACTGAAAATAATTTCATGTTTTGGGGGTAGTTTTTTTATTCTACAACGTTTAACTAGTTGCTTAAACACTCTGTAACAATCATAAGCGTATTATTCGACAAATATAACCCGATTAACAGTCTTAAAACGAAAGTTCGGTCCCGAGTCGAAAAGTTGAGAAAACGTTCACTAACAGTGACGCCATCTTGAATTCCGAGCTTCCGCCAGGGCTAAATAATGGGTTGAACATTCCAAAACAATTGTTTTCACATTCAACGATAAAAATAAACCTGAAAACGGCATTTACTCGAAAAAAATCGTACTAATAAGAAAGCGTCCGCCATCTTGGCCGCCATCTTGAATTCTGAGCTTCCGGTCAAAATTCGGGATTGCCAACCTCGATATTCGTATTCAGCAGGTCCGAATTAGTAAAAAAAACACAATTGGCCAAATGTTTCCCAAAATGCCGCTAGAATCATAAAATGACGAAAAGTGAACCACTCTACAATCTTCATACTCAATTCGACACGATAGTGAATTTTTCAATGTGTTGTGTAATGTGCAATCGTTAAAGCCAGATATTTTTACCAGACTACGACAAAGCCAAAAGAGGGTTATGTGTTTAAAACCTGCAATGATAACGCTACTTTTCCGCTTTATATGGCAACAAATAAATAGCATGCTTCGATGAAGAACTATGGACATAGCCTAGGAACATGTCAGGCGTCCCACCCAAAACTGTCAAAATTTTTACTTTTTGTGTACATCAAGGTGTCAAGGTAATAAAACCTGTAAATTAATAAGAACATTGTAGATTATACTACCTTAATCTACACCAAATGTAACTATTTTGTCTATTCATGTGCACAGGGTGTCAATTGAAATAGTCGTTTTCTTTCGGCAGATTGTATTGCCCGGTAATCATTTAAAGCTTTTAAAATATCGCTGTCAGTTTTAAAACTTCTATGCTAATATATTTCTATGTAACAAGCAGCCACCATAACAGCATTAATGACGAGTGAAATTGTTGCCAGTCATGACAAAGATACCGGCAAAAATAGCGCGTAATACAACATATTGAACATATAAAATTGGGGTTATAAATTATTTCTTTCTATTTTAGTATTAAAATGTAGCTTTTATCAGAGCTTTTAAAAAAATTAGGTCTAAAATGGGCTTCTTTGTATCGGCACAGTTGAAACAGACTAATAATAAGAACAGCACAGGACACTAACCTCAGTCTGAGGCAATTAGGCAGGGTTTTACAAAGGTTCTTCAGTCCAAATTTCGGTTTGTAATATGATAAATTGCACCGAGTTCAGAATTTACGCCGGACATTTGAGCCTATGAACTCTTTATAAAACCGGGAGCATGTTGTTAACATGACGAGTAACGTAATGTCTTTTTTGATAAATCTAACCAAAACCGAGAAGGAAGTCCGAATCTTTATAATAAAATATCTCATTTAAAATGAATCCTTTTTTTAAATCTTTTCAACGTCAACGGTGCATAGAAAAATTGTCACTCACACGCCACGCTGTTACAAAGTCAAACGCGAACTTACACCTCAAAACAGGCACGTAGATCACTGTTACGACGTGCAGTCGGGCGACTTATGTATTATTTTTAATTAACTGGAGTAAATTGACAGACGTCAATGTGAATATTTAGTATTTAAAACATTACTTTATATAAGTATACAATGAGAATCATAAAACTGGTGATATTAGGGTAGCTTTTATACATGAAAAGTAGTGTACTTCAACCATAATGGAGTAATCCGATGTCCGCTCGCAAACGTCAGTTTACTCCAGCTAATTAAAAATACGATTCTATACGGATGGGTGGCGTGGTAGTCAAGACGGCTCGTGACGCTTTTAGGGCCTCCGCTAAGTCGTGCGGGCGCACGGAGCGGGTGTGCGCCTACAGAGAAATAGTATGAGAGCGTCCGCGACACAGTATACACATAACCAGTAAGGAATCTACGTACAAACGTTCGGAACTGAAGCACTCACACAGACGCACGCTCAACACGGCCGCTAAGTCTGCTAAGGAGTCCGTCAGTCGCGGCTGCCGCGTCGAGACGGGTGGACGCGCTTTGCGTTTATCGTTATTGCGTGCGCCCTAAACAGTGCGCGATCTTTTTAAAGATGCCACAAAAGTATTGCGTCGTAATATGGCTGCTTGAACTCTTGTTCTTCAAAATTGGAGCTTTAATTTTTTCCTACGTCTTCATATGTTCAAGTTTTTTTAAATATCCAATTTTATTTGTAAACTTGGTTATTCATTTCATTATTTGCTCGTTATAGAACCCAAGTGAACGTTGTTACAAATAATAATAATATAACTTATCAATTTTACAAAAAAATAAGAGGACAACCCTAACTCTTAACCGGAGCGTAGGTATCTATCTCAAAAAATAGGCCATAGGAATAGCGGGCGCTCTTAGGCGTTCCTGGCGTTGAAAAGGTCTTGCATACTTTACTAGTGTAGACTTCGGAGTCAGAGCAATGTTGAGAACCGTGCCGTCACAGAGAAGCCTAGTCATCCTATATGGAGGGCCGTCCCCGGCCGCGGCCGCGGAAGCCCCCGCGGCCGCGCGGCCGGGCGCCCTTGTTGGTGTTGGGGGGCGACTTGGGCCGCAGCGCCTCGATGCGTTCCGTGCAGCCCGTGCTCTCGCGGCCCTCGGCGAAGTTGGCCGCGTAAAGTTCCGCGTTGAAGTTGGAATTGGTGAGCTCGTGGCCGATGGTGACCCACCCCGGCCGGATTGTCGAGTCCCGGCCGAATAGGTGGATTCTGAAAAACAAATTTTACTATCAATCAATTTATTTATTTGTGTTTACAGGTGTAGGTTAACAATTAGTTGTTGTAATTAAACTTGTATCACTATAAACTGCCCGCAGGCGTAAGAACATTTGTAAAAAGTTTCTTATTATAGATATTATACATGCCAATTTTAAATCAGTAGAAAAAAATAGCAATACATTACAAGATGTCGGTAAAAAATTCATTTAAACTATAATAACATTTTATGAATTTTGAATTGAATGGCGGCCGCGTATTGGCAAGCGCAGCTTAGGACGACCAGCCACAAGATGGTCCGATGACCTCATACAGGTGGCAGGAAGGCGCTGGTTGCATGCTGCTTTCAACCGGTCACTTTGGAAATCCATGGAGGAGGCCTATGTTCAACAGTGGACTTCTTGTGGCTGAGATGATGATGATGATGAACATTTTTTTATTAAATATTAATTTATATTTATTAATTAAAATATATTTTGTATTATAATTATATATACTATAGTCTGTTGTCCGCGTTTGTCTATTATGGAAACAGAATTCTAACCTAGGATTTCACTTTTTGACACATACACCTCTTTTATAGCGTAGCTGAAACAAAGCGAGGCTGTAAATAGAAGAGCGTGTTTCTTTAGAATAAGTTATTTTAACATTAAAGTACATTTTTATAGCATTAACTGCAGTTTTAGGTTCGAATGTAGTAAGGCTGAATATATAAAAAATAAAGACGTAAACTTTGTCTTTTGTTTGTTCGTTTGTAAGTAACTCTCTGGAACTACTTGAACCGGTTCCGAAAATTACTTTTTCTTTATTTATTTATTGCATCTATTAATTCTGTCACTAATAGAAAGCTACACGGACTAATGACGGACATAGGCTTCTAATTACATGCTAGAGAAGTCGCAGGCGTCCGCTAGTTTATAATAAAATCATCTGACGCGCTCTCATTTTAAAATCATTGTGGAGCGTTCCATTTCGCTTTGAAAATAGGATCGCTTTCTATTCGAACACTCCTGCACTTTTAATAGTACTATTTAGCACCAATACTTAGGTCATACTGAAAGTTTCTGGATTCTCATTATTAAAACCCCATATTATGTTTAGGGTAAATTTATTGTTTGTCAAAGTCTATTCCCTCACTGTTTACACACTTTCGCATTCTTTGGAACCATTGCTAAAAGCAGTCTGCCCAGTTTTCCGTAGGTACGTTTTCAACGGCCTTTTGGAACGCATTCACTGCTGTTTCGGGGCCTGTAAATCGTATACCTCTAAGCTTATCTTTAATTTTCGGTAATGAAAAAAAACCACAAGGTGCAAGGTCCGGACTGTGTGCGAATGCATCATCAGTTCGAGATTTGAAGTCTTCAAAAACTCATTTGATGCCTTAGCGGAATATGAGGACGCGTTGTCGTGGTGAAGGACGATTTTGCTGCGAGGACGCTTTTCGAAAACTTTTTCAACTACTGTGGGCAAGCACGTATTTACATACCAATCTACGGTCACTTTCCTTTGGTTTTCTAACAACACTGTAGTGAAATGTCTTCATTTGCCGAAAAAAGAAGCAACCATCTTCTTGCCCATGCTTCTACTTTTCTTAACTTTCGGTGGCAAATCTTTAAAAGGAAGGACCCAATCTGTTGATTGGCTTTAAGTTTCAGGTTCAAATCAGTACACGAAGATTTCGTCACCTCTGACAATATTATTTACAACCAATGACTGTCCTCCACTATATTTTTTCATCATTTCACGGCACCACTCTGTACGCAGTCGTTTCTGGTCATCCATTGAATTATGCAGTGTCCATCGAGTGCAAAGTTTCCGAACCTTCTGATGTACATGCAAAATCTTTTGCACTTGGCTCATAGTAATACCTAAAACAGTACAAATTCTCTGAAAAGTATTTTTTTATGAGTTTCTATCAATTGTCGTATTATCTCAATATTAGTTTCGATAACAGCAGTCGCCGGCCGACCTTCACGAAAATCGTCACAATGGTGATGTTGTCCACGTCTAAATTCACCAAACCATAAATACACAGAGCTACGAGATGGAGCTGCATCATTAAATACCAATTGAAGTTTCTGGCACCTTTCTTGTTGACTTGGGCCGCAACGAAAATCATAGAAAATCATGGCGCGAATATTTTCTCGAGTTAAATCCATAGTAATGTCAACACAAAATTTTCAAAACGATACTACAATAAAAAAACAAATGACAACGACACAAACTAAAATGTATTCTACTCCCAGAGAGTTCCATTTTCAAAAACCATACTTATTTATTTATTTATTTTTTATTACAAATGGCTAGTTCCAGAAACTTTCAGTATGCCCCACGTACAGCACGTTTACACAAAATATTAGTGTAAGCTACAAGTTCCTAAGTTAGTGTAAACTTGAGATCCGTACGTCCATCCACAGAGCCAGAAAGAAAATAAACAGATTATAAAACAGTTTAAGTTTTAATTCAGCTAATTCGAAGGCCACTGGTGCTTGTCAGCGTCTCAATTATGATAAACTAATTATAAACGAGGGCATGACAACATCTCGTTAGACATGCTTAAACTATTTTGTATATCGAAATGAAACCGCGTTAATTTCACAGAATAATTCATTGTAACCAAGAACGCTCGTAATGATGGACAAAATGCGCTACCTGGCCCATCTGTTCGTGCTAAACACGTTCATACTACTAATATTATCCGTGTGGTCACGCAATTTAATCACCCTCGACTACAGGGATAACGGCCACAAGTATTTAGTGCAAATAAGGATAAAACGAGTCGAGAAGAACACACACTGCAGCGGGTCCATACTGAGTGAGAGCTGGGTGCTGAGCGCCGCCCACTGCTTCAAGCACGACGACCTTCTCGGAGCCAGCCTACTCCGTCACATGAACCAGAAATACAAAACGGAGCTCAACATACCACTAGAGGACATCATAACGCACCCCAAATACAACGGCGCGCATAACTACACCATAAAAGACGCCAAAAACGATCTGGCTCTACTGCGAACCAAGTTTCATTACACTGATGTCGTCGAGCCCATTAAACTGAGTACGTATAAAGTGGAGAATGAGATAGCTTCGGTGGAGGGGTACGGGTTGAGAAACGTGCCATGGGAAGGGCAGGCGTTGGTGTCTTACTGGGACGGGGAGACCCTTTGCAGTTACGCTTGGGGCAGCATGACAAGGTTCCAGAAGGGGGACTCCGGCGGGCCCCTCTCGGTGAAGGGTGAACTGATTGGAGTGGTGAGCGGGGAGCACAGGAAGCACCACAAGAAACGACCCACCATGCACACGCAGTGCTACGCTGATGTGGCTTCGAATATGGACTGGATACAAAGTGTGATGGAAGGCAGCATAAAGGATGCTGTATCTTAATTAAACGTTTGAACTTGTGTGATTAACTCATTTTAGCATTTCAAGTCTGTTTTCCATTCGTGGCGCGTATCTACGCGCAAACCAAAAAACTAAATGCATTAAGCTTTCTGGAAATCTAGGCGGCACAAACACCTTTTTCGTTTTTCAAAACACAAGCTAAAACCTTTGCGCAATCGCATGCATCATAGAAAATATAGGGTGGAAAGTTGATATGGGTAAGGTTTTGCCGATTCGCGAAATGACATTGGGAGAACTTAACCACTTTTTACCCGACTACGGCAAAGCCAAAAGGAAGGGTTATGTTTTTAGCAGCCTATGTATGTATGTTTGTATTTACGTATGTTCCACTGTAGTGCCTAAACGACTGAGTCGATTTTGATGAATGAAGTGTCAATCGGTTCGTAATTGTAGTCTGGGTGACATAGGCATTATTTTTTTAACGTTGTAATGAAATCAAATTTCAGTTAGCAATGTGAAAATCTGTGCTGAGTTATTGATTTTTTTTGTTTGATGTTACAGACATTTACTAATTTAGGATTGTTTCAACAAGAAGTTCGGGACGGTAACATGACCTTCCACTGGCTATAAAATCAAATAAAAACTACAAAGTGTTCTTTTCTGACGTAAACAAAATTCCTACCTTCTCCTTCCCAAGCAGAAATGCTCCATGATATGAAAGATTTCAATCGGCTTCTCCGTACTGCCAAACTCAGGGTCTTCCGATATGATAAGGTCAATATCCACGTTGGCGTGTATGAAATCCCCGTCCGAGGACCTTCGGACGGTCCCCTTGATCCCCATGAGGCAGTGCTCCTTGGTCCTCTGGAACACCGCGTTGTGTTCCAAGTTTTTGGAGTGCCCCGGATTCTTGATGTTGGTCTTGATCCAGCAGATGTCCTCGCAGCGGCGGAAGCCCCATTTCTTCAGGCATTCGCGGCCCATGTCTAGTCCTTGAAATAATATTCATATTCATTTATTTCTTGCAACCATGGTATTTACAAAGATGTTCTTATATAAACCAGTACAGACATGGACCCTATTAGGGTAAAGCAACTTATTTAAGGTATGTACACATATATATTGTTTAATAAAACCAGTTATAAGCGAGGTGACTCATGTATTTCGGATCTCAAAATTTTAAGGACTTTCCAAAAGGGAAAAAAAAGTGTATTTTTAATGTTTGTCCATGGTCTAAGAAATTGTTTCTCGACACATCGCGAATAGAGAAACGATGCAACGCAAGTCCTGCAAACATCAAACAAACTGAAACAAAATACCTTGCTACTCCGCGAAACCAGTGCCGGGCTCGTGCAAAATAGCTGCGTCTGTGCGACACATATATGTTCATGCAAAAACCCACCCTCCTCCGCTTCCACACGAAACAACATATATCACACAGACTCAACTACACACCACCACCACTAAACACTAAAACTACACGATCGACGGGCGTTTCGCCTCTATACGAGGCATCATCAAGATCTAACAGTACGACCGTTCGCTACTTGAACGAATGGAACATGGAACGAATTTAACAAGTATATTTAGAAACAAAAACATTTTTTTCTACTCTTTCATACTTTAAATGGCTGTAGCGCCTTATACTATAACTATGTATTAAAAAAAATTGTCTATACTATTTCAAAACGACGATCTACAACAATTGTACTCTTTCAAACCATTTGGTTTAACACAGATATCACCATTTCGTGTTTTTCCTCCGTGAACACAGTTTTTCGAATGCCACAGCTACAAATTTGTCAATTTTGTAAATCTTTTTTGATAAATATTGCAGTAGAGTAAGTATCTTAAAGTCTTACCCCCTTATTCATAAAAACTTAACAATATTTTTAAGCTAACAAATGTTTTGTCCCTTTCATTTGAGGGCAAACGTCACAATGACAGATAAAGACATAAAAAATGTTAACTAGCAAACGTTCACGAAGCGTTTTTGAACAAGGGGGTTATTAAACTGAATTTAAAAACATAATTATTTAGATCGATTGTTTTAAACTTTCGCGATTTTCATACATACTTATTACGTTTATACTTAAACGCTATAATAACCTGTTTACCAAGATCAAGAACTGAACTGTTAGACCAAGTGCGGGTAGTTCGTAAAACTCGCGCGGCTAAACAGCGGTGACACCCTCCACTTCAGTCTGCTCGTGACCACGGCCGCTGCAATGCGGCCGTAACGTCGAGGTAAAGGATAAACAGTTTATTATCGCGTTTAAGTCCCGATAAACGTAATAAATAATTTATTTAGGGTAATTATTAGACTGACTGTTTCTACGCCACCATGAGAAAACGGTGCACATCCCTGGCCCACAGGGTGCGGGCTAGCGCTAGCGGCATCCTGAGGGCATTCGCATCTGCGAATGCCCTCAGGATGTGGGTGATTCAGATACTGGCAATCAGACCTATCTAGGTCTGATTGCCAGTATCTGAACCACTGTCACATAATTCATATACTGATAAACAAGCCTAGGTAAAGTAAATGAATTTTGTTTTATTTTAATCTGTCTTTATTTATTTATTATTTATTTGTTTAAACCTTGATTATTATTTCACATAGATATTAGATAATTATTTATAATTCTAATTTTAATTTTTAATAATTGCAATAATGTAATTTAATTGCATGCAATGTTATTTTAATATTATGATCCCTGTTGGTCGAAATAAAGTTTATGGAATTGAATTACCCTCGGAGCTCCCGCACCAGAGGAAGATGAAGGCGCGGGGCTGGGCGAGCTGCTGCAGGTCGAGCGCCAGCACGTCCGGCCAGCGCCAGCCCGCGCCCAGCGGCGGCTCCACCAGCACCACGTCGAACTTGCTGCCCATCTGCTTCAGGTCGAACGTCTGCAACCACAGCACTCTGCAGTCCATGCACCGGAGCTCGTCTACAGTTGTGAACCAACTGCCATAATATTGATCCTACCGTACCTACCCGACCTACCGTACATACGCTCTCCCGGTGTGTCTATGTCAACCAAAGTGGCCATTGGCGAAATCTATTTCGACTTAGAGGTGGGATGCCATTAAAAAAATTGATATTGTCTATAATAATAATATTCAGACAACCACATGATCCATGTGTTAGTAACAATAATATAATTTTAATATTTAAGTAATAATAAAAAAACATGACAATAAATCCTTCAACAAAGTGCCTGTCAAAGTTTAATTTTAACTAACGTTTGATTGAAGTGCTCGAGAAACGTGGAGTCAAACTTCCAAACAAACACCTGTAGGATGGTGTCGGGGCTGTCCCACATCCTTCACATCAGCGAGGCGGTCTTTTTGCGTACGACGGCGTGGAAGTCGTCGGTGCGCGCTTCCACGAACATTTCTGATGCGCTGCAGAAGCGGGCCAGCCCCATCAGCGTCCGGAAACCATTGTTATATTGAACGCGCAGGGCGCTAAGCCACCAATCCACAGGATGCTCGTATAGCAAGTATAAACTCAGACAATATGCTTTGAAAAGCGTAACTTTCTATGATATGACGAAATTACCAATGATCGGAAAAGTAAGTTAGAAATTTAAGAAAAAAGTAAAAAATAATTAAATTTTTAGTAAAATTTTGATTATTCCCACATGTTTCATTTCATGATTCTCCACTCCATTAAAAAGGAACAAACCTAAATATACAAACCTTTAAGTCACATTTCAAGTACATTGGAGGCGTGGCAGTCTGCGCTATCAGATCATCCTTGAGTTTGATAAGTTCTCTCAGCTTGGGGTACTCTTCAAAACGGTCGGCAAGTCCCACGTCACGGATAAAGTTCTGGGGCCGTTGGCCTGTGTCCACAAAGTGCTGGCAGTAGTCGTTGTGTGGGTTTGAAGATTGTGTGCCCTGGGGAAGGGTGGCAAGTGGTTGGGTCAGTGGGAGATTACTGTCTAATCTTATCAAGAGAAAAATTTCAAACATTTTGAAATTTGTTATTTTAACTGTCCTATCTCTTTGCGAGCAAGTCACTCAAAGGGCCATAGAGAGAGCTATGCTGGGTATTACTCTTCGCGATAAGGTGCGTAATACCGAAATCCGTCGAAGAACAGGGCTAACAGACATAGCAGAAACAATAGCCAAAAGAAAGTGGAAGTGGGCAGGCCACATTTGCCGCAGGTAGATAGGGGAGGGAAGTGCTGGAGTGGAGATCTCGGACCGGACGCAGAAATGTGGGAAGGCAGCCCGTGAGATGGACTGACGATTTGTCGCGGGTGGCAGGGAGAGACTGGGTGCGGAAGGCGCACGATCGCTCAACGTGGAGAAGAATGGAAGAGACCTACACTCTGCAGTGGGTGGATAGAGGTTGAAAAATAAGAAGAATGCTTGTGAATATATTACGGAAACTTTTAAACAAGTATGACATAATACTTAGAAATTAAACTAATAAGCGGGAAAGTCTCAGGTGTAGTATGTGATGTCACCCGCTCGGCACTGGAGATCGTGGAACGCTGGTGCAACCAAAACGAACTGTCGGTTAACCCGAAAAAGACCGAGATGGTTATGTTCACCAACAAACGCATTCTAGGAAACTATCGAATTCCCAGACTGTTCAACACGGAACTCCAGCTATCAACAGAAGTTAAGTATCTAGGGGTAATACTCGACTCAAAATTAAACTGGAGTTCACACCTAAACAGCAAAATAGACAAAGCTACAGTCGCATTCTGGCAATGTCGTAGAATGGTAGGCAAAACCTGGGGTCTCAGTCCGAAGATCACTCTATGGCTATACCAGTCAGTCATACGACCTATGATAAGCTACGGCGCGGTGGTTTGGTGGCCACGAACCAAACTATCCACTGTCGAAGCTAAACTACAACGACTCCAAAGACTGGCCTGCATGGCAACCACGGGATGCATGAGGACAACACCAACTGCAGCCCTGGAAATACTACTGGGCCTGCCACCGCTGCATCTCTACATAAGACAGGAGGCAGCAGCTACGGCGGTACGTCTCGCTAAACTTAATCTCTGGAGGTCGGCCGGGGTTCCTCACACCGAAATCCTGGGGGAGGTAATAGGTAAGGAACCACTCATAGGGGCGCTGACCGACAGAATTCCCAAACAATTTGTCTTTGACAAAAAATATAAAATCCAACTGTACGAGGAACCAAAGGAAGGCCTTAATCCCAGGGAGCTCAGGATCTTCACAGATGGCTCTAAAACTAAGACAGGTACTGGATTGGGAGTCTTCTCAGAGGACTTAAACGTACACATTTCAACGCCGCTAGGAGCCCATAGCACGGTCTTCCAAGCCGAATGCATGGGCATAATAACGGCAGCGCATGCAATCGCCTCTAGGAAGGTAACGGACTTCCCCATTCGCATACTTTCCGACAGCAGATCAGTTCTACAAGCTCTACAGAGCAACACAGTCACCTCGGGACTAATACTTGAGTGTCACCGAGCATTAACAGAGGTATGTAGAAACAACAGCACGACCCTGCAGTGGATTAAAGGACACAGCGAGTCACGCGGCAATGATGCGGCAGATCTGCTGGTGAGAGAGGGCTCGGAGACTACGGTGGAAGGCCCCGAGCCCTTTCTACCACTCCCGTTCACATGGGTAAGTAACAGACTGCACAAAAACACTAAGGAAGAGCACCAGATATTCTGGTCTAATCTAGACACCTGCAGGCAGACCAAGGAAGCCATCCAGACGATCAACCCCGGACTCGTAAGGAGGCTTCGCCACCTGAGGAGACCGCAACTGCGGCTCCTGACAGGAGCCATCACCGGACATGCCCTCTTTAACAAACACTTATTCACCCTAGGTGTCACGGACAGCCCCCTGTGCAGAGCCTGCATGGAGGAGGAGGAGACAGCTGCACATGTCATTTTAAAATGCCCTGAAGTAGCAAGTTACCGGGCACAGTACCTCGGTACCCCGGGGTCACTTCCAGAGGTCATCGGCAACATTAAGGGTCTGCTGGGCTTCTTGGAAGATCTGGGTTGGAAAGAGTAGGGCCACCCAGACATCACGCAAAATAGGCGCTTTTCCCAAGACGTCGAGTTGCGGAAACTAGCCCGCGAGTACCTATAACCTATACTTAGAAATTTTATTTACTTATTCCTAAAGTTTCACATGCCTGATGGTCGAATATATTTAGAATCAGTTCTCTCAAATTTTACCATCTTGTTTATACTACATGTTCAGTGAATAAATAATCCATTTCATTTCAACTATATTGAATGGAAGGATACATCCTGTTGGTGAATTTAACTTTATCCTTGTTCATAGAAAATCATGACTTTGCTTCGTTTGAAATTATCAAAGAAATATACAATAATGTAAAAGTCACATTTAAAAGTATAGCAAAAGAAGCCACTAATCGAAGGAGTCTGTAGCCCTTTTCTCTACATAGAATAAAGTGCTATAAATTAAGATTAGTCAGCATAAGTGTGTGTGTAGACGACCGGATAGCCTAGTGGTTAGTGACCCTGACTATGAAGCTAGAGGTTCCGGGTTCGATTCCCGGGAAGGGCAAATGTTTGTATGATGAATATGAATATTTGTACCCGAGTCTTGGATGTTATATGTATTTAAATATGTATATCCGTTGTCTAGTACCCATAACACAAGGTTTACTTAGCTTGGGACTAGGTCAATTGGTGTGAATTGTCCTGAGGTATTTATTTATTTATTATTTATTTATGTCTTATTAAAAACTAAGATAAAATAAAAAAAAAACTACATGACCTGTAGAAAAAAAAATAGGGGATGGTCAGAAGTCCCTAGCAGAAAAAAGGGTGTTAAATACTATAATGTATGTCAATGATTAATGCAGACAACACTTAATAAAGCAATAAAGGTGGTTAGCATGTTAAAAATTTCACAGTGATTTAACAAAAGTTGTTTTATCCTACTATTTATACATCATTTTTTAAAGAAAATAAATGTTAATAATTTTAGTCTTTTTTTGCCAAAGTGCTATTTAAGATACTACAAATTAATCATGTTATTTCAGTATCTATTCGAAAGGTATACCATAGTGGCAAACTCCTATTCGGCCCACCTTAAGAAAAGTAGAAGAGTCCGTATAGACCAAACCGTCGGGCTGATCTTTCGACGAAGGCTTGTCTTCGCTGCCCTCAGACACCGCCTGTTTCTTCGCCGGCACATCGCTAGAAGTCCCGAGAGCCTGTCTCAGCTCACTCACACTCGAAACACCAAGCTGCAACCCAAAATTATCGACTAAAGTACACCATCGGTCCGCCACTGGCACTAACTTTCGAGGTTATATTCGGCTCACGTACAGTTTGTGCTAAAAGTTTCTTTCGTTTTTGTGATCTTTCCCTCAGTTCCTTTAGTTTTTCACTCATATTGCTTGTTTTTCAGACAAAATTGTTAACTTCCACTTGAAACAGAATCGGCGTCATGTTCTATTTTTCTGTTTGACAGATGATGGATGACATTTCTGACGATGATGCTATACGTTTAGAAACCGGTTTAGAATAACGCGTTGCATAAATACTCAGTATCTTATTTCTCTATAGTTAACTAGAAGTGCTGCATTTAAAATAGGTTAGGTTAGTATAACTTAATTGAATAATAAGTGATTTATGACGCTTACAAATAAATATAATTGTAGTTTCTAAGCCATGTTGTAAAATACAATGAAAATTTTCGATCAGTGCAACAGCATCTTCGGTAGTATAGTGGTAAGTATCCCCGCCTGTCACGCGGGAGACCGGGGTTCGATTCCCCGCCGGAGAGTATCTTTTTTTCTTTTTTGATATTTTTTAAAATATTGATGATAATGATAATGATTAAACTAAAGGCAACCACATAATTTTTTGTTAAAAAAGTTGTTTATTTTTAAATCTTTTTTTTATTATAACTCACTTACTCTACCTAGATTTATTACTCCTATGCTATTTTATATATTTTAGGCAATATGTATATATCAGTTGTGCTGTGTGCATATTTGAGACTAATTTTCTATCCAGATATTTATTTAATTAATTTAATCATTTTGTTTGATGATATAATATGGTATGTGATGCATGAAAATGCATAAGCGGCCCTTAAGATGCTAGGTAAGCTATGAAATTAAAATATTAAAAACGTTAAAATTGTAATTTTTCTAATTTTCTAATTTTTATGGGTCTGTTACCTGACTTTTTTTATTTTAATATTTATTGTGAAGGTACTTTGATAAAATCTATCAAAAATCGTCACCTTGTTGATTCCAGTGTCTCCAGTCACCACGTTTTCGTGACCGAGACCACAACACCACCGTCGTATCGCCGCGTCGTAGCTTCGTAAGGTGCAAGGTAAATTAATATATTGGTACTTACTGGGAAGCAATTTTTGAATCTCACCGGGTGACTAGAGCTCACCAAAATGGCCGCATTTCTATGAAAAACGGCCATTTTGGCGAGCTTTAGTCACCCGGTGAGATTCAAAAATCGCGCTCCTGTACCGCAAACTCCTGTTTCTAATTATAACCCTCTAATATTACTTATACAAGTACACAGTTATTAGAAAAAAAATAAAAGGAAACTTAAGCTATTTTTATTTAACCTTTTTTTACTTGTTGTTGCTTTATTTCGACCTTGGCGTTTTCATACTTACCTTGGCGTAAACTCGAGTCTTTTTTATTAATTTAAGTTTCTGTCGGTGGTCGCAATGTCTTGCATTTGGGGGTGTATGTACCTACCTATAAAGATCCCCTATAACATTGCAGTAATAAAGTAATGACCGTAAAAAGCTGAAAATTTAGACATTAAATCGTTAAATTCACTCAATGAATTTTGCAACTTTAAAGCTGACTTCCATCAAACTATTTTTCTTTTCAAAAATCTACCCCTAATAGGGAGAAATGGGAGATGAAGCTTAGTATAGAAATTGTTCAACTACTGAATTTTTGGGACGGAAGGAATTGCGGGCAACAGGGAATCTCGAAAAGACAGAGTTGTTTGCATTTCGAGAATTATAGGCTGATTTTTCACCCGAAAAGATGCAAAATTCTTGAGGAATACCGATAAACAAATTCTACGCGGATGAAGTCGCGGGCAAGATAGTAGATAGGAACATAGGAACGCATATAGAATACACATATGCCAGTTTTTGTAATCGAAATTTTTAATTTTCGATTTTATTTTTCGAAACTTTTAAAAAAACCTCCACGAGACCTTTTCATAATTAACGTCACCATAAATTGCCCAATTATATTAAAATTGCAAAATACGTATGACAATTATTGTGGTTTTTAAAAGTCTGGTTGGCTTAAAAGCGTTCAAGCGAAACTGGCAAACGCAAGGCACGGAATACTGATGTTGCAGGTTCGAGTCCTGCCATTACATTAATTTTTCTTTGTGTTGTCATTCATTTTATAGCAATTTAAATTTAATTTGACACATGTGAGGTTTTAAATATTCTTTCAGTCAGGCCGCCGTAAAAATACAGATGTCGTATTCCAATAGACTTAAGTTAGGTCAACTCAGAAGGTTTTAAAGGGAGGCTTGTAGGCGATTACCGGGAGCAATTTAGTTGTTAAACGCAGCCCTTTGGGCTGTCCCTTCAGGCCTAATCCCTGCCCATATGTCCGGCTGAGCACGGATTTATTTTGGACAAAATAATGCACATACCCACGAGGGCCCGTTTTAGAAAGCTTTGAGCTACAATTCTAATAGTCTAAGTCTAAACATACCTACGAAAAAAAGATTGCTAGGTGGAAATAGGATCATTTATTTGCATGTCTGTCTGGTAATTAGCAAAATAAGTTTGCGTTAGGTACTGCCTAATTTTCATAATCGTGATACCCCTTCGTGTAACTCCCTTATTCATAAACGCTGCGTAAACGTTTGTTAGTTAACATGTTTTACGTCTTTATCTGTCATTGTGACGTTTACCCTCAAATGAAAGGGACAAAACATTTGTTAGCTTAAAAATATTGTTAAGTTATTATGAATCCTTATTCAGGTTAGTCTGTAAGTTTTCTGTCACAAAAAACGTCTCGTACGCGGCGTCAACTTGCTATGGAAATATTTTGTTGCAAATACTCGCCGCTAGAGGCGCTGTCTTTACTTCCATAGTAATTGAAAAGTTAACGTCATAGCTTTCGAGAAGTTTCATTGTAACAAAAGTTACACCATAAACTCGTTTTTTTTAAGATGAGAATTGTTGAAAAACAATCTTGGTAAGTGTAACTGCTAACACAGACTATAATAATATTACTTAAAAATAAGTGATGTCAAAACCCACTTTGCTCGTTTGCCTTCCCATGTTGCCTAAATTTTTTTTAGTATAATCTAGGTGTTTGAAAAAGGCTATTTGTTTTTTGTAGCACTTTTGCAAAAAAGACCAAGATTGTTCAAAACATCTTTCTGCTTTAAAAAAACGAGTTATGTTCAGCCCTCCCAAATGCTTATCGTTCGCCTTGCGTCCCCGACGTGTGTCCCCGTCCCATAGACTTAACATGCCAACCACAGCAACCAGGTATGGAGGTGGCAACCATAACCATGCACTCCGTCAAGCTCTGCCATGCCATGTGGGCTAGACTTTGCCGAGCAGCGAAATAGACGGTGTTATAAAATTGGAATTGAGGGAGCTTTTTGAGGGTTTAGAAAAACTAAATCCGACAATAGAGAAAACGGTTAACTAATGTTACCGCCACCTACATATATGTAGACGGACACGCTACATTTTTCCGAATGTTTATTTGTCCGAATGCATCATTTATTCGGATTTAATTTTTTCCGTATCAATGAAAATACTTCATTAAATTATTTATATCACTAAGGGTCAGTTACCACAACGACCCTATAGATATTTTATAACGTCAAACGTGTTGCAACGGCCGCGGTCTCGAGTGTTCATTACGTCAAAGTCCTGTTTGACGTTATAAATTGTGAAAATCGCGAAAATTTATCGGTTTCTATATATTCAAGCAACGGACAGTTTTGCCTACGAACAATTAAAGGAGAATGGGCAAATTGTCCCAAGTGCTGTATACAGTTGTGCTATATCTTATTAGAAAGCTCTCAATAAGAGCTTAATTTTTTTATATGACAGCAAAACCGAGATGTTTGCAGGGAAAAAGCTACAGCCCATTTTATACCTCACTTTGTACTAGCAGTTGTATGAAAAGTATCTGTAAAATCATTTTCGAGATATAGCCGAAAGATTTTAACCACGCATTACTGAGGCCACTAGAAGTAAAAAACGTAATGGGAGCATAGGTCTAATTTGCTATTTTTTTTTTTTTTCATACAAAACAATGATTAATGCTGCAGACACCTGGTCTTCGAAACATAGCCTATGATGATCCTTACACCGAGTACTACACGTCCATACTACTCACTATTGTATACAAGGGTTGGGACAGCGCCCATACAAAAATGCCCATTCACCTTTTGACACATTTTCTATGTGACACATGTCAAAGAGGAACGGCTGGTAGGTAAAACGATCCGTAGTTTGAATATAGAATGCCGCAACGTTGTTGAATCCAGTGCAACCCGGCGTGCGGTCTACTTCAAACGAGACAAGGGCGAAACCCGAAACCGTTTCAATTTCAAAGCATTTTCAACAGAATTATCGCGGCGTCAAAGCCAAGACTCCCCTCTAAGACTGGAATAACTTTAATCTCAGATAATCTTCACATCCATTAGTTGCTATCACGATACCCCTAAATGCTCCTAATACCCTAAAATAGGGGCCAGGGGAACGATAAGAACGCAGCGAGATAACTGACCAGGGGTTGCATTATACGAGAATTGCAAGGGACTGTTTTTTTATTAACTTTTCTTTTCACCCAATTCCTTATACTTAATTTTAATATTCCAGTTAGGACATATTATATGGATCGTATTTATCTGCAATCCGATGTTCACCAATAAAATAAGAACTCTCGAGGATTCCACTAACTTAAGTGCAATTTTTGAATGTCACCAGTGGCCCTAACATGACTGGCCGAGTTTAGTTTATCTCTATCTGCGTCTCTTTCTTATGGCACTAGTTAGACAGAGACGCAGGGAGGGGTTAAACTAAACCTGGGCTGTCATGTTAGGGCCGCTGGTGACTAAAGCTTACCAAAATGGCCTATGAAAAATGGCCAGTTTGATGAGCCTTAGTCACCCGGTGAGATTCTAAAATTGCACTCCTGAGCATTTAGTTAAAGTTTTTGTTACATTAAACGCAACGAACGGAAGCAAAGACAGCGCCTCTTGCGGCGCGTATTTACAACAAAACTTTTCCATAAAATTTAGAAGTTAAGGGGAAACACAAGGGCCGTTTTTCCATACAAACGTCGTCCCCTGTTTCCTCTCTAGATAATGCCAGTAGAGCAATATTTTTTTTTCCAAAAAAGCGATGGCCACTATTATGCATGTCCCTATGTTTTCCTTTTTTTCATAAATTAATTATTACAAGAGATATGAACATTCAAAAACCTAAAAAATTGGCCAGATTTTCGGCTGCGTTCATACATTCAGAAAACAAATTTTACTAGATTATATAAAAAAAGAAAAACATAGGAACACTGCCAAAGCCTTTCTTTAATTTTTAATGAAAAACGTAGTTAAATCGGTTAAGTTTTGGAGAAGATATCAGGGGTCTACGAATCGTTGATTTTGTGTACTTTAAATAGGTATTTTCAGTCCAAGCTGCAGCTGTCTCTATTGCGCTCTGCGGGGGGAAGCTTGATAGATGGAGGCAGCAATAGATTTTACAAATACCTATTTTTCAATTCTCTAGGCCTTGGTGTTTCCTCAGCGCGTTTGAGACTTTTTTTACAGAAAACATACACTAAAGGTTTAGAATCCAACCTTAATGAATTCGGTGCCACTGTTGCATAAAAAAATCCATAATAACTTTTCTAATGGACCGGAAAAAAAAACATCGATATAAAACAGTATCACTGTTGCGTTTCGTTGGGCTGCTGAGAATTTTTCCGGCATTGGCGATGGGGTGTCTGTCATTACTTAATACCATCATATGGCTCCGCTTGTTCATTTTCCCCTTTGTGAAACAAAAACTGGCTTGTCATGACAGTGGCTCTGGGAGCCCCCCATAACGGTTAATCAGTGATGCTGATCAGTCAGGGTCAGGCGCCGACGCAATGATGTCGTCATAAGTCATCAACGATGCGGGAGGCCTAAGCGAAACGAATGGTCGCTGAGATAATCCATACTTCCATATACTTTGCATTCAGAAAATCTTCAAAGTTATTTATTTAACTCTAAATCCATGCAAGTTAGAAAGGTTATTGCTTGCTCTTTTGCATGACGTCATGCGTGTTTCCTTGCATTCTCGATTGCAAGCGCTTGCATCATGCAGACGAAGGTGTAGGCAAAAGCTATTTTTACTATAATTACGTTAATATTATAAATCTCAAAGTTAAACCCTGAACGCCCCATTATAGACTCGAACGACATTTGGGTATACCCGGAATTCTTTATTGAATGAGGTAGTCATAAGCTATCTCAAGGTCTTCTCAGATGGCGATGATTTCTCGTAATCCGAGATTACCAATAACGGAGGTCAGTAGATATAGGACAAGCAAAATAAAACGACGGCGTTTACATCAACTTTACTGAAAAAAATTTCCTCGTTCTTTTTTCAAGTCGATTAAAAACCTAGGTAGGTAAAGTAGGTTGATCATGTGAATGCTTTAAATTTTTGTAATCGAAATTTACTTCTGATTTTTTAAATTTTTATTTTAAACATTTAAATAAATTTAAATGATAATGACAACACAGAAAAATTAGGCTAATGGCAGGACTCCAACCTGCAACATCAGCATTCCGTGCCTTGCGTTTGCCAGTTTCGCTTGAATGCTTTAAAACCAACCAGACTTTCAAAAATCAACTCACAATAATTCTCATACGTATTTTGCAATTTTAATATAATTGGGCAATTTATGGTGACGTTAATTACGAAAAGGTCTCGTGGAGGTTTCTTTAAAAGTCTGGTACACGTGCTTTTATTTAATCTTTGTCTTCTTTTCCTTTATCTTTCTTTATTACTATATGTATTAAATAATAGTATTTTATACAACTGTTGCATAATGAGGGGTCTTAAAACACGAGTGTGGTTTTATGTAACGAGCGTCAGCGAGTTTCATAATAGGATCACACGAGAGTTTTAAGACCCTATTATGTACAGTTGCATACATTACTTTATCTACACACATATCATAAGTACTCTACGATGGGTTCAGAAACCATAGGGACCTGCATTGCTACTAGCTACTAGTGCTAGGTACCTATTAAATACCTATAGACTGTACACATTACAATGATGTAATAAAAAATGAATTTGCACATATATAGAATTGTTTCTATTTGTTTTATTTAGACAAATTCTCATAATAATAGTGGTTGTTATAATGCTGGTCATTGCCTACGGTTTCTGAACGCATTATAGAGCATTTATGATATATGTGTAGATAAAATAATATAAACTCGCTTTCCATTCTTGTCTGTCCTTATATCTTCGGTCGCTTACTCCTTCTAAATCTAACGGATTTTGATACGGTTCTCACTGTCATTGGTTTTTTTACGAAAAGCTTATTATGCTTTTATACATACATACATACATAAAATCACGCCTGTTTCCCAGAGGGGTAGGCAGAGGCCACGGATTTCCTGACATACAACTTTCGCTTCACTGACTTTCATGACATTCCTCATGCATGCTCGTCGGTTTAGGGTACTCCTGACCTGGCCTTTCTCCAGAATGTCTCCGATTTGGTCGGAGTACGTTCGCCGAGGTCTTCCCCTTCCCATTTTTCCATCCACTCTCCCTTCATACAGCCTTTTTGTTAATCTTCTTTGTTATGCTTTTATGTGGTTAGTAATTACGTGTTGGACTATACATTCCATAAGTATGTAGGTACCTCACGCTCTTATGCCGTCGCAATAAGGTCGCCGCAAAATACAAAAAAGTCGTTTGAGTCGATATTTACCCATATATTTTACTTCGTACGCATCAAATACGTTCATCGCTTTAACGTGGGAACTATGCATTTTACGGAATATAAAGTACCATATTATGTGACCGTAAGACGAAGCACATTGTAAAATTCGCACGGTAGGGCAGCGGCAGTGTGGCGAAACTGGAAAACGCAAGGCACGGAATGCTGATGTTGCAGGTTCAAGTCCTGCCATTGATGGCCAATGTGTCAATAACCTGAGTTATGCGGACGATATGGTGCTGCTGAGCCCCTCGGTCAATGGTATTAGGAAATTGGTCGACATGTGTGAGGGCTACGCGGTGCGGCACGGTCTAAGGTACAACTCTAAGAAGAGCGAAGTGGTTGTTTTTAAATCTAGCAGGTTAAACCCTTCAGTTGTGCCCTCGATTGTGCTGGGTGGGGTGGCTCTTGGGGTTGTGGACCAATTTAAATACCTAGGCCATATCGTCACTTACGACCTAAAAGACGATGCTGATGTGGAGAGGGAGAGGCGGGCTCTGGCGGTCAGGGGGAATATGATTGCTCGCAGGTTTGCTCGATGTACGAGGCAAGTTAAGATTACCTTGTTTAGAGCCTATTGCCAGGTATTCTACTCGAGCAGCCTGTGGGTTAATCACACTAGGCGTGTGTAGGGTACGCTGAGGGTTCAGTACAATAACATACTCAGGATGCTGTTGAGGATGCCGCGCCGCTGCAGTGCGTCTGCTATGTTCGCCGAGGCGCACATAGACGACTTTTACGCAGTAAGACGGAAGAAAGTCGCCTCGTTGCTGAAGCGTGTGCGCGGCAGCAGCAACAGCATTGTGGGGATGTTTGCAGAACGCCTCGATTGCCCTATCACTAAACACTGGGTGGGGATTGTGACGGGGCAATTAAAATAAAATCATTGTTTCTCTCTTTTTCTTGAATGTGTTTAATCAATGATGTAATGTATGTATACTAACATAGGTAAATAAGTGTAATGTACCTACTAACAATTATATGGGTCATCTGGCCTGAAATAAAAGATTTTTTTTTATTGCCCTAATTTTTCTTTGTGTTGTCATTAGAATTTTAATTTCATAATTTGAATGTTAAAAACATTTAAAAAATAACAATTAAAAACATTTAATAAACAAAAATTAAGTCGCACACAAACTTTCAGCTTTATAATATTATTGTTTTTTTTTATGAAATGGGAAGGCAAACAAGCATGTGTGTCACCTGATGGTAAGTGATCATCACCGCCTAGACACCTGCAACACGTTGGACAGTGCAGATGCGTTGCCAACCCAGAGGGCTAAGAAGGAATACCTCTTGTGCCAGTAATTGCACCGGCTGTCTTGCTCTCCACACCGGAACACAACAGTGCAAGCACTGCTGCTTAGCGGCAGAATTAGTGAACAAGATGGTGGTAGCGATCCGGACGGACCTTGCACAAGGTCCTACCACCCGACGAAGTGTGTGATTTGATAGTACAGTACCACGAAATTCATCGGAAAGCAAAACCATGACCTCTATTTCAAAGTAGCTGTATAGTATCTATAACTTCATCGGTATAGATTATGACAGCATACGTTACGTGCTGCGCGCGCGTCACTGCCCGCATACACTATGACGTCACACTGCAATGTGCTGTATATAAGAAGTTATCTCACCGCAAGCTGCACACTCGTCTCCGGTGAGGACACATCTTTGTTTGTCTGTGAGACTAAATTGTAAATAACAGACTGTGTAATAATATACAAATTATTTAAACATTTTTCAAGCGTCATACCATTACGTATCTTTTAAGGTGAGGTAATCTGTTTTTGTTTTTTTTTTTGTATAAATTGATGGTGTGTTGATAAGGCAGTGTTTTTGTTTTTTTGGGTTTATTCTTACTTTATTCCGAATGAATAATGAACACAACATTTATGGCTTTGTTGCGATTTGTCATGCATTGAAATTAAGATAATTCGAAGATGTTGAATGTCGCGTTGCTATGTTCAAACAATAAATTGTTTAACTTAGCAACCGTTAAATTAAGACACATTTATGACGGAACATATGTTGAGGCATGACGGCCTTCAGAATATTATACATATATAATACGACTTACTCGCCCCGGCTTTGCATGGTTACAATCGAGATGTAATGTGAATAAAAACCTTCCTTAAAAAATCTCTAAATAACTGTAAAAACCGTATTCGAATCCGTTGCGTGGTTTAGAAGAAGGAGGCTGAACATACACCATAAGGATGTTGTTGGCAGTTATTATTTAATTCAAAATATACTGAGACGAAATCTTTTATAATCGAAATTTACTTCCGATTTTTTTTTAAATTCAAATAATTGATAATTGAATTTTATTTTAATTTAGTTGGTAATGTGGCGAAACTGGCAAAAGCAAGGCACAGAATGATGATGTTGCATGTTCGAGTCCTGCCATTACCCTAATTTTTCTTTGTGTTGTCATTATCATTTAATTCGAAACGAAATCTGCGGGCGTAAGCTAATGTTAGTTTTAATGAATATTTTTGTTCGTATTGTCAAAAAAACCGATATGACTTAGCAGTTTATATCAAAGGTTGCCATTAAAGGTGAAAAATAATGAACAGCAATAAATTGAAGTAATTAAGTTTTGTTTTGGATAAGGAAAATGAACACGTTGCGTGGAGGATGCTGACAGGTTTTAACGTCTTGTTCTGATAGTAAACAACTTTTGAACGGAAATGTGGTTTTGTCATAAAATAAGGTACTAATAAAACTAATTTAATTAATTAATTGAACAGTAGGTAAGTAGGTACACGAAAAAACGTAACGTGGTCCTCTTGCATGTAGTTGTATAGCTTAAAACTGTTTTTAAAAACATATTGCATATATTAACCATGCTTCTGAGATATAATTATTTATATTAGATATGTTTTTCAGGTTTCTTGTTCTTCTTTTAATTTCATATGCGTTTAATTTTATCCTATAAGTTCGTATATAGTGTATCCGTTGTCTAATAATACCTTTTATAATAATACTTAATAAAAAATAATAAAAATCTTTATTTCGGACAAAGGTATCTATAGAAAAAGTTAGTAATTACATTGAACTTAAAGATAGGGTTAGTAATAATTTAACAAATGCATAATTATATAAAACCTAGGCCTATTTCACAGCAAACTGAGCAGCACTTTTTATTTTCCCTACCCAGTGCTTAAGGATTGGGCAATCATATCTAGCTTCACTTGTAGGGTGATGTTGCGACTAGCCCTCAGTCGACCAAGCAGCGAGACAATTTTCTTCCGGATTATGGCGTGAAACCCGTTTTGAAGCAAAGAAAGAAAGAAATATTTCTTCGGCGCAATCAATTAAAATTAAAGCATAAAATAAAGTAATATAAAGTCGAAACGGCTGCCAGTCCAGTATAATGCTGTGTTTTAGGACCACAACGCAACGCTCTCTTTCACCTGGAGTTAAAAAAGAAATAAGAAATAATAGTAAAAAGCTGAACTCTCTCATCGTCTGAGCAATCGATATGCTTCTCTATTCCCTGCCTTCTCTTTGACCTCCTCATGGCAGGGAATAGAGAAACATAAAGATTGCTCGGACGATGAGAGAGCTCTAAGATTATGTGATTAAGAGTGTCCACTGGTACAGCTATCTACAGGTCAAGCAGTTGCCTCTATAATTAGAGGAATTGTAATAATTTACAATTTTAGGTCCGTCCGAATAGCTACCACCATCTTGCTCGTTAATCCTGCCGCTAAGCAGCAGTGCTTGCACTGTTGTGTTCCTGCTTGGAGAGCAAAACAGCCGGTGTAATTACTGGCACAAGAGGTATTCCATCTTAGCCCTCTAGGTTGGAAACGCATCTGCAATCTCCTTGGTATTGCGGGTGTCTATAGGCGGTGGTGATCACTTACCATCAGGTGACCCGCTTGTTTGCCTTCCTATTTTATATTTTTAAAAACCTATAAAACGCACAAGCAACTTTATAGTTGCTAGGTCAGGGACTAGGTCAATTACAGTGTTAATTGATCCCCACAGACATGTTTATTGTGTTTATTAACGTATTTTATCACTTTGCTTATTACAGTCACCAACAAAAGAAGTTAGAAACTCCACGAAGCCAAAAACATCTGCACGAGTATCATTGGCACGAGTTCTTGCCCTCCTGACAATAGAGTCGTGTCTAGCTCAGCGTTTCTTAACCTTTTTTTAAGAGGCAGCAATAAATTTCTGATTATTTATTTTAGTACTACAAATTACATAAAAATATGCGTGCATAGCGTTTATGAGACTTTTGGTGGCATTTATTTATGATTGTTAAATGGTCCATAGATAAGACTGCGGACCCCCATACATATGCTCGCGGATCCCCAGGGGTCCGCGAGCATATTTTCTTGATCGCTTTGACTGTGTAGATATCTGTGGCTGACTGTACATTGTCTTGTTCTAGGTAATGCGCAAGCTTAGTGCATCACCGTTCTCTTCAGTCAGTAGCGCATTGAAGATGGAGCGAGTGTGTCTGTTGTTCGGTCTGTGTGTCGGTCTGCATGCAGTTTATGGTAAGTGCATTTATTTTGTAACCTTGCAATAACAACAACATATTATTATATTCACAACACAATTTTTTTTACAATTAAAGTTAAAAAAAGTTACAAAAAAAATGTTTTTTTGTTAATAATTTCATTTTTGACTCGCTGACGCTAGTTTCATAAAACCACACTCGTGTTTTAAGGCCTCTCATTATATAGCAGTTGCATAAAATACTATTACGTCAATGTAACATCCTGAGTGCGCAAAATTTTAATGTAACTGAAAATAAAAACCGCGTATTCCAAAGAAAGTTTGAGCAATGTAGATAAAACTTCTACAAAGTATTTTAAATAATATATTATATATAATTAAAATGTTACAAGGTATTGCCGGTAGGGACAAACAAAAAATACATATTATAATTTGCCTATCGCCAAACATATTATCGGGTTTACGGACAGACGGACAGACAGACAGATGAAGAGATTTTGTCGGACCCCCCCCTTTTCAGCTTACCTGACAATGTTCATGTTATTTAAGTTCTTGTGTCTACAAAAATAACATTATAATCCTCATATTTTCTGTGGGAATCCAACTAATATTATAAATGTGAAAGTAATGATGTTTGTTCGTCACTCACGCATTAACGACTGGATGGATTAGGATGAAATTTAGCAGACAGATAGATCATGTTCCGGATTAACAAAAAATACAAAAGAATTAACACGGTATTAGCGCGGGTGGTTATACACTGGAGTACTTGTCACCGGAGTCTTTTTTTTTTTTATGAAATAGGAAGGCAAACAAGCAAGTGGGTCACCTGGTGGTAAGTGATCACCACCGCCTATAGACACCCGCAACATCGAAGAGATTGCAGATGCGTTGCCAACCCAGAGGGCTAAGATGGAATACCTCTTGTGCCAGTAATTACACCGGCTGTCTTGCTCTCCACGCCGGAACACAACAGTGCAAGCACTGCTGCTTAGCGGCAGGATTAGCGAGCAAGATGGTGGTAGCGATCCGGACGGATCTTGCACAAGGTCCTACCACTCGCAAGCCATGTCAAATTGTCGGCGAAATAATTTTGTTTTGTTTTGTACGTTGTGTATTTAGTTTGTGAGGTACTTATCTAAAAATATCAGTAATAATTAATACTTACAACATAAACTATAGTCCTTTTTCAATTCCGGTCCATGGATCAAACTTTCACTATGATTGATCTATGCTAATTGCGACATGGAGCACTCGATCATGCATCCTGCGACATGGATTACTTTCACTTATTATTTAATTATGGATGGATCAAAGATCTATTTCACAAGGTATTAAATAATTAAGGTATAGAATATCGAATTAAATAAGAATTATCTGTACAAAAAGACAGGTTGAAACTTAAAAATTACAAAACACGTTTGATATATTTGACAAAGATATTTCTTTGCCCACGCCTGTAATATCGTATTATAATATAGTCCTTTTATACACCATTAGGAGTCAGGGATCATATTCAAACACCCAAAATTTAACAACAACATGTACTCTTTATTGATTCACACAAGTAAACAAAATAAAAACACTCACACGGAGAAATTTCACATGGGACGCAACAGACGGTGTTATCGCTAAGCAGCGATCTCTTCCAGACAACCCTTTGACAGAGATACGGTGAAAATTAGCTAAATGGGCACTGCAAATGTAGTCATTAATGTAGCTTTAAAAGTAATATTGACTGTTGCATTTTGCTACCTCGTATTTAGAGAGCATTGCACAACCACAATGCAATTGTACATAACATGCAAGCATTCGTCTTACCGGTCACTGTAAACACCGATTGTCCGATAGCGATGGTGCTCGAGCGAAATGATAGATGAGACAAGGGAACAATGAGAGAAATTGAAACCGGTCTGTAAGACGGATTGTAACTTTATATCACATTACGAGTAGGTACGCACCACACAAGGAGAAAGTCTATTTATTCGTTTATTGGTTATTTCGTTATTTTTCTTTCGGTGTAGCGAGGCGGTATGTTTGGCCTTAATTGGCAATTAATTTCGATAAAACACTAAAGAAAAATAATGTTCAAAATTGTTTTCACACTTTATTTAAGGTCGTAGTATGCAAGCAAAGTGGAAAGTATCACGGAACCATCTTTTAAATACCTTGGGCTTAAAACGGTCTGACGTCCCCAGTATGCAGATACTTGCATTAAAATCAGTCTTTGATAATTTGTTGGGTTGCTTTATAATATCCATGTTCCAAAATTTTCATAAGTAAACTATAAACAAAATGATGTAGGTAGGTATTTTATACCTAGAAGTAAATAGAAAGCTGAAAATGAAATAGCTTAATGTTAATTAAAAACGACATAGTAATTTTTACCAAAAAATATTCCAGCGGCCCTAACATGACAGCCCAGGTTTAGATTTAACCCTCCCTGTGTCTCTGTCTAACTAGTGTCATAAGAAAGGGACGCAGATAGAGATAAACTAAACTCGGCCAGTCATGTTAGGGCCACTGGTTGATTTTGCGGCCACACTATCTTTTCATCAGGGATTTTTCCGAACCGGTGGTAAATTTTCAGACAGTCATAAGTGCTTCTTAGAAGCCTAATTTGAATTAAAATATTTTGAATTTTTGACTTTGATGTAGAGTTATGAGTTATTTACATTATCATGGGTTACCTACTCCCTGTCAGTGCATTTTAAACAAGCACCTCCTCTCCCCTTGCAAAATGCCAATATTTAATCACTGACATCAGAGTTTATTTTTGACTTTGGTTCACAGGTCAAGTAGCTTCCCTCTGTCGTCCAAACGAGAGGTTCCTCGCCTGCGGCGGCTGCCAGCACACCTGCGCGGATCCGGCGCCGGTCTGTGCCGCCATCTGCCGGACCGGCTGCTACTGCAATATCGACGAAGTCCGGAACAGCACCGGACACTGCATCCCGCTTGCAGACTGCCCAACAACCTGTGAGTACCTTCCGGCGCCTTTTGGATGCTGTAAGCCTAAAGTTGTAACCGATAGCTAAGAAATTTTGAAATGTCGTCAGAGGGAATCCCTTCTAATCAGAGATGGGCCGAGTACTCGGTTGATACTCGGTACTCGGCCTACTCGGCGGGTTTTTTGATACTCGTACTCGGCCGAATAACTCGGTTTGTATGCCGAGTATACTCGGTTTAAGAAAAGCAATATATTTAGGTAGATTTAATTAAAACAACAGTGTTAATCAAAATCGAACATCACTGATGAGGTACTATACACAGTCAGTCGTTAATTAACAAACTTTTTCAATTATTTATCTACTATGACGCGCAACGTGAAGTATTTTGTTTGCAAACCGAGTGACTGGTAGTTAAAAGGCGCGGGCGGGGTGAGGGGTGTATCAACGCGAGCCGGCCACTTGACCGGCGCGAACCTGTTTGTACTTGTTTACTCGGAAAATGGGAATTTGATTGAACCGAGTTACTCGGCCGAGTACTCGGTTGAAAAAAAATTGAACCGAGTAAAACTCGGTACTCGTTACTCGGCAAAAGTGTTACTCGGCGCATCTCTACTTCTAATTGTATGCTGGGTGGCACTGGGAGCAAACATGTTTTAGTGCCTTCGTGTTTTTGATTCCACATCGTCAAATATTAAAGTAATCATAAAAGAAAACACAGCGTTGTTCATCATCATTTACCCTATCGCCTGTGTAGGTTTCTTTCAAAGGGTTTTGGGCCAGCCTGTATAGTTGGGGAATGAGCGGAAAGCCCCTAGGCCGACGTGAAATTAAAGGCTTTATGCACCAAATATTTAGTGATGTTAAAAGGGGCCTACCGCTCGTTATCGAAATCCTCCTGTGCAAATTATGTTACTTGTCACGACATTGTGTCGCGCGACAGTCGCCAGATAGCCTTTTGCGTTATCAGAAAGCAAGTCACAAGAGAGATTGTTCCATAAGTTTTGCTTATTGGCTATCTTATGCAAGGATATCTCACGACTTTGTTCCCCTATTAGCACGAGGTTGAAGTACGATTGGAGATCTGGAGACGACGTTTTTACAAGTAATTATATTTAGAATCAGAATCAGAATGATTTATCAGCGAAACATAGATTTACATATTATATTAGGTATTTAATTTACAATAGTATCACTATGTTTTGCCATTTAACATAGCATACTAATCCGATCTCTTCCTAAGAACACACTAACCTTTAAAATTCTAGCGGCATACAAGCTAGACACGACGGAGCCTCGGCAAGACTGCCCTCCCAACGAAGAATACCGATTCTGCGAGACCTGCAATCGGACCTGTGACAACCCCAACCCCATCTGCCCTGCACAGTGCGGGCGCGGCTGCTTCTGCAAAGGAGACCTGCTCCGCGACAAGAACGGCAGCTGCGTGGAGTACGGGCAGTGCTCCAAGTTTATGAAGAACGAGAGTTGTAAGTCTATCATCCATTTCATGGTCAACCTTTCTTCTAGATATCCTGTGGCTTTGACATGACCGGCTAAGTTTAGTTCAAAAGTCAAAGTCAAAGTCAAAGTCAAAATATTTTATTCAGATTAGGCTTACAGGTAGCACTTATGAATGTCAAAAAATTTACCACTATGTTTTGCCATTTAACATAGCATACTAATCCGATCTCTTCCTAAGAACACACTAACCTTTAAAATTCTAGTTTAAGTTTATCTCTATATATGCGTCCCTTTCTTGTGGCATTAGTTTGGCAGACGCAAGGAGGGATAAATTAAACCTGGGCCGATCATGTTTGCGCCACTGTTGGCACGCATTTTTCAGACGTAAATTTTTCTACACGGGGAGGAAAATCTTCAAATCTTTATGGATCATTATTAGATCTTTATGGATGGACCGATTCTAGGGTTATGTGGGATTCTCCCTCCATAGCTTCGGAACTTTGGAGGGTTGGGACCAATGAAGCGTTCGCCACAACGACGCCACTGTTTTGACTCTCCAGCAAGAGTGTGCAATACCGGCAGAAGCAGTAGACATCTGGATCTGAGATTTGATTAAATCTTTAACGCAGGAATCGTCCAAGAACCGAAAGGGGTTTCTTATTATATTTCAACTTTGATCTAACCCTGCGCTTGTGTGACTGATATCCTCGTTAATCAGACACAAAGAGACAAAAAGAGATTCTTACAGCACATCCTGACTCTTCTGAAGTACAGTAATCGTATTTCCTCCAAAATCTTTTACTAACGCCATTTTTGTTACTTTCAGCTAACTACATCCAGCCAATTGCCTACAAGATGAACTGTGGGCCCCGCCAGGTCTTCAAGGAGTGTGAGCCCTGCGAAAAGACCTGCAGTAACCCAAACCCCATCTGCCCAGCCCAATGCAATAAAGGCTGCTTCTGCGAGAAGGGCCTCCTAAAAGCGCCCAGTGGGCTGTGTGTGAAGCTTGAGGACTGCCCTAAAGGTCGGTATTGATGACGTGAGGGCCCCATCTATGTGTATCGCCGTGGCAACAAGTAGCTCAAAGGTACCTACTAAAAATGTATTGGTTCTTGAAAAGTTGCTTAGAATGTTATCCTTTTGGGCAATATTGCCAAAGATGCAAATTTTACCTAAGCATTCCTTATACCTAATACTTAGAGTCAAGTAGACGAATGAACAACTGTTTGTTTCTGCGTAGGTGGATCGTTTCATAATTCTGCTGCTGTGATTTAAGCTTATAGTGTTTATATAAGGACTATTTTTCAATGACAATTTGGTTTTCTATTTGACTTTAACTCTTTCATTAATCTTACTTTCTTTAATCAATCTATAATCAATGTTTAGTGTCTGTTTTCTACACAGGTTTTCTATTGCACTTAGTTTTAGTGATCTCTTCTTGCCAATGTTTAAATGTTTCTAAACAAGTAGAAAGGAGGATGCCTTATAAATAAGTACTACTTAATCACCATCGTCCATTTAAAATTATTTTAGGGTTCCCACACCCACCCGATCTGGTGAAGAAAGTAAAGCTAAACCAACCAAACTGAACCCACCAACCAAGCTAAGGACGCCGCCAGATTTTGGCAGATTTAGTCTGTCGGGTGGATATGACAACACTAAGTCATACAAAAAATGTTGCCCTGAATTCAAAATCCGTGTAAACGAGGCAACTCTTTGTGGCTTAGGGCCGGTGATTATACTGCAGTTTAGTGATTGTTACTGCATTGCGTGATGCAAATAACGAAATATCTATGATTAATACATCCTTCTTTGAACGGGCCTAATCTATTGTACTTGCCTTCGTAGATAGACTTATGATATGACCTATGTGATATTAATTTACTGATAATGAAAATAAATAATGGACAAACTTCTTGTGTTTCTTTCTTTACACCTTTTTGTAATAGCACATTCATTTGTGTAAATAAATATCTATCGGACTTTGCCTTTGAATTTCTGTAAATGTCTATGCTTTGTATGGAGTTTTTTCTCTAATTTAGACACTCAACCAATTGCAACGATACAAAATCATGTCATTCATTTTGAGAGGGTTCTTTAGTTAGTTGACTGCTTTTACCTCTATCAGTTGTCGTGTTTATCGCAACAATTATATAGGTAAGTATCAATGTAAATAAACGGAACTACATTTCTATAAGCAATTTCACCGAGAGGGCTTCGAATGTCTGTGGTTCCTTTCTCGTACATAGCGAATAAACCACTGCCAGAAAGGGAAAGCAAACAAGACAATTACTGCAACAACATCGAAATGCTCTTTATAGATTCACACTTTTAAACAAATTATAAAAGTACGAGAAAATTTTACAAGATATTTAACTGGCAGCCATAGCGATAATTCCAAAAGAGTTATGTTCAAAATGAACCGATGAACAGTAGGCAGTGCGTTTAAAGAGATCCAAACGCATTCAACATGTACATAAATTCATGACATAGGTAAGTATATGTTCTTCTTATCTACTAAGTAGGCATCCTGTCGACCCTTTTGGTTCTTTTGTGTATTATTCCTCCTTCACAATTATTCCACCGCTTTTTCCACCTAATCATTAAAATTGGATGACGGCAAAAGTGCCTTAAATTCTTCTGCTAGCTGATTTTTGATTTTCCAGAGCTCGGCATTCGCTAGCCGTGGGCGAATCAAATACGCGAACGTATATTTTAGCCGACACCGATTGGCGCGCGGCAGGCGAGTGTCAAGCGAACGAAAGTAAAAAAATCACCCTGCTGGTTCTTTAATAAATAAATAGAATAAATAAATATACCTATGGTGAAGTGTGACTTGAGAGATTTTGATTTTTACCAATTAAACATACCATATATTTATAACGTTATCGGGGCTTAAACAGCCGTTTAAACATGGCCGAAACGTCGAAGTAAATTATCAATATATTTTTATCGCGTTTAAAGTTCCGATAACGTTATAAATATGTGTGAAAATCGCGAAAGTTTAAAACAATTTAAACATACCATACTACAGCTGAAGTGACCTTCGGCGCTGTGGACCCCTCCATCGAGGACTGCGCACCAGACGAGGAGTTCCTCTCCTGCGGCTGGTGCGAGCCCAGCTGCTGGGAGCCCGCGCCGGCCTGCCCGCGGGTCTGCACTCGCGGCTGCCTCTGCCGCCCGCCCCTCGTCAGGCACTACAGCGGACTCTGTGTAGAGCAGAAGGACTGCGAACCTCGTAGGAGTCTTGACTACAGTTATTACGTTTGTCGGGACTGTAACGCAATATACTGTTTATTTATACTAATGGAAACAATTTCTTTGCTAATCCGCGAACCCAGCGTCAGCAATCGAGAAAAAGACAACGCCTACGCTACGCTTGAGTGGTATTTTTGGTGTTGGTGGTTGGGTTGTGGTCGCGATTTGTGTTGTTTGTTTTATTTCTTTTATAAGGTGTTCAGCACAGGCGTTGTCTTTTTCTCGATTGCTGACGCTGGGTTCGCGGATTAGCAAAGAAATTGTTTCCATTAGTATCAATATGGACTTCCGCAAAGTAACGCCTGAATCTATAAACTACTGTTTATTTATTTACTTCGACGTTTCGACCGCATTGCAGCGGCCGTGGTCACTAGCAGACTGAAGTGGGGGTGTCACTGCTGTTTAGCGGCGCAAGTTTTACAAACTACCCGCACTTGGTGTTGTTTATTTTTACCGTCATATCACCACACTGACACACAATGCTCCAATCAATAAGTCTTGACTAAACTCTTTTTTGCGATACAACTGTAATGGATTGTCGTCCAATAAAAAAAATAGTCGAATTGCGAACCTTTTTGAAGTCGGTTAAAAATTAAGTGACTACTTCACAAAAAAGAATTGAAGACATGTTTACAAAAACAATATGCTGATTGAGAGTAACATTGTAAAGCCATTGTCAACCAGTCATTACAGTTCTGCCAGATTATTACGTTGTTTTTGTAATCATGTCTTCAGTTATTACAAAGGAACGAGTTAAGAATCACCGAGTACGGCGGTATTAAGTATTTCAGTATTTAGATAGTGTGTATTCATTCAGCTATTCTGACGTTCATTAATCATAATTAGCCTTAAATTACCGACTCGCAAAGTGTCCCAATCACTCATTTGAGGGTTAGACGAAACAATAAACGCCTCTTGCATTTATTATAAAAGGTTTCCTCCAATTTATAAAGCTTATCGGCTTTTGAATAATGCAGAGCGACGGTGATTGATGGAGCTCATGCAGTGTGCCCTAACATGACCCCGTGCGACCCTGTCCCACGGCAGTAGATAGATAGAGCTGCACTAAGGGTTAATTTAACTTAGGCCATGCTAGGGCCGCTGGGATTCTAAGTAGACCAGGTCGAGAAAAACTGGACTGCACGGTTTTTTTGTATAACACCAGCCTCACAATATCGTGTATTCCTCTCGTAACCATGGTTTTAAGTGACTCTCTTTAGAGGTCTCTTATTTTGGATTCCAGAAAAGTGCACAAACCCTAACGAAGAGTTCGTGTGCCGGTATGGGTGTGAAGCGAGATGTGGCGGTGGAGGAGGCTGCACCGGTCGCCCGCGACGTTGCCAGCTCGGCTGCCACTGTCGGCTGGGCCTGCTGAGAGACACATCCACTGGTAACACACACAACATACCGCGTAGTAACTCAGGGTGCTGCCAGCTCGGCTGCCACTGTTGCCAGGCCCTGCTGAGAGACACTTGCACTGGTAACAAACAACATTCCACGTGGCATCTCACGGCGCTGCCAGCTCGGCTGCCATTATAGGCTGGGCCTGCTGAGAGATACATCCACTGGTAACAAACATAAAACACCGCGGGGCACCCCACGGCGCTGCCAGCCGGCTGCAACTGTCGGCTGGGCCTGTTGAGAGACAGCCACTGGTAACAAACAACATACAGCGTACCAGCACGCGACGTTGTCAGCCACTGCCACTGTCGGCTGGGCCTGCTGAGCGACACAGCCACTGATAACAAACCTAACACACTGCGTCCCAGCCCGCGATGCTGCCAGCTCGGCTGTTACTGTCGCTTGGGTCTACTGAGAGACACAGCCACTGGTAACAAACATACATACTGATGTGCGCAGCTATACATATAATATATTATTTTTGCTTTCAGGACGCTGCGTCACTCCCGCAGAATGCTCCTTGGACACGAAACGGGTTGTTTTCACGAAAGAAATAGACACCCTGACTCGCATCAAACAAATTATCGGCGACAGCAATGTTAACGTGGAAATAATCGAATCTAAATAAATGGATTAATATTTGAATTATAGCACCGAGGAGTGGCCTTGCGCCTTGACCTTTTTAACCGAAGCTTATGAGCAAATGCTCTTAGGTTTGTATGGTTCCCCTGTCAGTGTCGGCAGCTTTTAATAGCGTGCGCATTATAGGCATGAGCGATGGCGGTTTACAAATCATGGTAAAAACCGCTCTCCATTTTTTTTATGAAATAGGAAGGCAAACAAGTAAGTTGGTCATCTGATGGTAAGTGATCACCACCGCCTATAGACACCCGCAACACCAAAGAGATTGCGATGCGTTGCCAACCCAGAGGGCTAAGATGGAATGCCTCTTGTGCCAGTAATTGCGCCGGCTGTCTTGCTCTCCACGGCGCAACAACGGCAGGAGTAGCGATTCGGACGGACTTTGCACAAGGTCTTTTGCTCTATGAATTAAAGTCTGCGCGGAAAGTGGAATAGTGGAATGATTTTAACAACAAGAACAGAGCTATGCCGTAGCTAGCCGTTGGTTACCTACCATAGAGTGGTTTGATCGGGGCATACCCTCACAGCCAAGGTCGTATAAAGCCCTATACTGCCCCTAGCTGGGCAATGCAAAACTTTTTTTAAGAATTAAATTTTATTATTGTGTACTGTAAGTATGATTTAAAGAGAAATAATTGAGATCAAAATAGTGGCCAAGTTAAACTAAGTTTAACTTGGCCACTATTTTGATCTCGTTTATATTTTGTTGAACTTGGCCCTGTTTTCACTTGAATGGTTTGTTGGGATTACTAATAGGTAAAAGATCTTAACAATTAGTCAATATTAAGAAGTTGTCATTCAATATTTTTTTATGAAAAGTTACTTAAATGATAACGAAATAATAAAACGTGATTAAATGATATTATGTATTTACAAGTTGACTACGTAGTTTTATTGTCTGCATTCTCACAAAACAGAGTTTTTAATTTTTATCTACACATACATGTATCATAAATGCTCTATAATGCGATCAGAAACCGTAGGCAATGACCAGCATTATAACAACCAATATTATTATGAGATTTTTTCTAATTTGTTTCTATATTTGTTCAAATTCATTTTTTATTACATTATTTTAATGTGTACAGTCTATAGATATTTAATAGGTACCTAGCACTTGTAGCTAGTAGCAATGCAGGTCATTGCCCTATGGCTTCTGAACCCATCATAGACTACTTATGATATGTGTGTAGATAAAGTAATGTATGCAACTGTACATAATTAGCTCTTTATGCACCCCTCATTATGCAACAGTTGCATAAAATACTAATTTGTCTTTAATGTTTATCTTTACATATTATAAAACCGATATCACTATTCGAACCTGTCCGTTCCCGTAACTTCGGCCGCTAATTCCTTCTTAACTACGCGACGGATTTTGACTCGGTTTTAACTTTCATTTAGAGCAAATAATATGAACCCGCAACCGCGCGAGCTAGCGGATTTTTCTATAGGCGTGCACCCGCTCCGTGCGCCCGCGCGACTTAGCGGAGGCACTTAGAGATTTTTTACGTGCGAAGCCGGGGCGGATCGGTAGTCGTTGTTAATAAAAAAGTTTATTTGTGTGGTAGGTACATAGATTTAAGAAATAAATAAAATACCAATATTTTCATTCAATGCACTATATTTTATCTTTTCAGATGCAATATTACAAAACGTTTTAAAATATGACAACGTACGCTTAACATAGAAGTTAAGAAAATATTTTTATTCTTACATAAAATATAATTTTGCGCTGAAAACTAACCATCTTAATCAAATACCAAAAACCATGAGCGTGTGGTGGCACATACCATTACAATTTCCTAGTAAAATTTACATATATCACGTGACAACGACAATTCACAGTACATTAAGTAGGTATCCACTATTATGCCTGGCAAAACAAACACTCTTTGAGCTAGGCATGTATGACGAATTGTCGTTGTCACATGCCACCTGTCAACTTGGTAGAATACGGGCCGAGGCAGGTTGACAGGTAGGATTAGTGATGTTGCCAGTTTTACCATTTCGTGACGGTATCGGCAATATTGCTGGCGACATGCATTTTACCAGCAACCTTGCAGAGTATTTTTTAATTGAAAAATTATTTTTGAAGCAAATTGGTACACGGTGAGGGATCATAAGGCTGCTATTCATGTAAATTAATGTATTAACATGATTCTATCGATCTGGTTTTTCTGTTGCAGGTATTACGTTAATAGTGTTTATTGACTTAATAAAACAATAGAAAACAATTAATTAGGCATCACTTCTTTGACATACAGCTTAGATTTGTTTTATTTAGGGACAAGTACTGTTTCTTAAGCCAAGTTTTAGCTGCAATAAATTGTTAAGATTTAAGATCTTCTTTACTCACATTTTCCCTATAAAAAAATTTACTTTGACGTTCGGTTAATATGCTATTTTACCATAAATTTACGAAATTAACAAACTCAGATGATTTTTAGTTTGAGCACTCAAAATTGTCGCTGGGATGTTCAAACATTTGTAAGAAAATCGCGATTTTATTAGCCCTAGGATTTCAATTTCATTCTCAATTCATCATTAGGCACGGCAGTAATTGTTTGAGGGTTGTATTTATAAACAAATGTACGTGAACACCACACACTTTCTGACTAGATGACATAGCTACCCAGTACTCTCTTACCAAAAAAAATGGAGGCAAAATCGTAAGAAGATAAATTAAAACCCTTCTTGTTTAACGCATTCACTGTCACCACTAATCATATCCCAATAAGTGCTGTTGAGGCTATGCAATGTTATGTACCGTTGGTCCTTATAAGTAAGGTGTCCATAGCTCATTAAGTCGTTTAGAAAGAGAAGTTAACAGAGAACTTCGCAATAACTCCCTCCTCCTGCTTTATTTAAATTGGTGAAAATAGTGACCACTAGAGTAAGTTTTGCAGAACAACATAGCTTCTATTTTGGTAAAAGGGAATGCTCCTTTGATTCTTATTACTGTAATATGTCGTAGACACTGCAACATGTTCAAAATGCTGAAGACTCGCGTTAAAGTTTATAGGGTTAATTTTTACATTCTTACTATTTTGCCTCGATAATTGTGTTTACCTATATTTATGATTCAGCTACATTGGTGTTAGATTAGGTCAGGGACGACTTTTTTATTTAAAGACATTCAACACAAATGCAGAAGAATCATAACAAATTATTAAAACAAAGCACCCCCCCCCCCCCTAATTTAATTCAAACGACGAAAATAAATCAGAAACCAATTCTCCTCCTTATTTCTGATCATTTCAAAAATGTGTGTATACAAAAAATATAAATACATAAATATTGATTATTTTATTTGGCAGGATAAGACCTTTGAAGCATTTTTGTGGTACAAAATGTATGTATTTTTATTTGTATATTAAGTAGTATTCCTATTTGAATGTCTTTGTGGACATCTTCTATATGCTGGAAGTACATAGGCTATTGCTTTTCTAGTATATGAGGCTTCACTTAATATTAGAAAGATATACAATGAATAAACATTATTTGATGTACAGCAGGGGAAATATATTCACGTACCACCATAGAACCCTGTTGCAATGACGCAACGCGTTAAACGCCAGGCTATGTCATACAAATGTCATGCGTATGTCGCACGCTTAGAATTAAAGAGACCCATTTCTGAATTACGCACGTCCCAAAATATCACCTTAACTAAAAGACATAGGGTTTAATTTTGGGAAATGTCACATTCAGAGTTGAGTCGCTTTAATTCTAAGCGTGCGAATGTCTCTTCGACTAGGTTCTACGGTGGTAAGTGAATTTATTTTCCCTACTGTACCTACATTACGTTTGCATATGGATCTATGCAGGAGACTTAATACGAGAAAATATTTTATAATATTACACTTAAATAGTAAATTACATGTAAGGTAACACAAATAAAGAAAGGCTTTAAAACATTGTACGAAAGGCACAAATAATTTAAGTACTAAACTATCAAAACGTTAAGTAATCTAATGTATCCTTAAGTAAGATTTAAAATGACAATTATAAATATATATTTTATAGAAATATTACAAGGGTGATTCGGGCGTTTCGACCGCTCGTTGCCATTTAAAATGGCGGCACTATACGTTGCTATCGATATTTACTTATTCGTCATGTTTGGGCGAATACTGCAATGTGTGGAGGCAGCTATTCGTCTTATTCACTAAAATACGACAAAAACCCGAATAGCGAATAACCTGGTCCGCCGGCTTTTCGGTTTTTGGCGAAAAATCAAAGGACTTAAGTTGTCCGTATTAGCTGTAACTTGACGTTGTTACTGATAGCGCAAATTGTGTATCTTTGCAACACTTTCGTTTTAAAAAACTTTTGAAAAAAACGTTCGAACTTCTAACTAACTTTTAATAATAATAAAAAGCATTTACCAGACGCACGCTAGCTTTGTTGCGGATATAAAGTATGTCCCTTTCTGATCAGTTAACGTGTGCAAAAGGGCAAGGGAAAAATCCGCAATAAACGGAGCAATGTAGGCAACCTGTGCCTGTGTAGGGCTTTATCAAGAGTTCATTCAATCATTATCTCAGTTACGGCAGTTAAAGACGAGCGGGTAAAACGCCGAAGAATTACCCACAGTCGAACAATTTAAAACTGTTCGATATAATTACCTATAGGTACTTACATTGAGGCGTGTTGTTTTAAAAAAAAAATAAAACGTAATTTATTTATAGCCATCGAAAAGACAACTGTGTTGTGTACGCGAAAAAAAAACGAAAAAAGCATGTTAGCTTAATGCAAAATTGTTAGGTCAAATTTTAACGATGTGCGCATCTTCATTATTTTCGTTCTGTACAATAAAAAAAATCACCCTCTATTAAAATAAAAGAAAATGCTTTGTTGGTAAGCGCATCACGTCAGGACGGCTAGACCGATGTGGCTTTTGTTTTGAAATTTTTGTAATAATCCGGATTATGTTTAAAAATAAAATTGGAAAGTTTCCCTGTGTTTTTTCCAATTTGATAAAACTGAACGTATTTTTTTCTATGGGTTTTTTGCATTTAGACGGGACAACGTTTGTCGGGTATAATGAATGCAAAGCTTAAAAGTTTAAATTACCTCCTAATACTGAAAAAAAAAAATTCTTAGTACACTATTGAACCGATTTGCATCAAATATGGATGTGATAGTCCAAAAACAACACCCTGTCTAATAAGAAAAACTGCATCGAATCGGTTTATAAATGTATAGGACCTACGATGACATAGCAAAGTATAAGTACATATAGTAGGCCGACTCCTTTGTCGCGGCGAAAAAAGCCGACAACTGACTGACAGCAAGTGTTAGGGTTGTCACAAAAGTAATTTAATTAATCATTTCTGTATTTTAGTAACATTTTTGGCACGCTACTAGACAACGAAGAAAATCTACAGCTAACTCACTAATCTTACCTTTTTACATAGGAACAAATATGTTTGCCTAGAAGTGTTATATAAAGTACTTAAGTTACTGTACATAAAAACGTAGTCGCAAAGATCTGATTAAATTGTCAGATTAAAATCTATTCATACTGTTTTTACTGGTTTAATTAACATTTTCTTTATGTCTTTTAATTCGCCTCTTAATAACCACCGTTATTAATTAATTAGATTATGTAACTACATAATTAATATATTAGTTTTCGGATTTTTTTACCGGTCTTTGTGGCAAACCTATTTAGAAATGGACTTCCCAAGTCTGTTTTTAATGCTGAGACTGAATTGACAGGTAACAAATACGGAAAAAATGTCAAGTGTAAGGGCTGGAATGTCAAGTTAGTCTCTGGATTAAAAATGGACAAGAGTTACATGTGTTATTTTCACAATCGATATAAACTGTAAAATTTTAATCAACTGGACAGATAGAAAAAATATTCAATTTTAGCCCAATCTTGTGCTAAAAAGAATGGCCGTACATTGCTGCCAACATTACGCACTACCATTTATTGGATTTATTGGTATCGATCACTATCCATGTCTAACTACCTCTTCTATAAGGGCTTTTATAAATTACGGAAACAATCACGTTTTGTTTACAGACCAGATGCGACAGGTCGATACGATATCTTAAAGTAGGAGTAAGACGAGTCTTCCAGCGAAACTCGAAGGCCTTATTAAGATCTCACACATAGACAAAGGTTGATCTTTGACCCTAAGTACATATCGAACTTGTAAAATGTCGCCTAATCTGGACGCCTCTTTCGTAGAGAGAGCGTAACGTAGTGTTTGCGTATCCGCAAAAAATGGTACAAAATTTCCTCCTCGACAATTACAGCAATTTTTAAACTTAAGCAGTGGAGCCAACATCGCACACACTAGCTAAGGTGGCCCTATCAATGCTGGCATATTCCTTCCCCGACCGTGGCCTCGCAGCGTGGCGGTCAGCAGACACATCACACGAACTAAACGACGACACTGAGAGAGACTCCATGTAGTCTGACGTATCGGAAGCACCACTCGAAGTACTCTTGTTGGTGAGTTGGCTGTGCCGTGCTGTTATGTCTGTGTCCGCTGTTGAAGAGAAGATGACACATACTTTAATTGGATATTGATATTATAGTTACTAGCGACCCGTCCCGGCATCGCACGGCACTCGGGATGTAATGTATATAAAACCTTCCCTAAAAATCTCTAAATAACAGTGAAAACCGTATCAAAATCCGTTGCGTGGTTTGGATGGAGAAGGTGGCCAAAGATACACTATAAAATTCTGGACAGACAGGCAAAACAGCGACTCTACTTTATACTCGTACCATGTAAAAAAAACGGGTCGGATGCGAGCAGCAACCCTAATTATTTCAACTGAAGCTGATCTTTTGACACATTTGGTTCAAAACACCCTGCTAAATCCTGTGACCTCGAGGATACTGCAGTGGTCAATAATTTAAATTGATTGACTTTAAAAATAAAATATGACCTCGTCGCCATTTTTAAGCTAAATCACGTTTAAGGCGTCGAGTATAGTTTTCGATTACTTAAAGAAATTATTTTTGTAAAATAGGTACCGTTTGACAGCAACTGAATTCAAATAACATATAAAGTTAGGTTAGGTTAATGTTACTTGGGTAAATCGTTGTTCGATTAAATGACAGGTATTTTGGGTCTTCCATCATTAAAAAGGGGAACTTACTGTGTCTCTTCTTCCGTCTCGTCAAAGTGTCCACATCGCACGAATTCGACTTAGTCATCGTCGCGACCTCTTCAAAGTGAAATGTCAGATTCCTCAGCGGGTCCGACGAATTGGACTTCACGAACGGCCCGTGCACCGGCGTTAGCGCCCTCCTGATTGGCTTGTTGGTTTTCAAGTATTTCTTAGAGCTCCTCCCATTGGTCACTGGCATTTCAAAGTCGAAATCACCCTTGTGATGCTTTAGAGACCCTGTTGACACCCCAGAGTCGTTAGAAGACGACGAGTCCCTATTTTTATCAGATTTACTCGGAACACTGGATGACCTTCTGATTTTAACAGCGTCTCTGAACCTAGTCACAAAAGTGCTCTCGCTTTTTGTCTCCGGGGGTTTTAACGTTTCTTTTGGTATCACTGGTTCGTTAATGATTGGTATGCCTTCGTTGATGCATTCGTTTTTTCGTGCTTTTCTTAGTACTGTCGGCGTGAAGCATTGGTTAAAATCGTCGTAGTGTCTTTTAGTGAAATCTGCTGAGCTAGACCGCCTAGTGCTGATCGTGTCGGACTCTGAATGTTGTGTCGGATCGGACACATGGCTGATCCTGCTGATATTGTCCGAGCAGTTCTTGTTACTGTTGCTTGAACTACTAATTTCTAACGGTTCCATGTGCATGTAGTTTGAGTGTTCATTGCAGCATTCTGCAGATGGGTGTACAGTGTTAGTCGTCGCTGTAGAGATATCGTCATCGTTTTCTGGTATGTCTTCCAAAGCGTCTAACTCTTCTTGACTGAAGCCAGCGCTCCTAAGTATTTGTAAGGAACTTTCGAATTTCTCTAAAGTAGCCGAAAGATCCACATTGGCATAGTTGCAATTATGCACTCTGGGTGCAGGTTTTTCCTGTAAAGGGGTCACGTTTACGTAGTTTGAGTGTGTTTCGTTATTTACAGTGTCAGGTTCTTGGTTTTTGGCTTCGCTGCAGGTGCAGGTTTGGTTGAGAAGGCATTTTAGTTTCTTTGGTGTGTCGTATAAGCTTGTAGGGTCGCTGCCGTCGATTGGGTGTTCCTGAAAAAAAAACAAAATAGCTTTAAAACATTTCAACAGCTTTGACATACCTATATTATATCGGAGCATTTATCTTTTCCACTATATTTTTCATCGTGCGAATTATTCCCTAAAATCCTCAGGCCAACGGGCTAGTTGAACGTTTGTAAGATCCGTATTCACAGTGCTAGTCCCAGACATCCCGCATCCTCGTCCCTTGGCAATTCATACACATCCGGAATCCTTACTCAATTTGCTTACATGTTATTTACCCGACGTACAAATCCCCCGGGCTGGTCGCCAGTGTGTTGTTATTGAATTAAGCCTCTAAAATCTGTTTTAATAGGGCAGCCAAATGTGCAGCTTTTGGCGGTAAGCACTTGCTTAAGTAAGTGAATTGCTAAGTACGTTTAAATTCAGAATACAAAGTATGTTTCATTTTGACTGAGTTTAGGTAATGAAATTTGAATGTTTCAGAGGAAGATAGGTAATTAATTGACGATTAAGTTAGCATGGTTTATTAAAGTGATAATTAACGATAATCGCTGGTTTTGACAAGAAGAGATATTGATAATATTTTACTCAAACTTGATGCTAGATTTTGTGTACCTCGCCAATAATAAATTAATAATAATATTTAGTTACTAAGATTGCGGTTGGAATGAAGAATTGTTCAATATTCACTAAAAGTTCATTTTTTGTCACTCTTATTTGCAAATTATAATTAGAAAGCAGTTGTACGGAATAAGGAAAACTGGCGAATTTGAAATACCGAGCAGTTCTATTTTAATTTTCTAATAACGAGTTTTTGAACGATTGAAAATAAAAGTTCTTGTTACGAAAATCGTATTTTATAATACAAGCCGTAACGGAACAGTGGAATTAAGGCGGAATAGTCTTTAATTTGACGCACATGAGTGCTATCAAAGGATAAATATGCAAAGAGCCCTAATTTCCCTGCAAACACGAAACAAACCTGTGATAAAAACAAACTTGAACACAAAATGAAAAACCAAGTGAAATTTCTTGCTTGCTCACCTGTATTAATGGCATGGGGGTCTTTGGCACGTCGTAATTTTCGTAGGGGCCGCTGAACTTCTTGCGGCAGCAGCACGGCTTGGCCTGCCAGCACTGGCAGCCGGTCTTGGCTGGGATGGAAGGGCAGCACACGGGGCTGCCGCGCTTCGAGTCTGCTGAGAAATGCTTGCGTCACTACTTAGACCATTAAGAAGTTAAGGCATCATCATTAAAAAAACTCTTTTAAAAAAAATTAAAAACTCTTTATTGCCAAAGTATACAACAGAAATCAAAAGAATTACAAGGAAGGTTATGTACACAAAAAAAAACAGTGCAAAAATATAGTTAAACTGTAAGTCTACACTTGGCAATGGGTACCGGGCTCAGCGTATGCTAGTTAACATCCAGCATACGCTCATTATCATCATCTCAGCCACAAGAAGTCCACTGTTGAACATAGACCTCCTATGTTCAACAGTGGACTTCAGTTAAGGCATAGTGCAAGGAAATATGAAACTGTGTTTAGCGACAAACACCTCACTCCCCTCTGCCTGCTAGATCTGAGGGGCGGTACCAGAACAGCAAAGTGCTGTGCGGCAATATTACTTTGTAATTTTACTGTACCGCAGGCAAATTAAGTGGTTATTTTTCCCAAAAACTCCAGAACAAGATTTTCTTTATTAATATATTATTTTTGTATATGTCGGATCCAACGCTTTGTCAGACGTGACGGGTCGATACCCCTCCCCCCTGCGCAAGCGCTTGTCGGAAATACAAAAAAAGTAGGAAAATTTTCAAATTGTTTAGTTCAGGATCTGACTGAAACTAGGCTTTCAGTATTCTGTACGTCCCTTACACCCTGTGTACAAGTATGACGGTCAGTGCTGTCCCAGTAAGTGGCAGGTCGGTGACTGACCAGGCTTGTCGAGGGCGCGCGGCACGGAGTACTCGGAGGCGCTGCCGCTGGAGCGCGAGTAGATGCTGGCGCGGTCGGAGTCGGCGCGCTTCTCCGCGATGCCCTCCATGGTCCACGCCGGGGACATCATGGACCCCGGAGTGCCCACCGACGAGCCCCTGGAAACATTGCAAGGACGCTGATAACACGAGCACAGATTGGGTTCAGAATAACCGATTTTTGAGGAAACACCTGATGGGCCATTCGTGGAAACACTGGAAACCAGTGACCTCAAAATCGCTTATCGGCTTTTAGGCCTCCCCCTCCGTGGGCTCGTGGAAACCTCATTCACCATACGAAATGCAATATCAAGCTACACTTCAAGCCGGTATTCCGTGAATGTTCACGGTGGAGCCGGCTTATTCGTATGGCAACAACTAACTGGCTACCATTTACAGGCCGCACTAGCGGTTACGAAAGATATGAAGACCCGCCCGTAAAGTGCCTGACAATTTAAATAGCCTGAGTTTAGGAAGTTAAAATTGTTTGCTTGTGATCGTGATCGTGTATCTGTACTAGTATAGTATAATGTAACCTATGTTTTATTTACAAAATAGGAAGAGAAACAAGCAAGTGGGTCACATGATGGTAAGTGATCATCACCGCCCATAAACACCCCCAACACCTAAAAGACTACAGATGTGTGGCCAACCCAGAGGACTAAGATGGAGTACCACTAATATCACCAGCTGGCTTGCTCTCCACGCCGGAACACAACAGTGCAAGTATTGCTGCTTAGCGGCTGGATTAGCGAATAAGATGGTGGTAGCGATCAGGACAGACCTTACACAAAATCCTACCACCCGCCAACATGAAAATTACATGTGTCATTACATATTTAATACTTCTGAATTAGAATCAAGTTGTTATTAAGTTAGCTATACATAATTAATGGCTGGTTCGTAAGTTAAACTTTGACTTGGTCCTTAGAAACTAATTTGTAAGTCATTGCTTAGTTAGAGACATAATTTAGTCTGATTGATGATTAATTGAAGAGGCTGGGTATAATTGAGCGGAGTGGCCTTGGTTTCTGTTCGCTTCAAAAGGCTTTGTAGGTAGACTAATCTGTCATCTTGTTGACTGTTGCCTCCAGGAACACTTTAGATTCTTGAAGTGATTTGTTAACACAAAGCTAAAGTAAAGGATAAGACAATGAATGTGATGACCTGACAAGTAAGATACCTGTTTTTAAGCTTCTCAGAAGCTAAAGCCATGTCACGGCCACGACAAACGACTGAGGTTCTATGCCTAAGAGGCATTACAAGTCTTCAGGAATTAAAATTTCCTTTATAGTGAAATCTTAAATATAATTTAAGAAAAAAATGATAAATTTTAGTGACCTGTAGTGATGGAAATAAAACAATATATTGTGTATATTACATTGAATTAAATTTTGGACGTTTCGTGCCCTTCTCATTTTTATTAATTATCCCTATACATTTTTCGTAGTCGCTCTCCATTATTTCCTTATTCGATTTACGTATTAGAATTACGATTTTTTATAAGTGTAGGCATAGCATGTCTACCATTGAAATATTTAGACTTTAAAATTGGATTTTTCCAATGGACGCAAAAGAGAAAAGAACGCCCACATTTTCTCTTTAATTAACTCAATGTTTGTGGCTCACTTCTGCAATTAAATGATGAATGACCATGCTCTATTGTTTGCTTTTAATGACGCAAATTATAAATATTACTTTTAACCTTAGACTTCTTGGAGTTATGTCTATGTTTCCAACTTAGTACTGGGAATCATAAGAAGTTACTGCCAAGTCTCCGTCGTAGCCGACAGACACTTTTTGCAGCGATATTACTATTTTCGCGATTCAAAAGCCCGTTTCGCACACTTGTGACATTATGCAAAAAGTTGCCTTGGGTCCTTTGGCTTTTTTTTTCAAAATTATAGTTCGAACATTCTTTACTTACATTACAGACCAGAACCATGATTATAGTCGGCGCCATACGGCCAAAATGTCCAGCTACGTTAAACATATTTACATTTATTAAGCCTCGTTTTACACTATGAATATGAGTGAACATCGTGAAGTCTAAATTCGGTGACGCAAGCGAACTAACCGTATCTTAAGTCAGTATAAGAAGTCAGAAAGGGAAGAAAAAGTGGCATTTTCGCCTTGCCTCAAGAGCTGTATTTTTTACTCACCTAGTCAAATGGCTGATCTTTCCAATGCAGCTGGAACAGCGAGGCAGCGAGGTAGGTCTCCTGAACTTGTCGTCACCTTCCATGCTAGAGTCCAACTCTGAGAGGCAGTGCATGGTCTGGCTCCCAGGGGCCCAGGGGGACACGGAGCGGAGGGATGGGAACCCGTCCTCCATGCTGCTAGTGTCGGAGAAACGTTTCTCCAGGACTGGGGAAGAAAAAGAACAGTTGAGGAAAAAAAAGATTACTACTTTTGCACCGGTGCATATTGCTCGCACACAACTAAACGCCGCTGACAGTGCTGGCGGGGTCCTACGAACTTACGAGCGTTTGCTCATACTCAGCAACACAAATCTGGCTGAAGGCCACTCCAGGTGCAGTGTCTGTGACGGTACTCACCAGACCCAGTCCTCGACGCGATGCTGAGCCGCGACTGCGCATCATGACTGTACATGTTGAGGAGGTCCGTCAGCTCCCTCCCCCCCTCAGCCGCGAATACGAACAGTCCCTCCCCTTTCCCGCACCGCGAGCCCCCCTCCACGCAGAACCGCTTGTCCACGATTCCGAAACGTCTGAGGAAGAAATCGTAAGGTTAACTATTTAATCTACACTAATGTAATAAAGAGGTAAACTTTGTTTGATTGTATAGGGGTGGGGGGTAATCTCTGGTACTAAAACACCGATTTCAAAAGTTCTTTCACAGATAGAAAGCTACACTATACCTGGTAGACATAGGCTACTAATTTTACGCAAACGAAGTCGCGAGCGTCCGCTAGTACTTTATATTTTATTACTCAAACTTACTAACAAAAACACTCAAAAACGTCTGAGGACCAACTTTTCAGTAGGTGTGGAAAAAGTTTTCGGTAAGTAGATCAAAACATATCTTATGGCATATAATTCTTTTTCAACTTTACTTGTTTTTTTATAAACAGTCTCATTCTCATAATGTTAATTCGAATGACATCCCTCAAACTATGTATAATGCCGCTTCACCAGTTGTACCGCAACTGTCACGACAGTCATACTACCCGTAGCTTAGTGGGGACCATCGACATAGGAAGACAATAGATCTGCTTACTTGTTCGGATTGTTACAAGCCTAGCGTCACCACTTTGCGATTCAATATCCGGTAAAATCATAAATGCGGCCTTTCAATATTTAGCCATTCAACTTTGAATCTTATCGTAAGTGAATAAAGTGCTTCTAAGTTGTCTAACTAGCAGCGTCACAGGCGTCGGATAGCAGAACTAAAAATATGACGCCAATGTAAAACGTACAAAACGCAGAGCTGTTTACTTGACAATTGGCATACAATTTTATTCAGGCTATCCAACATAGTCTACCAAATAGACTATGGTCGGCTACTCTGCCACTGCGTTGTTCTATAGTTTTCTCATTTCGATGGTGAGGACCTAAGCGTCAGGGTTGTCTCGCTGCGGTGCACTAACAGGCGCTAAGCCGTAGGGTTGCTTGCCACTCACGTGGAATGGGCACTGACTGTCACGCTCGTGCAAGTGTGAAGGATTCCTTTTGTAAAAATTTGGTTGAAAATATCGAACAACATTTTTATTTTTCCCATTGGGTAGATTTTAAAAAATAACTTCGAAGTATGATCTTAATGGTGAACGAACACGTATCTAAAAGGAAATATCCGTTATACCGGTATCAAATTTGTATCCAAGTTACATCACAATACAACACAAATATTCTTTATTAAATTAAACACGATACCGCTACATCTTAAATCAGCAAAATCCCCGACTGTGTATTTTTTTTATGAAATAGGAAGGCAAACAAACAAGTGGGTCACCTAATGGTAAGTGATCACCACCGCCTACAGACACTCGCAACACAAAAGAGATTGCAGATGCGTTGCCAACCCAGAGGGCTAAGATGGAATACCTTTTGTGCCAGTAATTGCACCGGCTGTCTTGCTCTCCACGCCGGAACACAACAATACAAGCACTGCTGCTTAGTGGCAGGATTAGCTATAATTAACTATAATAGTCACCGCCGTTTAAGGAAACCAGCAGTCCTTAGAATGTCGCTGATCCGTTGCCAACCCCCCGCCCTTAAGCTTATATAGAATGTAGAAGCATGGCATTGTTCTTCCAACAAGAAGATACGGCTCTCAAGGTAAAAAGTGACAGATCGTCCTAAGTCCTAGTATGATTAGTATCCAGTATCAAACTAGACTTTGAGTACGATCTATAGCTACTACCCTAAGTTTTTAAAAGTCACGTGGGTTAAGCCATCCGCAACAATTACCCGTAAATGTGATTGTATTTATTTAATTGATTTATTGATTATTGCTTTGAAATTGTAATTATTTATTAACGACATACAATTTTATTTTCATTTCAATTTTTTTTAAATTTGATTTATGACTCTTATGTATTTGACATTTTTTTTATTTGACATTCATATTAAAGATAATTAAAATTTTAAATTTAAATTTCAATTGCGCACTAACATAATTTTGTAAGTAATTATTGTTACTAACGCATTATAGGGTCAGATCCTGCAATAAATGAATTTGAATTTTAATATTGCACGGAACCCTCAGTGTACGTGTAGTACTCGCTCTTAGCAGATTTTTATGACTCAAAGCACTTTGTACCAATTACTAATTCGACTGTTAAAGTACTGTTAACAGCTTAATCCGAGGTCCGTTGAGTAAAATGCTGGATGACAGTTCTGTTGGGTCCTTAGATTGTAGGGCCACCCGCATGTTTTTAATTAGTTTAGTCGCGGTACAGTTGAACTCGAAAACTTGTTTACGAATTGCTATTAAGTTTGTTCTTGTAAAAAGGCTAAATGTGTTGATACTTGAAACCCTTCCTTCTGGCGGTAGTAGAAAGAAAGAAAGAAAGAAAGAAAAAACATTTATTTAAAAGTATTCAACATAAAACACACAAGACGGACAGAATAAAAAAAAACAAAACATTATGTTGAACAGAATCAAAAAGGGCCCCACTCAGCATACTGCCTCGGTAAACCGAGACGCTGATTTTCTGTGAGGTAAACATGTACGAGAAACATTGTTTTTTTTTTATATAAAATGTTACTACACTACATATAAAGAAAAAGTATTTTTGATAGACTCGATCTTAATAAATAATATTGAAATTAATATTTGACCGGACAGAATAACAGACTCTGAAGAGTTACTTACACGCAATTGAGTTTGTTTGTTAATTTTACCGGCTGTTTTGCTCTCCACGCCGGCACACAACAGTGCAAGCACTGCTGCTTAGCAGCTGGATTAGCGAGCAAGATGGTAGAAGCGATCCGGACGGACTTTGCACAAGGCCCTACCACCTCAAAACTACACTTTTATACCATTTTGTCTGCAAGTTACCACTTGCACCTAACGTATTGTAATATTGAGGCTAAAACTGCCGTAGCTGACCGTACCTATTAAGTATAATAATAGCTGTTATGTTTCTATGATTGATGAATGTTCGTAATTAACAAACAATAGGACCATTTCCTGCTCCAACCATTGGCGAGAATTAACTCGTAAAGCGGTAGTTAAACCGCCGAGTGTCGAGCGAACAAGAACTGACCATTTTGTTAGAACGCTAAACTGCGCATAACCTGAGTTTCATGCGAAACAAGAAAGTGACAATATTTTCAAAACTATAAAGAATATTAAAAGAGACAACCTCGCTCGTATACTCGTGACCAAGGCCGTTGAAACATGACCGGAACGTCCAGGTAAATTAACAATGTTTTTATCGCGTCAAAGTCCCGATAAAGTTATAAATATGCAAAAGTTTAAGACAATTTAAAAGAGACAAATCTTACGAACCTAGTTCTAAATCATAGCTACAGCCTCAGTCCCAAAAACAAGGTATAGGGACCTATGTATTGCTCACTAAATTTAATATATAACCTCGTATAAAACCATGATTGCAATGATAAAATTGATAATGAACAAAGAATAACATGGTATACAGACAATAATCAATTTACCACTCCAAAATGAAGTTACACAATAAAGCACCCGCAAACCGGAGTCCCAAAGATTTGCCTCGAATTAAATCTGGTGTCGCGGAAATTCCGACATTCTACGGAATGAAATTATTTGACCGCTACGGGAATGTAATTTGGTGAGTTTCACGGATGACTGGGTTTCAGTCACAGGGAATTTTGGATACGTACTGGAGCAGACTGCCGGATTATAAAAGCATCTATAATACGATCGTAGACATTTCGCGAAAAAAAAAATCTCTCTCTCTCTGCATATTGTCAAGCATATGCGGGTTTTACGAGACCTTGTGTAAGGTGTGTCCACATCCACACAGATATCGCTGTCCGTCTGTTCCGCCGTTAACTCTCGCAGAGCTATAAAAGTGGTACAAAGGGATGTCATTACCGATCCCAGGACTGGCGCCGACAGCCTTTGAGGCCCCAACGAGTAGTTGAAGTCTTTGAAAATAAAATGTGGCTTCTTAAACTTGTACGAAATTTACACGTATTGTATGGTAAAACCGGTACTTTAAAAGGCTCAAAAGACTGTGTCCCAAGTTTACTATGTAATTTTCCTCAATAATTTAAGATTTAAATCCTTAAAAATATTGGTGTTATAAAAACCAATATTTTAAATGTAATTTATAATAATAATATATAATAAATTTTGGAACCGAAATTTCTTTCGATTTTTATTTTAAATGTTTTTTAACATTCAAATTATTAAATTAAAATTGTAATGACAACACAAAGAAAAATTAGGGCAATGGCAAGACCTGCCATTGCCCTAATTTTTCTTTGTGTTGTCATTACAATTTTAATTTAATATGTAATAATTAAATAATAATTATAAGTTTAGTGTTATTGTAATAATGATCACTGTTATAAAAGAGCGGGATCTCCTGATAAAAGTACCTACAGTCAAGGAAATTGAAACACGTACCACCATAGGACCTAGTCGAAGAGATATACCACAGTATAGATATAACCAGTAAGGAATCTACGTACAAACGCTCGGAACCGACGCACGCACACAGACGCACGCTCAACACGGCCGCTAAGGCTGCTAACGCGACTGACGGCCGCCTTAGCAGCCTTAGCGGCCGTGTTGAGCGTGCGTCTGTGTGCGTGCGTCGGTTCCGAGCGTTTGTACGTAGATTCCTTACTGGTTATATCTATACTGTGGATATACGCTGACATTTGTATGACATAGCCTGGCATTTAACACGTCACGTAACTGCGATAGGGTTCTAAGGTGGTACGTGAATATATTTCCCCTACTGTACGTCAGCACTTACTAGGAGGTCTCAAACCTGCCTTATTGTTAAACCAATAAACTAAGTATTAAACTATTTTCATGAATTTCATTTCGGCATTTTAGATTAACCTAGCGACCATAATTGTTGCAAAATGATTGAAACAGATTTGTTTAATGAAAATAAAATATTATTACGCCTTCAACTGTACGAAATTTACACGAAAATCTAAGAAGCGGTACTTTGGTAAAATTGTATTGCATGTTTACTATGTAATTTGCCTCAATATTTCGGCAATCTGAATCGGTTAAGTGACCGTTGCAAAATGATTAAAATATAAACCAAAAATTTTGACAGGGTGATTTTTTTTATTATAGAAATAGATATACGAATAGACAGAATAGAAGATATAATAGCCTGTTATTAAGCAAATCTTAAACAAACTGTCCGGTCCGTTATTTGATTTTTACCCTCCGTTGTAATTAAGCTTTCAGGATTCAAGTTGCTTCATTAAATATTCAAAGATTTCGCAATGATTTTTAAGTATTTCGTCTTTTAAGGTTGAACGTGAACGTTTAAAACGTTTCAGTGCAAGGCCAAAAATTATCATTTAATTTTTGCGATGTGGACTTTTTGCATTTTGCGTCAATTACATTTTAACCCTTTTATTTTTTTAAATTTGGCAGATTGTATTTTGAAATATTTTCTGTCAGTCTAACCGCCTGAATTAAATTCGTTACAAGACGTGAAATAAACCGTCTAATTTGTTTAGTTTCGATGTCTCCAAGCCGAAAAATAATTGTTAGCTTACACCCAGATTTCATTAGATGATCAATTTTAAGTTTCCTGCCATTATGCCAACTTCTGAAACCTAAGGTGCTCATGTCAAAGCTTATACACCCCAGTTTTCCCTCTAATAGATTGAGTAAACACTTCCCCTGCTGCTTGAACCCGCTAAGCTTTATGCTGCATCGCATCTGTTAACTTCCTTACTTCAGCACGTAAGCCGTTAAGGACGTTATTAGGCAAGTTAAATTGTTAGATTAAATCGTCTTAAGTTAACAAGTAAAGCTTATCAAGTATACGTAGAGTAGTAGAGGGTTAAGACTTAACCATTTTGATAAAACGGCGATGACTTTTCCGAGCTTGTAAAGTTTATTTATGAGAAACTAAATTTGACGGGTGGTAGGACCTTGTGCGAGGTCCGTCCGGATCGCTACCACCATTTTGCTCGCTAATCCAGCCGCTAAGCAGCAGTGCTTGCACTGTTGTGTTCCGGCGTGGAGAGCAAGACAGCCGGTGTAATTACTGGCGCAAGAGGTATTCCATGTTAGCCCTCGAGGTTGGCAACGCATCTGCAATCTCTTTGGTGTAGCGGGTGTCTATAGGCGGTGGTGGTCACTTACCATCAGGTGACCCATTTGCCTGTTTGCCTTCCTATTTAAAAAAAAGGTTCCACGGTGGTAGGTGTTTGGATTTCCTTGACTGCACGTACCACCGTAGAACCTAGTCCAAGAGACATACGCATGACTTTTGTATGACATAGCCTGGCGTTTAACGCGTCGCGTCATTGCGATAGGGTTCTAAGGTGGTACGTAAATATATTTCCCCTACTGTACATAAATACTTATACATCTTAAGCACACAAAATGGTTTTCCTAACTGCAAAATTTGATCAGATGCCGAATTGAGCGAGTTACGTTACCCCGCTTTCATACGAGCATCGCCTGGGGCTCTCCTTTGATATTATCCTATCTTTTAATGGAAACTCGAACATTATACTTCTTTTATCTTTATCTTGGATTGCGGACTGACGAACACTGGGACTCTTATCGCCTGCTTTGATTAAAAAGCACTCTTTTGAATTAAACGGTAGTGAGGCGCGATCGTATCTTTGTGGAGGGATGCTTCGATTTTTGCTGGGAGATGAAGTATTTCTGGTATTTATTGAAGAAAATTCAAAACAGACTACGACCACTCAATAAAATAGAAGCAATTTATATCAGACTGGATATGCCCATAGATAAATTGAAACCTTAAAGACTAACATAAGTAACTCTGTAATGTGAGCACTTTCTCGCGGTGTCAGTTAGCTGGTCAAAAAAGCGCCGGATTGTGATACCTTTCGGCCAAAACTTTTTCCTTGTAAAATGGACAGCTGGCAAGTTGGAACTCTCGCCACAAATTAAAATTCACAAATAAATAATACTAGTTCAAGTACAGAAGTGTCTCTTCCAACAAAAACAAGAGTCCTACTGTAACCCTCTCCATTTATTGTGGGACCATTACAGATGGACTGCGTTTAAACTGCCAGCCAGCTGCAAAATTGCAGTTTAAATGCAGTTTTTATGCGGTTGGCATAACTGTAACGAAACTGCAAACAAACTGTGCAGTCCGCTTGCAGTTCTTATGGCTACAGCCGGTGTGCAGTCATGAGCAGTGCAGTAACATTATGACATCTCAAACACTTTGCAGGTTCTATGAACACTAAATAACTGCTTCTATCCGTTTTGCACTTTGCTAGCTTTTGCCCGCGACTTAGTCCGCGTAGACCTGTTTAATTGAATCAAGCAAACGTGCACCCAACATGCAATCTGCAATATTTCCTGGACAAATTAATGAGATCTAGTTGCTTTGCTGCTTCATAGCAGCAACGCCGCCGTGATGGCATCGTCACGGCGGCGTATAACTCACTTTTTGCTATCCCGTAAAAACTGCATTTTTACGGGATAAAAGTATCCTATGTGTCAATCCAGGTTATAAACTATATGTCTGCCAAATTTCATCCAAATCCATTCAGTAGTTTTTACATGAAAGAGTAACAAACATCCATCCATACTTACTAACTTTCGCGTTTATAATGTTAGTAGGATTTTCAAAGTGTGGGTAATTATAATAAGTCCAAGGAGAGCAGAATATATCGTATTAGTTTTATTAACCATAGTCAAAAGTTGATAGTTGAATGATAAACTTATGTCATTTATTTTTTATTCACGGCTAGCTCCAAATAAAAGGCGTACGTGACTGGGTTGCCAACGTCTAGCGGCCGCACGACTTCATCGCGCCGTGGTCTTTGGAGTGAATTTTAAAAAGTTAATCAATGTTGCCAGTTTTTGAGATTTTTGGCAATAAGAACAATAACATTTCATATAATTAGACCTTTTAATATGTGAATAAATTAATCGCTAATCCTGCCGCTAAGCAGCAGTGCTTGCACTGTTGTGTTCCGGCATGGAGAGCAAGACAGCCAGTGCAATTACTGGCACAAAGAGGTATATCATCTTAGTCCTCTGGGCTGGCAACGCGTCTGCAATCTCTTTGGTGTTGCGGGTGTCTGTAGGCGGTGGTGATCACTTTACCATCAGGTGACCCACCTGCCTTTGCCTTACTATTTCATAATAAAAAAAATTACAGGTTAGATTTCACTGTTCCCTTATTAATTCCGTAACCGTCACGGACGCGATCTTTAAACAACGAATTCTTTTTTAGTTCGTAACTACCAGCGTCTATCTCGAAAGGATTCTTTTTATTATAACAATAAAAAGTTCCTGCTTTTCCTAGTACAAAGGCTTTGTGGCTTTTTTATGACCGGAAGTGTAAGAACAGGGGGCGCAGTAGTGCAACGCCAAGTTCTGAGGCGCACTCCCGGACTTTGCATAAATTAAGGTCGTATTAAGGTTGCAAAAAATACTTATAACTTTTTTTATTTAAATATTCACAATCAGGACGGGTGGCAGGCCCTTGTGCAAAGTCCGTCCGGATCGCTACCACCATCTTGCTCGCTAATCCTGCCGCTAAGCAGCAGTGCTTGCACTGTTGTGTTCCGGCATGGAGAGCAAGACAGCCGGTGTAATTACTGGCACAAGAGGTATTCCATCTTAGCCCTCTGGGTTGGCAACGCATCTTCAATCTCTTTGGTGTTGCGGATGTCTATAGGCGGTTGTGTGCACTTACCATCAGGTGACCCACCTGCTTGTTTGCCTTCCTATGTCATAAAGGGGTGTATTATAAAAAAATGCGTACTTACGGAAGTAAACTAGTTTTTCCTGGGCTGGTCAATTCATCAACGTCAATTGAGCCATTAGCTCTATTTAGAGTAACCGGGCCATTAACTTTCGATCTAACTACGAACTGTAAAAACACGGCGTTTCTATGTTTGTTTTATTTGTTTACTTGCGTTCGTTTCATTATTTTATTAGGGAAATAAAATATTGTGACCCCAAAGTCGTAAAAGGCCAATCTCTCATCTCACTCTGGAATACGAAATTTGGTGGTTTCGTCTATGATACTCGTATCAAGGTTTGTATTGAGAAAGTTTTATGCTCAGTAGTTTTGCATACAAAATTAACAACTGCGGATATTTTACTTTCATAGTTTTATAGGCTTATTTTTGATACTAGTTTGATATCATGGAATATGAAGAGGAGGTTAGACGTGGAGTGATGACTATAATGCAACGATTTAATTGCTAAGGGGTGAGTAGGGGCGGCCAATTGCCATTTTTTTTATACAACATCGGAAGGCAAACGAGGAAGTGGGTCACCTGATGGTAAATGTAAACCACCGCCCATAGATACCCGCTACACCTAGGAGATTGCAGATGCGTTGCCAACCTAGAAGGCTAAGATGGAATACCTCTAGTGCCAGTAATTGCACCGGCTGTCTTGCTCTCCACGCTGGAACACAACAGTGCAAGCACTGCTGCTTAGCGGCAGGATTAATGAGTAAGATGGTGGTAGCGATCCGGATGGACTTTGCACAAGGTTAAGTCCGGCTTTATCCGGACGCCTGGCAACGACGGGCTAGACGCACTGACTTACGTAGCAAGTTACCGCGTGTCACAGCTCATCCAAGTGACGTACCATAGTTTCCACGTATACTTTTAATATAACTTTTATGAGTATTTGTAGTTATAATATGGTTGTTAAATGGTCATGTTAACGTGGAAATGAGCGTCATAAATCTGAGCGAGCGCCATGATTTACCGGTCCATCATTATTAATGGAATATTCGATATGAGTGCAGAGTGGAATCGATGGAATCGGAGCGTTCGTTTTTGGGCGACAAAAGATATTTACCCTGTCATATTCAAATTTCTTGATGTTGTAGCGCCAAGAGCTATAAACGGTCTGTATAACAGAGTTGATGTGCGTTTAATACAAGAAAACTTTACCGTGATGAGAAAAATGTGTAAAGTAATGGGTAAATTATTATGTATTTAATAACTTTTGTACAGTCAAGGAATTAAATTTCCAACCCACCTAAGGTTCAATAGCATATAGCAAACTGTCACCATAAGAGCTATAGAGGAAGACGTTAGTTTGACATGTCGACCTTAATGCATTGTGGATGTCAGACGACATTTCAACGAAATGGGTAGGGAATTAAATTCCTTGACTGTACAATGAAAAACCGTTATTGATATAATTTTCATTCTAATTTACCGCCAGATCTTTAAAAGGTAAAACTAGTTGTGGCTAAGTCCTGTTGTTACATATATGTAGTAACATATCAATTTATATTACCACTGTATTGTTATACAGAAATAGATAAGTAGGTAGCACTACCGGGTAGTTCCTTTGCCGCAAAACTCCTGGTAAATAAATAACGATTCAACTCACAGAAAAGCTCCTTAAATCTTATAGAACCTCTACCCGACCAATAGTTGTATACCAGTTGTAAAGGAGCATTATCGCCAATTACGCTGCCGTCAGCGGTGATGGATCGCGATACTCTGGTTCCGTACAACGGAGACCATTAGTCTCGCTCACCTGTCCGTTGCAATGGAACCCTTTTTTGGAACCTATTTGTACCGAATAGTGCCGCGCGAAATAAGGGCTGGATGAAAACGCCGCGCCATTTGACTACACCCGATCTAGGTAAAGAAAAATACAAACTTGGAAAGAGTTTACGCCAAAATTGAAATTACACTAATATTAACAAACTGAAAGTTTGCGTGTGACTTCAATTTTGTTATTTCAAGCGCTAAAACAGCTCAACGAATTTAGATAAAATTTGGAACGGAGATAGCTTTAACCTAGATTAACACACACTATATTTTCGATAAACGAAATCTACGCGGATGAAGTCGCAGGCAACAACTAGTATCTAATAGTTTAAAGTACACAATGTAACTACAGTTGGGAAACGTGCGAAAGGCTTTGGAATTTTATTTCATCCATAACAAAATTCAATAAACCAAACAAAAAAACACTTTAACGCAAACAGTTCTTATGTCAACATCTGTAAAAACCGAATCACTTTAGCCAATTTATTGCAATAACAGAACCAAATCCAACTCAAGCCTTCCCTAAACCCCACTACACAACTCTTAACCGACTCAAATTTACACTTGCTGGCCTAAACGAGTTTTTTCGGCCACATCAGCCCAAGTTACACGCGCCATTTCTCACGGAAACCGCTCTTAACAAAACCGACGTATGTACAAAGGGAATTTAGCAATACATACAACCTTTTAGTTTTGCAAGGCCAAAGGGGCAGCGGATAAATCGTCCACCCGCGAACTCAAGCGTTGGCCACTGTAAATCTTTTGCGGCGGTTTGTACGACAAAATCAATTAATTTGTCCCAATCCCCGGGGCTTCGGTGTTTTTAGTTCATTGACTGAGACGGGTTATTTCTGAGGTTACATAAAAGCTATTTAAGTGGCGAGACGGTGTACAATGCAGAAAAAATTACTAAAGCAATTAATTTGCTAGAATCCGTACGAGTTGTCGTGTGCTACGTTTGTGCGAGAGAAAAAAGAACTTGGAAAGAAAAGATAAATTAAACACTATCCACAGTAGTAGATTTAATTTGTGTCGATTTAATTTAATAGTGGTAGAGACACACTGTAACCAGGTAATGATTGCTGAACAAATCAACTCTCACAAAATAGCGGCGCAAAGAAGTAGCTTGCTTCTGCGTTTCGTACAGTGACTGAGAGATATGGAATGCCATGGGGGAGCGGGGACCTACAAGGCGGCAACCGATTTGCGATTGTCTTGGGATCGCTGGTTCTTATTATTATTATTATTTATTCAAAGAAACAGACTACAAAATGGTCCACATTAGTTAGTAAACAAACAAAAAGACAGACAATCTTATATCTATGTTAGTACGGCAACTTATAATTCTAGACAATTAACCAAACAACAGAAGGGTTACCTTCTGCTGACCAGCACTTGGGCAAAGTGGCGCATGAATGGTGAGTCGTACCTTGCCGCCACAGTTTTCAGGATGGAGTTGACACTAGCCCGCAGCCTGCAGAGCATCGATGCAGTCTTTTTGCGCATGATCGCATAGAAGTCATCTGTTCTAGCCTGCGCAAACATGCCCGAGGCACTGCAGGCCCGTGGCAGCCCCATCAACATCCTGAATCCGTTATTATATTGTACTCGAAGGACGCTGATAGCTCTCTGCGTAAAGCTAGTCCAAAGACTACAGATGTAAAAAACTTGGCAGTGCGCTTATAGGCTGCTGTGGTCACTTTCCACCAAGCGACCCACATGCTCGTTTTCCTCCGTGTACCAAAAAAAAGTAAACATGCCATCTTTTTTTAACTACTAAAGTAACTTAAAGAAAAAGCTAAAAATTCTGTCCCCTGTTCTTGCTATTGCATTGAGTAATGCTCTGAACTCCTATACAACAGTAACACACCCGCCATACGACTAAACATTAGCTAATAAGCCACGGCGCGGTCTTATAAACGAGCACAATTTACACAAGTGGCCAGTGGCTGTACTAATTTCATTATAAGCTAGGAACACGCGTGCCTACTACAGTTCCCCATGGATTCTACCACGACAGTACGATTGGCAGCGCCAAGACAGAGGCGTAAGCGGAATATGCCCTAGAATAAATAACAGTACAGTCAAAGAATTTAATTCCCTACCCTTTCCGCTGAAATGTCGTCTGACATTCGCAATGCATTAAGGTCGATATGTCAAACTAACGTCTTGCTCTATAGCTCTTATGGTGACAGTTTGCTATATGATATTGAACCTTAGATGGGTTGGAAATTAAATTCCTTGACTGTACAAGTACAGACGTTTTACTTCGAATAAAAACTGTGTTTAGGTACAAGAAGAATCCTACTGTTTTTTTTGTTATTTATGCATTTGCATGTATCCTATACTTCACGCAAGTAAATGATTGATTATGATTATGTATAACTTGTATTCATTTCATGCGGCAACTTAATAGCGCCGGCCTTAGTGCAGTGGTGCACCGATATGTATATGCTATTTCATTATATGCTAAATAGGACCTACAACTAGACTATTTGAGAATGATTCCTATTATAAGAGTGATTTGTGAAAGCAGGGCTTTGAATACTTCGTTTATATGTAACTTTACGCATAAAAAAGTCATACAACGGTGTATTTAAAGACAAGTACTACAGCATATGACATGCCAGACTTATGAAATGGTCCGTAATAATGATATGCAAATATGGAACGCAGATTCGAAACTAAAGCGAAAACGTTCTATTCGCTCAGTCAACCAATAACCGTAACCGTTTCACTTTCAACTTGAATTCAATAGACTGAAACCTCATCCTCTACCCCAGTGACCATTACACAACCTCTAATTGCCAGCGTACACTTCAAAATTACCCATAAAAGCCTAATAGCGCCGCATGGGCGATTTTTGAACCGCCAATGATCTCGTACTACGGGCTGTTATACAACCGCTATATGACCGAATTTAGACCATACGGCGAAGGCGAATGGCTCGGGGCTGTTCGCCTTAACCGAACAAACACGCCCTTAATGAGCTTGCCGATAGGAAATAATGGAACTTCTCCGTTGTTCCCGCTTTGATGTGTAATTGGCTTTAGGTTATATTTGACTTTGATGATCTAGAAATGCCTAAGTTTGTTAAGTAGTTATGTAACTATGAAAATACTACGTAAGAATCAGACCGTTGTCGAAAAAACGTCGGAATTTTTCATAGGATTTCAAAAATACTAATGTCGTTTCCGTTCGATAGTAGGTTTTGTGGAGGTAGATAACCTTAAAATGTAATTTTTAATAAATGTATCGAAATTCCACAAGCAACCTAAAGAGATACAATGAGGTTTGCTTATGCAATTTTATATTCTAAACATGTGAACACTCAAGTTTCTCGTGTAAAGAATGTTGTTAAAGCTTAGACATTGTCTTCGAATTTTTTGCAGCCTTATTTAAAGTTAAAAAACAACCCATTATGCTGCTGCAATAAGTCGAGTAATCGTTGCTAAACCAATTTATTTTTCCCCAATCGACGCCATATTGGGTGACGAGAATCACAACAAAGTTGAACGAAGTGGTGGAAAAATGTGGAACTAAAATTTCTACATACAGCGTCACCTGAGTTTTGCGATGCCAGCGCCACCGCTGCCCGCACTAAGAAGTTAGTGGTGCTATAATTGTGCTATGATATGAGTTATTAATTTCTTAGGTTGCTATTAGCGCGGGACAGGTTATTATTTACCGATGATTTGTGCTTTGTTGGCTTTTTATTTGTCTGACAGTGTTATTGGAAGCGTCCTGAGGGACTTTTTGATTACGCGATTCTTTTTCCATCGACAAGGCGGTGTTTTCGCTTAATATGTTTATTGTGTTAACTTCTTTCTAGAAAATAACATAAAGAGGCTTTTCGTTGATGCGTATGTTTTGTTTTTATTTTGCTGGGTCTTTTTATAAGTGTTAAGGAGAATTTTCAGACATATATAACGTCAATTGGGACTTTAACGCGATAAAAACATTAGACTTCTGAGTCAGGAGTCCTGACCACGGCCGTTGTAAAACAGTCGGAACATAGACATAAATTGACAATGATTTTATCGCGTTAAACACTCTATAGACGTTTTAAATATGTATTAAAATAGCGACAGTTTAAAACAATTTAAGAAATTTTTAGATTTTTTATTTAATCTTATTAAATCATTCGACATACATTGTAAGTAAGTACTCTAATTAAAGCATTCTATGTTAATATTTATGGTACTTACTTCTTTTTTGAGTGTTAACGTCTTTTATCTTCTATCTTAAACGGATTGTCTTTTTACTTTTTAAAAAGGTGGCTTTATAAAATGATTAAACTGTATACCTTAAATTGCTTAATCTTTTAGTTTTATTACATCATAACCCTTTTTGCTAAATATTTGTGCCCCAAGACCCATTAAAGGACTATAATGGTGCTATAAAAGCGTGTTTAGAAATCCAACGTGCATTTACATATGTGTTATGCAATAGGCTTCTGTCGTTGGCAGTTTTATTACCTTCAGTCGGAAACTATTGTTTTTACTAACTATTATACGATGACAGTAGTTTTTTGATAATCTCATAAGATTTATTGAGATATAAAGTCTTGAGTCAACGTTTTTCGATTCTTTCTGACTTCATTTTTCAATAATATATTGGAAAACTTTCATACGTGACTCTAACAGAAAAGTAAAGTTTGGACCATAAAAGACTCGTCATCTCACACACACGTTTATGAACTCAAATGTAAAAATAATCATAGCAAATACTGCACTACCATTCCTACCTTAACTCAATGAGAATATAGTTCAAAATAGGAAAAGGATAAAATGAAATCTCGATCATGTGAAATGTTTTGCAGAATTTCATTGGAATTTCAACTTTGAAAGTTAGGAATTGTTCAAAAATGGTGCAAGCTGGCAACACTGAAAAGTTTCTTGGGAATCTTTAAGAACCTCTGCGTTTGGGTTTCGAAGTTTAAACTCAGATCATTTGGTTAAAATTCTTCTACCATTACTATGTTAAACTTTGAGAATACTAACGGTAAAAGTAACTAACTTTGCGGGTGGTAGGACCTTGTGCAAGGTCCGTCCGGATCGCTACCACCATCTTGCTCGCTAAGCAGCAGTGCTTGCACTGTTGTGTTCCGGCGTGGAGAGCAAGACAGCCGGTGTAATTACTGGCATAAGAGGTATTCCATCTTAGCCCTCTGGGTTGGCAACGCATCTGCACTCTCTTTGTTGTTGCAGGTGTCTATAGGCGGTGGTGATCACTTACTATCAGGTGACCTACTTGCTTGTTTGCCTTCCTATGTTGTATAAAAAAAAAACTATGTATAAAATGAACTTATATTAGGAGGTAAACTTTTGAAAACGATAGTAATAACCCATGAGGTTAGTACACATTGTATTTTTTTATTGCTAGCAAGTAGGTCACCTGATGGTAAGTGATGACCACCGCCCATAGACACTGCAACACCATGATGATTGCAGATGCGTTGCCAACCCAGAGGGCTAAGACAGAATACCTCTTGTGCCAGTAATTGCACCGGCTGTCTTGCTCTCCGCGCCGGAACACAACAGTGCAAGCACTGCTGCTTAGCGGCTTGATTAGAAAGCATGTTAGTGGTAGCGATCCGTACGGACCTTGCACAAGGTCCTACCACCCGCAGAATTCTGGCGCTCCTCGAGATTCATCTGACGTTCGAGATGTGTCAAAATATGACAGATTTTGAAGGGATTTGACAGCTCTTTTTATCCGACTGCGCGACGCAAAGGAGGGTAATGTGTTTATCAGCCTATATATGTATGTATGTACGTATGTTTGTTCCTTTGTGGCGATCTAGAAACCAAACGCGTGGGGCGATTTTAATGATTCTTACGTCAATCGATTCTTGGTTTATGTCTAGTGTGGCTTCATCTCTACTGACGCGAGAATTTTCCCGCTGTTTAAGGAATAAACTCCACCATGGGAATTAGGTTTTGAACGGTAAAGTATTCTCAAATTCCGCGGCACTGTTACCTTTGCACGAGAGAGCTGCCAAAACGGCGTAACCTATAAAATACGTGACGTCACGTTATGTGCTCATAAATCTATATAAAAGCGTGGTCGGCGGAATTGTCGCCGACAAAAGTGCGCGACAAATCATGTCAGTTATTGTTTACAGGGAGCCGGCGGTCGCTGTAAGTACGGCGCGTTTGCTACCAATTTCATTTAGAAATTAAATTAAGCATAAAATCAAAAATTGCCTGCTTAAAAAAACTCCTAAAAAGTCCTAAAAAAGTTTAGGCAATGTAGATAGAAACACCTTTAAAGTCTATTCAATTTCAATAACTGATGAAGAAGACTTGGTAGTTTACGCATTTATCAAAACTACAAATCTAACGCTAATGATTTCAGCAAAACCTTTGGCCTCGTTATAAGATTAGACAGATAGACATGCTGCATACTCAATTATGGCTATTTTGTATGCCCAATGGGACAGTATAGTGGTTCTCAACATTTTGTAACATCTCTGCTCTACCTATGCTTTTGCGGGGGTCGTTACTGGTTCTTGATCAATTAAACACCCTCATGGATTTTGATAATGGACTTTATTGATTGTTTTAAACTTTCGCGATTTGCACACATAGGTACTTATTACGTTTATCGGGACTTAAACGCGATAATAAACTGTTTATTTATTTACCTCGACGTTTCGGCCGCATTGCCGCGGCCGTGTTCACGAGCAGACTGAAATGGGGGTGTCACCGCTGTTTAGCCGCGCGAGTTTTACGAACTACTCGAACTTGGTCTTGTTTATTTTTCGAGGTAAATAAATAAACAGTTTATTATCGCGTTTAAGTCCCGATAAACGTAATAAGTATCGACTGTATTGTTATTTTTATACGTAGTTTTACATTTTTACGATGCACGCTCCGTGATTATTGAATCAAGATGTAACTATGTAAGAACGTTACTACCTCGCGGCTAAGAGAACTAAATACAATGTTGCTACATTTAATTAATTATAGATATTAGGTGTTTTGACAGCTTGAAAATTAAATATTTTTGAATTTGGAATGCTAACACAAACACCCTGGCAGCAATTCGTCGCCCGCGCGTTATCACTCGGTAAAACGCGACAACGACAGGCCAACGCGTCTGCCGTTTGTCACGCGCTATCTCCAGCCCGTTTTAAGTACGCGCGCAATACTTATACTTACGTGTTTTAGTAATTTTCGTTAATATTCTACTCGGTTGTTATATTTGTATACTCAAATTTTATTAACAATAGTCAAAGTGTACCTACCTAGACCATATTTTAAATTCGTTTTTTTAACTTTTGGAAGTAAGTTTTTGAAGCGTGTGACGGTTATAATTTTAAGGTTAGATACTCATTATTTGTATTATTCAATATTACGTGTCAAATTGTTAGGTCAGTTAGTACGTAATGTACCTATGTTAAATATGTAAGTGAAACAGTTGAGGATCAGTTAAAATTAACTTTTTTTTTATACAACATAGGAAGGCAAACAAGCAAGTGGGTCACCTGATGGTAAGTGATCACCACCGCCTTTAGACACCTGCAACAACAAAGAGAGTGCAGATGCGTTGCCAACCCAGAGGGCTAAGATGGAATACCTTTTGTGCCAGTAATTACACCGGCTGTCTGGCTCTCCACGCCGGAACACAACAGTGCAAGCACTGCTGCTTAGCGGCAGGATTAGCGAGCAAGATGGTGGTAGCGATACGGGCGGACCTTGCACAAGGTCCTACCACCCGCAAACACTAACTAGTATTTTTTTACTTTTTAATCTTAAGAAACTATCGATTGTTTTTAAACAAATTTAAATAAACCTCCCGTTTACACTGCGAATATAAACTAAACGAAAATTGAAATAAGTAATCTTTGCAAAAAACCTTTAATTTTTTAACAATTTCGGCACTGCTAAAATCTTAACTTTCAAGACAATAGAAAAGGTATTTTATTCGGCAAACTCAAATAGTCCTCAGTCCTCATTTAAAACACCCAATCTTAGTAAGGGTTAAAAGGAAAAAATCGTCGTCAAAATAAAAGACCTAGCGCGGGAAAGTTCTGAAGGGGCGTTTTTTCCGGTTATCTTTATTTCTTTAAGAGCTATTCCGAGTGGGTTAGGCCCGGAAATACGCCTTGATCTTTGTATTAGGGGTTTACGTTCGAGAAGACGACAGTTCATTTTAAAAAACGTCTCTACCCAAACGTGAGATGCGTCTCCATTAGATACGCATTGCAATACAAATAAACTTCACAAAAAACAATGATAACCAGTTAGTTTTTTATTTGATCTTAGCTCTTAATAGAAGGGACTATGATATTTTGATTTTATATCCGGCATTGAATTTAAAACAGAGTAAGTATTCGGTCGGCGTGAAATTTTTTGTTGAGTAGAAACGCCTCTTTAGTTCAGCAGGAAAAAGCTATCGGCTTAGGTTTGGTTAGGTTTTGTTGGTACAATGTATTTTACCCAGATTTAATATCAGAACACAAAGAATAATTTCTGTACGTATTCAAAAATTCTACTGACCAGAGTTTGTACAACCCTTTGTGAAACTATTTTACAGTTTAAAAATATCATGATTTCTTTGATATAAAATAAATCTACACTAATATAATAAAGAGAAAAACTTTGTTTGTTTGTTTTTTTGTTAGTTTGTTTGTATGTAGGGGGTAATCTCGGGAACTACTGAACCGATTTCAAAAATTCTTTTACAGATAGGAAGCTACACTATTCCTGGCGGACATAGGCTACTAATTTTACGTGAACGAAGTCGCACACGTCCGCTAGTAATAAATATTTTGGGACAGTCCACACCAATTGACCTACTTCCAAAGTAAGCAAGTAAAGCTGCTTGTGTTATGGGTACTAGACAACGGATATACATACTTATATACAGATAAATAAATACTTTAATACATATAACATCCAAGACTCGGGACTCCAACATTCGTATTCATCATACAAACATTTGCCTCTCCCGGGAATCGAACCCCGAACCTCAAGCTTTGTAGTCAGAGTCACTAACCACTAGGCTATCCGGTCGTCATATGCATTGGCATGATCATTAAACAATTGCTACGTAAAAGTTCTAGAGAGGGTTTTGAAAACTCGGGCCGAGTCAATACATCAGTATACAGTAACACACCCTACCTGTTCCCTAATCCAACGAGGCAAGTCCTCAGAGACAGCAAAAGGTAACACTACCCTAACTCAATAAGCAAAAACAATAGAAACGCGCTTTTCCGCAAACAACCTGATGAAATTACGGTCCCGTCCAAAGAACGAATGGAAACAAAGAACGAATGAATGGAATCGAACAAAGAAATGAAACTGGCGTGAACAACTGCGGGCAGCGGATTACAACGGACAATGTGTCGTGCAAGTTTAAAATTGGAACGTAGAGAAAAATTTGAAGTAATAAGTTTTTGCTGCCATACACAAGGAGGTTTCGAAGAATTTTATAAGAGTTTCCCAACCTCTACTTTTTTATGGCAATGGATTCGTTCTTAAGAGCGAACGGACACTTCTGCCAATGTCAAAGTGAGGAAACGGAGCGGGATGATTAAATAACAACGGAATTTGTTATATAATTGTTTTAAGGTAAACGTAGACAATACAAACCTCTATTTATGTATTGCTCTTTAAATTTGAAGGTAAATGTCACAATGACAGATGAAAGATGACATATGCGTTGCGCAAGTAATGCAGGTTTACCAAGTGTGAATAAGGGGGTTATTGTTTTGTGCGAGTGTGAATATATTTAACGGATTTTTTTTACAAAACAAGTAAGTAGTAAGTATCTGAGAAGCTCATCGATGTAGGGTTGCCTTCTTGCTCAGAGAATTGGCCTCTTGGTGGAAAGGCAAGCAGCAAGCGTCGAAAGGGAGCGAGGGAGATGAAGGGTGTTAATAAATAAGGACTTAATTTTTTAATACTTATTTTTATCTTTTAATGGGTTTGGGCCCGAGTCGTGGATGTTATATGTATTTAAGTATATATTTACCTATATATATGTATATCCGTTGTCTAGTACCCATAACACAAGCAGCTTTAGTTGCTTACTTTGGGACTAAGTCAATTGGTGTTAACTGTCCTAAGATATTTATTTATTTATTTGTAAAAAAAAGGTAAAAAAGGGTAAAAAAATCAAATCAACCAACTCCCAAAGAATCAAAACAGCAAATGAGTGCAAACCCCGACTTTTCTGTAATCTTGTAAATTTAAATGTCAAAGTTAAACCATCAGGAACTGGGTCAAACAGGCAGTTAAGAAGATCTGCGTGAAATATTGGCTCGTTTCTCAGAGCAAGAGATTGAAGGTTCCGCGCCAAATAAATGAGCTTCATTCGGAAAAAGTTTTGTGTCAGGTCTCAAGTCAAATTTGTTATCGACTGGTGTATAAAAAAAAGATTATAAATAAATCTGTGTTTAATATGATTGAACAAAATTATCTCGCTACTACACGAAACCAGTGTATAGTCGACCAAGCAATTACTTGACCACTTTTGAACCATATCTCTTTGTAATACGGTCGAAAAGTGGTCAAGCAATTTCTTGGTCGACTATACAAGAAAAACGGCGTCACGTTTGGAAACACGTATGTAGACAGACATATAGATAGACTCATTTATTTCTTATTGGAAATTACATTGAATTTAGAATGTCAAACATAAAAAAATCACAATAAGATTGTCAAAAAGGTAAACAAAATAATACAAAATAAAAATATCTAAAAATAAGCCTAGAAGATGTCGAATTATCAAAAATAAAAAAGAATATGTCACAATAAAAAATATAAATACAAACTCACAAAGGGTGAAAATGTAAAATAAAATGAAAATGAAACAAAAACAATCGGGTACACAATAATAAATCAAAGCAATAAGAAAAAATAATAATATGTCGAATTAAATTAAATTAAATGTCACTAATGTTTTCATCGTAATCTTTGACAGAGAACAATGATTTGTATAAACGTTTTATTAGCAAAGATCGGCTTACGATAGATGGAAACATAATAATATGGATCTTTCAAGTGGAATATACAAACATTATAACTAAAATTCATTATCGCCTCACTAACAATTCATATATTTTGCTAGAAGTCGTACCTTGCTATTGCGTTTCGTACGGTACCTGAGTGGGGGGGAGGGGAGGGAACCTACAGGGCGGCAACGGAACAGCAATTCTGTTGGGATCGCTAGGTCCTATAAGCGGCGATGATCACTTTCCAACAGGTCACCCGCATACTCGTTTATCTCATTTTCCACGGATAAAAGATATAGAAACAGTAATCGTCTAATTTTGTGTGAAAAGGCCCGGTTTCCGGTATTCTTCCACCTTCATTTACCATTTGTTTAGCGTATTGCGACTATCGCGTTCTGCCTCATTTGGCGCGACGCATCCTATTTCCTCGAAAAAAGCGAGTTCTAAGCGTACCATTTGTTCGTATTTGTTCGTATTCACCGAATAGAGCGTAAAATTACTAAGGTTACACAAAAACTGACTCCATTTGTCTGTTATGTACCAATCGGGAAACAGTTACGGAAACGCGTTTGGAAGCCGAGGGTAAAGCTTGGAGATATTCCTGACTAAGGTTGAAGTTACATGGTGCGAGTTCAAGCATGCAAGTCGCGTTACACTGTCGGCTTCCGAGGTATAATGTTGCCGATCGATCGATCAAGCCGCGTAATGTAATGCAACTCGAAGTAAATGGTCTACAGCTGGTAGTTGGCAACTAAAGTTGATTAGTAATGTTCCTGACTAAGAGCGAAGCAACATGGTGGGTTTTCGCAAGCGTATAGCATTCCATTGCGGGCTTCCGAGGTATGATGTCTCAATCGATTGATGGAACCCCGCAGTGTAATGCAACTTCCACGAGTAAACTCGCGGTGAAGAGTTCTCGAGGTAAATGGTCTGCTGGAAGTTAGCGACGACAGTTGATTCCTTGGTTAGGCAGTACGGTGGAGGAAGGGTGTAGCGACTCTAGCGCCATCTAGTGTAGAATAGAGGAAGCCAACAGATATGCGCTACATGACGCTAACGAAGTTTCGAAACACGGACGCATATGTACAACCTCCAACTTTCATTCAGCCTTCGGACTTTGGTCCCCAGGCATTACACTCGCCTGGTGAGAGACTTATTCTGACTTACTTCCACAACTTCTAGAAAGTTCTAGATGATATTAGAACCTACCTCAACAGCTTAACATCCCATAGTGCCAGCACTTCGGGTGGCCGGGACGCGCACAGCGCGAGGCGCGGCCCGCATGCATGCAGGCGCACTGGACCCGGTCGGATGGAGTTAGGGGCCGAGATGATGACTGCGGCGAACTCCTTACTGCTGCCGAGATTATGCTGGACCTACGAAAAAACAAATTTGAGGGTCTGTGTAAGAACTGAGTCGTAAGAGAGGGCACTGTTCTCGCTTTAACTCGCCAATGTATTAAGGTCCCTTTGGAGTCAAACACCAAGCGTCCAAGAGAGACATACGCTCTATATCATGTCGTCAAAACAGAATATCTTCATCACCTTGAATTGCCACTGTATCAGGATCTCTCTAGTGTTGAGCACGAACATCCAAGAGAGAACAATGTATCATTCTCACATCGACTCGCCCCTGTATCATGACCCTCTCTAACGTCGAACACAAGAATCCAAGAGAACAGAATATTCTTACCTTGACTCGTCCCTGAATCATGACTCTCTAGAGTCGAGCACAAGTGTAGTATCCAAGAGAGACTAACAGAGTATTATTCTCACCTTGACTCGCCACTGTATCAGGATCTCTCTTGTGTCAAAAGCCAGAACAGGCACGACGTCCTCGCACAGGATGGCTAGCGTGTTGGACTCCTTGTCCAGCGTGAAGCCTGACTCGAAGCCGAGGTACTGTTGGAGCGAGAGCGAGGCTTTTGTCTGCCCGTTCTTCTGACGCTCCTTCAGGTCTTTGTACAGCTGGAGGTGGACGCAGTCTGGAAAAAAAGAAAAAGTCATTAAGAAGGTTTTGCTATCGTTAGGTGCGCACTGGCAACCAAACTGTATTTTGGACCACTAGTTACTACACTAGTTAGTTCATAGGAAATATCTTAATGTTACAATGATAACTCATTGCGACATGGTTCTACAGTGGTCCAGAATACAGTTGGTTGATTGTAGCAGGTTACAGGAAGAATTTACATATCAATATCAGAGAATTTACCACAGGTTCTGATCAAACCATTGATGAGAAGATACCGGCATGAAGCTTAAATACATTTTTTGTTCATTTTTAAAGAATGAAACCTCAAATGCGAATTTAAATATGCGAGAACGATATATAACTACGACCCTTGAAGTCATAAAATATAAAAAGAAAATGGAAAGTGAAATTGGCAATAAAACTCATTTGCTCCTATTTCCCCAATACGCGTCGTAAGGTCCCGAACATAACAATATTGTCAAGAGAACGTTATCAAAGAAAATTTCGTTCTCAAACTAATGAGGCACGTTTACCTGCCCCTTTGTTCTACCCGATTCACTCACTAACAAGCTATTATACGGTATAATGATATTTAATATAAGACACGAAGGTAACGATCTTGAGAATGGTACTACAAATTGTTTCAAACTTTACCGATTTGCACACATATTTTAAACGTCAAACGGGACTTTAACGCGGTGATATTTGTGTGACGAATATGAATGTTTGTACCTGAGTCATGGATGTTATTTGTATTTAAGTATGTATTTATCTATATATGTATGTTTATCCGTTGTCTAGTATCCATAGTACAAGCTTTGCATAGTTTGGGACTAGGTCAATTGGTGTACCTAAATTGTCCCGAGATATTTATTAATCATTTTTATTTTATTATAAAAACATTGGTAATTTAACTCGACGTTTTGACCGTGTTGCAACTGCCGTGGTCACGAGTAGTCTAGTCATTATTACGGTCACAGGATCCGTAATCTTACGTTACCGTGATACCGTTAAAGTTTCTACCGGTACAGAGGTATTTTTATAGAAATACCGTTAAATAACATTTTGCGGGTGGTACGTCCTTGTGCAAGGTCCATCCGGATCGTTATCACCATCTTGCTCGCTAATCTTGCCGCTAAGCAGCAGTGCTCGCACTGTTGTTTTCCGGAGTGCAAGACAGCCGTTGCAATTACTGGCACAAGAGGTATTCCATCTTAGCCTTCTGGGTTGGCAATGCATCTGCAATCCCTTTGGTATTGTGGGTGTCTATGGGCGGTGGTGATCACTTACCATCGGCTGACCCACTTGCTCGTTTTCCTTCCTATGTCGAATTAAAAAAAAAAAAGTCACGTCTGTTTCCCAGAAGGGTAGACAGAGACCACGGAGATACATTTGCTACGATCCTGACCTACACCCTTTGGTTCACTTACTCTCATAACATTCTTCAAGCATGCTCGTCGATTTAGAGTACTCCTGTTCTGACCTTTCTCCAGAATGTCTCGGATTTGGTCGGAGTATATTCGCCGTCTTCTCCTTCCCATTTTTCTATCCACTCTCCCTTCATACACCCCTTTTGTTAATCTTCTTTCATCCATCCTCTCTACGTGCCAAACCATCTTAACATACCCTTCTCGATTTTTGTTACTACATCTCCATTCACTTCGCATTTCTCTTTTAAGTATCACCTTATTTCTCACTCTATCTCTCAAAGTCACACCACACATAATTCTCAACGCTCTCATTTCCAATGCATTCACTTGACTTCGGTGTTTCTTTTGTTTTCCTTACCGTTAAGTAACGTTACCAATAAATGGAAACTTGGTAATGTTGCAAGCCCTCCATGCCTTTACTTTAAAAAAACTTGTACACAAATTGAACACGTATTACATAAACAAGCTAATATGTAATTAATAGATTCAGGCGTTACTTTGCGGAGGTCCATATCAACAAACTGGAACAAATTAACGCCCTTCGTTCAAGTAGCGAACGGTCGTACTGTTCGATCTTGATGATGCCTCGTATAGAGGCGAAACGCGCGTCGATCGTGTAGTTTTAGTGTTTAGTGGTGGTGGTGTGAAGTTGAGTCTGTGTGATATATGTTGTTTCGTGTGGAAGCGGAGGGTGGGTTTTTGCACGAACATATATGTGTCGCACAGACGCAGCTATTTTGCACTAGCCCGGCACTGGTTTCGCGGAGTAGCAAGGTAATTTGTTCCAGTTTGTTAAGCTAATATGTTTTCACTTGTAGTATTTAAGTTCCTTTACTGTGACACAACTAGGGTTGCCAACCGTATAATAATAATAATAAAACCATTTATTTCAGGCTGCATAGGCCCATACTATATTATATAGTATTATACTATATTTCGGCTCTCAGTACTATACACTGTTGAACTAATATATGTTCGAGCACTTGTCACGTTATTAAAATAGATGGAATAGATAATTAGATAACAAACTTACGCCTTTGCCTTTTTTTCATCTTTTTAAAAAAGATCTTTTTTTTTGAAGCGTACTCTATATTTTTTTAGCTTATTCTCAAAAATCTATATTCAACCGAAAAAATGTTGGCAACCCTAGACTCACCGGCGATACACGCTATTTCTATAACTGGTGTTATGGCTATGTGTTCTATTCTGACTTACCCAATAAGAAAGAGATAATGATCGGCAAGCGAAACAATTGCAATCGTGCTAGGTACCAGCACTTCTATTAAAGCACTAACCTCATGACGTATGCAAAATTAGAACAACCCATTTCGAGCTCTACATCCTCTACATAAAGTTTAAAACGAGGGCGACGGACACGTGACAGATCCACTACATCAAATTGAGTGTTCGAATTTTGAAATTAATTTGGGAACCGTTTCCTAATTGGCGGGACGTGACTGCGCGAACCTAATCGGTGATGTTTGAATTTGGAATCCAATTTGTGTTTGGAAGCATTGTGATTGTTCCCGCCGGATGAGTTTCGATGATTCAATTGAATTAACATTAATTATTTTTTAAATGATGTGTGCACGTATTTGTAATTTGGAAAATGGTTTTGATGTATTTAAATATGTATTTTTTTGTCTATTGAAAACTACGTACTGTTTTAACAACAGATGATATTGAGCCAAAACGCAAACAAATAAAAAAAAACTTAAGCAAAATGTTGCCAAAGCAAAACAGTTTATTAGCCAGTTGTGAAAAAAAAATTGATCTCTACCTATCGTGAATACCTGTACCTAAAGCATACTCAAATCATAACAGACAGACAGATGGGCATCGAAGTAATCCTACAAGGGTTCCTTTTTTCCTTCTCAGGTACGGAATCCTAAAAATTTAAAAACCTATTAAATTTTGTTACCGAAATTTCTTTCGATTTTTTATTTTTAAATGTTTTCAACATTCAAATTATTAAATTAAAATTGTAATGACCACGGCGCCATCTCTCGTCAGCTGACGGTAGCTGTAAAGGTACCCAGTTGAATATGATAACTTGTTAAAAAGTTTCATATAGATGACACCGAGGGTAGTTGTACCCTTAAAATCAATAATGTAATGACCGTAAGACGAAGCATATTGAAAAATTCGCAGGGTAGGGCAGCGGCAGTGTGGCCAAACTGGAAAACGCAAGGCACGGAATGCTGATGTTGCAGGTTCAAGTCATGCCATTTGCCCTAATTTTTCTTTGTGTTGTCATTACAATTTTAATTTAAAAACCTAGTTCTAAGAAATAACAACAACATACAGAAAATAGTTAGCTAGCTATAGGTTAAGGTTGGTTAGGATTTCGAGGGCGGAAAACGTCGCCATTTGCATGGAGAGCGCTGCACGCTCGCTGGGACGTAGTAGTCATAAAGTAATCATTTACAATTTTTAAAACTAAATTAACCTCTTTTTAGACCTGTGATTAAACCTTTATGTTGCGTATCTTTTTACACTATGTCTATGTAACAAAAAATCACGACCTGCCATTACTAAGCTATCTCTCTTACTCCAAGCAAACACGTTACAGATTAAAAAGAGATAGTGATACGTAAAAGTTGTATAACAATTCGTGATTCGTCAATTTGTATCTATGCCGTGATATCTGCGTATGATTTAGGTCATTGCTATTGTTGCAATATGTTATGTGAATAACATTTTGTTACTGGTACAGTTGCAGTGTAACTGTTGCTAGGTAGAGTTAGGAAGGGCTCCAAAGGGACCAAATTCAAAAATAGGTCCACCATAGATTGGTGGGTAACAGTTTTTTTAGAAGCCAAGTTAGTGAAAACACTGCAATTTGAACAATACAATATTAGAATTGTACCTACAGTGTATAACTGAGTTAATCAGGATTCTCTTGAGGTCTTCAAGTATCAACTTGCTTAATTTAGTTACAAATAAAAAACTGCGTTAATATGTTCATTGGGTTCATTGGTTCCGGAGCTCTTTATGAGGCCACAGAGTGATGGGAAGACAAAGAAACGGGGTTGCGGATGGTAGGACCTTGTGCAAGGTCCGTCCGGATCGCTACCATCATCTTGCTCGCTAATCCTGCCGATAAGCAGCAGTGCTTGCACTGTTGTGTTCCGGCGTGGAGAGCAAGACAGCCGGTGTAATTACTGGCACAAGAGGTATGTATCTTAGCTCTCTGGGTTGGCAACGCATCTGCACTCTCTTTGTTGTTGCAGGTGTCTATAGGCGGTGGTGATCACTTACCGTCAGGTGACCCACAGAAAAAACAGGGGCTTCAGTCTTATTATAAATATTCCTTAAAGGTATAAGTTCCCCTTTATATCACTATCTGTTTGTCTGTATATTTGTAATTGATTAACTTATTTCTATATTTTTTACATAGAACAAAGTAGCTATCTGTTGTTGTCTGTCCTATCGGCCGCTTACGCCTTCTAAACCACGCAATAGGTGTTGGTACGGTTTTCACCGTCACTTAGACATTTTTAAGGAACTTACGATTTACGAAAGAGTTTACAAACGTAAATATATAACCCTCCGATTGCGTTGCGTTGGGAGTCAGAAAGCAAAACGCTGACACAAAAACACCCTTACCGCCATAAACGCGTTAAGTTAGAATTTGGGATCTGTCGTACACAAACATGTCATCGCATTTCACCTCTACACAAAAACCCGGGCGGTATGTCAATTTGTCCAAATCCCTGGCTGACATTGCATCCCGCTTGCCTGGGTAAATGTTTTGTTGAAACACACGGGTCAGGAGTTTGGACGGGCACGCCGTGGAAAATTAAGGCGACACATACCTGTGGTCGTTTTGAGCATGTTCACGAACGGGCACAGATGAGGAGATTACGATCGCGATTAACGAATTCCAACTTTATTGATACTTCTATTTGGCGGCTCGCGTCAAAACGCGCCGCCCGCATCGGTCTTCCCCCCGCAACAAGGTTGCATTGCATTCGTTGTCAATTACACTGACACAGCGAGAGCGAGCCACGTCTGGAAGCAAGACGGCCGAGCGTATCCACAGTGCGGAGTTGAACCACCTCCTAAAGGCCAGCAATGGCTCAGCAATTTTCTCGGATTTTCATAGCAAGATTAGCTAGCGCTTTGCCAGCCTTTACGAATGGAATAGCCTCATTTCTTGAAGGTTCGTTAGTGGTATCCATTTGGAGACGACGCTAAAAGCTTTAACCACAGCGCTGCGGTTTTTAAAACGCAGCAGTTCCAGACATAACATCGTTCTTTATGTCCCCAGCTCTTACCACTCCCCGGCCGCGGCCTCCCCCGGGATCGTTAGACGCCTGAATAAGTAATAAACCTACCTTCAAAAGAATCGGGTAACTAAGCGACTTTACAATCAATTTGTCGCTTTGTATGACAAGAGCGTAGTCTTTAAACCTTTGGCCTCTTTGGCCAAGAGCGGGCAAGGAAAGGGTTATGTTCTTCGGTAAAAGAAAAACCTTTGTATTACTGAAATTCAAGGGGTTTCAAGCTTTTTACTCGAGTGTAGTCAGAAGCGAGGGTAAAACATAACATATTTGTTTTTAAACTTTATGTTTATGCTTTTTAGGGTTCCGTACCTCAAAAGGAAAAACAGAACTCTTATATCACTTCGTTGTGCGTCTCTCTGTCTGTCAAGACCATTTTTCTTAAGAACGCGTGGAGGTATAGAATTGAAATTAATATTAAATACCCCGAGTAGGTTTCTATACCTAAACGCCGTTTTTGTTTGAAGATAACCTTCTATACTTGTGTTATTATTTATTATGTGCTTTAGGTCCCCCCCCCCCCCTGTGGGCTTCCGGATCTCCCATTTGCCGTACGAAACACAGTAGCTAGCGTACTACGCGCCGGTATTTTGCAACGCACGTACACTTATCACAAATCCTCTCGATACGCTTTAAGAAGAGTGTGAACCCAGCGCTCTCCATACAAACGGCGATAACGTTTTCCATCCTCTAAACCTTAACCTACAGCCATAAGTTTCTTGTATGTTCTCATTATGCCCTAGAACTAGGTTTGTATGTTTTGATTTTCTTAATATTATTAATAGTTTCAAAAAGTATTGTCGCTTTTTGTTGAAACAAACTGGAACAAATTACCTTGCTACTCCGCGAAACCAGTGCCGGGCTCGTGCAAAATAGCTGCGTCTGTGCGACACATATATGTTCATGCAAAAACCCACCCTCCTCCGCTTCCACACGAAACAACATATATCACACAGACTCAACTACACACCACCACCACTAAACACTAAAACTACACGATCGACGCGCGTTTCGCCTCTATACAAGGCATCATCAAGATCGAACGGTACGACCGTCCGCTACTTGAACGAATGGCGTACTGACAAACTAAAACATTTTTCTTTAATCCCGCCTACCGCCAACATTTTTGTACTACTACCCTTATTATTTTTCTCAAAGCCTACCCTCAAAAACATGTTTTGTATGAAAATCCTAAAATGCAAATGTTGGCAAATGTATGAAGAGTATTAAAAATATCAAAACATATAAACCTATTTCCAAGGCCTAATGACAACAAAACAAACAATAATTATAGGTTGAGGTTTAGAGGCTGGAACGTTAATCGTAAACGTTATCGCCGTTTGTATGGGGAGCGCTTTTTCGGGCTGGGTTCACACTCCTCTTAACTCGCTACGAAACTAAGCGTGTCTCTCTCTCCTGTTGTGCTGGTTGGAAAGGGACGCACTGAGTTACGTATCAAGTTAACGCGCGTCGAGAAGATTCGTGCTCGGTGCACAGAACGATCGATTTCATAAATTTGGATATCGCTTTTTAATTTAAAATAATGACTCTAACACTTCAAAATGACCCTCTTATATCAACTGTACACTAATTTGACACAAATGTCAAATTAAATAACCTATCACGTCCATTATAATGCCACAGATTATAACAGATGCATCACTCGACCTCTGGCCTCAGCTTTAAAATCGGAACTTTCGCCGCTCCCGGCTCGAAAGTTGTATGGAATTAACTTGTTGTTGACAGGGCCGGGAAGTTATGGGAGATTAGGAGTTGCTGGGAGTTCTGTAAGTTGTGTTAATTTGAGATAATACTTTAATTTAATTTGATACGGAGTCTAGTGGTTAGTGGCCCTGAACTAGAGGTCGCGGGTTCGATTCCCGTGAGTGGCGTAAATTTGTATGGTGACTATGAATGGTTGAGTCGTGGTTGTTTGTACATATTTAAATAATTTACTTGTCTATAGTAATCTACTTATTTTAGTCTGTACTACAATCTACATCTACAATCAGAATAAAGAGGTAAACTTTGTTTTTTGTTTGTTTGTATATGTTTAAGAAGTAATCACTGAACCGAATCCAAAAATTCTTTCACTAATAGAAAGCTACACTATCCCTGACGGACATAGGCTACTAATTCCACGCGAACGAAGTCGCGAGCGTCCGCTAGTAAAATATGAATTTGAATACTTAATGTTCGAATAATTTATCTTTTTTTCACATAATATCAGTCTATCATTCTAAAAACTCTTCCATTTTTCATGTAAACTGCATGTTTTCGTTATTGTGTTCGAAGTAAACATTTCCCCACAGAAGCACGCCTGCGTGTGTTATATGATTTGCATGAGCTGAAATTCAGCTGACGGAGGTCGGTGTTTGCTACAGGATGAGGAACATGCATGCACGCTGAAAAATAAATTATAATGCCGTTTTTGTTCCAAAATAGCAGGAAAATAATCACCTTTCATCCATTCAAAGGTTAACTGGAAGTGATCCCTTAATGGGATAAATTCGCCTTTTTACATCACCGTATTTCTTTATGTTATTTATGTTTTTTGTACAAAAAATAATTTATATTTACATATATAAAATACATAGAAAAATGCTGAGGTCAGAACTGCAACCCAGGCTTGGGTCGCGGGTCACGAGCTATTAACTAACTTTAAATAAATATAAGATGAAAAACAATGTTCGATTTTAACACACTGAGGGCCTTCAAAATACAACAATAAATTTCTTTGCAGGTGTATCTTACAATGTTTTCCTTCACCAAAAAGCTCATTGCGAATTGTAAAAAAAACACACAGTAAAATTCCAAAAAAGTCAGATATTATAGCCCACGATCCAGCGTTTAAAATGCAATAGCGTAACTTGTACTGAAAACTTGTTGTAGAATTATATTTTTATTTCATGGCGTTAACATTATTGTTCGTGGTCATTTTATTTTCAATAAAATTGTTTTTAGTGCATGTTCCCTGTTGTAAGCGTGTGTTGCTTGTAGCGCATGAGTGTAACAGATCTATACATTATTATTATATCATTTTTCGGGTTCAGTACACTCAGATATACCTATGCTGTTAATTTCTGGCTAAAAACACAGGGTTCGGGTGTCGAGACGTCCCGATTGATTTTTTTAAATGGAATAAGGTGGTAAACGAGATTGCGGGTCATTTGATGTAAGTGATCACTGTCACTAATGGAAACCAGAGATCACGGGAGTAACGCTGATGCGTAGCCTACCTTAAAAAAATTGCTGTCGAGCTGTTTCCAAAAGAACATTTTTTTTTAGAAAGTGTATTTTTGAACCGAAAAAAAGTGCTGTATTTATTTTTAAGCATATGTCCTATACGTAGGTATTCATTATTGTAGGCATAGGAAATATTTATGTTAAAAATAGATACTGTGGTTTACAAATACAAACTTATACCTTTAAAGGATCTCTTACGTTTAACCTTGAGTGAATGAAACAACATTTTACGAAAAGAAAAGTCTGAAATCAAATTAACTTTTTTCGTATGGTTTATATTTAACTACCGACCCGGTCCAGCTTCGCTTGGGTATAAATTAAAAAACCCACAAAAAATCTCTAAAAGATAGTGAAAACTGTATCAAAATCCGTTGCGTGGTTTAGAAGGAGTAAGCTGCCGAAGTTATTAGGACTGACAGGAACGGGTAGCAACTTTGTTTTAAACTATGTAAAAAAATAAATATCGCAAAGGTCTTCCCTAATAGCAAAGCTTCGGTAGTGTTGCTCGGCCCTTAAGAGGAAACCTCAAGGCCTAGAGAATTGAAAAATAGGTATTTGTAAAATCTATTGCTGCCTCCATCTATCAAGCCTCCCCCCGCAGAGCGCAATAGAGACAGCTGCTGCTTGGACTGAAAAAACCTATTTAAAGTACACAAAATCAACAATTCGTAGACCCCTCATTCCATCTCCAAAACTTAACCGATTTAACTACTTTTTTCATTGAAAATTAAAGAAAGGCTTTGGCAGTGTTCCTATTTTTTTCCTTTTTTAAATAATCTAGTTAAATTTGTTTTCTGAATGTATGAACGCAGCCGAAAATCTGGCCAATTTTTTTAAGTTTTTGAATGTTCATATCTCTTTTAATAGTTAATTTATTGAAAAAAGGAAAACATACGAACATGCATATTAGTAACCATCGATTTTTTGAAAAAAAAAAATTGCTCTATAGGCATTATCCAGAGAGGAAACAGGGGACGACGTTTGTATGGAAAAACGGCCCTTGTGTTTCCTCTTAAGGCCTCCGCTAAGTGCATGGAGCGGGTGCACGCCTATCGAACAGTATGAGCACCCGCGCCAGTTAGCAGAGGCTCTCATAATATTCTTCTATAGGCGTGCACCCGCTCTGCACCCGCGCGACTTACCGGAGGCCCTTACAGATCCCTCTGGTCGATTTAACTCCCACAGGGAGATATTTATTTCTCGTTTCGTCTCAATCCCGAAGATATCTAGTTTTCGTAAAGGGAATTTTTTGGAGCCGATGAAATTTCGCTGTCGCTTTCTTATTGAAAAATAACTTCGTTATTTCAGGGTTGCTTGTTGTTTTGACACGAAAAATACATATAGATATATGTTCGTTGTTCTTTTGCTTTTCTTATGTTTTCGTGGCTATATTATAGACGTTCAAATAAAACAATTTGAAAGGTTTATATCGTGTGTTGTGACGAATAGAATTCCCGAAGTTAAGGGGCTTTTTCTGAGGTGCAATTTTTGAATTTCACCAGAGGTGACTTCAGCTCACCAAAATGGCCGAATCTCTATGAAAAACGGCCATTTCGGTGAGCTTTAGTCACCCGATGAGATTCAAAAGTCGCATCTCTGGTCTCATGTTCACAGGCAGACTGTTGTTAGAATAGTTAAAATTCAAACTACACAATATTAAGAAAATAAATTATAAAAACTATAAATGACATCGTTCCAATTAATGCATTTGTACTACACATTCTACCAGCACTTCAGAAAATGGCATCAGCTGAGAAAAAAGCGCCGCAAACTCAGCATTAAATCTCTTTATTATCAAAACAATTTAAATGTTTTATTTCAGGTTTGTAATGTGTATACTTTCATAAAATTAAATTTCTGATTGTATCGTTTGCCATTAATAATAATTTTGCATAATAGATTTTTGTGGAAATCTTTAACTTTTCTAGGATGCTGTTAAACAAACCTAACCTCAAAGTAAATCTAACCTAGGGCGGCAAAGCGCGCGTGTTTCCTCTGGTGTTACAATCGTCCATAGCTATTATTTGCTTACTATCAGGGAAGCTACGCGCCTGTTTGCCACAGACGTATACAAAAACACTTAAATCGTGTCGTTAGGCTCTGATGTCTTGAATTTCAGTTTAATATCGTAACGGCTGACCTGATTGTGATGCGATCTTGAGATAACGTATACTGTTCCTCCAGTTGTTTTGATTGTCTAATCGTGTACCAAATAACTTGTCAGTCTGTGTGACAGTATGTCAGGGTTGCGAGTGACGGTGCGAGACTAACTGTTACAAAATAATAGCTTCTGAGGTTTCATATATTTTACTAATTATGCATTTGCCATGCAGGTCATATTTCTTTGACTGTGGTAATTAAAGTTAATATGAGATACTGAGTTTTAATAGGATTTAGTAGAAAGACTCGAATAACGCTCTTAATACAAAAGGCGATAACGTATTCCACCCTCTAAACCTTGACCTACAGTCATGATTTTTTTGTATGTTGTTGTATTTTAGAACTAGAGTTTTGATTTTTAAGGTATTTTTTATAGATTTGATAATATATGCACTTTAGAAGTTTTATAATATTTAAACAAAACAAGTGATATTGTTCTTAAAACTATAAAGACCATAAATGAAATCAAAACTCACCAATTTCACCAATTTAGTCTGAAAACGTTTCCGTGCTCATTCTCAGCCATATTTGGTCAAAATTAATACAGACGTTCGTATGATATAAATACAACTTTTTACCCATCAAAGGAGAATAAGAGATTTGAATTCGGCTTCTTATGTTAATACAAGAAAAAATCCAATGTTTCTTACTTAATGACCAACAACTGTCTCTAATTAGCTTGAAGTCCAAGATTTTCCAATCTCTTCTATTTCCCTAATGAAGTCCCTCAAAGAAAGCGGCGTGGACGGAATTATTACTCCGTTTCATTTAGAAAGGGATAATTATACCTGCGAAAAGGACAGGCTTCCCTTTTTATACCTTCTGTAGTTCTATATATAGAACAAAGTGACAAAGGACTTTAGAAGCTATACATGTAAAACAGTTTCGTTACTTTTAGTAATCGAAATTTACTTTTGTTTTTTTTAAACATTCTAATTATTAAAATGCTATTTAATGACATCATCATCATTATCTCAGCCACAAGAAGTCCACTGTTGAACATAGGCCTCCTCCATGGATTTCCAAAGCGACCGGTTGGAAGCAGCATGCAACCAGCGCCTTCCTGCCTGTATGAGGTCATCGGACCATCTTGTGGCTGGTCGTCCAACGCTGCGCTTGCCAATACGCGGCCGCCATTCGAGAACTTTTCGACCCCATCGGCCATCAGTTCTCCGTGCTATGTGCCCTGCCCACTGCCACTTAGACTTGCTAATCCGCTGGGATACGTCGGAAATGAGGAGATCCGCAGACGAACGAAAGTATATAATGACAACACAAAGAAAAATTAGGGTAGCGGCAGGACTCGAACCTGCAACCTCAGCCGTGCCTTGCGTTTGCCATTTGCGAAAATAGTTCCCTGACTGCCCATAATTTTTTGGTTGCTTTTACGTAGGGGGTAACACTGGAAATACTAACCAATTCCAAAAATTCTTTCACTGATAGAAAGCTACACTATCCCTGAAGGACATAGGCTTCTTATTCCACGCGAACGAAGTCGCGGGCGTTCGCTATATTATATATGACTAGCGATCCGCTCTGGCCTCGCACGAGGACCTACAACCGGGATGTAATATACAGTCGACCAAGAAATTTCTTGACCACTTTTCGGCCCTGTTACAAAGGGGTAAGGTTCAAAAGTGGTCAAGCAATTACTTGGTCGACTATACATAAATAGTATAGAAATCCGTTGCGTGGTTTAGGAGGCGGCCGAAGATATACCAAAAAAATTACGGACAGACAGGAAAAACAGCGACTTTACTTTATACTATATAATAATAAAGATAAAGAAGATTATGTTTTCGAAGGTTTTTATCGTCTGGTACTTATAATTTGCGTCAACTGCTATCATCTTAAGGCCGGCAACGGACAAGCGACTCTAATGGGGTTGCTGGAGCGTAAGGGTGATCGCTTCACATCTGGTGACCCGCCTGCTAGTTTACCTCTTACATTAATAAAACTTTTTTTAATAGAGTTAAATGTTTTATGATCTTTGTAAACACCGCCACGACCAGTGAAATTTTCATTAATAATGATTTGTTTTCGTACCGGTTTTAGAATTTTCCCAGTCAAATATTTTTCTTAAAAACTCAAACACAATTTATAGGATATTCTGAACGGCACAATGAAATAAATTAAAACAAACGTAATAAATTTGAGAACCCTTTGTAATAAGTTAAATAAAAGCTTTTGTTTAAAATTTTAAAATTGAAAGCGAACGAATGGTTATTAAATTAAATTTAGGTATTCTGAACAAAGGATACTTTTGGAAGGTAGAATGAAATTTCGGTGAAATATTGTACAACGGTCGCAATTTAGGATTTTTTATGTCCTTACGTGAAATATGATGTTAAAATTACATAAAAATGTACCCAAGATATCCATTGCATGATTATTTTTTACGCCCTAAGTGGGCGCTTAGGACGTATAGCACGTAGTATGGGTTAAAACTAAGTTTTTCTTTTTTTTATTAATAAAATTCGGATTTTTTGGTACCGTGATAATTCATTGAGTTAGTAGAATTTCTCGAATCATCAGTTTACTAACAATAATTAACTTAGTAATACTTACTAGCGTATAGACGTATAAATATCTGATTGATGTTCAACTATTATTTATCAAAGTGTGGAACATTCCAGTACCTAATGCGAAAGTTGATATTTTAAAAAATAATTATTAATTTATTTTGGAAAACAATAGACCCATATTGTTGTGTATTTGTATGTTTTATGTTGAATCGTTTTAAATAAATGTTTTTTCTTTCTTTCTTTTTCAGTTGCACACGCAAGGAGGTCTACTTAGTATGTCTGTTACAAGTTTATGTTGTAGGTACACAAAAAAAAAATCGAAACCGAACGCAACTCGTGTCCTAATTGAACAAATCCCGCCGAAACTCGACAATTCCCATTATCCCACTCCGGGGAATTGCCTAAATAAATCCCGATCGGAAGTTCCCGCGGTGCGTATCCCGCAAACGACTTAACTCGTAAACTTCCAGATTAATGGACTTGAAGTTAGCTGGTCTATTTTCAATGGGTTAGGGCATGGGCAGTGTATATCAAAGTCTGGGTCGATTTAAATGCTAGACACAATGACAGCACAAAGATAAAATTTCAACTTGCAACCTCGGTATTCCGTGCTTTCGTCTTACCAATTAAGCCATAGGTGACCCTAATTGGTTAATATAGAACAAGGTACGCAATCCCGAGGATGCAGATTTGAGTCCTGTCCGATGGGCAAGATTTTTGTTTGTTTTTATTGCGTCTATAATTTTACTATAATCAGGTATTTTGCCTTGCCGTGTAGTATTTACAGGCTTCAATCGTTATTGCAATTTGCCTTAAAACTTGTTATATGCTTGCCTAGTTCCCAAGACAATGTAAAAATTTCGTTAAAAATATGTTTTAAATATAAAATAGTTACTGTTTTTGCGTTTTAGTACGAATAGCTAAGATTATTTTGGTTTTTTATCAGTCTATTGCGCCTAAAACGTGGCCTATGACTTCCATTTTTACCGCTTTCTACAATATTCAGGTTAATCATTTTAATCTTCTCATCTACAGTTAAATTAATCTACGTTCTCATCTCTCTTCAAAAACACCGGCTAATATGAATAGATGTAAATTATCACGTTAGATGCGGCGGTGTTTGTGAAGTCACTTCTGGTCATAAAACGTCCATTAAATTGTTTATAAACGTGTTAAATGTGTCAATTTACTAACGCATGGTTATGCCGATGACCGTCAAATTGAAATCAACGGTAGAAACATTTAGTTAAAATTGAAATTTGAATGATCTGTCAACGTCTTTATACTGGTCACTTGGAATGCGCAGTGACCACTCTTAATCGGATTATGAGTTTATGATTGTGGAAAATTATTCTTGGGTAGTACAGGTTTGGTTTTGTGGTATCATGTTTCCATCTTGCCTAACGCCTTCAAGGTGTTTTAAGATATAAGCGTTTGACAACCTTTAATGGTTGACACATTAGGTTAAAAAAACACATAATCTCATTATTTTTCATTGCGACCTAGTTGGATAAACTGTTTTTAATAAAAAAGAGCTTTACGGCGTACTTTTGTCAGGACGTAAAAAGCATCTTTTTAGTTTTTTAGGGCGTAAAGGAACATGCTATCTTGGGGCAGTTTATCCAAATTAAGCTTGTTATTGAGAAAAAAATAAATAGTGACTTTAAGGCACTTCAATTTTTTTTAATTAAAAACTTTGTGTCACGAAAAGTGGTTACTTGTGCTTCACGCTAATTAAAATTTAAAGTAGGTATTGAAATAGGCGCGTTAATACGAACTATCGTCATCGGTTTTAAAATAGGTTAAAATTAAGGTAAACATTAGCAAAAGAAAAGATTTACTATTTAATCATCAAGATAGTTTCCGTGTAAAAAAGATTTTACACCGTTGTTACATCACATTATCGGTAATGACGTCATCTAATCGACATAACGCATCCGTCAGCATCAACCCAACGTCAATAAACGAACTGCCAATCATTGGTGTCGGGTAGCTATTAAAATAGGTTAATGTGTGTAACTTTATAAGTTTAAAAAAATCACAAATAATAAATTCTTCGAGAGTTGCAAACGTTCATAGGCGGCAGTTATCAGGTGACCCGCGCGCCTGTTTTCCACGACGTGGCGTTAATTTTTTTTTACCAAAGCAAACTTTTAATTAAACCACGACAGCCTAGCATTTAAATAACCTAATAAAAAAACCCTGACACCAAAAAACACTCAAAAATTTAAATATACAATTTATTAGCCTTTAAGGTTTAATATATAATATTTTTCACGCCACTGCTCGAAAATGTGGCGAAAGGTGGTCTGTGATGAGGCCCCAAAACAATGAATAGTTGTAAGTTGAATGAGCAGGCCTTCTATGATTTTAAACAGGACAACAAAAACATTGTTGGCCTGTTTAAAGAGCAAATCGACCAATCACATCAGCACTCTGATCACTGATTCGACCAATCAGAACACGACTTGTGCTGCATACGACATAAAATCGACCAATCAGAACACTGGGTCTTTTCTGGTACCCCATATTTATTTTCATTAAAAAAATAAGGTTCTTTTTAGTTCCACTTCTTCAGAAATAAATGGCAAAGATATTCAAACAATATGCGATTCTGGGTGTTTTTAAGCACTTCGCTAAATTAAAAAATAAAACGCCTTAGAATGACTGGCCACTAAGAACGGAATCGTTAAAAAAAAAGTAAAAATAGGCGGGAGAGTGAAAATAGTATTGTTGAATTTTCGATGCAATAATTTTCGATACTTAAGTAAGTTAATTACGAAAGTTAACCAAAATTTGATCGACAATGGATTCATCTTGTGATAGAGATTGTATGGACGCGCTTACGCCTACCGCATTACAACTCACTCGACCATCTTTTGCTCACTTTCCAGCCTCTTCAACGATGTACTATTGATCCAAGTGTTGTCGCGTCGAGGGACCTGAAGTGCGATTTTTGTATCTCACTGTGTGACTAGAGCTCACCAAAATGGCCGTTTTTCATACAGATTCAGCCATTTTGGTGAGCGTTAGTCACCTGGTGGTATTCAAAAATTACACCTCTGCTCTTTGCCCCACAAAACTCACAGTTTGACAAATTTGTCAAATTTTTTATTGACAAACTTGACTTTAATTCTAGTATTTGTCATTTTTGTGGTACAGGGGGCTGATAACTTCCTATTTAATTTAATTTACTCAGCGTTACCCCGACGCGACGACTCTTGGATCAAAATATTACTACTTATGTTAAACCTAAGGATACATATTATTTTCTACTTTTTAGAGGTTTATTTATCCTCAATTCCCTACCTTTTCTTAAGGAAAAAGATAATATTAATTTGCTGAAGAACCCGCAGTCTCAAGTCGGTATGTTCCCTTTACCCTTCCCGTGTAATCATCTCCGTTATCAGCGCCACGAAGGATCCTATTTAACTACTAATTAAACCCGCCACAACGTTGAGGGCGTACAGCGAGGCTATTTAGGTCTCAAAACCGCTTGGATGACAGCGAGTTACTAACGAGACCCACGCCTCATTTTTGTTTAGTAAACCACTTTTCGATCGTATTACGAAGGGAAAGAGTTCAGGGGTAAGCTTAAGGAAACTAACGTAGGTATTTGTTACATATAAGCTAAAAATTAAAATATAAAGTTATGTGAAAAACGTTTATATAACGTAATAACATTTATGACGACTTACAGTACACAGACAAGAGTTATAAAACCATTTCTTTTTTTTTTACCCAGATTACCTAAAAATGGTATGTATATTTTATTTAATTTATCCGTTATGTTCTTAATTTTTGTCCAAAAACAGCCTTTCCATTGTAGTTGTACACACTAGCATGGTAGCACAAAGGGCTCGCACGATGCCAGAAAGTTTACGCTATCGGCAGGGGGGATCCACTCGGCACTGTAGGTACGCTCGACCGCCTTGCCTATGGCATAGGCAAATCGCAATAGGCTGTCGGCTTGCCGCGCTCTCGCTCGCTCGCCCCCGCCGTGTCAGTGTAATTGAAAACGAACGCCTCGCAACCCTAGCGTGTTGCTAGGAGTAGCGGGGTAAAGGCGGGCGCAGCGGCGCGTTCCTTTTGACTCGCGCCGCCTGGCTTGTGGTGTATGAAATAATACGATATTTTTGAGCGTGTGAATAAAGTTGAAATTCGTTTAATCGCGGTCGTAAAAAAGAAGTGTCTTACGTTACCTTACGTTATTTATTCTGTGCTATCGGAGCGTTTATTTCCAAAACAACTTTACTGTGCTAAGCTGCGTACAACCCTCCACTGCCCTTCGTGATAAGGCAATCTTGGCCCGCACCTCCGGATTAACGGCGCAGACCCTCAGCGAGGCTCCCGAGAATTTCCGCCATTTGTCAGAAAAAGTGTGACGTCATCACTCGAGGTTGATCGTGACGTCACAGGCGTATCGTTAGCGTAGGGCTGATGTATCTCATTATAGGATACTAGCTTTGGTAATGACTTAAAAAGTGCCGCGGGGTTTAAGGAATTTAAGGTATTAGAAGTAGGGTATTGCGGATAATTTCGCTTGTATATGAACTACTTACTAGTTATCGTAATGATTTAAAAAGTGGTATGGTTTGCGGAATTTAATGTATAGAGTAGTGCAATTCCGATATTTTCAGGATTTTTACTATGGGCCAATTTCGGAATTCCGGAATCGGCCCAAAGTAAAAATAGCGGAATAGTACATTCTAAAATAATGCCCGTCTAGGGAAGGACCTCCATCATACAGAACACCGCAGCCGAATAACGGTGATCAAGTCATGTTTATTTACCTCGGCGTTTCGACCCTATTGCAACGGCCGTGGTTACGAGATGAGTAGAGTCTACGCGTGACCACGGCCGTTGCAGCGTTGAAACGTTCAGGTAAGCTAACAATGATTTTTTCGGGTTAAAGTCCCGATTGATGACTTAAATATGTGAAAATCGGAAAGTTTTTAACAATTTATCAAATAACGTTGCTTTCGCAATGTTGTTTTCCCGCTGATAAGTAAGGTCTTTAGAGTTCATTTGGCTGTGGTGTAGGCAGTAAAGGGAAAGTTTTTGCAACGCAAAGCAGACTGGTATAAATTTGAAGACACTGTCTGTCGGCCTATCTGTCTGTTGCGATAAACCGATTTCACGCGAATCTTTTAACCTGTTTAACGGTCAACGGTTTAGCGGTCTTCCAGATATTCAACTTTTAAAATATGTCGCACCAGTCGTCACCAGTTCCTGGTTGTAGAACGAATAGGCTTAACCGAGGTAGTACCACACTTTAGAGTTAAACTCGCACAGTTGTTTTACCTTTATTGACTAGCGTAACCCTTGAAGTGTGACAGCTCAAATTACCTAAAACAATAAAAAGAATACTGGTAAAAATGTAAAGATTTAAAAATACTACAATTGAATTACACTTACGTTTCAAAATGTGTTTCAGTTTCATTCAGTTTCAAATGTATTTTATTTCATCTTAAAGCTCACTAAACGCGATTTAAACTACTAATTTGGTTTGTAAAATTTCTTATTTAGGTGAAATGTGTTTCTTATGGGAAATAAACTATCTTTAAACCGACCGTTATCCGAAATCAAAAAACCATAAGGGGAGCTTCTTAGTACGATGTGCATTTTTTTTATTCGTATGTCTTAACGGTTCTGGACAATCTTTTTTATCGATTTCGATACATCCACTTCCAAGTTGGTCATATTTTATTCAAAAGTAAGATATGATTATGCGACAAATGAGCAACCAACGGAATTCTTAAAATGCAAACATTATAGTTATTTTCCAATTTTTTAAGTAAATTGCTAATGAATTTTAGAATGTAATATAGTTCGTTTCCAAGTTAGATAGTAGATGCATGTATGTTCGTCGCACAAGAACCTTGGCCCCTAAACTGGAATTACCATACAATGGCGTGGCGTAGGTCGCTGACAGCTTGACAAGTAAATGCTACCATTTGTTATACAATTGTCAAGTTTAAGTCAATGCATTCGCTACCCAACCCACTTTATAACCTAACTAAATTAAAATTTGAATGAATACCGTCATATTTTGAAAGTGCAATATCGACACTGGAAATCTGAAATGGCGTAAGGGACATTAAGGGACATGTCCATTTGAGATTTCCACTGTCAGTATCTCGGCAGTCGCTCACCCGCTTTTAACCAAACGTGGTTAAGAACCATCGCAACGAAACCTGCTTTCACACAAAGGAAAACTCACTCGAGGAACTTCATTGAAAGAAATGGTTTTAATTTTACTTATGACAGAAGACGAAAACTTATTATTCCCTGATCTCCGAAACTCAGTAGTTTCGGAGATCAGATTCAAAATTTTTAGAATCAGTAGCCTAAAATTTTGAAATAATTACAAAGTATAATTCATTGCTTGTAATTACAAGACAACCTATGAGAATTCTATCAATTGAAAATAAAGTGGTAAACTCAATATAACACGGTCACCACTAGTTAAAAATATACACCTCCTTGAGTTTCTTGCCGGTATCTTCTCATCAGAGGTTTTTCCGAACCGGTGGTAAATTTTATGACATTCGTAAGTGCTACCTGTAAGCCTAATCCGAATAAAAATATTTTGACTTTGACTTTGACTTTGACTAGATAGCGCTAGTAGTAGTTAACTCGCGTTGGGTCATTTACATACTATGAGTTCTCACAGCATGCGAGTTGGAATACATTGCGGGCTACCGAGGTACGATGTGACCGATCGATTGATCGAGCCGCGCAATGTAATGCAACTCGCATACGAGTAGTTGCTACATATAAATGGTCCCTTACTGTGAGGATTTAAATGTTGGCATTGTTCAGAACCCTTTCCACACGAGTTCAACGCGCACTTGGCAGTTTTTGATTTAAATGAGTGGACTCTCCAACGTCAAGTTCTTGGCCTTAAGGACTTGTCATGTTTGTTACCCTCTTAGAAACAAAAAATCATCTCGGAATAAGAAACTCATTAGATTAAGTTAGCTTGGCGTATTGTTCCCTGGTGACTCAGCTTCCCCGGTAGATGGCAGTTTGGACCCTTCGATCCTTTTTACTGAGCTTAGGGATATGAATGGGATATTAAGGTCATCGTATTTAGGCTAAAGGGATTTTTTGCGGCCTACTTTTTAGGTTGAATTAAAATATCCTTTGTCTTAAGATTGGAAAACAAAGTAGATGTATTTCTAGTGAAAAAGCTTCCATCTTAGCCCTCTGCGTTGGCAACGCATCTGCAATCTCTTTGGTTACTTGCCCACTTGCTTGTTTGCCATTCTATTTCATAAAAAAAAAGCTGTCACTGTGGTCGGTTGCTGGTTGCAATACGAATAGGCCGTGGAAGTACACTACACTCTCAAAGAATACCAGCGTAAGGTAGTAGATTGCTACTTCGTTTCGTAAGGTATGTGGGAGATTCGGAGCTCCCCTTGCGACCTAAAGGCTGAAAACAAATTTTTAATGTAGAACTTTACAATTATTACATTCAAATGTTATTTAAAGCCGAGGTTGCAGTTTCGAGTTCTGTAAGATGTCCAAGATTTTTCTTAGTGTAGTCATTAACATATCATTATCATAAACAAAAATGCAAAAACATGGTTTCCACAAACCCATGATTGATGGAGTCCCATCGATCCATGCGCCTGAGTCACTATGCAAAACACTCACCTGTCTAGCTGTCACGTGCGAGGGCAACGACCTTTTGACATAACCACTACTTACGACTCTACCCTTTTTGGGATAAGGTTAAAAGTCTGTTGTTCTAAGCACAGTGCGACCACTTGGCATAATACAGCTTTAAGATCCTTGCTATAAGGTTGAAAATAACTTTGAAGTTATAGCTATGTAAAACAATTGACTACTTTTAGTGAGACGCATTTGACTTTTTTTTGTCATTTTATAAATAAGTACTGAAATGACGGATATCCTCTCAGTGACACAATGTTACGCGGAGCCTTTTTGCTTCCTGAATTGTGTCACTAGCGCAATAAATTTTTGGATATTTTGAGCTTTGGGATATTTTGAAATTATTTAGTAACCGTGACCCTCAAAAAATCAAAAACAATTCTACTACATGTGTAGTAGAATTGCCAATTTATAAAAACTAAAACGCAGAAATTACTCACAGCATTAATAAAAAAATACCAACGTGTTCTTAAAATAACAAACTTTGAAAATATTTTTCTGATGTCTAGGAAAAACTACCTTTAAAGTATCCTGTCCAATGGTCTAGTTGCTAAACCATCAAAGAGGTCAAAAAACTTCACAAAGGACTCTGTTGTTACCGTGTCAAGGTCGTAGTTTCATAGCAACATAGTATGGAACTGAAACTTGAGTTCGGTTTAAAACTACGAGCCTAGATTGTGATAATCTTTGACAGTTAATTTTCAGCAATTTTGGCGGTGACGCTACATTTGTCAAATCTATGCCACAAGATTTGCAGTACATGTGTCGGAAGCCGTAAATTTGATGTACGCGACGTTAATACATTTTATGTTTCTCGGTGCGCACGATTACTTCAGCGCTCGTCGTTGGACTCGTCGTCGAGGCATCGCTCTGTTTCGCTTACTCGAGCTGGTGCGTTAGAGCAAGACAGGGCGCTGAATCAGCGTCGAGCTCGTCGCTTAGAGAATCACGCTCTTGGATGTTGCTAATTTCACTCTTGTTAATCTTTATCTTTACATGGTAGAAAATAAAGTCGCTATTCGTTCCTGTCTATCCTAAATCCTTACAGTGATGTTCGGCCGCCTTTTTCTTTAGAAAAAACCCGTATCAAAATCCATTGCGTGGTTGGTAAGACCTTGTGCAAGGTCCGTCCGGATCGCTACCATCATCTTGCTCGCTAATCCTGCCGCTAAGCAGCGGTGCTTGCAGGCGTGGAGAACAAGACAGCCGGTGACATTACTGCCACAAGGGGTATTCCATCTTAGCCCTCTGGGTTGGCAATGCATCTGCAATCTCCAGTGTTGCGGGTGTCTATGGGCAGTGGTGATCACTTACCAACAGGTGACCCACTTGCTCGTTTGCCTTCCTATGTTGTATAAAAGAAATTGAGAGAATAGCAAGTTTCATACAAAAGCCGTTGGAAGTTCTCAGAATTTACTTTCCAATTCTTTCCCAACGAGATTTAACTAGGTAAGTTCAGGTAAAGCCGGAAACTAAAAGGGTAGTATTACAGAAAGGTAGTTTGTTAATGTTTGGGACGTCTTACTACTTAAAAACTTTCGAGGGCTCCTTGGGACCCAGATATTCTCTAAGCGCATCAGCGTATAGTTCGATGTCGAGGCATCGCTCTGTCTCGTTCACTCGTGCTAGCGCTAGAGCAAGACAGGGTGCTATCTCGTCAAGGAGTTCACCGTAGTTGTACTGAGAGGATCGACTCCCAGGTAGAAATGAAGGAACTATGTGCAAAATATGCTCCCTATCGTAATAGATTTTGAATATGTCAAAGTTTTGAGCAAGCATGTTACACGTTTGGACCAACGTTGGCGTAAACATAATATCATAATTTGATTTCTAACAAAGGTTGCAAAAATCTAGACGAAAACAAATGAAAGCATTCTGCAGAGTCAATCAAAGAGTGCCGCTATTCCAACTAACCGCCGCGACCGCCTACTCCTTCTAAACCACGCAACGGTTTTGATACGGTTTCTGTCATTTAAATATTTTGTTTTTAAATGCTATGTAATGACAACACAAAGAAAAATTAGGATAATGGCAGGACTTGAACCTGCAACATCAGCATTCCGTGCCTTGCGTTTGCCAGTTTCGCCACATTAGCGCTACCATATCCTGCCAATTCTTCAATGTGCTTCGTCTTACGGTCATTACATTATTGATTTTGAGAGTACAACTACCCTCGGTGTCATCTACGTATATGAAACTTTTTAACAAGTTATCATATTCAACTGGGTACTTTTACAGCTACCGTCAGCTGACGAGAGATGGCGCCGTTTTGTTATTAAATTTCGGTTACAAAATTTAGATTTTTTTTATTATAGGTTTTTATGAACATTATACCCTAACTGTCCTCGTATGAAACCGGGGCGGGTCACTAGTTATACATAAAAGTAATCGACAGAACACGTGTCTGCTTTCGTAATAGTAATTACCTCATTCATTGTTCCGTTTAGAGTTCATTGCCATTAATTAACAAAACAAAACATAATGATAATACTATAATAAAAACAAACGAAAACTGCATGGCAACCATTAACCTATCACCCTAAATTCTAATTGGTCGGAAAAGGGTCACGTGTGAATTGTAACACGCATGGAGGGTTCCGTTCTACCGATAGTAAAGCCATACATATTTCGCGGGCGGTAGGACCTTGTGCAAGGTCCGTCCGTTACGCTACCACCATCTCGCTCGCTAATCCAGCCGCTGCAGCTATGCGTGCACTGTTATGTTTCAGCGTGGAGAGGAAGACAGCCGGTTTAATTACTGGGACAATAGGTATTTCATCTTAGCGCTCTGGGTTGGCAACGCATCGGCTATCTCCTTGGTGTTGCGGGTGTCTTATGGGCGGTGGTGGTCACTTACAATCAGATGGTCCACCTTCCCGTTTGCTTTCCCATTAAAAAAAATGCTGTAGCGAGTTGTTGGTTGCAGGTTGTAATGAATGGGCCGACCCCATCTAGGTAGTACCGGAGTTTTACAGAATACTCAGGTAAAGGAGCTTGCTACTGCATTTCGCACGGTGAATGAGAGATCCAGAGGCCCGTGGGAGAGCGACCTATAAGTCTGCAACGGATCAGCGAATCTCTCGGTATTACTGGCTCTCATGGTTTCCGGTGATTTAACATCAAGAGACTCGCTTGGCTTCTTTTCTCATCTTTTTTACATAGAATAAAACAAAGATGGTATCCGGCTCTGTTGGTCCTCATAACTTCGGAAGCATACTCCTTCTAAACCACGCAATGGATTGTTCACTGTAGTTTAGAGTTTGTTTATGTACAATAAATTCTAATTAAGTTTTCGTTAGTAAATCGCAGCCGTGCTTATCCCCAGCGGATCGTTCGTAAAAAATAAATAAACAATTTCAAAGGTTCTGCACGTACGGTACCCTACCCGGGAATGATCGGGGGTTCCATTTCCCCTCGTATCATACGAGCTAGTATCAAGTTCCGTCATTTAGAATGCAAATTAGTATGATTACTGTACTATAGCGGTGTGTAAATGTCGGTTGGTAACTAGATGACTTGAAACTTTAGATGCGGGAACAGTTGGACTGGAGTTGAGGTAAAGACATCGCGACGTCGCGACACAGTCGAGCCGTGGTCTTTGTATAGAGTCAAGGCTAGTGTTGCCAATTTAGTGGATTGGTTCTAATCCCCCATTTACTTAAGAAAAATTGCCTTTAGTGACTGATGGTTTTTTCTAGTGAATCAATTTAATTCAGGTTCAGTCAATAAACTACAACGACAAATTCATTTATTGAAATGAAGTCTTTCGTAATACTTTAAATAATGTTTAGTGGAAAATTTAGAATTTTGGACAAAAGACCCATTTTTGGTCAGTGGTTTTCTGGTGGTTTTAGGAGTTCTAATTAGTGGATACTATGTTTAGTTGTTGGCACCACTGGTCGAGACTCGAGGTATGCTTCGTTTCATATTTTAACGTGGTTACACCCGAAACAAAATGACAAAATTGACAGTTGACAGATGTGTAGCCAGAACTTCAGAGATCTACAAGTGATTCCAGTGGACAAATATATTCAGCAAGATCAGTCAGGTGATTCCATTGGATTAGATTGTAGGTACATTACAATCACCAGGGTGATTAATTAAACTTAAACTACGATAAACTTAATAGTTAAAGAGAAAAATCTCATAAATTAAATTAAAGAAAATACGCTTCCGTAGACTAGCCAGCCAGAAGGAATGCCTGATTTATTTGACTTTACCTAGCTGTTTAGCAGTCTTTAAATCTATGAATACAAATAGTCGCAAAGTTCCCGAATGGCGGCCGCGTATTATCAACGACACCCAGCCACAAGATGGTCCGATGACCTTATACAGGTGGCAGGAAAGCGCTGGTTGCGTGCCGCTTCCAACCGGTCACTTTGGAAATCCATGGAGGAGGCCTATGTTCAACAGTGGACTGTGGCTGAGATGATGATGATGATGATGAAACACAGTCGCATCTACTTTATGCACTACATTTAATCTAATGTATAATCAACTTGGCACCGTGCTCCCACTAAACACGTATCATTTTACAATAGCAACCATTGATAACCGATGCCGACTATACTTTACTAAACAGCAGTGCGTGAATTCAACACCTTATTATGTACAGTTGGACGAATAACCGGAGGCTACCAAATGATTACTAACCGGTTGTAACTAGTCTATATTAAATAGTCTGTCTATATTAACGTTCAGTTAAATATGTCGGCTCGTCCTTTGTAATTTTAAACATTTACCTCCTTACTAGCTGTGGCCGCGACTTCGTCTGCGTGGAATAGTGTCTTTAGGTAGCATTTTTAATTACTCTTACAAAAAAGACATAGGTGCGTATAACTTTGAATGTCATTTATTTATATCGAATCAACAGCCAAAAAAATAAGTTTCAAGCTTCTAGCTCTAAAAATGACGATACTTCCATATAACTTTTCATTCCCCCCTTTCACCCCTTTTTTCGCATTAAAAAGTAGCCTATGTCCTTTCTCAGGCTCTAGGCTATCTGTGTACTAAATTTCATTTAAATCGGTTCAGTAGTTTTGGCGTGAAAGCGCGACAGACAGACAGACAGAGTTACTTTCGCTTTTATAATATTATAGTAAGGAAGTAAGGATTATAAACTCTCGGTAAACCCGCATTACTTAGGAATCATCCATAAATTACATCACACAATTTTTAAGATTTCGGATCCCCTCCCCCCTCCCTTGTCACGCTTTTTTCTCTTTAACTGTGCATCTCTTTAACACGGGATGTCATGTCTATCGAGCCCCCGACCCCCCAAATATTTTGTATCGTAATATTTGGATGCCCCCTTAACACATGTTTCATCTTTATCTGACGCTGACGGAGGGGGGTTCCACTCCGCACTGTAGGTACGCTCGACCGCCTCGCCTATGGCATAGGCAAATCACAGTAGGCTGTCGGCTTGCCGCGCGCTCGTTCGCTCGCCCCCGCCAAGTCAGTGTAAATTTTTTGAGCGTGTAAATAAAGTTGGAATTCGTTCAATCGCGGTCGTAAAAGAGAAGTTTCTGTACGTTAGTACTATTATTTATTCTGTGGCTGACGTTTGCCTTTGAATGAGAGGAACAACACAAAACATATCCTTAAAAAATAAACGACAGTTCCATTGCTTACCTTTTTAGACTAATGTCTAGACGTCCGTAGAGAACTTAAACGAACTCTCAACTGACGCATTTAATTGTTAAAATTTTATTATAGATAATTAATTATTCCTAAAGCGGAGATGACTAATTGAATGATAAATGTATGCAGACATTGTTAATGATAACGCAGGATATGAACCTAGATTTGCATTGCAACTATTTATGCTTTTGCATAAACGTAAATAGGCCTAATTGCATCCTGGGTCGATATACAATCGATATATTAGGTTGCAAAAAATTACATGGTACTAAATTCAAATGAAATAAAATTTCATAATAAAATACCTTTTTCAAGAGTTTTTGACGACTGTCAAATTCAATAAAAACCATTTTTAGTCTGTCAAAGAGTAGTACAAGGTTCCAAGTAATACTTGGGCTAATCTGTCATTCAAAATAGGTTTTTATTATTGCGTTTATTTTATCTTGTACATTTGCCATAACACTGTCTCACTTGCACGCGCAGGACCTCTAGCATTTTAAAAGTTGTATACAATATTTTGAGGTTACGTTTTTCTTCACAAGCGTTCGCGCTGAGTACTTTATTATATCCACATCGTTTGGCATCAGCGTCAACGACCGCCCGTTCCGCGTGTAATCTGTGCCTTATAAAAAACCTTGGGGAAATATACGCGGTAAAACACCCAGAGGTCTTTGTTCTTTGAGGCTGTGGCCAGAGGCTCAGAGGAGAGAGGAATTGGGGCACATCAATAAAATACCTATAGCTTGGTTCTGCTATGAATCCTAAAATTATAACTAGCGACCCGCCCTGGCTTCGCTACGGTACAATCGGGATGAAATGGGATGCAAAAACCTTCCTTATAAAAATTCTAAATAACAGTAAAACCGCATCAAAATACGTTGGGTAGTTTAGAAGGAGAAGGCGGCCGAATATACACTATAAAAATTTGGGACTAACAAGAAAAATAGTGACTTTACTTTACTTTGAAAAGATAAGAAGATTGATTGATATTAATTATTGTGATAGTGATATTTTCACAGGATATTTTGTTCTTTATTAGACGGCAAACGTCACCATGACAGATAGAGACGAAACATGTATACATAAATTAAGGTTTAATGAGCATTTATGGATTAGGGGTAAGACCTCACCTTACAACGGTTCGCGAGCGTGACTAGACTTTTTTAGACAATTACGATGAAGTCCTCATAAAAACTTAAAGTTTTTATCGTTCCGTAAAAATAAAACGCAAAATTAATCAATTTGAAACTTCGTAGTCACTTTTGTGGAGAGATGTAATGAACAGTATGTATGTAATTTCCTTATTAATGTAGTGGTCAGTCAAAATATTTTTATTCAGATTAGGCTTTCAGGAAGCACTTATGAATATCATAAAATTTACCACCGGTTCGGATAAACCGTTATGAGAAGATACCGGCAAGAAACTAGCAGTAAGTCCGCCAATTGTATTTATTATTTATTTATTTATAAGCCATAAATTGTATGTGTACACGTTGACGTTGTGCAATAGTAGGACCAATACAATTTTACCCAGTGGGTGTAGCTACATAATTAATAACTAACTAAGAATTTATATTATAATATTCACTACTAGCGGACGCGCGCGACTTCGTTCACATAAAATTAGTAGCCTATGTCCGTCAGGAATAGTGAAGCTTTCCATCTGTGAAAGAATTGTTTAAATCGGTTCAGTAGTTCCAGAGATTACCCCCTACATACAAACAAACTAACAAAAAAACAAACAAACAAAGTTTACCTCTTTATTATATTAGTGTAGATTAAGCTATAGGGTCATAACTCGATGACAAACTTTTGTTTTTGCAAACCGTGCAATGAAGCAACTAGGAAAATATCCACTATTTTGGAGGCATTTATTTTACTAAAATGCTGTCTTAAAAATGTACGCGAAATTCGGCCCAAACAACCAGGGGAATAGGATAGGCTATAAAACTAAGAGCCTATGTCGGCCTTTGTGTAACAAAACATTGTAAATTCTACTTTTTTCTATGTTGTGTATTTGTGGTTTAATCTAGCCGTATCGGACGCAGCGGAGTAGAAAAAACGCGGGAAACTTTATGGTAGGTGGCGTTTTTTTTTCGGAAAAATAAGGCACAAGTACGTTGGGTTTTGATGCCGCTTCAAAATAATTGATTGCAAAACTTCTTTAGTGTTAGGTTCTATTTGTTTCATACCATAAAAATCCTGGAAATTTTATTGTTTCAGAAAAAATGGGCTTTGATTTTCAACATCTACAACGAATTCAATATTTAAAAAAATATACCTACTCATACAAATTTTCTATATACCCATCCGTACTCGTGCATATTAGGAAAGTAAGCCTAACCTAACATACATCTAGACCATTCTATAACAAATTCTCCTTGTCGACACAAATAAAATAAAACTAAACAAACTTAATTACTGAAAACTCTCCCACGGGATTGCTTTGATCTTAAACAGCGCCATGCAAGACTACACCAAGATAAAAATAGTACCTAATATCTTACAAAGGCACTTTTATACCTTTTTATTTTTAAAACCTTTGCCACATTTCGACCTATTAAAGTACCTATTTATTTAATATACTTACAGACGACATTGACACTTCATCGTATAAAATTTTCGGATAGTTCTAATATTAGTTACCTACTTGTCAGTTTACTCGGGGCTATAAAAAATATCAGTCTCGTATTACTACTGTTTTTACACAAAAGCACTGGTAAGAACATAATAGTAATATTGTAAGCACAATCTAATGACAAAACAAATATTAGAACAGTATAATCTATGATTTATTTACTGCGCTATTTTTGATCTCATTGAGCAAGGGACAGTTATGCCGAACAAAACGACCGAGTTGGTTTCTATTTGCGTAATAAATGAGCCAGTATATTTAAAATAGACGGACGTACAAACAGATCGTTTGTAATACGCAAGTAAAGCGTCAAGGTTTAATGCACCCTAAACTCAATAATTATAGGTGCTTCGGGAAGTTATTCTTTAATCAAAATTCCATCTAAAACATGACGCAGTCGATAAATCTTTTTAACATAGTACCTCTATAAAACACATTCGCTAATCGCTTCTTTTTGATCTCATATATTCGGCCTCTTATTTATTTACTAGCGGACGCCCGCGACTTCGTTCGTGTGGAAATAGCAGCCTATGTTCGTCAGGGATAGTGCAGCTCTCTATTAGTTAAATAATTTTTGGAATCGGTTCAGTAGTTCCAGAGATTACCCCCTACATACAAACAAACAAACAAAGTTAACCTCTTTTTCCTTTGTGTATCTAGCGGACGCGCGCGACTTCGTTCGCGTGAAATTAGTAGCCTATGTCCGTCAGGAATAGTCTAGCTTTCTATCCGTGAAAGAATTTTTTAAATCGGTTCAGTAGTTCCAGAGATTACCCCTACATACAAACAAACAAACAAGGTTTACCTCTTTATTATATTAGGGTATATTAGTGTAGATTTCTTTAATCGTATCCCACAAAATACATTTAAATGTACATAAGGTGGACTTAATCAATGATGTAATGTATGTATACTAACATAGGTAAATAAGTGTAATGTACCTACTAACAATTATATGGGTCATCTGGCCTGAAATAAAAGATTTTTATTTTATTTTTATTTTTTTATTTTAAAGGTTTTACTACGGGTTTACTACTTCTAAACCACGCAATGGATTTTGATACGGTTATCACTGAAATTAAGATATTTATAGGAAAAGTTTTTGTGTAAATTCTAATTGTATCCGCGCAAAGCCGGGGCGGGTCACTAGCAGACAAATATAAAAATTTAGATTGTCGTTGTTTATAATAAGAATTTTACAATACAAACTTTAATTTAATTTTAATATAAGCGTGGTTCCTCATTGGATATTGCGGTCCATCGGGCCAGTCCTGGCTCATTTGAATTTAACGGCGCCGCTAGGTTTTACAAGTGTGTATCGATACAGTCATCTGTCTGTATGCATGTCAGATAAAAATGCCCTATGTCCGTTTCCCAAACACAAACTATGTACAGTCAAGGAATTTAATTTCCAACCCACCTAAGGTTCAATATTAAATAGCAAACTGTCACCATAAGAGCTAACTAGAGCAAGGCGTTAGTTTGACATATCGACCTTAATGCATTGCGAATGTCAGACGACATTTCAGCGAAATGGGTAGGGAATTAAATTCTTTGACTGTACCTATTTGCTGAATAATATAAATGACACATACAATGACAATATAAAGAACAATCTTAGACATCCAGCCGAACTCAAACCTGCCACGTCTGTAAAGTTTTATCCAATTAAGCCACAGATCCCTTTACCAGAGTTTGCAAATATTTCAATGCGCTTCGTTTTCAAGGTAAGCTACTACTTCACAACGGTATTCTCTGAGAGTGTGGTACTATACCGCTCGAACCGACCCCTACTGCAACCAGCAACTGACAGCCACACTGCCACAACTGAACCACTAGGAATAAAGTTGTTGATTTAAATAGAGAGCCAAATATAAATATTAGTTCTGAAATCAAAAGACAAAAAAAAAAACTAATGCCAGAGATGATCTTAATACGAAACAAATTTAATCCTTATAGCACTAAACAAGCCGTGGACCATTTGTCAAACAGATTCTTTAACAAAAACCAAAACGAACTGTAGTTAAATTTGACTCCATGTGTAGCCAGCCCTAACAATAAATAAAGCTTCAAAGCTACAATTATTTCCTAATATATCATAAAGCCATATTTTTAACCCGTGCCAGACCCCAATATTTCTATCCTTTTCTATTAATATAATATTTTTATGGGACGACATCTTTTATTGGAGCATCGCTCAAACCGTGTTGAATACACATGGGGACACGATAAGGGGTACACTCAAGTTTATTAGTAGTAAATCTGTGTGGACGCAAAGTGCGTATATAAAACTGTAATTAATAGCGACGTTAACTATAAAAAGGGTAGTCAGATACTTGACAGTTTGTTTGAAGTTATTTTAAGTTATCTTTTGAAGAATGTCAAACACACCATTACAATTATTACAACAATGTTTATTGGTATGCGTGTTAAATTGGATTATTAATTTGCATATTATGACTATAATTATAAGTTAAGTTTTAGTTTATAAACTGTATAGTATAAATAAACAGCCTTGATAAGCAATTTCGCGTAATTATGTATTTGTAAAATATTGATCACTCGTAAAGTGTTCATTCGTTTAGAAAACGGACGTCTATGTAATTGTTTTTTATCATTAATGCTTTAATGACGATAAAAGTACACATGAAACTTACTATTATCGCGTAAAGACGCTATAAATTTGATTGAATTTAAACAAAACAATGCCTATAACGCCATTTGCAATTATATTTTAATTTTGTTTAATCTTTCATGTACATAATGAACAATAACGTATAAAAGGTGGACCTTCACCTTGGCGTTAAATTCCATAATCAACAAAAGATACTTTATTACTCATTAAAAGGAACTCATTTGGCAGTTCAGAAGTACCTAGTAGAACAAAAAAAAAACTTTTTAATTTGGCAATTCCAGTGGTGATCACTTCCGTTCTTTGCGTAATTATTTTTAATTTCCTTCGCTTCGCCCCGGTTCAAGTTAATTGAAGTTTGTTAAAATTTAATGTGATAAAATTAACAAAAAGCTTCGCAGTTGCAAAGTTAAGAGCGGATAGAGACGAGGCGCAAACCTTTCGCTTAATACAACTGTATCGACCAACATTGCTTACCAACAGGTAAGCAGCATGCTTGTTTGTGACGGATGTGATAAAAAATCTAGCAACTGCTAAACCAGTCTGGCACTTATTTAACAAGCAGTAACACTCCTGGTAATACTTATAAATGATGGTTTAAGTTTCTAATTCATAGAAAATAAAATAAAAAATCTTCAGAGTATCACGTAATTTTGTTGATTTTTTACGAGATGACAACCCCCACCATTCTCATACGCAACGGCACACAGCAGCCAGACTGTCATAATGATAGTCCAGAAACACGCTAGAATACTAGAAACGCGCGTCGATCTTGTGGTTTTACTGTTTAATGGTGGTGTGTAGTTGAGTCTGTGTGATATTCGCGTGAAAGCGGAGGAGGGTGGGTTTTTGCATGAACATATATATATATGTCGCACAGACGCAGCTATTTTGCACGAGCCCGGCACTGGTTTCGTGAAGTAGCAAGGTAACTTGTTCCAGTTTGACGCAAGAATACGACTAGAGAATATCATTCGTTAGAAAATAACATAAGATCTACGCCGCCAGCTCTCGGTGTATAATTATTTGTTAATATCGACCTCCACAAAGTAGGACCTGAATCTATAAATAATCCAATCAAATATTTTATAGACGACTGCCCCAAAGTTTTTGTTAGGAATATTTTATTAAAGCGGTATATTGAAGAATTAGTTAACAAAATGAAAAATGTTAAAGGGTCATCGTGCCTGAACGATTTTAGCGGCAAAAATACGTGGCTTTGATACAGGTCAACACTAATTTTGTTACGTGATGTGCTGTGGGAATTTTTGTAAAATAGAACTAATGAAGATACCGATAAAGTTACAACTCACAACGGCGCACGTTGAGTCCAAACACGTTTCGTAAAATTATCTTTTACACTTTTTTGCCAAAAGTAAAAAAAAAATTGTACTGGGGTAGTAATGGTCACTACTGGCTTTATTTATAAATTAACTACTGCATATGCTAACTACAGAGTTGAAGTGAAATCGGTAAGCACACGGATTTTGTTAAAAAGGTTGGTTATGGAGAGTAATTACTGTCGCTCACGGGAACTCTAATAGATTCGCTGATCCGTTGCTGGCTTTTAGCTTCCCCTGTGGTTTACGAGACTATCAATTCTCATGTAATCTTTCATCTTCCAAAAGAGCTATTTTGTTCGTGATCCACCTACTCTACTATCATAATTGTTAAGGTTGCATCTTTACATAATTTTAAAACTGTTCACTTCGCACCTCATCATAATCAGCCCATGTTTGTCCACTGCTGGACGTAGGCCTCTCCCAAGGCGTGCCATTGAGCCCGATCCTCGGCTCCTCTCATCCAAGTGCTGCCAGCCACCCTGCGTATATCGTCGCTCCATCTCGCCGGAGGGCGTCCTACACTACGTTTGCCCAGACGCGGTCTCCACTCAAGAACACGCTTAGTCCAGCGGTTATCGGTCCTACGGCATATGTGCCCGGCCCACTGCCACTTCAGCTTGCTAATCCTTTGAGCGATGTCGGTGACCTTTGTTCTCTGCCGGATCACTTCGTTGCGAATTTTATTTTTAAGAGAAACTCCGAGCATCGCCCGCTCCATAGCTCGCTGAGCAACTTTAAGTTGGTGGACCAATCTTACCGTAAGTGTCCATGTCTCGGCTCCGTATGTCATTACGGGTAGGACGCACTGGTCAAAGACTTTTGTCTTCAGGCTTTCACTATCACTTCGCACCTATCGTGCTTTTTTTTAAAGTCGAATTTATTCTTTATTTCGCCGTTACCTTCGAACAACTTAAAGTTGTTAAAACTTTATTTTGCACGCCACTGCTCAACAGTTCTCAAACCCAGAGGGCCAATTAGTAAAAAATGCCCTTTAATTAACTACGCGTGTGAGTGGAGTCGTTCATAAAGTCTGGCATGTTCTGATGTCTGATTTGGTCAGCCCTGATCCTGTTGGGTCCTAGACATTTATCTATCACGACAAAAATTTCTTTCATTTAGCATTAAAGGCAACAGTTTTGCCGGGGTCTCTACACTAGGAAAATACAAAAATAAATAATTCAACACTTAATTAAGAATACCCTGTCACTTTTAAAATATGAATACATCATAAGCATATTATTATTACTGCTAATTATTTTTATGGATCTAGTTGTCTGAATAAATGAATTTTACTTACTTACTTAATGTGTGTATCACTGAGTAACAGTTGGTGATATCGTGAATGTTTCAAGTTTCGTGGTTTTTTTTTTCATACATACAAACAAACAAAGTTTACCTCTTTATTATATTGCTGTAGATAATGTAGATTAGTACAGACTAGTGTAGATTAATTCGGGGAAACGACGCCATTCACTCGGCAGGGGGTTATCGCCACTGTATGGCAGAGGACCGCTCCCTCCCACCTCATACCCCGCAGGCGATCTACTAATGTTCGCTTTACATTAAAAACGCAAGGCAAGGCACGGAATGCTAATGTTGCAGGTTCGTGTCCTGCCATTACCCTAATTTTTGTTTGTGTTGTCATTATATAGCATTTAAATAGATTTGAATGTAAAAAAAATTGAAAGTAAATTTCGATTACAAAAAAAATATTTAAATGAAAAGTTGAAAATCGACCTTACCACTTCTCAAATATTTTCTATAAATTAACTTTTAAGGCGCTAAAGGTTTGATATGTTTTATTGCCCTGTGACTATGACCTCTATTACTAAGTGTCTCAGCGTTGGGTTTTGACTACCATAAGTTAGACAGAATCTTAATGTGATTTGGCAACGGGCCAAATGGCTTGAGATTGTTTGCAGATCCAGAAAAATAATTAGTTAATGTGTTTTTAACAACGATTTATTGCTTGTTGGGACGTTTCTCGTTTTTGCAGTCTTGATACTTAAGAAGATTGTATGCCGAGGCTCAAAAAACGCTCTCCATACAAAAGGCTGTAACATGTTCCACCCTCTAAACTTTCAGCTGTAGCTATGATTATTTATATGATGTTTTTATGCATAGAACTACATAATTTTGTTTGTTTTGATTTTCTAAATATTCTTCATAGATTTCATAATGTTTCCACATTAGAAGTTTCATTCGAAACAAAAAATGAGTCGACTTGATTATTACGAAGATTTTTTTCCGTTAAAAAAGTAAATGTAATTAATTATATCATGCGATATCAATAAATATCGACTATCGATATCGATTAAATAATAGTATTTCGCTTGCCTAACTTTTAGTGTCAGATCTTAGGTCAACCAATCGGAGACAGCGATCGTTGCAGTGATTTGGCGAAATTGGTTTCAAGCAAAAGTGACATGTCCTCTCTATTGGGTATTGGCTCCATACTACCAACCTAAACCCAAAAGTCCGGCGGTCACTCTCAACTCTATAAGTTATGGTCGCATCGAAAATTGATTGTCTGTGGGCGGATGTCGGAGTTAGCGCCAATCCTGTGTCGCGTTGATTTATCACGGTTTCCGACGAGCATACTCTATGGTTGTTGTCTTTGAGGCAGGGTTGCCAGTTTTAAAAACAGAAAAATAAGAGGTTTCGCTTTTTCTTTATTTGAAATTTGATAAAAAAAAAGGCAGTGGTCGCTAACCTTATTCAATAACAAACTTTGCAAAATCATCATATTATCAGCACTCAATAACTGACACGATCTTTTCAAATTTGTCGCGTTATGCGTTCATTATGCGTTAACAAAACGCACCATTACTTAAAAACTCTGCTTCTGTCGCTCTTTTAAAATGTTGTTTTCTTTAAATGAATATAAAAAATATTACAAATAAATAATTTAACTTTTTTACATTAAATAATCCGAGTAAGAGTGGCAAACGAACAAGTCGGCTACCTAATGGTAAGTAATCACCAATGCCCATAGACACGCTCAATACCTGAGAGACTGCAGATGCATTGTCCCCAAGGGCTAAGATGAAATACCTCTTATGCCAATAATTTCACCGACAGTCTTGCTCTCCACGACGGAACACAACAGTTCAAGCACCGCTGCGGCAGGATCACCGAGCAAGGTGGTTTAGTAGAAATGCAGAAAAGCAAACAAAAGGCCGGTCGGTCGGAATTACGTAACCGCCAAATATTACCATTTTACCATTCTCTACGTCTTGTCACATTGACACTTAGTCCGTTATTAAGCAAATAAACTCGGAATTGTATTTCACAATCGGATCGTATAATCGTATTACTCGGACACGGTTAACTCATTTGCCGTGTCAATATTAGGTTCTACTTGTTAACGCATAACTCCCTCTGTCAATATTGGATGATGAGTTGACCTCTTTTAATGTGCTTTGAAGGGTTCCGTACGCCACATAGTTTAAGACATCCTTAACTGACCATTAAAAAATTGAGTAATTGTCTATACTCGAAAGGGATAGATAATAATACATACACATATACGTCATAGTGAATGTATCATACATGCCTCCGTTGTATCATGTCGCCGAAGTAACGTGCTAATTTTAATTGTATTTTAGTCTATATATTTTTATGTATGTTAGTTTGTAAGGTATTTATCTATGGGCCCTTGTTGCCTGATAATAAATGATTTTGAATTTTGAATTTTGAATTTGTATGTCGCGTGTCGAATAATAAATAATGAACAATGGTAAAAAAATATCCCATTCTTATCTCAGAAAGCTTTAGTTTAGCGTTAGCGTAGCGTTTTTAGAGTTAGCTTTAGTAAAAGCAACGATATTTTAATCAGCACTGTATTTTAGAAATCAGCAAAAGTCGTTCACAAACACTTGACTCTTTTTTGTTAACAAAAACTTCTTTCGATTTTTTAAAATGTTAAACATTGAAATTGTTAAATTTAAATGCTTAACTTACCTTTACGGTTTTTTATTATACGGGTGGTTTTGGTAAATATACATAACACAAATATAAATAGAGAAGCGTTACGGAACCCTCATAGCGCGAGTCCAGTCGATTTATACAGAGTAGATAGCCGATGGCTCCGCTTGCAGCGAAGTTTGTTTTCACTATGACTTTTTCGGCAATCTAATATTATCAATAATAATTATAGCTGGCAACTCAGTCGGCATTCAAAACTGTTTAATGGTTCTAGATGTTTTAGAAAACCCATAAGCTATTTATGTATTCGGTAACACATGAATTACTTGTAATGTCTTATTCAATAACTTTTAGAAATATTGTAAAGCGCAATGCAAAACGGTAATACAGAACGCACCCTTTATTAGAGCTGTCAAGAAAATTCCACGCGAACGAAATTGCGGGCGTCCGCTAGTTATATACTTACGATTTTAAAGATCTTGTTGAGTATTGATTTTTATTATTATATATTATTATTTACAATCGATGGATACCCACGGCGATTACAAATCAGCGAATCGACCCAAGTTGATAGCATGTTTGTATTGTCAACCGATATTCAAATAGACAGTGATACGAGTTCACTGCACTCAGTCAATATGTATAGTTTACCAGGAGGGCGACGGAGTTGACAATTTGACAATTGTGTAACATGTTTTTTGTAGTTTACCGCCATTTTTGACGTCTGGTGGTTTGTGGTAGAAGCTAGAAAGCTGTTCGAGAGAAAAATATATAAATGGGAAAATAATGGAAAAATATTCTTCAGTGTGAAATTGAGACAAAAACAAATAAAAATACGCTTTACTGAAATAAAATTATACCAAAATTTCTCCGATTTCATCATTTCTATTGTATTCTTTGTATATTCTTTAACGAAATACTTAACAGTATTTCGTTAAAGAATGAATGAATATTTTATTCCAGTGTAATTATATTTATTTTGGAAAACATCAGAAAAATAGTGGAACATTTTGAAAACTAATGGAAAAATATATATTATTAAATAAATATAATACAAATATTACATAGATTAATAAATATTTACAATATATTGTATAGTTTGTGAAATTGTAGCTCATTACTTAACGTAGAATGTAAATATTTATTAATATGTTTCATAGATTAAAATTTGACATTAATACCCTTGCAGGGTGTCATGTACCGACGACCACCTTATACTTAACATCTCTAAACTGTAATGAACATGACTAAAAATGAATAAATGAATTGATATGAATTGAAAAAGAAAACTTTTCTTTTCCGAGCGACATTTTTCCATCACCCACCAGTAAGAACAACGAAGCAACACGCGACTTTTGGAGAACAGAGTGATCCTATTTCTCAGAATGAGTCGCAACTGAACTTGATCGAATGCACACTTAGCTAGCCGTTTTACGGTCGGGGTTGAACCGTGTCCGGGGTGTTTAAAATTTCCTACTGAGGGTCCCACCCTCGCCCTGCCATGCTGTGGCTCAAATCATCGCCGGGAAGCGGTTCTGTGGCCCTAACATGACTGGCCAAGTTTAGTTTATCTCTATCTGCGTCCCTTTCTTATGACGCTAGTAAGACAGAGACACAGGGAGGGGTCAAACTAAACCTGGGCTGTCATGTTAGGGCCGTTGGAAGCAAATGGAGTTCAAAGTATGCCTTAAAGCATGTAGTTCGCGTTTAGTACATTTTTAACGTTGGCCTTTTTCATGTAAGAGTGAATAAGCATCTTCTGGATACGTGCTACATCTTCGGCTTCTTCTTCATTTACCATCAGGTGAGATTGAAACCGAACGCAAACCAATTCATTACCAATAAAAAACTGTTTATTTTGTGCAAAAAGTAAGTAACAAAATTAAGCATTAGTTTTAAAGGAAACTAAGATAACTTGTTCCGATTTGTAATAATCTAGTTATCGCATTCTTGGATAGTCAGTAGAATTCGAAAACGTTACAATTATTTTTTCGTTATTCCTTCCTTATTTCGTTAGGCATTCACTCCTATATCACCAAAGTAACATATGTTAGTTGACAACGACAAGTACATTACGTATCCACTATTTATGCATTACAAAAACAATAGCGACATACGTGTTAAATTGTCCTTGCCACATGTCATGTATCAGTTTGGCGAAATACACCAGATGACCACCTTTATCTAACCTAATTCTCAAGAGATAATTGTGTCGTGCAATATTCATAACATAACTTCACATGTGTGATATTCACTCGTTTGTGTTTTGCTTTTGGCCTTCATTGACCTAATTTCATACAAAAAATGTGCACTAAGTTTGAAAAGTTTTCTTATCAAGTTAACCGAAGCCCTGTTAATGAGCCCAGAACGGGTAATTCCGTCTATAACACTGTCAGGGCCTAAATTAACGGACTGATTACAATGTTTTGTGTTATTAATTCCAAAATACATATTATTGGGTTGCTTTTAGCTATTTTCACATCGGAGAACAAGGAAAAGCATCAGAAAGCGTATTGATTAAAGTTACATAGCAAACCCCGCTGTCTTTTGTGACGTGCACCAACTTTGTATGAACCTACCTTCAAATAAAATGCCCAGAGTATTAAACTCGAATTTCCCGACTCCACACCTGTTTTGGGGTGTCGTTTTCTCATTTCGGATCAATAATTCTTTACAAAAGGGCATATTTTCCTTGAAATCAAACGTACAATATCACGATATTGCAGTTGTTTGAAAACAGAGGGTCCACATCAAAGAAAATCTAATCAGTGCTGCCAAGCACAATGCAAGGGGCAAAAAAAGGAACGATCTTATCAAATATTTTGGTGTCCGAAATTTGTAATCGGTACCTTTAAAGCCTTCTGTGGGGTTGGGAACATATTGAATTGGATCAAATAAGATAAAAGATAGAAAAATGTTTGTGGGGGTTTTCAATTCTGTTTTGGAATAAGTCTGCAAAGGATATATATAAACGGATCCCTCACGTATTTTAAGTCGAGTTATCTCTTGAGATGTTTACAAAGGATCTTTAAGAATTATTCTGACTTGCTTGTATGCAATTTCCATCGGGTGACCCACTTGCTTGTTTGCCTTCCTATTATATATACAAACACCTATATGAACCTATGGTGTCGAAGAAGTTGGCAGAGTTCCCAAGTTACATAGTAATGGTTATTCATTGATTGAGAAAGCCACTAAACTAAAGCAAAAATTCAATAAAAACTTTAAATACATGAAAAGTTGAACAGTAAACCTTTCTGCAAAGTGCCAATTTTGGTTGTTTGTTGTCTTTTTGTCTCTATTAACTGTTTCCTAAACGACAACAAAATCGTCAACGTATATTCCCAACCTTACAGAGTCATATCTACCGGAGTCGTGTAGTTAGAAAGCCGACGCTGGAGTTTAACATAGGGTTGTTTTTGGAACCGGATTGTTCCGGTAAATGCGAGCTCGAGGAAGTAAGTGGACAAAATGGCGGGTCATCTGTCAAAACGGGGAGGATAAAGGACTCGTGTCAATATGTTCATCGATGTGACAGATGTTGCGATTTGATAGCGAAAGGTTTGTTGAAACATCTGTTCTTGGGTAAGAATACACGCTGTATATATTTTTAAATTTAAATTGTATTGCATTAATAACATAGCAAAATGTTCAAACGAGGATTAAAAAGGCGTTTGGGGCCGTTCAAGTATTACGTAAGCAGTATAGGGGGGGGGGGGGGGGTGTTTGCTGTGCTTATTTATGATGACATGGGGGGGGGGCTTTTTTACACATATGGAAGTGATGTGTATTATTCAAAATTTAGAGCACCAAGATGTTGAATGGCTCGATGAGATGAGAACGACGTAGGCATCCCAAAATCGGATAAAAGTGAGCAGACATACAACATTGAGGAGCACTTTTTAATAAAATGTTTACGTAAGCATGGGGGGAGGGGTAAGAGCTTTGTTTAATTTTGCTGACAAGGGGGAAGGGGGGGTAAATAATTGTAGTAAATCTGCTTACGTAATACTTGAACGGCCCCTTTAGGCATTCCCTGCCAGGTAACTATTGGTCATAAACAGATAAGTTGTGGGCGGTGCAGGTAGGTAGGCTACTTATGTATAACGGCGCGTCACAAAAATAGTGATAATTATTGTTAAATTAATGTAACCTCTAATGACGTTAACTGTTTACGTTAAATGATGTTCTTTTTTTAATCATGATGTTTCGATTTATTTAATTGTTTTTGGTTAATTTAATTAGAGCCAGTGGCAACACTCGAACGGAGTTGCATGTTAGAAACTAGACGTCAGGTCATTCAGATGTTGACAGCTGACAAGTGCGAACGTGCAAACCCGTTGGCTCTAATCTCCATCCACTATAATTTAAGTAATCAGTGCCTATTTGTTTGGAATCCTTAATTAAATTAGTAAAGTGACGTGTACTCAATTTAACGAAGTTTTTATTTCAACACCACATCCACCATGGACCCATCCGAGCTGCCCCGCGAGGTGGGTGAGCCGCCCGGCGATCCGTTATGTATAAATTTATAATACAATATTTTAGTTAATATAATTTAATAATCTTTTTTTAAATACACAAATCATTATATAAGTACAATCTGTCCAAGAGACAGCTAAGAAGAGTTTTACTTTGAAAGATGATAACGAACAACTTCTTGAAAGATAGACTGTCAGAAGAATCATCAACCGAACATACTTACGTACTCAATATATGTAGTAATTGTTAATATAATAAATATTATATAGTCTTAGCTTAATGTACCCATTAATCATCATGATAATGACTCTATGCCCCTAAATCATCCCCCGGCTTAAGTAAGTAGGTAAGTACCAAATCAGGTAACCCTAAGGCTCATTAGGTGCTTACAATGTTTGTGTATTTCCAGAGATATTGCATTAAATCCATCAGGACGTTGTGCATAATCCTGTTTTATGATCCCCTTTAAAGGGGAGTTTAAAATTAATATCTAATTTTAAGGGTGAACACCCCCAATATAAGTAAGGGGGTGGTCAGAGATGAGAAGGGCGGATTTTAAGATTGAGATCTCGATTAGGCTAGACGACGTCAAAGGCGACCGAAGAGCTGGCTACCTCGCACAGCGTAAAAGCTTAGCTATAGAGAGATGCAATGCTACCAGTATCTTAGGTACCATGCCAAGGGTCTTCTTTTTTTGATATATTTAAGTATTAATGTTTAGTTTATATTTATAGTAACAAAGACTTGCAATTTTTGTTAGTTTGTTTATTTTTGTACACTCAGATGAAGCATTGCAAGTGATCTTCTTTCAGGAATCGAATTAGCTTAAAATTTGGTATATGCGCATACTTATAATAACATGTAGATTGTAGAGTATGCAATTAAAAATATAATTTTTTACAGAATCCTAATTTGTTGTTGCAATCGCAAAACATAACGTATTTCCATCTGAGAGATTTAGGGCATTGTGCAAACGTTTTTATGACACAGTTGATAATCGTAACAAATCGTTTAGTACGGGTAGCACGTTCAGCTGTGACTCTCATCCGTCGCGGTTCGCATTGGCATTGGTAGCACACTAGCATTTCTAGCGGACATAAAGCATTAGTGTCTGACCGAAACTGGTTTTTACAACCGAAACTGAAATTCGGTTTTGTTTCGGCCGAAACTTAAATTTACTGCATAGACAATGTATATATTTTTCAAATAATTTGATTGGCGCGAGGGAAAGCCGACATAGACGCTGAGACTCTGCCGTCGATCCACAAATTCGATCGTTCCCAAACGATTCACGGAAACTCACGAACCCAGTTTCGGTTTCAGTCGTGTAAAGTTTCGGCTGACGTGATCACTTAACGTCAGGAGAACCGCCTTCCCGTTTTCCCGTTTACCTGCTACCTTTGCGGGAATCGAACTCGTTACGTCTAGCTCCGTATTCAGAGTCACTAGCCAATCCGGTCATTTAAAATTGTAATAGAGTAGGTTTATTTTATATATTATATGTATAGATGCTTAATATAGCTCTTATTGAGCCAATCTCTAGCATAGGATAGTTAGCAAGGAATTTAGCCACTTAAGGTTAGGAAACTATTCAATCTGCAATCTCTTAGGTTTTTCGGGGTTCATAGGTAGTCGTAATCACATTTGTTCGTTAACTATTATATTTTATAGAAAAAATCTAAAAGTGAAGGTCTCCGCTGCAACCAAGGCGTGACCTTATATTGAGACAGTAAAATCTATGCGATTTGTAACCATCAATCTTGTTGCCACAGCCTTACGACTGTTTTGATTTTATTACCTATATAAAACATATTTATAGCTCTGTACTGAATGTTTATCCGTCTGTATATGTTACATAAAAATCACATAAACTATTTCCTCGGCGTGTTCCTTACGATCTTCCGTAGATTCGTTTACGAGTGATTACCTGTAACCAAATAAAACATATATTAGGAACTGTGGTTATACAATATAATAAAAACATAATTAAGCAAGATTACATTATCTTTAAACGACTAAGTTGGGCAAATTTATGTAACCGAAATTTCTTTCGATTTTTATTTTTAAATTTTTAACATTCAAATTATTTAATTATAATGCTATGTAATGACAACACAAAGAAAATTAGGGTAATGGCAGGACTTGAACCTGCAACATCAGCATAATGTGGTAAACTGGCAAACGCAACGCACGGAATGCTGATGTTGCAGGTTCAGGTCCTGCCATTACCCTAATTTTCCTTCTGTTGTCATTACATAACATTTTAAGACTAAGTAAGAACTACAGTAGGCTAGATGCATCTACTAAATGTTATTCTAAAAAGTAAAATAATTAATTATTAGAAAAATAACCTCATTCCTGTTTTTTTCTATAGACAAGTGGTACTTTACCATTTGGTTTATAGGTAGGTACAGTCAAGGAAATTGAAACACGTACCACCGTAGAACCTAGTCGAAGAGACATACGCATGACATTTGTATGACATAGCCTGGCGTTTAACGCGTCGCCTCATTACGATAGGGTTCTACGGTGCTACGTGAATATATTTCCCCTACTGCATATAAAAACGACTATAATTATTTTTTGGTATGTGACAGTGGGCAAGTAAAAAGGGCTTAAAAGTATTGTCGCGTTTTTTTAACATTGTTTTTCAATAATTAAATATCTAATAAAACTTTCTACAAAATTGTATTTCTGTTCTGACAAATACTACAACAACAACAGTACCAACAACAATTTTTTTGGTACACAACATAAAAATTCATTTCTCTTCCCTTATTTCGTGTTGTTATAATTTTCAAAATATCATTTTTAAAAGTAATTTGTTACGTTTTCGTGACATTGAAATAGGTAAAACAATTCAAACGACTATAACGCTTACATTGCCACGGTTTTTTTAAAAAATATTTTTTTGTCAAAAAACCTATTTTTATGTACAGTCAGGAATTAAATTTCCAACCCACCTAAGGTTCAATAGCATATAGCAAACTGTCACCATAAGAGCTATAGAGCAAGACGTTAGTTTGACATATCGACCTTAATGCATTGCGAATGTCAGACGACATTTCAACGAAATGGGTAGGGAATTAAATTCCTTGACTGTACATACAACCAAAGGTACAACATAAAAACGCGGACAGAGGCAACAGATATGATTGATACAAAAGGTTCTTCCCCGAGAATCGAACCGCCCTCTGCCAATCACAATTAACTCCATAAATCAGACCACCGTCGGCAAAACACTCCAAATGAAAATAAATGTATGGTTAAATTTACTTCCGAGCCAAGGAAAACTGACGCATATTCCTTGTCCAAAAAGGTTGGAAATGGACTGAGGTAGAAAGTCAATCGACTTCATAAAGTTCGAACATTACTGACATTAGCGTCCGATGAAAAATTGTTATTATCTTTTCAGTTTAATTCATATTAATACGAGTAGACCTTAGCCTTCAGCGGGTGGTAGGACCTTGTGCAAGGTCCGTCCGGATCGCTACCACCATCTTGCTCGCTAAGCCTGCCGCTGCAGTGCTTGCACTGTTGTGTTATGGCGTGGAGAGCAAAACAGCCGGTGTAATTACTGGCACAAGTGGCATTCCATCTTAGCCCTCTGGGTTGGCAACGCATCTGCAATCTCTTTGGTTTTGCGGGCGTCTATAGGCGGTGGTGATCACTTACCATCAGGTGACCCCCTTGCTTGTTTGCCTTTATATTTGTTGTAATAGCGGCAACAGAAATACATCATCTGTGAAAATGTCAATTGTGTAACTATCACGGTACATGAGATACAGCCTTGTGACAGACGGACGGACGGACAACGGAGTCTTAGTAATAGGGTCCCGTTTCACCCTTTGGGTACGGAACTCTAAAAAGCTTATAATAATGTTTTCATTTAACCATGTTTTTAAAGGAAATGCAATTTTTCCTCACCATTCCTCAGATTTCCCAACTTCCGGCGCTGTCAATCACTTTCCCGCCTCCTCTGACACTTACCGGAAGGAGGAAACTTTTTAAAAATAAAGCGCACGCAAATCAGGGGTGTGTGCCTATCGCATGACGATCTAAAAAGGTTGCATGTTTTTTTCGGCTTTGATTGACATATCAAAATTGTTTACACGGCGGCAACAATGGGAATATTTATTTCAGAGACAAGAAAAGAGTACTTTTTAGGGTTCTGTGCAAAATACGGAACCCTTATAGGATCACTATGCGTCTGTCTGTCACTGCCAATTGCTGAATCTACCGGACCAAATCAGGTGAAATTTGGTAGGATGGTGTAATCCTATGACCCAAACAAGATGTGTAAAGTACCTATATGTATAAATATTTTTTTAAAACAAGGGTCATTTTCGTTATTTCGGTACTCCGTGAAATTAGTGCCATACATGTACCTGCGTCTATGCGACATATATATTTTTCATGTCCTTCGTTCGAGTAGTGAACTTTCGTACTATTTAAGATCCAGACGATGCCTCGTGCAGAGGCGAAACGCGCGTATATCGTACAGTTTAAGTATTGTTTCTTACTTTCTATGTCGCACAGACGCAGCTCTTTTGCACGGGTACAGCACTGGTTCCGCAGAGTACCGAGGTGATTTGTTCCAGTTTGTCAATAATGACGTTAGATAGTGCAAATTCTTACGCATTTGTGAAAAACAAAAATTTGAAAATGGAAAGGTGTGCAACAAATACAAATAGGTAAACAGTCGAAACCACCCTAAAATAAAAAGCAATATTAAAATGAAGGAGTATCATATTTCGTATACAAACAGGGTGTGTGACGCCCCGTCGGTTTGTTCATTCGAACGGTTCCGGTATTGCAAACAGGCACGCGAGTGACGAATGTAAGGGATATTTTTTATTTACTTTCACGCAGTTCACCCATTTTGTAATTCTCATTTTTTTATAATAGGAAGGCAAACGAGCAAGTGGGTCATCGGGTGAAAGTGATCACCACCGCCGATAGGCACCAGCAACCCTATGGGAGTGGCTTTAGTCTGCTGACTATTAAAGAAAATGTAAAACCTTCTCTTGACGGTTTGTCAAAACTACTAGGAAACATTGCTGAAAGGAATTGATTCCACATCATCATCATCATCATATCAGCTGGAACCCACTGCTGGGTATAGGCCTTCTTCAAGGATCTCCTCGACGTCGGTATTGTGCTGCTCGCATCCACCGGTTTCTAGTGATCCTCACCAGATCGTCGGTCCACCTTGTGGGAGGCCTACCAACACTTCGTCTTCCGGTACGTGGTCTCCACTCGAGAATCGTTCCGCCCTAACGGCCATCCTTGATTCCAAAACTTTATCAATATTTTTCGGCTTAGTTATAAAACACACAATAAAAATGATTATTAAAATTTAATTTGTTAAGTCTATTCAGTAATGAAATTCTTTAATGTTCATAAAACCGATTTATATTTAATTCTCCATTAAAGCACGGAACCATTCCGGCAAGTTAACGACTGCATTAAGACGCGGAATCCCATTTCGCGCCGCGCTCATTATGCAGCCAGTGCCGGATTGAACGCACTACCCTGAGCAAAGCAGTACGAAGACAGTGGAGTCCAACCATCTAACACAATATAAGCTTTTTTTTTAAAAATGGGAAGGAAAACTAGCAAGTGGGTCACCTGATGTTGAGTGATCACCACAGCACATACACCCGCATAGCGTTGCCAGGCGTCCGGATAAAGCCGGACATAGTTAGGCTTGTTGAATCCGTGTCCGGACAAATTAAACGGTGTCCGGGCAATCCCGCTCCGCCTGCCTCGCGTTGCAACGCTACTAATTCAAAATGCCTTAATACCATGTCCGACCTTTTTACCCAAGTGTCCGGCTAAACTGACTAGTCTGTCCGGCTATTCGGGGTTTGGACCTGGCAAGTCTACACCCGCAGAACCAAGGATGCAGATGAGTTGCCAATCCAGAAGGCTAAGATGCAATACCTCTTGTGCCAGTAATTGCACCGGCTGTCTTGCTCTCCACGCCGGAACACAATAGTGCAAACACTGCTGCTTAGCGTCTGGATTAGCGAGCAAGATGGTGGTAGTGATCCAATAGCGTTGAGCTGAGATCAAAATTTATGATAATTTTAGGTTAGTTTAGTTTTAAGAATCTCAAGGGTCCCACTGAAAATCAGCGTCTCGGTATACCGAGGTAGTATGCTGAGTGGGGCCCTTCTTGTTTCTATTCAACACAAACGTTGCTGTGTTTGTTATAATTGTACTCTGTGTGATGTGTGTATGTGCGTGTTTTGTGTTGAATAAAATGAAATGAAATAAAATTCTTTATTTGCTGAGAATGGGTTACAATAAGTTGGTAACAAGAAATCAAATAGACCACCAAACTCTGCTTACATTAGCATGCAAATATACCAATTCCTTATTTAATAGTCTTAAATATTTTTTTTTCTTTTTTTCTTTCAAAATTGCGTTTAATAAAATAACGCGAGATCACAGTACATCTACGAATCTTCTTCTAGACACGCGTCAACTTGCTACGTAGCTCAGTGCGTCTTGTTCTAACTAGCCCACTAAGAGAGAGACGCATTGAGTTACGTAGCGAATTAACGAGTATCGAGAGGACACGTGCTAGATTCACTGATCTGATGATTACTCCTTTCACAAATGTCTTAATGATTACAACGATTAAAACACCAAGCTATGCGAATTGCAACAGAAGCATTACTAAGAAGCGCTTTCCACAGGCAACGCCGGCGGAAGGCGGAAGCGGAATCGGAGCCGCTAATTCGAGCGGCGCGGGATCAAAGCGCGCGACGCACCAATTATTGTGCGCGCGCGCAGTAGAACGCGCCACGTGCGGGGAGACTATGGGACAGGCGTCAGCGATTTTCCTATGGTCCTAACATTGAAGTTTTTTAGCCAAGACCTACGCCAAGGAACTGTAAAACTATGAATTAAGATACAATTTTAGACATAAGACACAGTGGTCTAGTGCTTGCGCTGTTGTGTTCCGGCGTGGAGAGCAAGACAGCCGGTGCAACTACTGGCACAAGAGGTAACCATCTTAGCCATCTGGGTTGGCAAAGAATCTGCAATTCCTATGGTGTTGTGAGTGTCTATGGACGGTGGTGATCACTTGCCATCAGGTGACCCACTTGCTCGTTTTCCTCCTTTGTTCTTTTTTCAAAAAAAAGAACAAAGGAGGTAGATAAGATATTGCAGAAACACAACAACTTGACAGGTGTTCAGGTAAAGCCGGATATAGGCCTTTTGGAAGCGTGCCTAGCCAAATCAGACGGTGTACGCCTGTCCGTCTATTATAAGGCTTTATACATTTGACCAGTCAAATTGCAATAGGATAAGTAAGAAAAAAAAAGGTAATGAATGATTAATAATAAAGAACTCTGATTCATTCAATTTTATTGTTATTTCACTTGAATTTAATAAGATTTTATAGTATCTTAGCGATGACACATTGCGACAAAGTTATACAGCGGCAGAAAGTTTTTATGTACGAGTAGAAAACATTCTAATTAAGTTTTCATTAAATAAATAAATAAATATCTCGGGACAATTTGTAACACTTTAGGGTTACATTACTTACATTTTAACAGTTTCCATCCGCACATCACATACTCAGCTGTTCATACATAATTTCCACTTTCGTTTACACCATTTACTTTGCCATTTCATCTTTAAAAACTTACTTATTAACAATAAAAACACATCTGCAATTACTTTGTTTTGGTCAAAGCGCAAGCGCTTGACAGTTGTTGCGTTTTGTTTCACTCTCGATGATAATCCCAAACGTCACTCCGTTTGTCGAACGAGTTCTCTTCCATTTTTACTTGTTTCAGTCTTCTCGAGGGGTAACAAATATGGTTTCAGGTTCTATTCTACCTAATGGACTGTTTGTCACTACGTTTCTTAAAAAGTTTTAATATCAACATTCATAATTTCGTGATGCACCGTGATTGCTTACTGCAGAAACGAAACGTCGCGAGCCGTTCTGGAAGTTTTACAAATTCTGACGGATTGTTGTTGTAATTTAGTTGTTTTCTTTAAAAACAGATATTATTAGGGAGTGATTCAGCGTATTTTCAGCAAACGACATGTAACTTTTGTTATGCTTTCTTTGTTAAGAAGAAATAAAAATATTTCTTCAACTCTCATCTTCTCGAGTTATAAAATGTTCCTAGGGTGAAGCAGGCGTTGGAACGTACATGATGTGCAGTTTCGATAGTTTTTTTTTACAATCGAGAAGCTTCTTTCTTTCCCGGACACCGACTGGACTGTCCTATTATTTTTACTTTCTCTCGGGACAAAAAACCTGAGCTGATGGCGTGATGGCGCTGCCTGTATTTTAATCCTTAAAAGAGGATGATTGGGAGTGTGTCTTAGTTTCTTCTCTTCGCGTTTAACGCGTTTTCTGTTCATTTCCGTCCATTCCGTGTACTCTCCGGTGCGCGAGGATGCGGCGAGGAGATTCGTAGGCGTGTGTACCACTGATATTACCCACTTAATGTGGTAAGTAATGATTATTTTCTTAACCTCAGTCAAGACGCGTGGTAGGGGCGCTCTGTTATATTGTGGTATCTTTTACTGATACTGTGAATATCTATTGTTCACAGGGTGTCAGGATCTGATGCAACTTCGGATGTCAGGATCTGATGCAACTTCGGGTGTCAGGATCTGATGCAACTTCGGATGTCAGGATCGGACGTCTAGTTCGAGCTGATTCCTGACTGTTCTTCTTTTGATGACGATGATGATTTGCTGAGAATGGAGCTTAGCTTAGCGTGAGCGGACTGCGCACTTCGCAGGATGTGTCAGGTTTTTCTTTACGGACGGAAGTAGGATTGACCGTGAAGGCAATCTTAATATCGTACACGGTTACTTACCGTTAGTCATACTATTTATTGACTTTCCACGTTCCATACCTAAGAAGGGACGCTGTGTAATTTAATGTACCCCAAGGGGACTGATATCGTTTTATAGAACGTTTTATTGACTGTTAAAGCTGGTAGTATGCCCTCTTGTATTTACTTTCAAGTAACGGGTAATACAGGGTAATTTTAAGTTACTTTGTAAGTCGCGTGTCCATTTGGACATCCGGGTTATTCACCGGTTACCATAAGTTAACGTGCATCCATCAAGGATATTGATCAGTGTAATGATTAATTGTAAGTAGTTATTATGCTGCTTATGAAATAAAGTGTTAAAACTGTATCTACTGCCTTTTTACTTAGACCACATCACAGTTTTGTGTCACGGACATTCTGGCGTCCACTAATTTAAATTCGATTGTTCGTGCACTCTGGGCCGTCGCATCCAACCCACACCCTCTCGTTGCTCACCGAAGTAGTCCGGTATGTTACAGTGTCGTACCCAACGTGTGGCTCAGAAAGTGATGTGTTCTAAGTATTACTTAAACTTTTGACTTTTTATGTTACTGCTCCACTGAGTGGTAAATTACCTTTGAATTTTAAACTTTATTCGTTCATGCTACTGCACTACTGAGTAGTAACTAGCTTTAAACTTTAAACTGATACTTTTATACGCCATTCCTGCTGCTCAACTGAGTGGTAAATTAGCTCTTAACTTTGAATTTTAATATTTTTTTTCGCGCATGCCATTGCTCTGCTGAGTGGTAATTTAGCATTGAACTTCCTTTTACTCTAATGACGTTTTACGCTTAGGTTAATGCTGTACTGAATAGTAAATTAGCATTTAACTTTTTTTTTTTTTTTTAATTTAAAACTTTATACGCTCACGCTATAGCTCTACAGAATGCTTAACTAGCATTCACTACAAAATACACTGACTGTATTTTAACTGTATTCTACTTACGTATATCTAGGTTTGTTTGTGTAAGCCAAGGTTAATTTATACCATGGACTTTCTAAAGGCGGGATGCAAGATCTGCCACTTGCATAAAGATGAAATTACGCATGAACTTACCATTCGTAGACTAACCGTTAATCCGGCGTCTAGGCGACATAGTTTGAGTAAGGTTCTTAAGCAGACTGCGGACTTAGCTCGTAGAGGTAGTCTGAAGTTCGAAACTTTAGAAACTTGTGACTCTGCCACGGAACTTGCTTTGTGTCAGCGAAAGGCTGAAGATATTGAGAAGGAGGTTGGTGTGAACCTTTCTGAAGCAGCGGTTGATCGTCTGGCTTCTCGTTGCAGATATTTGCTGTGCCGTTTATCTAGGTTGACTGGAGATACTGCTGAAGTTCAACTACTGAAGGCAGTGGTAACTGAAATGAAGGATCGTTTGCAGCCTGTAGCACTTGCTGACTCTGACTCTGACTCTCTTTCTGCTAGTAGCGACAACCAATCTGAGGCTGTCCCTCCATTGGTTTCCAAAACGATTATTTATAAGACTGAAAAAATGTTCAACATTAATTCTCTTAACTTGAAGTACAGGGGAGATTCCTGTGCTCGTACTTATCTTACTCGTCTTGAGGAACTCCGTGTAGCGCGGAAAATTCCGGAAGAGGTCGTTTACGGAGGCTTCCCTGAAATCTTCGATGGACCGGCACTGTCTTGGTTCCGCTCCAATCGCTCTGAATTGACTTCTTATGCTGAGGTGGTGAAGGCTCTTCGGGATGACTTTGACATACCTGACCTTGACCACAAACTTATGAATGAGATACGTACTAGGACTCAGGCGAAGAACGAAACTATTGTTTGCTTTGTTGCTAGTGTTCTAGGAATGTTTCAACATCTTAGTAAAGCTGTTCCTGAAGACGAAAAGTTGGATATTTTAATACGTAATATACGACCAGAATATTGTAGGGAATTGGCTCTTTATGACATAACCTCCATTAAACAGCTTAAGTCTTACTGTAAGCGTAACGAACTAGCTAAGGTAAAAGCGGATCAATTCCGCGAACCGTCGGATTGCAATAAATGCAATAATAATAGTACGCTTTCAAAAAACTAGAACCTCTAGTCTATACTCTTAAATCCATGAATGGGAAGCATTTAGGTGATTTCCATATAAAGGATTTAGTTCGCCCTGGCGAAACTGGACCGCCTGCTTAAAGGTTACTTATCTGAATTTTCTCGTGTGAACCACGAGTTACTTTTTCTGTGTTGCTCTAAGAGTACATGTCCTGTATAATGACATGCTCATTGTTTATAGTAACATGCTTTTTCTACTTTCATTTATTATTCACACTGTGCTTGATGTTGGATGTTCCACTTACAGTGTGATTATCTTGTCCTTGTTAGGCTGATATTCGCTTAACTTCATTTTCTAGCGTGTCCTTGCTAGCTTATCGGTTTGTGACTGACTCACATCGACTGATTAGGACCTAGGTTCGTTGGGTTCCTATGGTCATTCTATTTGTTCCTGCTAATAAACTGAGCTCAACATTCTGCATTAGTTTCTAGCTGCCGTATTGGTTTTTCCCCGGATCAGTTAGTTGTCTTATTCGCGGATATAGGAACTTACGTTACATTTTCATTTCTTGCTACGTAAAGTTGGAAATAAACAAACTGGGTTTAGCTCCAATCTTTAACGTTAGCTCTGTACAGTAATAGTTTGTAGTAAGGAAGACGTTCCGTTTACTTTAAGAACCGGTGTAGTTCGCTGTAGTGGATTCCATTTCTAAGGCATCCATTATAGAGTTCCTTTCACCATTAGTTTAAATAGACCATAGTTAGATAATTCCATTTCTAGGATTCACTAGATTGTTTTCAAGTTTTCGTGTAGTTTTTTTTTCCTTAGCATTATAACCGATCGGCCGATCAATAAGGTAAACCTAAAGTAAGATAGGAGTAGTAGTATCCAATCGATAAGTTAAACCTAGAATAAAATAGGAGTAGGAGGATTAAGTAATCCTAGGTATCAGTCGAGTACCTAGTCTCGATGCATTTAGCGTAAGTTAGGAAGTAGCAAGATTGTAGGTTTATGTTACTACGGTAGTTTTAACGCCGGTGGTAGGGCCAGGTGCGTGGTCCGTCCGGATAGCTACCACCATCTTGTTCGTTAATCCAGCCGTCAAGCAGTAGCTCGCAACGCAATGCTGTTTTCCGGTAGGGAGAGCAAGACAGCCGGGGTGATTACTGGCACCAGAGGTATTCCATCCTAATCCTCAAGGTTTGGTGACGCATCTGCATCCTCTTGGTTTTGTCGATGTCGTTGAGCGGGTGTGTTCATTTTCTACCAGGTGATCCACGTGCTCCGTTGCCTTCCTATTTAGCAGGTAGTTTAATAAGACTTGGTCTTACCTTATATAAGTTGTTGTAGTTGGTGTGGTATTGAGTTGGTACGGATCGTCTATCAACTGAATCCCAGACTAATGATTTCATACTCCTTCCCTACGGGCAAAGGAGGCCTTTCCATATATTCATATTTCTTCCGTCATTCTTAAATAGATGTACGGGAAAACCGTCTGGCATCATTTGTTTTTGACAGTGGCCGTGTAGTTGCTAAGTTGTAGTATTTTGAGGATTAAGTCCGTACGCGTTTGCTAGGGTCTTAATTCTTGATTTATGATTTCAGCGTCTTCCCCTGCGGGCGAAGACGAAGCTTTCCCTTGACTATTATACTTCACAGTTAACAATAATTTTATTTTAGAATTTAAGATTCTAAAATAAAATTATTTTCCCAACTGAGGCGATACTGTAACACTTTAGGGTTACATTACTTACATTTTAACAGTTTCCATCCGCACATCACATACTCAGCTGTTCATACATAATTTCCACTTTCGTTTACACCATTTACTTTGCCATTTCATCTTTAAAAACTTACTTATTAACAATAAAAACACATCTGCAATTACTTTGTTTTGGTCAAAGCGCAAGCGCTTGACAGTTGTTGCGTTTTGTTTCACTCTCGATGATAATCCCAAACGTCACTCCGTTTGTCGAACGAGTTCTCTTCCATTTTTACTTGTTTCAGTCTTCTCGAGGGGTAACAAATATGGTTTCAGGTTCTATTCTACCTAATGGACTGTTTGTCACTACGTTTCTTAAAAAGTTTTAATATCAACATTCATAATTTCGTGATGCACCGTGATTGCTTACTGCAGAAACGAAACGTCGCGAGCCGTTCTGGAAGTTTTACAAATTCTGACGGATTGTTGTTGTAATTTAGTTGTTTTCTTTAAAAACAGATATTATTAGGGAGTGATTCAGCGTATTTTCAGCAAACGACATGTAACTTTTGTTATGCTTTCTTTGTTAAGAAGAAATAAAAATATTTCTTCAACTCTCATCTTCTCGAGTTATAAAATGTTCCTAGGGTGAAGCAGGCGTTGGAACGTACATGATGTGCAGTTTCGATAGTTTTTTTTTACAATCGAGAAGCTTCTTTCTTTCCCGGACACCGACTGGACTGTCCTATTATTTTTACTTTCTCTCGGGACAAAAAACCTGAGCTGATGGCGTGATGGCGCTGCCTGTATTTTAATCCTTAAAAGAGGATGATTGGGAGTGTGTCTTAGTTTCTTCTCTTCGCGTTTAACGCGTTTTCTGTTCATTTCCGTCCATTCCGTGTACTCTCCGGTGCGCGAGGATGCGGCGAGGAGATTCGTAGGCGTGTGTACCACTGATATTACCCACTTAATGTGGTAAGTAATGATTATTTTCTTAACCTCAGTCAAGACGCGTGGTAGGGGCGCTCTGTTATATTGTGGTATCTTTTACTGATACTGTGAATATCTATTGTTCACAGGGTGTCAGGATCTGATGCAACTTCGGATGTCAGGATCTGATGCAACTTCGGGTGTCAGGATCTGATGCAACTTCGGATGTCAGGATCGGACGTCTAGTTCGAGCTGATTCCTGACTGTTCTTCTTTTGATGACGATGATGATTTGCTGAGAATGGAGCTTAGCTTAGCGTGAGCGGACTGCGCACTTCGCAGGATGTGTCAGGTTTTTCTTTACGGACGGAAGTAGGATTGACCGTGAAGGCAATCTTAATATCGTACACGGTTACTTACCGTTAGTCATACTATTTATTGACTTTCCACGTTCCATACCTAAGAAGGGACGCTGTGTAATTTAATGTACCCCAAGGGGACTGATATCGTTTTATAGAACGTTTTATTGACTGTTAAAGCTGGTAGTATGCCCTCTTGTATTTACTTTCAAGTAACGGGTAATACAGGGTAATTTTAAGTTACTTTGTAAGTCGCGTGTCCATTTGGACATCCGGGTTATTCACCGGTTACCATAAGTTAACGTGCATCCATCAAGGATATTGATCAGTGTAATGATTAATTGTAAGTAGTTATTATGCTGCTTATGAAATAAAGTGTTAAAACTGTATCTACTGCCTTTTTACTTAGACCACATCACAGTTTTGTGTCACGGACATTCTGGCGTCCACTAATTTAAATTCGATTGTTCGTGCACTCTGGGCCGTCGCATCCAACCCACACCCTCTCGTTGCTCACCGAAGTAGTCCGGTATGTTACAAGTGATGTGTTCTAAGTATTACTTTAAACTTTTGATTTTTTATGTTACTGCTCCACTGAGTGGTAAATTACCTTTGAATTTTAAACTTTATTCGTTCATGCTACTGCACTACTGAGTAGTAACTAGCTTTAAACTTTAAACTGATACTTTTTTACGCTTTTCCTGCTGCTCAACTGAGTGGTAAATTAGCTCTTAACTTTGAATTTTAATATTTTTTTTCGCGCATGCTATTGCTCTGCTGAGTGGTAATTTAGCATTGAACTTCCTTTTACTCTAATGACGTTTTACGCTTAGGTTAATGCTGTACTGAATAGTAAATTAGCATTTAACTTTTTTTTTTAATTCAAAACTTTTTACGCTCACGCTATAGCTCTACGGAATGCCTAACTAGCATTCACTACAAAATACACTGACTGTATTTTAACTGTATTTTACTTACGTATATCTAGGTTTGTTTGTATAAGCCAAGGTTAATTTATACCATGGACTTTCTAAAGGCGGGATGCAAGATCTGCCACTTGCATAAAGATGAAATTACGCATGAACTTACCATTCGTAGACTAACCGTTAATCCGGCGTCTAGGCGACATAGTTTGAGTAGGGTTCTTAAGCAGACTGCGGACTTAGCTCGTAGAGGGAGTCTGAAGTTCGAAACTTTAGAAACTTGTGACTCTGCCACGGAACTTGCTTTGTGTCAGCGGAAGGCTGAAGATATTGAGAAGGAGGTTGGTGAGAACCTTTCTGAAGCAGCGGTTGATCGTTTGGCTTCTCGTTGCAGATATTTGCTATGCCGTTTATCTAGGTTGACTGGAGATACTGCTGAAGTTCAACTACTGAAGGCAGTGGTAGCTGAAATGAAGGATCGTTTGCAGCCTGTAGCACTTGCTGACTCTGACTCTGACTCTCTTTCTGCTAGTAGCGACAACCAATCTGAGGCTGTCCCTCCATTGGTTTCCAAAACGATTATTTATAAGACTGAAAAAATGTTCAACATTAATTCTCTTAACTTGAAGTACAGGGGAGATTCCTGTGCTCGTACTTTTCTTACTCGTCTTGAGGAACTCCGTGTAGCGCGGAAAATTCCGGAAGAGGTCGTTTATGGAGGCTTCCCTGAAATCTTCGATGGACCGGCACTGTCTTGGTTCCGCTCCAATCGCTTTGAATTGACTTCTTATGCTGAGGTGGTGAAGGCTCTTCGGGATGACTTTGACATACCTGACCTTGACCACAAACTTATGAATGAGATACGTACTCCAGATTGCAATAAATGCAATAATAATAGTACGCTTTCAAAAAACTAGGATCTTTAGTCTATACTCTTAAATCCATGAATGGGAAGCATTTAGGTGATTTCCACATAAAGGATTTGGTTCGCCCTGGCGAAACTGGACCGCCTGCTTAAAGGTTACTTATCTGAATTTTCTCGTGTGAACCACGAGCTACTTTTTCTGTGTTGCTCTAAGAGTACATGTCCTGTATAACGACATGCTCATTGTTTATAGTAACATGCTTTTTCTACTTTCATTTATTATTCACACTGTGCTTGATGTTGGATGTTCCACTTACAGTGTGTTTACTCTTTCCGTGTTAGGCTGATATTCGCTTAACTTCATTTTCTAGCGTGTCCTTGCTAGCTTAACCGTTTTGTGACTGACTCACAGCGGCTGATTAGGACCTAGGTTCGTTGGGTTCCTATGGTCATTCTATTTGTTCCTGCTAATAAACTGAGCTCAACATTCTGCATTAGTTTCTAGCTGCCGTGTTGGTTTTTCCCCGGATCAGTTAGTTGCCTTATTCGCGGATATAGGAACTTACGTTATATTTTCATTTCTTGCTACGTAAAGTTGGAAATAAACAAACTGGGTTTAGCTCCAATCTTTAACGTCAGCTCTGTACAGTAATAGTTTGTAGTAAGGAAGACGTTCCGTTTACTTTAAGAACCGGTGTGGTTCGCTGTAGTGGATTTCATTTCTAAGGCATTCATTATAGAGTTCCCTTCACCATTAGTTTAAATAGACCATAATTAGATAATTCCATTTCTAGGATTCGCTAGATTGCTTTCAAATTTTCGTGTAGTTTTTTTTTTCTCCCTTAGCATTATAACCGATCGGCCAATCGATAAGTTAAACCTAGAATAAGATAGGAGTAGGAGGATTAAGTAATCCTAGGTATCAGTCGAGTACCTAGTCTCGATGCATTTAGCGTAAGTTAGGAAGTAGCAAGATTGTAGGTTTATGTTACTACGGTAGTTTTAACGCCGGTGGTAGGGCCAGGTGCGTGGTCCGTCCGGATAGCTACCACCATCTTGTTCGTTAATCCAGCCGTCAAGCAGTAGCTCGCAACGCAATGCTGTTTTCCGGTAGGGAGAGCAAGACAGCCGGGGTGATTACTGGCACCAGAGGTATTCCATCCTAATCCTCAAGGTTTGGTGACGCATCTGCATCCTCTTGGTTTTGTCGATGTCGTTGAGCGGGTGTGTTCATTTTCTACCAGGTGATCCACGTGCTCCGTTGCATTCCTATTTAGCAGGTAGTTTAATAAGACTTGGTCTTACCTTATATAAGTTGTTGTAGTTGGTGTGGTATTGAGTTGGTACGGATCGTCTATCAACTGAATCCCAGACTAATGATTTCATACTCCTTCCCTACGGGCAAAGGAGGCCTTTCCATATATTCATATTTCTTCCGTCATTCTTAAATAGATGTACGGGAAAACCGTCTGGCATCATTTGTTTTTGACAGTGGCCGTGTAGTTGCTAAGTTGTAGTATTTTGAGGATTAAGTCCGTACGCGTTTGCTAGGGTCTTAATTCTTGATTTATGATTTCAGCGTCTTCCCCTGCGGGCGAAGGCGAACCTTTCCCTTGACTATTATACTTCACAATTAACAATAATTTTATTTTAGAATTTAAGATTCTAAAATAAAATTATTTTCCCAACTGAGGCGATACTGTAACACTTTAGGGTTACATTACTTACATTTTAACAGTTTCCATCCGCACATCACATACTCAGCTGTTCATACATAATTTCCACTTTCGTTTACACCATTTACTTTGCCATTTCATCTTTAAAAACTTACTTATTAACAATAAAAACACATCTGCAATTACTTTGTTTTGGTCAAAGCGCAAGCGCTTGACAGTTGTTGCGTTTTGTTTCACTCTCGATGATAATCCCAAACGTCACTCCGTTTGTCGAACGAGGTTTCTTCCATTTTTACTTGTTTCAGTCTTCTCGAGGGGTAACAAATATGGTTTCAGGTTCTATTCTACCTAATGGACTGTTTGTCACTACGTTTCTTAAAAAGTTTTAATATCAACATTCATAATTTCGTGATGCACCGTGATTGCTTACTGCAGAAACGAAACGTCGCGAGCCGTTCTGGAAGTTTTACAAATTCTGACGGATTGTTGTTGTAATTTAGTTGTTTTCTTTAAAAACAGATATTATTAGGGAGTGATTCAGCGTATTTTCAGCAAACGACCTGTAACTTTTGTTCTGCTTTCTTTGTTAAGAAGAAATAAAAATATTTCTTCAACTCTCATCTTCTCGAGTTATAAAATGTTCCTAGGGTGAAGCAGGCGTTGGAACGTACATGATGTGCAGTTTCGATAGTTTTTTTTTTACAATCGAGAAGCTTCTTTCTTTCCCGGACACCGACTGGACTGTCCGATTATTTTTACTTTCTCTCGGGACAAAAAACCTGAGCTGATGGCGTGATGGCGCTGCCTGTATTTTAATCCTTAAAAGAGGATGATTGGGAGTGTGTCTTAGTTTCTTTTCTTCGCGTTTAACGCGGTAAGTGAGTTTTATATTGGTTGCAAAGGCCGGTGATAAAAACTGCTTATGTTGTAACTCTTTCTTATTTCTGTTATTACTTTTGTTACAGTTTTCTGTTCATTTCCGTCCATTCCGTGTACTCTCCGGTGCGCGAGGATGCGGCGAGGGGATTCGTAGGCGTGTGTACCACTGATATTACCCACCTAATGTGGTAAGTAATGATTATTTTCTTAACCTCAGTCAAGACGCGTGGTAGGGGCGCTCTGTTATATTGTGGTATCTTTTACTGATACTGTGAATATCTATTGTTCACAGGGTGTCAGGATCGGGTACAACTTCGGATGTCGGGATCGGGACACGGTGTATGTGTCAAGATCTGGTACAACTTTGGAGGTCAAGATCGGACGTCTAGTTCGAGCTGATTCCCGACTGTTCTTCTTTTGATGACGATGATGATTTGCTGAGAGTGGAGCTTAGCTTAGCGTGAGCGGACTGCACACTTCGCAGGATGTGTCAGGTTTTTCTTTACGGACTGAAGCAGGATTGACCGTGAAGGCAATCTTAATATCGTACACGGTTACTTACCGTTAGTCATACTATTTATTAACTTTCCACGTTCCATACCTAAGAAGGGACGTTGTGTAATTTAATGTACCCCAAGGGGACTGATATCGTTTTATAGAACGTTTTATTGACTGTTAAAGCTGGTAGTATGCCCTCTTGTATTTACTTTCAAGTAACGGGTAATACAGGGTAATTTTAAGTTACTTTGTAAGTCGCGTGTCCATTTGGACATCCGGGTTATTCACCGGTTACCATAGGTTAACGTGCATCCATCAAGGATATTGATCAGTGTAATGATTAATTGTAAGTAGTTATTATGCTGCTTATGAAATAAAGTGTTAAAACTGTACCTACTGCCTTTTTACTTAGACCACATCACAGTTTTGTGTCACGGACATTCTGGCGTCCACTAATTCAAATTCGATTGTTCGTGCACTCTGGGCCGTCGCATCCAACCCACACCCTCTCGTTGCTCACCGAAGTAGTCCGGTATGTTACACCAATTGACCTAGTCCCAAACTAAGCAAAGCTTGTACTATGGATACTAGACAACGGATAAACATACATATATAGATAAATACATACTTAAATACAAATAACATCCATGACTCAGGTACAAACATTCATATTCGTCACACAAATATTTGCCCATACCAGGATTTGAACCCGGGACCTCTTGCACAGTAGGCAGGCACATGTGCCACTGTGCCATACAGGTCGTCGAAGTTAGCATTAGTTAATTGCATCCGCGGAAAGCCGAAAGAATGTAGTACATTAATCATACTTATTTGTATGTAACTTGGACCAAACCGAGAAATGTTTAGCGCAGGCGTCGAAACTGTGGGGTGTTGCGTTGTGCAACCGCCCGTTAATAGATCGGTGCGGTTTTACTAATAACTATTACTGTGCCTAACAACTGACTATTTTGCGGGTGGTAGGACCTTGTGCAAGGTCCGTCCGGATCGCTACCACCATCTTGCTCGCTAATCCTGCCGCTAAGCAGCAGTGCTTGCACTGTTGTGTTCCGGCGTGGAGAGCAAGACAGCCGGTGTAATTACTGGCACAAGAGGTATTCCATCTTAGCCCTCTGGGTTGGCAACGCATCTGCACTCTCTTTGTTGTTGCAGGTGTCTATAGGCGGTGGTGATCACTTACCATCAGATGACCCACTTGCTTGTGTACCTTCCTATGTTGAATAAAAAAAAATAAAAAATAAAAACAAAGGCTACTTATCCCTCAGTGCGACTCTAAGTATCATAAAAAGGATGTACTGAGGGGTAAATTAGATTTATTTCATGTAAAGGTCGCTGCTGGTAAAAAGTGGTCGTTAAACTATAGATAAATTAAAAACAAATACGACGCTAGATTTTCCCCATTAATTCATATTCATTATATTTTCGACACACCTAACTTAATAAAGTTACTGTAAACAGTAAAAATATTAGATTTAAAATACAATCAACAAAATACCTACATACACATCGCACAAAAACTTTAAACGATTTTAAGCGTCGCTTATAAAAATTAACACTTAACACATATGAAAACAAAATACTTATAATTATGTATTTGCACATGGTATGTATGGGGATAACAGTTATTCAATGGCAAAGTTATATTTGTTCCTTTTAGTTAATCTTTTTCTTAGACCAATGTTCGTTTATAAAGTATGTACGAAACCCTCAGTACGATTCCGACTCGCACTTGGCCGGTTTTTACGTAAGATGGAGGCAAACGGACAGGCCGGTCACCTGATGTAAAGCAATCACCGTCGCCCGTAAACACAAGCAACCCCGTTATTACTCATTCGACAATTTTAAAGCCACCGTTCGTTCGTATTCTATATTTATTCCAAACAAAAAGCCGTCAACGATGATTAGGAAGTGTCAACGTGTCAACGCCATATGTCGGCGGCCATAACCGCCATAAGGTGCTGATTAGACCCCTGGGATTCCGAAATAACCTACCCTCGGGACTGCCACTTCCAATTTACTTGCCTCTGATCTCAAAGAGAATTAGAAGTTATTTTTAAAACGAATTATGACTGACTTGAAAGAAAAAAGTTTTATTTTTATACTACATAGGCAGACAAGCAAGGAAGTCACCTGATGGTGGTCACCATCCAAGGATATTGCAAATGCGTTGCCAACCCCGAGAGCTAAAATGGAATAACTCTTGAGCCAGTAATTGCACCAGCTGCGTGGAGAGCAACGCCGGAACACATCAATGCAAACACTGCTGTTTAGCGGCTGGGTTTGCAAGCAAGATGGTGGTAGCGACGATTTCAGACTATTTAACAACACACAGAGAGTACAAATATAATAAATACGTGTGTTGAATAGAATCAAAATGACCCCACTACTGCCTACTGCCTCGGTAAACCGAGACGCTGATTTTCATTGGGACTCTTAACATTCTTCAAACTGAAGCTTAAACAATGATGGCACAAACGAAAGTGAAACTCTACAAACAGGACAGCGAATTTTTTACACTGGTTTTGTATGACTTCTTACTTACACTGTACAGCATACTTGCAACTTACAAATTTATGTATAAAAGTAAATTTATGTAGGTTTGGTATAAAAGCTTTATAAAAGGTATTCATAATTTTTCGAGTCGCGGTTCAAATTTTTTCCATAAGTTTCTTTTCTGTTCTTCGACGATTATTATTTGCTCAGAACTTGGCACTATTCATCGCAATTCAACTAACGTAAATAAAAAATAGATATTTTTTTAAACGGTTGGCAAAATATTGACAGTTTGTGTGACAGTTTTTGATAGAAAACAAATGAACCGACATTTCTTTGTTCTCTTAATAGATCTGCAAATAAAATTCACTGCGCTCGAGTGCTAATTAATAAAATGCATAATGCTGTTTTCCTGTTGTGGCACAAAAATGGACAGGCAAAATGCCACAATAAATGTCAAATGCTGTCAGAGTAGCATTGCAGCGGTTAATGTAAGCAATCGAGACACTTTTAGAATTTGATAAGTTACTTGTTTTGTTACTCACCGTCTACAGATATTAATAAAGTCTATGTTTCATTTAAGAATACTAATATCGAACCTTGTTCTTATAGCTTCAAGGTTAAATTTTAAATACCCTTTACATGAAACATAGCACCTTTTATTAGAAGCAAAGATGTCTCACTGAAACTAAAAAGCAAAGATGTATTTAGTTTATTTATTATTTCATTTCCAGTGCATTTAAAATAAAAGCCAAGTGTCTGGAAACTTGTTGCGGAGTGTCAGTTGCAACAGACAAACAAAACGAGAAGTGAAAGACTGTGGTTGAATCAATTGAGAACTTTCTGTCGTGTTGTATGCCTAGCACGAATCTTCTCGACACGCGTTAAGGGTTTATTACACTACGTGGTATTCAGACAGTCTTACTAAGATTCAGCATAGTGTAATAAGAGTTAGCATGTCTAATTAGACCGACCGAATGGGTTCGGCCGTGGTTACTTGCTTACTAAGACTGTCTGAATACCGCGTAGTGTAATAAGCCATCTAACTCGCTACGTAACTCATTCTAGCCAGCGCAGTACGTAGGGTTACTAACTTTTTCTATGAAATATAGTACTTCCGAAGCTATTACCTTTAAAAATATAGTAGATGGCAGCAAAAAGATAAGAAATAGTATATGGTTAAAATATGTACTTTATTTTTTATTATTGACATCGACATTGACAGTTGACATGACAGATGAATGGTTTTTTTCGCGCGATATCCACGGCACGCACACGCAGAGCGGGCATGAGTTAAGGCTGCGTTCCGCTTTTTCGCAAAATATAGTAGTTTCGCCTACTACATATATTATTCAGAAATCTAGTATTTGATCTCCTAAAATAGTAGGACACTATATTACATATATAGTAGGCTTGGCAATCCAACCAGTACGAGAGAGACCCACTGAATTACGTAGCGAGTTAACGCTTGTCGTGAAAATTCATGCTAGGTGCACAATGACTAAACAAGGTTTATAACTTCGAAATAGAATTCTTCCCGGGTTTATTCGGGTTTAGTATATTTACTTTCCGATTGAGCCCTCTGCAGGCTTTTCGGTCACGAGTGGACGGAAATAAGAGTTATTTGATATATCAGTCGTTCTTTGATAGTTACTAATACGATCAAAGGAATGGTGGGCGATAAATACCATTGTGGCTGTAATAGAACAAACTAAACCGCCGAATTTCCACAGAAGAAGTAAGTCGTAAAATGGCTACATCCTGAAAGGACTAGATTAGAAAATTACACTAATTAAACCTCAAATATGCCATTTACATGACGCTTCTCGGCCGCTGCCTCAGCACGCTTGCCTCACTCGTTCAACTTCGTGCTTTTCAGTGGATAATATAATAAAACAACCCCTTTATAATTATATGATATTGTGTTTAAGTACATAAATATATCAATCAATAATTTAAATAAAATTATATAAATATAAATAAATTCATACCTCTACTATACACACACATACAATCAGATGATACTTAGAACGAAAAGGAAATCAATTGGCATTGTAATTTTTTCTTGTATAATTTAAATTGTTATGACGATCTTAATGTGATTTCTTTTTTAATATTATACAACATTTTAGTAAGGCTAACGACCAACTGGGTCCCATGATGGTAAGTGACCTCCACCGCCTATAGACACGCTCAACACGCTTGCTAGTAATCTTACCGGGTATCTTGCTCTCCACGCCAGAACAGAACAGTGCAAGCACTGCTGCTTAGCGTACACTATGAAATTTAGCGTTATCTTGCAATTTAAATTTTGAAATACAATAAATCAAATCAGCTCACACATCCAACTATCCCTTCCATTCCATTACAATACTTCCACAAATCAAATCTGCATTAAACTGCCAGCAAATACAATTAATTAAACCCCTCACAGTTCATAATGAATTCAGAACTATTCAAAGTCTAGGAAGTTAGAAGAGTACGGAGCTCAGACAAGAACAGGACAAATGCATTTGCTTAAGACTGAATAAATAACTAAGGTTCCAGCCGTTGACAATTGACGACAAAATACGTAAAAAACGAATAATAAAAATGTTACAATGCACATACGAGTATGTATATTTAGAATCAGCTTTTTAGTAGCTTTCATTTGATACCTATATTGCTGGAATAGCGAAAATAATACTTCTTTTCTTAATTTTTAGACGCCATATTAAAATTTAATATAACCTATGTCACTCCTCCAATCACGACGAATCTAACGACACCTCAAACGTCAAAAACCATCAAACCGTTTAGGCTGCAGAGCAAACGTACACTCGAAAACCATAATCCTCCCTTTTGGCGGCAGTTGGGTAAAAACAATGCCCTACAAATGTCAAGGGCTGAGACGGTCACAATAGACAGCTAGCACGACATGCCACGTCCCGTTGGTCACTGACTACAGCTGAGACAATAGACAGTCACAATAGACAGCTAGCACGACATGCCACGTCCCGTTGGTCACTGACTACATTTCCTTTATCCTGGGTTTGCCATTGTCACGTATGGACACAAAATTAGTGGGACAGCTTGTGCTAGTGAAAAACCAACCTTCTTCTTCTTCTTCTTCTCAACTTAAGACTTTTAGTCTTGTCGGTGTAGTGCTTTCCAAGCCTCCCTATCGACCGCCAGCTCCTTGACTTCTCTGTACGACACGACACAAACCTTCTCCTTCACTTGGTCCATATAACTTCTTCTAGGTCTGCCCCTTCCTCTCTTTCCTTCTATCTTTCCTTCTATAATATTTGCAATGAAATTATCGTGTCGTACAAGGTGCCCGATCATTCTTCCCCTCCTGTTTTCAACCGTGCTCAATATTGCTCGTTTGTCTTCCACTCTCCTTAAAACCTCCTCATTCGTTACTCTCTCTGTCCAACTTATCTTCTCCATTCTCCTCCAACACCACATCTCAAAAGCCTCCAACCGTTCTCTGTCTCTTTGTGTTAGTGTCCAGGTCTCGCATGCATATAATGCTATGCTCCACACATAAGTTTTTATAAATTTCTTCCGGATTCTCCTAGCTACCTTAGAATTAAATATTTCCCTTTTGTTGTGAAAGGCCTGTTTGGCTATTGCTATTCTAGCTGTAATATCGGCAGTGCATCTGGAATCACTAGTAATAAGGCTGCCTAAGTATTTAAAGCTATGTACTTGTTGTATCGGTATACCATTTATTTGAACGTGGCTTTCTTTACTATTTGGAAATTTAGATGTAATTAATGTCTTGGTTTTATTAATATTTATCTTAAGTTCAAATTGGTGAAAAATATTGTCCATAGTGTTAAGCAGGTTCTCTAGATCATGGCTATTATCAGATAGAGCCGCGATATCGTCTGCAAATCTAATGCAGACGATATCGCGGCTCTATCTGATAATAGCCATGATCTAGAGAACCTGCTTAACACTATGGACAATATTTTTCACCAATTTGAACTTAAGATAAATATTAATAAAACCAAGACATTAATTACATCTAAATTTCCAAATAGTAAAGAAAGCCACGTTCAAATAAATGGTATACCGATACAACAAGTACATAGCTTTAAATACTTAGGCAGCCTTATTACTAGTGATTCCAGATTCCAGAAAAACCAACCATACCATTAATATTCCACACGTCTGCAGTACAACTTAATGTCTTTTTGCCGCCAAAAATAGTCCGTCTTGCCTCGCAATCTGTTTCGACCGCAGTTTTAATAATAGATTTCACTTGGGGCTTTAGGTATGCTAGGAGATTTAGCACTGCATCCTGGCTTAGGTAATATATCTGGATAGTAAAGTACAATTCTGTGCTGCTTTGCCCTGAGCAACGAGACTGGGGCGACTGCCACGAGATATAGTCCTCTTTTATTAGTTAACAAGCGGACGCCCGCGACTTCGTTCGCGTAGAATTAGTCGCCTAAAAAAACCTTAAGCATTTGCGTTAAAAATTCGCTGACTTAGAAGTTCGATTTCTTCACGGCTCTAAGGGACTGCAGACTAGTGCAGACCTGAGTATTTGATATTAATTTCAACTCAATACCTCCACGCGTTCTTGAGAAAAATGTTCTTGACAGACAGACAACAAAGTGATCCCATAAGGGTTCCGTTTTTCCTTTTGAGGTACGGAACCGTACAAATGAAATAATTACAACCCGAAAAACAAAGGCCGATGTTTATGAAAAGGACTCAAATGTTTGGCATTCACGCACGTCTAGGCGCCACAAAGGTGGTTTATGATTCTGAGCCCTCATTGTTTAAATGTTATTGAAAAAAGTTTTATTGGCTTTCAAAGAACGGTAGCTGAATGAGTATAATTTATTTTTTATTTAATGTTAAAACCAAGGACTGTGGCAACACCAGATTCTCTGGCCCTAAGATGTATTTCGAATGGACTTGCCTGGTAGCCTCAGACGGCTTTCAAAGCCAAAGTCAAAGTCAAAATATCTTCATCCAGATTAGGCTTACAGGAAGCACTTATGACTGTCATATTTACTACGGGTTCGGGAAAAACCTCGGATGAGAAGATACCGGCAAGAAACTCAACGAGGTGTAATGTTTTAAAATAAATCAAAATTACAATGTTATTTTGACACTTATTGCTTTGACAGCTTCCCGGAGAGTAAGCCCTAACATGACCGGTTCAGGTTTAATTTATCCCTTTTTGCGTCTCTGTCTATCTGGAGTCATAAGAAAGTGACGCACATAGAGATAAACTCAGCTAAACTTGCCCGGTTTTGTAATGTTTACAGAAGCCAACTAGCAATACAGCAGTAAGGAACGCAAACCCGGTTATTTTTCCTAAGACATAATCGGTTAAAACCGGTTTATCTAAGACATAACCGAATAATGCCGGTTTTTTCTAAGATTACCGGTTAAAACGATTTTTTCTTAAGACAACCAGTTACAACCGGATTTTCTCAGAGAAAAAATAACCGGGTTTGCATTCCCTACACAGCAGCGTTGCCGGCTTCACGATTTTGGCGAGACGTCTCTATTTTTAGTCCAAAATCAAATGTCCCGCGCGAAACAGGCTCAGTCCCGCTTTGTTTTGCTTAAGGGACGCAAAGGTGCATGCGGGTTAGATACCCGCCCCTGTTCCAAAAAAAATGCAAGTGCAACAATATCAAAGTCAAAGCTAAAGTCAAAGTCAAAGTCAAAATATTTTATTCAGATTAGGCTTACAGGTAGCACTTATGAATGTCAAAAAATTTACCACCGGTTCGGAAAAACCTCTTACATATATAAATGTGACAGAATTGTACAGTTTTTCACACAAAAATGTGACAAATATGTTAAAAGTGTGACATTAACATGACCGGCATAAGTTTACTTTATCTGAGTTTATCTCTATGTACGTCCCGTTCTTATGACACTAGTTTGACAGAGACGCAGGCCGGGCTAAGTAAAACCTGCTCTTGTTAGGGCTGATGGGTTTAAAATTAGCCCTCATATTCTAAGTAACAGTACAAAGGCCGGAACTAAATTGGTCCGATCCGCTTCCAGAGTGGTGTTCAAACCTGGCACTGCTGATTCCTGCAGTAACCACTACTGATGCAACTCGACCATAGATGCGAAGTTATTAACAATCCTAGCGGTTAAAATGCATTTTTCGTTGTTAAAAGCGTTTTGCAGCCTTGTGCAAGGGTAGGATACTAATTAAGGAAGGGTACTATTTAATTCTCAAAAGTTTCAAGAATTATAAAATTATGCTCCATAGGAACAAAACACTTTTTTTTATATGCTGGCACTTGACAAGCTAACTTCACGATGTCGCGAAGTATTTTGATCCTATTTGTTAATATGGAACTTGGTAAAGTGACGCTGGAATCAAAACTAATATTCAAAACTCTTATTATGAACCTTCAAAAAATAAAAAGCAACTAGAAGGCAAACGAGCAAGTGGGTCACCTGATGACAAGTGATCACCACCGCCCATAAACACCTGCAACACCAAGGATATTGCAGATGCGTTGCCAACCCAGAGGGTAAGATGGAATACCTCTTTTGTGCCAGTAATTACACCGGCTATTTTGCACTCCACGCCGGAACACAACAGTGTAAGTAGTGCTGCTTAGCGGCAGGATTAGCGAGCAATATAGTGGTAGCGATCTGGACGGACCTTGCACAAGGTCCTACCATCTGCAAGACTTACTTACTTACTGGTATAACTCTAATAAATTACTAAAATACCTTTTTAATAAGGTTAACAAGTTCAAACATAGTTGAAAAATGTTTTTTTACTAAGTCATTAACTATAATATACCTTCCGATATCTCGACTACTTACGTATATATACGATTACAATACAAAGTCACTTTGACTTTGAATTTCCGGAAACCAGTGGTAGCGTGGTAGCGTTCGTGTATTTGCCGATGCATTCGAGGAACGGGCAAACATTACGTGAGCCTGTTTTATTGTCGACTCGACTAAATACGACGAGCGCTGACGGACTAACGGAGGACATGCAGGTAGGTACTCAATTTACCTCCCAAATAAACACGTACTTGATAGGTTATCTTTACCTTCTATACAAAGTATCTAGATACGCGGTAGCGTGTCAAGCCAAGTTCAAGTAACAGAACTGGCGAGCAGCACCGTGTCTAATATTACACGAACCATTAGGAGCCACTTTTAACCCCCTCATATCAAAAACTATTTCACATAAACGTATCAAATATGACTCATATATTGAGACTTGCGAGATGCATATGTGCAAATTTCATAAACACATCTCAAACGGTTATTTAGATATAAACGTCCAAAAATCGACATTTTTGACTGACCTATAGATCAAATTATAACCCAGTTCCAGATAACCTAGAAAGTTCTTATATGTCGGTTCTTATATTATTTGTCGGTTTTTACTTTATTATTCCGAAAATTTGGCTTGCTACTACTAGCTATCGAACATAATAATCCGTTTATGAGAACTAGCCAAGTCAGACCTTAGGCTACAATATGTTATCCTAAATTATAAGAAGAAATGATATTTTATGTTGTTATAAATAAAGGAGAATGGGCAAATTGTCCCAAGTGCTGTATACAGTTGTGCTATATCTTATTAGAAAGCTCTCAATAAGAGCTTAATTTTTTTATATGACAGCAAAACCGAGATGTTTGCAGGGAAAAAGCTACAGCCCATTTTATACCTCACTTTGTACTAGCAGTTGTATGAAAAGTACCTGTAAAATCATTTTCGAGATATAGCCGAAAGATTTTAACCACGCATTACTGAGGCCACTAGAAGTAAAAAACGTAATGGGAGCATAGGTCTAATTTGGTGTTTTTTTTTTTTTCATACAAAACAATGATTAATGCTGCAGACACCTGGTCTTCGAAACATAGCCTATGATGATCCTTACACCGAGTACTACACGTCCATACTACTCACTATTGTATACAAGGGTTGGGACAGCGCCCATACAAAAATGCCCATTCACCTTTCAGGACTGATCACTGAACTTGGCACCCATTTAGATCTCACTTCTTTTGTCGTTGAAGTCAACAACCAAGGCATATATCATAATATTGAACTTAGCTCTCATTTCACATTTATGTTTTTGATGGGTGTCTGTTACACCTTTATGCCACTAAATATAAGGTCTATGTATACATATTTTGACGCTATGGCTGTTTATGTATTTTTACAGCTAACTGTACCTACTCATGTATATATATTTCTTTGGCACGCTTTGCAGCTTTAACGACTTGACGGATTCTAAAATACGAGGTGTCGTGGTCGGCAACGCGAGCGGTTTTCTTCTGGTATTGCAACCGTCTACAGGTAATTGCTTTCCATCAGGCGAGCCATTTTTGAATGCCTTGTGTTATAAAAAAATGTCTACGTAACTACAACTTAACCGCTCGCTCCATGCAAAGCATTCTAGACCGCTTAGCTGGATACAAGTTGCTCAATACGACATAAAGACATTCGTAGAACGACAAAACGACCGAACATAACGACCGCCATTCGGCTCTCGTCCAACGCCTCTCGGGTCTTTGTGTCGCCGATTCTTCCACTTAACACTCGAATAAGTATAAAAATACATAAGTTGCTCTATTAAAACCTCAGACCCTGAGGAAAAGGCGATGGAGCTTATTCCACCTGCTCGAATTAACGACCGTACCACTAAACATACCTAGAGTTACTACACGTATTCGTAGTGATGGGTAATTTTCCGAAATTTTTCAGTGTATTTTTCAGAAAAAGAAATAAATGGGAAAATAATGGAAAAATATTGTTTAGTGTAAAATTTAGGCAAAAACAAATAAAAATGCGTTTTACTGAAAAAAAACTAAACCAAAATGACAAGAGTAGTATTTTGTTCCTATTTCATCATTCCTATTGTATAGTTAAATGTAATTATGCTTATTTTTAATCATAAATTTGAAAAATATCTGATAAATATTGGGAAAATTGGAAAACTAACGGAAGAATTATTATTTTTTCTTTTCCGAACGAAATTTTTTCCTTACCCATCAGTATGTAATCGTCAGATACGTCAGATACAATAGGTATCTATGTGGGAATGGTAGTAACACTGAGCGAATGACTGGAAGAGATTGTGAACGAATGTGTATGACTGAGCGACTGGGAGTGCGTTTGGTGATTTGTTAGCCGCTAGTTGTGTTTCTTTTGTATTTCCGATTTTTATTTTAATTAAACTTTTTTAATATTTTTATTGAAGAGTTTTCCTTCATACGATCCCACATCTATAAATTAGTAATTTTTCACCATGTCATATATCCTAAGGTTGTCTGAAAGAGATCGCTGTTTACCTTATTAGTTTTCTCTTCTATATATTTCCTGTGTTTGTTTTCTTGTCTGGTATGTAACAATTCATACATAGTTCTTCTACGCTTAGGATGCTTTTCCACCAGAGATGTGCGAGGATGCATAGCGATGGATGTGTTTGTAAGAACCAATAGAATCGCTTCATTTACCTCGCCTCGGCCGGCGCAGCTCTGGTGGAAACGGCTCATTGGTTCTTTACAAACACATCCCTCGCTACGCATCCTCGCACATCTCTGGTGGAAACGGAGCCTTAATCTGTATAAAGAAGTCTTCACTTTGACTATGAGTATCTCAATGCCAAGATGCCATGGCACGATATACTTTAACGAATATAAACGTTGATTGGACTGGATGCAGTTGGTAGTTAACCATTAGTACGGTCATATCGGCGGTAGTGTTGAAATATTAACTACAAGTGTGCACCCAGTAAGATTTTTTCAATACGACGTAACTTGCTACGTAACTCAGTGCGTCTCTTTTTAACTAGCCCAGTAGGAGAGAGACCAAGCTACGTTGCGCGTTACGGCGTGTTGGCACTGATATGCCCATGGAGCCTCTTAAATTGCGCTGTGAAAGATCCATGAAATTTCTGAGAACTTTCTCGCTTTTTTTGAGAACGTTCTGCAATTAGTTTATCAGTAAATACAAGTACAATGATTCGCGTTTGGTTCAATGAAGTCTTAAGTGGAGTGTATCAAATTTTTGCAACAAAGTACGAGCAGAGCTGACTCTAGAATAGAAACAATGCGGCGAGACGACCCGAGTGGACGTTGATTGTCGCCGCGGTTTGCATATTCAGCAGAATATAATTATTAATTATTATTTATAATAATTTAACACTGTTTGTAGCAACAAACAGTTTTAAATTATTGCGTTGTAAATGAATCTTTTGCTGAATTTTATGCGAAAGTATTGAGAAGAGCAGAACCATGCCAGGCTTACCTATTTATTATTTATTTATTTAAACTTTATTGCACAAAAAATACAAAATGTACAAAAGGCGGACTTAATGCCTTAAGGCATTCTCTCCCAGTCAACCTTTGGGCATAAACAGAAAGGTTGTGGGCGGTGCGGATAGAGAATGAGTAATAGAAAAACAATGACAAAATGCTACTACATACATACAAAACATGTTTATAATACAATACAAAGATATAAAGATATACACATTTAATATGTATACTATACATAAACTACACAAATAAACATACATACAACTTACTTACTTCGCGCAGCTACAAGAATATCAGCACACCACTGTACTGGGGCCGGCGCAATTGAATTGCTGCGCGTGCGCATGAATACGAGTTATACGATAGACAGAGTGGCATACAGTAGGATGCTTCTAATACCTTAAGGGGAAACACAAGGGCCGTTTTTCCATACAAACGTCGTCCCCTGTTTCCTCTCTGGATAATGCCAGTAGAGCAATATTTTTTTTTCCAAAAAATCGATGGCCACTATTATGCATGTCCCTATGTTTTCCTTTTTTTCATAAATTCATTATTACAAGAGATATGAACATTCAAAAACCTAAAAAATTGGCCAGATTTTCGGCTGCGTTCATACATTCAGAAAACAAATTTTACTAGATTTTATAAAAAAAGAAAAACATAGGAACACTGCCAAAGCCTTTCTTTAATTTTTTAATGAAAAAAAGTAGTTAAATCGGTTAAGTTTTGGAGAAGGAATCAGGGGTCTACGAATCGTTGATTTTGTGTACTTTGAATAGGTATTTTCAGTCCAAGCTGCGGCTGTCTCTATTGCGCTCTGCGGGGGGAGGCTTGATAGATGGAGGCAGCAATAGATTTTACAAATACCTATTTTTCAATTCTCTAGGCCTTGGTGTTTCCTCTTAAGGCTGTTTTTGCGAAAAGCCATTATGTGCTACGCGGAGTAAAACAGGTGATTTCAAAGTAATGACAGTCGCACAGCACTGATCTATCGGCAGTGCACTAAGAGAGTGAAACAGACGCAAGATTAAAGAACACAGTGTACCATAGTGTACAGTCACGGACTTTAATCTTGTTGAACCTTGTCTCGATAACATTGCTTTAGATTGTTTACTAACACGTGGCTACAGATTGGCTAAGTCATTATTAGAGGGTTCTGTGGTGGCCTAACAATTAATGTCTGCGACCGTAATGTCTGCGAACAAAAAGCAACAACAAACTTAACAAACTGAAACAAATTATCTTGCTACTCCGCGAAACCAATGCCGGGCTCGCGCAAAATAGCTGCGTCTGTGCGACACATATATGTTCATGCAAAAACCCACCCTCCTCCGCTTCCACACGAAACAACATATATCACACAGACTCATACACACCACCACCACTAAACACTAAAACTACACGATCGACGCGCGTTTCGCCTCTATACGAGGCATCATCAAGGTTCGACCTTCTTATATGCTCTTATATGTGTCAAAGTCAAAGTCAAAGTCAAAATATTTTATTCAGATTAGGCTTACAGGTAGCACTTATGAATGTCAAAAAATTTACCACCGGTTCGGAAAAACCTCTGATGAGAAGATACCGGCAAGAAACTCAACGAGGTGTAATTTTTTTTTTTTGCTGCGTGTGTCGCACAGACGCAGCTATTTTGCACGAGCCCGGCACTGGTTTCGCGGAGTAGCAAGGTAATTTGTTCCAGTTTGTTGATATGGACCTCCGCAAAGTAACGCCTGAATCTATTAATTAGCAACAAACTTGTCTATGGTCGTGGTTGTGAAATTGTCTATGGTCGAAAGGGATAGATATATCAACTTCACAGTGCATACTATATGCCGCTCTTTCGGAAAATATATTGTATTTCGCGGTGGTAGGACCTTGTGCAAGGTCCGCCCGGATCGCTACCATCATCTTGCTCGCTAATCCTGCCGCTAAGCAGCAGTGCTTGCACTGTTGTGTTCCGGCGTGGAGAGCAAGACAGCCGGTGTAATTACTGGCACAAGAGGTATTCCATCTTAGCCCTCTGGGTTGGCAACGCATCTGCACTCTCTTTGTTGTTGGAGGTGTCTATAGGCGGTGGCTATCACTTACCATCAGGTGACCCACTTGCTTGTTTGCCTTCCTATGTTGTAAAAAAAAAAATGACACTTTCTCGCAGTTCCGTCTTTAATGGTAACTTATGTGTTTACGATCATACCAGGGTTCCGAAATCGAATGGAACTCAGCAATAACAAGTAGAGTTTTATTTCTTGTGCGTACAAATAAATGATCACAACCCTATCTCAACTCATCGATATAAGAAGACAATAGATGTACCTACTTGTTCGGATTGTTACAAGCCTAGCGTCACCACTTTGCGACGGGGTGAAGCAGGTGAAGAGGGGCTTTCAATATTTAGCCATTGGTTCAACTTTGAATCTTATCGTAAGTGAATAAAGTGCTTCTAAGTTTTCTAACTAGCAGCGACACAGGCGTCGGATAGCAGAACTAAAAATATGACGCCAATTAAAAACGTACAAAACGCAGAGCTGTTTACTTGACAATTGGCAGAGACAGTTTTATTCAGGTTATCCAACATAGTGTACCAAATAGACTTTAGTCGGCTACTCTGCCACTGCGTTGTACACAGTTCTATAGTTTTCTCATTTCTATGCCTCAACTATACCAAACAATGACACTGTCACATTAAAAACGGGAAAAAAATCGATAGCACCATTCAGGAACCGGACTAAATGTTACAGCGCCATCTACCGGTACACTACTACATTAAATCTAACTCAGACACAGGGATGTTTAACATTACGTTCACGTCAGGAAGAGTCTTTTTAACAAAGGCCAAGTTTCTACAAAGCCTAATTTAAATGTAAATACTGACTAATAGGTTCCTTAAAAGGCGCCAGAATCTAGCGCAGAGCTGTTTGTGTTATGTTAATAGTGTCCTAGATAAACATAATAAATTTCTATTGCCTTTATTGTGGGGGCTTTGAAGGCAGTAAAACGTTACCTATGCTAATCTTTAAGTTGCTGTTTACTATTTTGTCAATATCCTCGTAGCGCTTTTTCTGGTTTTTAATTTTAAATAAAATTTTGACTAAAATTCAATACAATAAAATAAATAAATAACTTACTGCCTCCCTTTTACAAAAAAAAATATTATTTTCTATTGCACATAAGGCACAACACCACAAGGGTCACTTAGCTTGGGACTAGGTCAATAGGGATGTCTCCTGGGTTAAAACAACAAGATTCTAATTAGTCCGTCAGTTAGATTATAGAAAAATACTCGATACGTATTTTTTTATTTGTCCATACGAATAATATTGACAAAGATACAGCACATTCAAATTCAGGAGTAGGGGTTCGTGACGTCACTCGTTCGTAAAAATTTTACGAAATAATGACGTAGCGCGAACTTTCGCCGCTCTGTAACTTTGTTATTTTAAGTTTTAGAAGCAAAAGAAAAAATACGTATCTACTATTTTCTGGCGTTCTAAAAGATGGACTAATTATTATTTTTTAGTCAACATCCCAATTGGTGTGAATTGTCCTGAGATATTTATTAATTTATTTTTATTGCACAAGTAAAATACTACACTACACCATCTACACTAATATAATAAAGAGATAATTTTTGTTTGTTTGTTTGTGTAGGGATCTCTGGAACTATAGAACCGATTTCAAAAATTCTTTTACAGATAGAAGGCTACACTATCCCTGACGGACATAGGCTACTAATTCCACGCGAACGAAGTCGCGGGCGTCCGCTAGTATATCATATTGTACCAGCGACCCGCCCGGCTTCACTCGGATACAATAAGGATTAAATGTACATAAAACTTACTGCAAAAAAATCTTTAAATGACTGAAAACCATATCAAAATCCGTTGTGCGATTTAAGAGGAATAAGCGGCCGAAATTACGAGGACAGATAGGAACGAATAGCGACTTGTTTTATACTATGCAAAGATAAACATAAAGAAAAAGATAAAAAGATGTATTGCATCTTGAATTAAAAAGCAACACGAGCCCAAACCGCTAAAGGCTTCAACATTTAATTCAAAGCGCGTGCTCCTTCACTTGTTTCAGTGATCTGTCGGTCTGTCCGCTTCTCTCGACAGTTGCCAACTACTCAACTAACTTCGTTACAGTTCCGGGACTTGCAACTAATCGAAGTATTAAATCAGGAACTTCACGGTACCTACGATGCTTCAAACTAAACGCGACACTAATGGAATGCTGTATAGTATATCAAAGAGACTTGAGTATGCGAAACTCAACACTCAACACTCAACTACCTAGTGAACTGAGTACAGTCGGCACAAACTTCCTAATTCAACAATGCCACAGAATAAATAACGTACAGAAACTTCTCTTTACGATCGCGATTAAACGAATTCCAACTTTATTCACACGCTCAAAAGTTCGTATCACTTCATACACCATGCACCAGGCGGTGCAAGTCAAAAGGAACGCGCCACCGCGCCCGCCTTCCCCACGCTACTCCCGGCGCTAGACGCTACGCGCTAGGGTTGCGCGGCATTCGTTTTCAATTACACTGACAAGGCGGAGGAGAGCGAGCGAGCGCACGGCAAGCCGACAGCCTACTGCGATTTGCCTGTGCCATAGGCAAGCCGGTCGAGCGTACGTCTACAGTGCGGAGTGGAACCCCCTGACAACGCTTAGTAAACTCACGTCAGTGTTTCCAACTTAGTTTTGTAGAAGTCGCTAGAAATGTTGCAAAAAGTCTCCAGTTCATGTCAAATTGGGTCCAAATGTTTCTAGATGTATGGAGCACTGGCCATAAGAAGTGGCTAAAATGTATGAAACACTTGCAGAAAAAGTCTCCAACATAGTCACAAAACCCGCTTGATCTAGCGGCAAAGTAGCTAAATTGGCAACACTGACCCATGGTAGTTAACATCTATTGTGAGGTTTGCCTTCGAAGGAAAGGAATAAAACGTATTTTGGTTATAAGAGGTTTGTGAACTTTTATGATTAAGGAGGTAAAAATGTTATGAACTATAATATGTATATCTGATTACGTAATAGTTCGTTATCTTCTTCTCTTCTTCTCTACTTGCGTTTGTATGGTTTCGCACGGATACAATCAGGATGTTATGTACAAAAAAACCTTCCGTAAAATAATCTCTTAAGGGGAAACACAAGGGCCGTTTTTCCATACAAACGTCGTCCCCTGTTTCCTCTCTGGATAATGCCAGTAGAGCAATATTTTTTTTTCCAAAAAATCGATGGCCACTATTATGCATGTCCCTATGTTTTCCTTTTTTTCATAAATTCATTATTACAAGAGATATGAACATTCAAAAACCTAAAAAATTGGCCAGATTTTCGGCTGCGTTCATATATTCAGAAAACAAATTTTACTAGATTTTATAAAAAAAGAAAAACATAGGAACACTGCCAAAGCCTTTCTTTAATTTTTAATGAAAAAAGTAGTTAAATCGGTTAAGTTTTGGAGAAGGAATCAGGGGTCTACGAATCGTTGATTTTGTGTACTTTGAATAGGTATTTTCAGTCCAAGCTGCGGCTGTCTCTATTGCGCTCTGCGGGGGGAGGCTTGATAGATGGAGGCAGCAATAGATTTTACAAATACCTATTTTTCAATTCTCTAGGCCTTGGTGTTTCCTCTTAATGACAGTAAAAACCGTATCAAAATCCGATGCGTGGATTAGAAGGAGAAGGCGGCCGAACATACACTAAAAGAATTCAGGACAGACAGGAAGAAATTGCGACTTTACTCAAACAAACTAATGTAAAGAAAAGATAAGGATACAATTTAAAGTAATTTAAAAGCTTTATAAGATAAAACCCATATTATATTTTAATTGTATAATTGTAAATTTATTCTGTTAACTGTACTTTACAATCTTGCTTTGTCATCGGAACCGTGTTAGCACGGCACATATCAAATCAATCGGGAGTTCTAGCACGACTCACTGCGACTCACTTTCTCGCTCAGTGAGTCTCTTTCTAACTAGCCTAGTTAGAGAGACGCACTGAGTGACAAGGGAGAGAATGAGCGTGTCGGCCGATCAGAGAACCACACGGCACGGCAGGCCACAGTCAGTATAAGCTAGATTTTTAAATATAGTTCAGAACTATATTAAAAAAATCTAGCATTAACTTAGGTATAATATACTAGACTTTTGGCGTGTGCAAGTAAGACAAGTGCAAGTAATGTATATTAAGGCATTTATGGCAGTCTATGTACAAGTTAGAAGTTTGTCAGAATCTTTTTTTTATGACTTTGACAAGTCCGTCCCTTTTATTGTGAACTTTTGGATTACTTGGAACCTTGACACTTTGACAGATAACAAATGGTACGTCAATGGGGGTTTTTAACGGGGGGGGGGGGGGGGGGGGGTTAACCGATGAAAAAGGCAGGATGTTCCGAAGTCGGGGTTTTTTTCTTATTTAGAACTTCTATTTTTTTTATTTATTTGACGTCTATATGCTACTAAGACACAAGGTTTAGGCTGCGTTTCCACCAGAGATGTGCGAGGATGCGCAGCGAGGGATGTGTTTGTAAAGAACGAATGAGCCGTTTCCACCAGAGCTGTGCTGACCGAGGCGAGGTAAATGAAGCGATTCTATTAGTTCTTACAAACGCATCCTCGCACATCTCTGGTGGAAAAGCAGCCTTATGGTCTAATCTAAACTGTCAATTTTGTTGCGAAACAGGTCATTTAACATTTAACCGTCAGTTTGGTGACGGCTGTTTACCATTCGTTACAGGACATCTTTAAATAAAATGCTCAGTTATAAGGAGTACCTGCTTATCTCTTAAACTCAACATTAAACCAAAAAACTTAAAACCCTCTCTGAACCCGTCACGCAGTTAACTCTAAAAATAATCTTCTAACAGACATAACGTAAACAGTTAAAATTAACTACATCGCGCCCTTTGATGGAGTGTTTGTGTTAACCGTTAGTTAACTTACGGCTAAGCTGCCGTTAAACTGTGTAAACACGTGGTTTTGCTTGCTTACGTATACTTTGATTTCTATGACTTATTGATAGTTTTAAAGAACTACGGTTAACTTAAGAGGAAGGCGAGGGATTTAACGACAGAAAATGGTTGAGTTCAGTTTTTTTACGTTAAAGGTCGGAAACGTTCAGTCCTGGCGTTTAGTCATATTCTGTAAGTATTAACGCTAGTAGATACGAAAATCTGCAGGACATGCCGTTAGCCAGCGAAGGCAAACGTCAAAAATTTGTTGATGGCCAGTGTCAAACCCGTACATTCTATGTAACTGTCAAATTTACAAACCTTTGGCCTGTCATCGAAACTACGCTTCTGTATTAAATTTCATGTTAATATGACCACTATCAGTAGGCCAAAATGGACTAGCAAGATTTAAAGCAAATATATATACCAATAAACAAAAGGAAGTTAAAATAAAAAGAGCCTATAAAATTCTACTACTCCACTAATATTATAATTGGACTTCAGCAGTGCATTTAATACTGTCAATTTCGATATCCTTCTTGGTATCCTCAGCACACTTAATATATCTTCAACTGCACTATCCTGGTTCCACTCTTACCTCTTTGAGAGACGACAGCGAGTCAGAGTTGATGACGCTTTTTCAAGTTGGTGTGATCTTTCTGCTGGAGTCCCTCAAGGGGGTGTACTATCTCCTCTCCTTTTTTCAATTTTTATCAATGGCATTACCGCTTCCTTAAACTCATCCTACCACCTGTACGCTGACGACCTGCAAATATACTCGGCCGCTAGTTTTGATGATTTGCCTCAGTTGATTGGTCGCATTAATGCTGACCTTGCCTCCATACGCGACTGGGCAGGTAAATTTGGTCTCAAAGTGAATGCGAAGAAGACGCAGGCAATTATTGTTGGCAGCCCCTATTTTATTTCCCAGATTTCTGGCATTATGGTTCCCGATTTGTACTTCGATGGAACAGTCATTCCCCTCTCTTCCACTGTTAGGAATCTGGGAATTATCATGGACCAGACGTTTTCCTGGTCAACCCAGGTAACTGAGGTTAGTCGAAAACTTTTTGCCTCACTTCACTCACTCAGGCGCTTGCAGAATTTCCTTCCCTTTCAGACTAAGGTCACCCTAGCTCAATCTCTTTTACTTCCACTTCTTGATTATGGTGATATTGCTTACCTGGATCTCACTGAGGTACTACTTGACAAGCTCGACCGCCTTCAGAATGTGTGCATTCGGTACATTTTCGGGCTTCGTAAGTATGACCATGTGTCTAACTTCCGCGAGCAGCTCAAATGGTTACCCATTAGAGATCGTAGGAACATCCACATTCTGTCATTGCTTTTCAACGTTCTCTTCAAACCTTCCGCTCCTCTATACCTTTCTGATCGTTTTAGCTACCTGGCTGCCGGCAGCCAGCATCGCTTGCGGTCGAGTGCTAATCTCCTTTTAGCATGTCCTTCCAATTCTTCCAAATCTTACTCCAAATCTTTTTCGGTGCACTCTGCTAGGATGTGGAATCGGTTACCAACCTCCATTAGGCAGTCGCCTTCCGTGGTCTCCTTTAGAGGGAACTTAAAGAAAATGTGGCTAACACCATGTCCTTAAGTTATTTTGCTTCTACTCCTTTAACTTCTAAGTATTTATTTATATCTAAGTAAGTTTATGTATTTTAAGTATTATATTTATTATTATTATTATTTGGGTATTATATTTATTATTAGTATGTAATGTGTTTATAGGAAAATTGTATGGTAATTCTCCACTGTTTTTGATAAACTCTTGGTCTTTGTCTGTCCCTGCTATGATACTCCTTTCATCCGCTCAAAGGTTAACTGGAAGAGATCCCTTAAAGGGATAAGTTCGCCTTTGTACATCACTGTATCTCTTTTTGTCATTTATGTTTTTTTTTGTACAATAAAGAATTTACATACATACATACATAATTGTGAAAGTAATGATGTTTGGTTATATGGATGTTTGTTTCTCAATTTCGCATTAACGACTGGACTGATGTCTATAAAATTTGGCAGACAGATAGATCATGTTCGGGATTAAAACATATAATAGTTTTTATCCTGTAAAATGCATAGAAAGTAATATAACAAGGGCAAAGCTGCGGGTTAAAGCTTGTACAAAATATTTCCTTCTACTTCTACTTCGGTGCCGCCATCTTTATTCCATACTGCAATCTTTTTAAAAGCTGATCTCCAAACCTGCCAGTATTAACTAAATGTTTTTTTTTATTGGCTGACGCGCAAGTTACCTTGGCCCATCGCTAACACGAGGCCGAGAAAGGCATTATATCAACACAAACTTATCTCTTACCGGTGTTTAAAAATCGAACTAACGTTTTTAACGTACTAACTTTTTTTGCTTGTTCGGCGATAGTAACGCCGTCAACGGCAAAGGTAAATTTGTAGTAAATGCTGTCGATGACGTTACGTTAGCGTATTATTTATTTGTTTTGATACGTGGACACAAGTGCCATTGGTTTTAAAAAGAAGCAATAACAAAGCATATTATTATGTAGTTTCCTTATCCTACAAGAATTGTCTACATACAAAAGGAAAGTTATATGGTAATTCAACAATGCTTCTCGAGTGGCGACCGCGTATCGGAAAGGCGTCAACAGACCCGCAACAAGATGAATGATGAAGAAAATTGCAGATGCGTTGCCAACCCAGAGGGCCAAAATGGAATACCTCTTGTGCCAGTAATTGCACCGGCTGTCTGCTCTTAAAGCCGGAACACAACAGTGCAAGCACTGCTGCTTAGCGATCCGGACGAACCTTGCACAAGGTCCTACTACCCGCAAAAAGCTCGCTTGCTTGCTTCTAAAGTTTTAATAATGTTAACAAATGGGTGATAAGATTATTAACAAGTTACAGTTAGGAAGAGTGTGATCCCAGCCCCAAAAAGCGCTCCCCATACAAACGGCGATTACGTTTTCCACCCTCTAAACCTTAATCTATGGCAATATTTTTTTGGTATGTTGTCATTATGTCTTGGAACTAGGTTTATATGTTCTGATTATTTAAATATTCTTCAGAGATTTGACGATAATTTAATTTTAGCAGTTTTATACAAAACTAAAATGCGTCAATATTTTTGAAACTATTAAGTATATTAAAAAAATTAAAACATACAAACTTAGTTCTGGGGCATAATGACAACATACAAAAAAACATGGCTATAGGTTAAGGTTTAGAGGGTGGAAAACGTTATCACCGTTTGTATGGAGAGCGCTGGGTTCACACTCCTCTTAAGTTACTTAAAAACGTAACGAATACGCGGCAACACATATAATAATATTAGTATTTTAAATTTATTACAAAGCTACTGACGGTTATTCGTATAAAGTCTTACTTCGAAAAGGACTTATGTCCCCTCAATGTCCATTCAAATTAAAACCCAATGATTTGCCGAATAGAGTCAACATTTAACGTGGTATAGGAATACATGTAAGCCCTTTTCAATGAAACGTTACCCGCTAATCGTGACCGGGCTAGCACGAGCGAACGTGACTGTCAAACAACGTGATAATGATACGTGGTTGTTTAAAGTTATCCAACGGAATGGTTAGTATGAAACACTGTTAGCACATATTGAAGTATGGCCAGACTACGCACTCCGCGAAGCTATCATGTTGTACGGCGCACCTCTGCACTGAGGCCGCGGTAATTGAGTTTCCGCGCGTGCGAATGTATACGATACACGATAAACAGAAAGGCATACAGTAGGACGTTTCTTATACTTAAATATAGTTTTTTTTTATTCTAAGCCATAACGCAAGAATTGCAACTGTCTCCTAAGAAAACTTTGTAATGTCCATGCTAATCCTATTTAATAACACAGTGTTTTTATTTTTCGAAATTCTCTAAAAACACAAAAACTTGTGCTTTTCCCTTCATACATACACGAAAGTAAAATGATCTACACTCAACCAATTTGATTCATAGGCCACTGTAGAACTTTGCCGCAATGTGTCAACCCTAGCGATATTATGGCATTTATTGGGAAGATTTATGATATTTTTGCGGGTGGTAGGACTTTAAGCAAGGTCCGTCCGGATCGCTACCACTATCTTGCTCGCTAAATTCAAATTCAAATTCAAATTCAAATTCAAATCATTTATTTCGGACTTTAAGTCCATAGTGTTAGAGGTTACAAACTTAAAGCTATGGTTAGTATTTTATAATGATACTAAACTTAAATTAAATTAAAGGCGCCTGGGCACCGGCATTACAGGGGCGTGCAGTTGCACATAACGCAACAGAAGCGGCGAGTCCCAGCGGTGGGCTAGCATGCTCAGGATACTATTCGAGCTGCCACGACTGCGATTGAGGAGAGACGCACATCGTTTCCTCATGATGGTAAAAAAGCAGTCTGTATGCGCCTCCGCGAACATTTTCGACGCACTACAATACCGTGGCAACCCGAACAACATCCTGAACGCGTCATTATATTGAACGCGCAACGCGCCGTAAGCCCGCCGAGTAAAGTTACTCCACAGGCCGCACGTGTAGAAGGTTTGGCAAAAAGCCTTAAATAAAGTTACCTTGACTTCCCCACTACAGCGAGCGAATCTGCGGGCCAACATGTTACAGCGGACGCACAGCGCGCGGCGCTCACGCTCGATGTCCTCGACGTCCGACATCGTCTCAGTTACCCAGTGGCCCAAGTACTTGAACTTGTCAACTCTCTTTAGAGGCGTACCACAAAGTGTGACCTGTTCCATTCGGTAGGCTAATCCCGCCACTAAGCAGCAGTGCTTACACTGTTGTGTTTCGGCATGGAAAGCAAGACAGCCGGTGCAATTACTGGCACAAGAGGTACTCCATCTTAGCCCTCTGGGTTGGCACCGCATCTGCAATCCCTTTGGTGTTTCGGGTGTCTATGGGCATTGGTGATCACTTATCATCAGGTGACCCACTTGCTTTTTAGCCTTCCAATTTCATAAAAAAAGGATTTATGATATTTATTGTGAAAAGGTTCTATAAAGGCCTTTGAATCAAATTGGTTGACTATACATCATTCAATAAAACGATAAACGTTCATCACAATTATGGACGGGATTATTAAAAAAAGCAAGTTTAAGCACATTCGTCGTCATAGAAGAATGATTTACAAAAAACTAAGCCGACACTAACAGTCTATTAAAACCATCGACAAACTAAATCCGTTGCAATCGCATTAAACTTTCAATAGAGTATCAAGGACACGTGCACTTAACAAGCAACCTGTCAAATTAAGTCAGTGAATTGGTACGAGTCAAGTCGAACAGGTGCAAAATCCGCAGCGCCGGCGCAACATCTGCTGTAGTAGGGTTGACACAAATTATTTCGTTTTTTCATAGCGATTTTTTTTACTTTAGCGTACATAATTATTAATAAGTAGATTCAGGCGTTACTTTGCGGAGGTCCATATGAACAAACTGGAACAAATTACCTTGCTACACCGCGAAACCAGTGCCGGGCTCGTGCAAAATAGCTCCAAAAATAGCCGCCACTCCATTACCATTAGTACGCCATTCGTTCAAGTAGCGAACGGTCGTACTGTTCCATCTTGATAATGCCTCGTATAGAGGCGAAACGCGCGTCGATCGTGTAGTTTTAGTGTTCAGTGGTGGTGGTGGTGTGTAGTTGAGTCTGTGTGATATATGTTGTTTCGTGTGGAAGCGGAGGAGGGTGGGTTTTTGCATGAACATATATGTGTCGCACAGACGCAGCTATTTTGCACGAGCCCGGCACTGGTTTCGCGGAGTAGCAAGGTAATTTGTTCCAGTTTGTACATAATTATTACAAAGCTATCCTAATAAAATTACGCTACTGTTAAGCTTATGAGTAATTTAAATATTGACCTAGGTAACAAGCAAAGTTTACCTCTTTATTATATTAGTGTAGAAGTGTAGATGTAGATGTAGATTTACAGTTTGAATTTGTTTTATTTAGGAGATAAAGGATATTTGGGGGGCAAAACGGAAATCTTAGTTTAGGATTTTGTTTACACGATACGACAGACTTTAGATGCGTTGTTGAGAATTATTCACAATTTTTAAAATGTGTATGTTGAAAAGAAAATTAATTTTTAGCAGGTACAGTCACCTGATGTAGCTTAACACTTATGAACTTTGTCGTAGTAACGTATGAATTGAGAGTTGCTCGAATTTGTCACATCACTGACAGCGACAAGGTACTAAAGTGTTTAGCTACTTCTGACCTAGCGTTGACAGATTTATTTTCAGGCAAAGCGGGATGTCGAAGCCTTTTGTATAAAAAAGTGGGACTAAATCGTCGAAAGCGGGACATAACATAAATAGCTTAAATAATCAGCATATTTTTATTACGTATCGTCTTATTTGAGTTTCAAATTAAATTTACAGTGTTAATAGACAGCTATAGAATATGTTTTTTAATGAAAATACGGTGCTTGGCCAAAAAACGACTACCATCTAGGTTACTGGTCGAGTATCTCTGTAAAACGGGACTGAGCCTGTCCCGCGCGGGACAATTAATTTTGGGCTAAAAAACGGGACGTCCCGCCAAAATCGGGACGTCTGGCAACGCTGTCTGACGCTGACCGTACCCTTTCACCAAATCATATCCACATACAAAACACAAACAGACACAGTGTCAGAATAAATATTTCCAATTAAATTGATAAGTTTTTTCCAGATTGCGGTGTTTTCATAAAAGACGGGCGTATGTTTAATTTTAATTGCATACAAAATTGAACCTTAAACTAAAGCATAAACGGTTATATATCGATAATCAAAGACGAACGAGAATTAACCCATTGACCTTGCTCACGCGCATATAGACAAACCAACGCAGATTGATCGATGATTCGATAAATGCCATCATCAATCATTACTTCAAAGATTATTTCTATCTGTACTGGAAAGTCAAGGCAATAATTTAATTGGTACATAAGTATGGCAAACCACATATTTATTGGCATGCAAACTACCAAATAGACATTACAGTTTTGCCAGAATGTCATCGTCATCACCTATTTCCTTGGAATAAGGTTTAAAGTGCCTATTAGAAGGCTGCTGACGTGCTGACGACGAAATTGTTTACCCTATTTTTAATTATTATGAAATAGGAAGGCAAACAAGCAAGTGGTTCACCTGGTGGTAAGTGATCATCACCGCCTTTAGATACCTGCAACAACAAAGAGAGTGCAGATGCATTGCCAACCCAGAGGGCTAAGATGGAACACCTCTTGTGCCAGTAGTTACACCGGCTGTCTTGATGTCCACGCCGGAACACAACAGTGCAAGCACTGCTGCTTCGCGGCAGGATTAGCGATCAAGATGGTGGTAGGTGGTAGGGTCACAAGGTCCTACCACCCGCAAAGCACCTTAGCAGTCTTAGCACCCTGTGTATTGTTTCGATGATTATAACGTCAACAACTCGACTTCATAGTAATAATCAATATAAAGCACACACCTTACTGCCACATGCTCTAAATAATTGTAGTCCAAGTGGATAGCGTCAGACTGATCATGACATCAATGATAATCATCAGTCGAAAGCAAAAAAAAGTATAAAAAACAAATAGGTAGCAACCCTGGATTTTAAAGCTTTACAATTCAAAGAAAATGCAACCTCACGTCGACACTTGGAGGTCTAAATTCCGTTACAAGAACAAAAATGATCACAATGCGTACAAAAAAGTTGCGTGCAAAATCTTGTATAGTCGACCAAGAAATTGCTTGACCACTTTTCGACCGTATTACAATGGAATAGGATTGAAAAGTGGTCAAGCAATTACTTGGTCGACTATACGCAGGTGGTTTGGGACGGCTTGTGTGGTGAAAAAAAGAACATGATCACAATATAAATTAAAAACTGGTCAAGTTTTACTTCGATGAAATACGTAGGGTTCCGTCTAACCGTTTTCTGATTTTAATTTTTAAATTTTTTGAATAAATGTTGTTTATCTAGAGGGGAAACGCAGCCAGCAACATGAGGACCCTACCGCAGGGATCAGACCTGGGGGACCTCACCTAGTCTAAATTTAGTTTAAGTTTTATATGTCTGATTTTTATTGTACTTTATAACGAAAGAAACCAAGACTATAAGTTACAAGTTGTGAAGAATTTGTTTGTGAGTTTTGCGTTGCCTTGATGATTAGTGATCGGGAGCTGTGCCTACAGTTTCGTAATTTTTAAAGGACTTGACATAGTATTTTTGACATGACATACCTACGTATGACAACGACGTGTTTGTTGACGACAATATGTTGTTTCTAATTATGTGTAAAATGGTTCATTTGAACGTATGGGTTATATAAATGTATTGTCCAAACAAAAAATTACTGCAACCCTAGCATACCAATTAAATTGATATAAATCTTACAATGTCTGCTCATTCATGTTTACAATGAAAAAGTTCTAACTATGCTTAGCATTTTCACGGATTGACATAGTTCTTTACCCCGAACGAGTGTCTAGACGAATGCATTAATTAACAAAATGGTGATATTGTTACAATAAAGGTTCATTGTGTTTAAGAGAGTGGAACCCTAAAAATTACAGTTCTTTGTACGTATTTTTATATCTTAATTACGGTCACCGATACATCGACAAAAGACAAATTATAAAGTTCGATTTCGATCTTCACGTACCTTTCGAAATTTTACTTTTATTTCATATATTTACCTAAAGCTTTAAAGCGATTTTATTGGGGTTGATACTGTCCCAAGTGTAGCGGTGATTACTTCACATCAGGTGACCCACTTGCTCGTTTCTGCCCTCTTACATATTTTATATTAATTACGCGTTTTGGAAACGAACTTAATTTTTTTTATGTTAGGAAGGAAAATAAGCAAGTGGGTCACCTGATGGTAAGTGATCACCACCGCTTATAGACACCTGCAACAACAAAGAGAGTGCAGATGCGTTGCCAACCCAGAGGGCTAAGATGGAATACCTCTTGTGCCAGTAATTACACCGGCTGTCTTGCTCTCCACGCCGGAACACAACAGTGCAAGCACTGCTGCTTAGCGGCACGATTAGCGAGCAAGATAAAAGTAAAAGTTAGTTAGTTAACATGTTTTCTGTCTTTATCTGTCATTGTGACGTTGGCCTTTAAATGCAAGGGACAAAACATTTGCTAGCTTAAAAAGATTGTTAACTTTTTATGAATAAGGGGGCTAGTCATTACGTTTGTTTTGTAAAAGTCATTAAAATTAACTGAGGTACTTACTTGAAGAAAACTACAGAACAAAAGTTAGCCTTCGATATGATAATTCGCTTAATTATAGGTATTCACTTAGCCTAGGCTAGGCTAAGTTAAACGTCTCTCTCTAGAGAGGAAAATTATTTCTTTAAGGCAATTTCCTAATGCAATGTCCGTTAATAAGTGCACCTGGCACAAATCTTCTGTTTGTAGGACCTAGTGCAAGGGCCGTCCGGATCGCTACCACCATTATGCTTGCTAATCTAGCCGCTTAGCAGCAAAGCTAGCACTGTTATGTTCTACAAGAGAAACAAGACAGCCGGAGACTAGCACAAGCGGCTTTTCCTCTAAACCTTGGTTGGCAACGCATCGACATTCTCCTTGGTGTTTGCTGGTGTGTATGGGCGGTGGTGATCACTTACCATCAGGTGGCTCACTTGCTCGTTTGCCTTCCTTGATCGTTCTCAAATAACACGGGATCTTGAGTACACGATTTATAACTACAGCCCTAAGACGTCGTTAGTAAAACTTTATTTCTTTGTCGTATTGATACTAAAAAGTTAATAACAAATCGATCAATTAATTGAACTAAGAGTTTTATTAACTAGTAAAGCGTGTTTTATTATTCAACCTTGTACTTTATTCTCGGTCGTAAACGTGAACAAGTGATTTAGAATAACCCAGTACTGGTAACAGATTGATAAAACTGCGGCTAAATCAAAGTCAAAGTCAAAATATCCTTATTCAAATTAGGCTTACAGGAAGCACTTATAAATGTCATAAAATTTAACACCGGAAAAAACCACGGAGATACAGGCAAGAAACTCAACGACGTGTATTTTTTTAAATAAATTAAATCAGTTGAGAAATTTGTCTATGAACGCGCATTTTATCATAAAATTATGTATTTGCGGCCCATCATGAGCAAAGTATTTACTCCTCCGTGCAGCTGTCTAAGTATAGTACCACAAGAACATAGAGATTTGATGTATAGTGATTTAACATATTGGAAAAAAGTTAGCTTGTTACACCGAGTGAGGTAATTTGTTCCAAGTTGTTATTATCGACAAAGTAACGTCTGAATCTAGTATCATTTTATATGTAGTGGCTGTATGAAGGGGAAATGGATGGAAAATTGGAAAGGGGCAGACCTTGGCAAATACGCTCTGATCTAATCGAAGATATTTTGGAGCAAGCCAGGAGTACCCTAAATCGACGAGCATGCATGAAGAACGTTACGAGAGTAAGTGAAGCAAAGGTTGTATCAGGTTCGTAGCAAGTAGAAATCAATGGTATCTGCCTACCCCTCCGGGAAACAGGCGTATTTTTATGTATGTGGATGTAAGTAGTGATTCAGCTGCTTAAATCTGTGGCAGGCTTGGCGTATGTAAATTTATTTTCAAATGTGTTGTACATGGACACCTGGGGTTATAAACGTAACGAACCGGCCACAGGGCTAGCATGAGGCGCGGCTCTCTGCCCCGCTAGCACGGGATACTTAGCTCATATAATAAAATTTATCTCACTATGCCGGTGTAATTACTGGCACAAGAGGTACCTATTCTATCTTAGCCCTCTGGGTTGGCAAGGCATCTGCAATCTTCTTGGTGTTGCGGGTGTCTATAGGCGGTGGTGATCACTTATCATCAGGTGTCCTAAAACACGAGTGTGGTTTTATGAAACGAGCGTCAGCTAGTTTCATAATAGGATCAACACACATAATTATGTACAGTTGCATACATTACTTTATCTACACACATATCATAAGTACTCTATGATGGGTTCAGAAGCCATAGGGCAATGACCTGCATTGCTACTAGCTACTAGTGCTAGGTACCTATTAAATATCTATAGACTGTATACATTAAAATAATGTAATAAAAAATGAATTTGAACAAATATAGAAACAAATTGGAAAAAATCTCATAATAATATTGGTTGTTATAATGCTGGTCATTGCCTACGGTTTCTGAACGCATTATAGAGCATTTATGATATATGTGTAGATAATAGTATTTTTTTACAAGCATTTGTATAACTTCACATTCGCATGAAAGCATGTCTTTAGTTATATTCTTGGAAGTAAATTTCGACTCGTTTCTAGATATTACTTTTTATGTACATCACGATGGTATCCGTGGAAGGCCGTGGCGGGACGCTAGTTTATGCATATTTGAATACTTACAAGACTTCTATTATTATTAATTTAGTTGGCTAAAAGTCGAGCATTACCTGTAACAAAAACATAAATTAATTATTGCATTGTACTTTTAAACAAATTAAGAATAATGTATTTGTTTTTTTAAAGTAATAATTCGTTGAATTTCTTGTCGATATCTTGTGGTCTTTTCTGAACCGGTGGTCATGTCAATTTTCTATTAAACGGATTCTTGTAAGCCTGAATTAAAAAAAAAACATTTAAACTTGTCCGACCACAAAGCTTCGACTATCTTTAGTTCAACATTCAATTTTGTTGAAAATTCTTTCTACTAATTAAAATGTTTATTTGTTTAACTGGTTTAACAAACTTGTGCGCCGGCGCATGACGCGTCAATGACAATCAACAGCGCTGTCAGAAACCAATAAACAATACTAGGGCTGACTATAAAGAAATATTAAAAATGGTATATAATTACAAAAATAGCCGATGATAAATCGAACCTAGTATACTCTGCTTGACTGGCCTTAACTGGTTCAAAAATTAATGAACAATCACAGCTTCGACCATTAAAAAATGGTAAAAAAAATATTTTAGCTACATTATACAACTCAAAAGTCTTTCTAGTTTTTCGTATGAAGCTGGTTTTATTTAAATTATCAAAATTAGTTAAATAATTATGACTTAAAAGCAATATAATGAGACACCAAACAAAACACCACCCAAATTACAGTAACCCAAGAATAGGTTCAGAGTAACTTTAACAATGCAAAGTTCAAACTGACATTTTGTCGAATTCTGTCCTAGGCTTCTCTGAGGGTAAAGTTTATAAAATTACCACCCCTGGTTTAGGGGGGGGGGAGGACTTCGGGAAGTTGTAAACTTGTTACAGTTCAGAAGCTAAGTGCTAGTGAAAGGACTTGACTATTTAAAGGTTGGTTTAGATGTATTTTAGCGATAGATGCAGGATGCAGGAAGAGATACATTTAATCTTCATGCACATGGGGTATCCAAACGTCACCTGGGGTGCAATTTTTGAATCTCACCAGGTGACCGAATCTCTATGAAAAACGGTCATTTTGGTGAGCTTTAGTCACCCGGTGAGATTCAAAAATCGCACTCCCGGTTTTAAAATTTTATATTTTTTAAATTACAATTTAAATTTTCAAATGGAAAAAAGAAAAACCACTTTAACACGTCGGCAAAAACATACTTTGACTTCAAGAAATGCATTCTCAAGGCGTAAGACCGTATCTATACATCACTGCATCTAACCCTATTAAGCGTGCCGCGCGTGGCAATAGTTCAGAATTATTTCTAGCGTGCTGACAAATGAATGGAGTTCCAACAGCTTTGCTCACTTCTGTCAGCATAGTGGGAAGTGCAAGTTACATCATATTTCAGTCACAGAACTATGCGTGTACGGCTAGCACAGGGAACGTGACTCCTTTAAATCCTACTAAAATTATAAATGTGAAAGTTTGTATGTTTGGATGTTTGTTACTCAATCACGCAAAAACAACTGAATGAACTTGGATAAAATTTGTCACACATATAGTTTATAACCTGGGTCAACACATAGGATACTTTTTATCCCGTAAAAATGCATAGTTCCCACGGGATAGCGATAAGTGAGTTATACGCCGCCGTGACGTCATGAGCAGCAGAGCAACTAATTCTCATTCATTTGTCCAGGAAATATTGCAGACTGCATGTTTCAATTAATCAAGTCTACGCGGACGAAGTCGCGGGCAACACTAGTAATTAATAGATTCAGGCGTTACTTTGCGGAGATCCATAGCAACAAACTGGAACAAATTACCTTGCTACTCCGCGAAACCAGTGCCGGGCTCGTGCAAGATAGCTGCGTTCACTATTCCTTATTAGTCGAACTATTAGATCCGGATGATGCCTCGTATAGAGTTGATCGTGTTTAGTGGTGGTGGACTGGTGGTGTTTAGTTGAGTCTGTCTGATATATGTTGTTTATGTGGAAGCCATGGAGGGAGGGATTTTGCATGAAAATATAAATGTCGCACAGACGCAGCTGTCTTGCTCGAGCTCGGCACTGGTTTCGCGAAATAGCAAGGTAATTTGTTCTAGTTTGGTGACTACTTTTGTCGCTATGCATATTAGCCCTTCCGTAGAACGAGAATACTGTATGCTGGTCATCTTCGTTTTCTCTCGCACAAAAATAAGAAAGTAATATTTTTTGTTCCTTATCGCGTGCCGGTTTCTTCAAGGGCGGATCATCATGATCTGTGCAAATTACATGTATTTATTGTCCCTGCCCCCAGAGGGCTAAGATGGAATACCTCTTGTGCCAGTAATTACACCGGCTGTCTTGCTCTCCACGCCGGAACACAACAGTGCAAGCACTGCTGCATAGCGGCTGGAATAGCGAGCACAGAGGTTCTGTAAGATTGTTAAAGTGGTATTCAATAACGCATATTTGTATTCTATCTTGTGTGTACTGTACCTAATGTTTGCGGTATAGGGATCTAGTTTATAATACTTGTCCAAACTAAACGAGACCGTGTAATGGTGAACAGGTGACCAGAACTAAAGCAATTGTATTATTTTCAGGCAGACAGCGAATCTGGGCTAATAACATGCTGAAACTCCACAAACAACGTTTTAGGTTAGCTTTCTAGTTTCACAGAACTGTGGAAAGTTTCATACGGGACTGTTGGCACGACTGGCCGCGATAGGTAGGACCTTGTGAAAGGTCCGTGCGGATAGCTAACACCATATTGCTAGCTAATCCTGGCGATAAGCAGCAGCGCTTGCACTATTGTGTTCCGGCGCGAAGAGCAAGACAGCCGGGGCAATTACTGGCACAAGAGGTTTCCATCTAAGCGCTCTAGGTTGGCAATACATCTGAAATCTCTTTGGTGTTACGGGTGTCTAAGGGGGTGGTTGGTGATCACTTACCATCAGGTGACCCATTTGCTTGTTTGCCTTCCTATTTTATATAAAAACTACTATTTTACGATATGTATACTTAAATTAGAACCCAATTATAAATAGTATAACGCCGTGATTTAAACAAAGAATACAGTAATCATTTTGATTTTTTTTTGTGTAATTTTGACGATCTCAATACAAAAACGTGTAATTTGACATTTACATGCAATTTATAATGTAATTTTATATTGACTGATTAAATAAACTAAACTACTTAAACAGCAGAATGTCAAACTAAAGACGAATGCATAAATTCACTTGTGGTTAAAAATAAAAACATACGTAAAAGTGTAGATACAAATGATATACACCCGAATAATTACAGCCAGGGAGACGAGAAAACCGTTGCTAAAGGAACGAAGCAATCTGGCAGATGCCAGCACCACCTGCCGTGCGAATTAAGTGGATACCTTGTTCCAAAAACGAGTAACAACACAGTACAAGAGACAAGATTGAAGTCAAGTTTTTTTCTTAAATAGGAAGGCAAACAAGCAAGTGAGTCACCTGATGGTAAGTGATCACCACCGCCTATAGACACCCGCAACAACAAAGAGATTGCAGATGCGTTGCCAACCCAGAGGGCTAAGATGGAATACCTCTTGTGCCAGTAATTACACCGGCTGTCTTGCTCTCCACGCCGGAACACAACAGTACAAGCACTGCTGCTTAGCAGCGGTATTAGCGAGCAAGATGGTGGTAGCGATCCGGATGAACCTTGCACAAGGTCCTACCTCACGCAAGTTTTAAGGGAACAACTTTACAACATCTACTTTGTGATGTGTAGCCTATTTTTTTAGGGTTCCGTACCGAAAGGGTAAAACGGGCCCCTTTTACTAAGACTCCGCTGTCCGTCTGTCACCAGGCTGTATCACAAGAACCGTGATAGTTAGACAGTTGAAATTTTCACAGATGATGTATTTCTGTTGCCGCTATAACAACAAATACTAAAAAGCAGAAAAAAAATAAATATTTAAGGGGGCTCCCATACAACAAACGTGTTTTTTTTGCCGTTTTTATAGATAATGGTACGGAACCATTCGTGCGCGAGGCAGACTCGCACTTGGCCGGTTTTTTTAACATACCTACTCAGAGATGCATAGATCTCATCTGGAATCACTCAAGTGCGCTACTTTCTCCGTACTTGTAAATGTCACAGCGTATCAACAATCAGACGCGACAATCAAGCGATAGAAAACCGCTGATAGCAGTGTTTTCGAGTGAAATGTATGCAGTGTCCTATCTGTGACGCGGCATTTTAACTTGATACTAAAAACTTTCATTATCTATTGGTACATATAACATTGTAACTTCGATGTCTGTACAGACAAAAATATCAGGAGAGTCAGTCCCTAAGCGCAACAGCAACGTGCTCAATAATGCCGGCTAAAATATACGCTCGCGTATTTAATCGGCCCCCGGCCGGCGAATCTCCCTTTCCTTTTTTTATGAAATAGGAAGGAGAACAAGCAAGTGGGTCACCTGATGGTGAGTGATCACCACCGCCTACAGTCACCCGCAACACCAAAGATATTGCAGATGCATTGCCAACTTACAGGGCTAAGATGGAATACCTTTTGTGCCAGTAATTGCACCGGGTGTCTTCTTCTTCACGCCGGAACACAACAGTGCAAGCACTGCTGCTTAGCGGCAGGATTAGCGAGAAAGATGGTGGTAGCGATATGGCCGGACCTTGCACAAGATCCTACCACCCTCACCCTGCTCTCTACTCATTCCAATTTTTAAATTCGTTCGGTAATCTGAACAAACTTATAGGTACCAAACAATTTTTTTTTTAAATCACGAGTCTCATGACGTTTGTTAATCGTAGAATTTTCCCCTGTCAGTTATATCGATATTTTTAACATGATAACGGTTGCTGGCTGATTGCAGTTATCAGTGCATGCAGGTTAGTGTCCACATTTAAAAAACGAGATAAACCATAAACTTCGTTGTTGCAAATTTTTTATTTTTTATTTTAATACTAATTGTAGTAATTGTCTATACCTTGTAAATTATTTTTTAAATGTAAGTATTTCTTTTTTTGCAAATTGTATTTCTATCAATTGCATTCATTTAAAATGCTATATAATGAATGACAACACAAAGAAAAATTGCAGTAACGGCAGGGTTCGAACCTGCAACATCAGTATTCCGTGCCTTGCGTATTCCAGTTTCCGCCCCGCCGCTGCCATACCCTGCGAATTTTTCAATGTGTTTCGTCTTTACGGTCATTACATTATTGATATTTACACTTCGAGCGTCTATACCTGAGGTGTGCATCATTACGCAGGCTCATCATTTTCTTAATAGTATAAGTGATCCAGAGCCTTTGGTGTGACCTAAGTATACAGTCTTAATTGGAGCGAAAGTATCAAACAAATTAATAATATGTTTATTAAGACCGAAAACCATTTCACTGCAGTTCGGCAAATCAAGGACGTTTTCCCATTGTAATAGCATCATTGATTTTTGAAATTGATCCATATTAATATCCTTAAGCGGTCTGTAAGTGATGAACCCAGGGGTAGGCTTTTCCATTTTAACATTGTGTTGACAAGGAACAAAAGCATGTGAACTGAGATCTGGTATATAATTTACATTTACGCAGCCAACCGACGCGTCGGTACAAACCAGGTCCAACAAAGTACTACTGTGTTCCGTAAATTGCTGTTATTCATAATCGTAATGTAATTTTATTTTACAATAGTTTTATTTTTAAAGTAATTGGCTGGTTTTAACAGAGTTTTTAACGAAAAAACAATACAGGACTTGTTAAACAACATTAAAATTTGTCACACGAAATCAAACACCAACTAGCGCCCTTCCGACACATCCAGTGCTATCTCACGCTATAAAATTATTTAACAAATCTGTAACACAATCCGTAACCATCGGCCCTTGCCCTAAAAAAATTAAAAAGTTAACTTCCTTTACAACTCGCTAACACCACCCACAAAAACAGGCTCGAATCTTACGCCCATCGAAATAAAACTGAAATCCCTTAGCCTTAACAATGTTCGAGCAACGCGGATAAGGTTGTAATATTTAAGAAATAAGTAAGAGTGAACTAGAAAGCGTAAAGGTGTTTTTTTTTTTAAGTTTTTGTTGCGTTGTCATTGTCCAGTGATGGTATTATTGAGTAAGCATTTACAAAGTTTGTCATGATTTTTATTTAGAAGTAATTGTGCTGCGACTACTTTTTTAATGGCCATAGACAGTGGAGGTTAGTTTTTTTTTTCAAGGCATCGCGCTCTTGGAGCATTTAACCGGTTAGCTCGTTTCAGAAGCGCTTATGACGTAAGGTAAGCTAAGCTAGGCTAGGACATTGTTTTTACCAGTAGTTGGCATCATTGTCTCTGGTTTATACTTACTTTTATGTTTTCTTATCTTGTCAATTATTGGGTCACCGTCAATGATTGGGACCGGTACCTTATATTTATTTTATATGAAGATATGAAAACAAATGTAAGAAAAACAAAACCATGTCGTGGCGTACTCAAGATTCAATTTGATAAAGGATCAGTACCAAACTGCAACTTGAGTATGATCTATAACTATCACCCAAAATGTAATAGCAAAATCGGGCCTATTTTTTATAGAAAATTTATGAAAAACAGGCACTACGGTCACGTGTTGGGAAGTAATCACCGCCGCCGATGGGAATTAGCGACCAAGCTACACATTTTATTTGGGCCTTAGCAGGTAATTGAAACAGACGAATTTAATATGAAAACCTTTGTTAGTTAACGCAACGTTTAAAATTAACGAGGAAATGTTAATCTGTGTGTGTGTCACAAAAAGCTACGCGTCCACCTGTCACCGAGCTGTGAACACCTTGGAGTTTCCATGGTGATGTGCCAGATATCGATATGGAGTTGTCGATAAAACTGGTCCTTGCTGATGCACGTAACTTTTAATATTCCCAAGTAGCACACTAAGGAGCTAAGTGCTAGAAAATCTATATCACGTCAGCTAATATCCGTTTACATTTGGGTATGCCCTACAGTCTTTCTTGGTCTAGTTCGGGACCATTCGTAGTACGAATGTGGTCTATTCTTCGACGAGAGTAACTTCGATCGTAAATTATTTCACTGCTCAGGAGCAAATTCAGGAAATGGAACAATTCAGGAATTGTTACCCCATTATACTTCTCCTAAAATCCCATGTCCAGTTAATTTAAACTTCTTCTTGACATTAGCTCACACCCACCCATCAAACTGTGTAAATTTAGTAGATTAACAAATTATATCTGTAGGTAGTCTTAACTGAAACTTTGTTTGTATTGTCGATTTTACATTTTTATCCGAGTGACGCGTCAACGTCGATATTCGGAACCATTACCTCTTAAAAAAACCGGATTGTGTCTTTTTTAACTTTGATATTGGCGGAATTAATTATAAATTCTATGGAGCTACTTACAAAAATTGTACTGAAATTGTAAACAAAGTCGATGTCGATAAAATTTCTATATGGAACATCACTAGCTGTTATAACAAAAATCGTTATCGTTACAGGTTTCCGTGTGCAAATGTGCGTCATGTGAAAAAACAACTTTATGCGTACCTGTAAAATGTACATTCCGTCTTATTGCCTTTAAAATAAGGACCAAAATAACTTGTTAAACGTATTTACAATGGCATTGTAAATTTGTCACTTTTACAACAAATACACCGGTTTTTTTAAGTTCCTGCGCCATATTACTTTTTAAAACAAACGCTAAACTTTAAGGAATTGGTGAGCCAGCTTGGAACGCTGTCATAGTATTAAGCTTTTAAGTCCTCCTTTTGAACAGTTTATTGCAATTTTTTGTGTAAATAAAGATTAAATAAATATTAACATTATTGTCAATACCCAACGTCTTAGTAAACAATTATGCACTATGACATCGTTCCATGTAGGATCAATAATTCATAACTATAGCCATAATGGACTGGAAATCCGAGGCCTTTTTACATGGGACACGGTGGCACGCTCACAAAAAAAATATTTTTTTTAAATTATAAAACAGGAAGCCAAACCGTTAACAGATGATTAAGTGATCATGACCACCCATAGACACCCGTTACACCACCCATATATTTGCGATTCGCCCATTGCCGTCGGGGTACCGGCTTAGAATAGTACCTCCCCATCTCTTCTGGGTGCTGTAAAAACCGGCTAAGGGATTTCTTCTCCAGAAGGTGGGCAGCAGCGCCTTCTGTTCGACACGTAAATACTGCGCTCGCCAACCCGCTTGCCAAGCGTGGTGAGTATGGCAAAACCCCCTCCAAATGTAAAAAATTAGATCACAATTTGGTCGTCATATAGTAATTGGGCCAAAATTCTTTTTGATGCCTATAAAAACGTCCCTTGTACATTTTAACGCATATTTTTTACTTATTCTGATATTCTTAAAAGAAAATTTTATTTTTAAATTCAGAATGTCATACGCATGCGCGAATGATGACTGTTATAGAAATATTTGGGGTCAGAATAATAAAAAAACTATTGTTTGGTAACGCAGTGGACACTATTTCTGAGGAGTCATGGGGACTGGTAACGCAGTGGTAATTTGGGTACCAAATGAGAATTTTCTGTAATAAAAAACCTAGGATGGTGGAAAAATTTATAATAAAAATTGGGGCCCGGTTGAGAACTAACGTAATATTACTGGGAAAATATTTCGAGACATCTACAATTTTGTAAAAGTGTTTATACATTTTCGTCTTTATTTTAGGCACTAAAAAGAATTTTGGCCCAATCGTTACATCCTTGTGTTACTAGGTAAGTACACTAGTAACAGATCTAATCGCTGTGACAGCTTAGTGTCTTTACGTCAACAATGATAACACCACACAGTTTTTTTTTTATACAATATACGAAGGCAAACAAGCAAGTGGGTCACCTGATGGTAAGTGATCACCACCGCATATAGACACCTGCAACAACAAAGAGAGTGCAGATGCGTTGCCAACTCAGAGGGCTAAGATGGAATACCTCTTGTGCCAGTAATTACACCGGCTGTCTTGCTCTCCACGCCGGAACACAACAATGCAAGCACTGCTGCTTAGCGGCAGGATTAGCGAGCAAGATGGAGGGGGAAACAGTAGTAAAGGTTAGTGATGATTCCTGATCTGCGACCAGAATGTAGACTATTTTGTTACCAGAATTTCAGTCGCCACGACCAGGTTTGGTGCATGGGCAGGATACCGCTGATACATAGTCAACCCAGAGGGCTAAGAAGGAAACCTCTTGTGCTAGTCATTTCACCAGCTGTCTTGTTCTCCACGCCGGAACACAACAGTGCAAGCACTGCTTAGCGGCTGGATTAGCGGACAAGATGGGGAAGCGATCAGGGCGGACCTTACACATGTTCCCACTGAATTTTACTGTGAAAAGGAGGCAATGGCTCACAGTTCAGCTTGGTTAATTGTGCTTCCTCGTGTCATGTCCTCATTACCGCACGCTACCTACCATAGGTAGCCTAGGTGGCAGGAAGGCGCTGGTTGCATGCTGCTTCCAACCGGTCACTTTGGAAATCCATGGAGGAGGCCTATGTCCAACAGTGGACTTCTTGTGGCTGAGACGATGATGATGATGATGACCTAGCATAGCTACACAATACGAAAACAGCTACAGTAATTATAGTTATAAGTATAACAATAATTAAACGTGACTGACAGACAGACATGCAAAATTTATCGCTTCGAGTTTCTACTTAAAATGAACTTTCACTCAATTTCCGTGTACATTTATAATTTATTGCCGTTATGAAAACTAATACTGTAATAATAGTAATAAAGTATCTACAGATTGGGAACGAAACGAAGGCCTAAGTCATAGCAAATTTAATTCACAATACGTGTAAACAATATTATGATTTACCAACAAACTGGAACAAATTACCTTGCTACACCGCGAAACCAGTGGCGGGTTCGTGCAAATAGCTGCGTCTGTGGGAGGAGGGTGGGTTTTTGCATGAATATATATATACGTCGCACAGACGTAGCTGGATCTCCGCAAAGTAACGCCTGAATCTAGTAATTATTATGAAATATGTTTCACCACTACGTGAACTTTACTCTCTTTGTAGTGCGGGTGCCGACCGACCGATCATCTTTCCGCCTTCATGAAGCAGGAACTCTGGCCGAAGGGAGTCGCTTTCCGCGGTTTTCGCGGAAGGATACTGGACACCCCGAAATTAGGTCACATGTCACCGAAGTAACGTGCTAATTTTTACTGTAATTTTAATGTTTTATAAATATGTATAGTCAGTCTTTAAGGTTTTTTTTAATGGCCTATGCAGCCTGAAATAAATGGTTTTATTTATTTATTTTACGAGTATTTATATAGTAACATCTGGTCTCTGAAGTCAACAGAAAATGCCTAAAAATGGCAACAAGGTATCCCTTCAGTACCGTATGATGATAGAAATTTCGTAACCGGCTAACAAACCGGAAATATTCTTTAGCTGGTTACTGAATGTTAGTTACCAAAAGGTACTAAAGGAAAGTATCTCATCATTATCCTAAACGTTGACATTAAAAACAAACAAAGCTCATAGAAAAATTTAAAAAAAATGCAAGTAGGGCATACAGGCTCTTTTACATGTCTGAGTCTACCAACGCTTCGAAAAAAGGAAGATTCTGCTAAGAAGAAATGCCGCCAGGAACTCGCCATCCCTTTATTTTCTTCTCTATTAAAACAAGAATACAGAGCATTATCACTGTATCTCTTTTAGTCATTTATGTTTTTTGTACAATAAAGAATCTACATATATACATTATAAAGATTAAGAATTAAAAACGAAACTAACCCTCGACACTCCTGACGCCATTCCAATCCAACCCGGATACTGAACAATGAGTGCTTTTGGTTCGTGAGTTGCGATCTATCAAGCAGACGGACACACAATACGGTTATTCATTAACGGTCGGCGCACTGGCCTCAAGTGGTCTGTCTTTTACTATGAAGCTCTCTCTTTTCGGTTTAGTAATTTCCTTCTGTAATTTGAACAGAAATTATTAAGTTTTAACCTTTTTAAATGCGTTTGTTGAACTAAAACGTGGTTCTTTATAATCCTTTAAGAGCATCTAGCACGAACTTCCTTGACACACGTTAATTCGCTACGTACCTAACCCAGTGCCATTGTACCATTGGCGTAGCTTGGTGACCATAGACCCTGGGGCACCAAAACATTAGAGCCATATACTCAATTTAAATAAATAGATCTGTAATCCTGTTGGTCGGAGCTATTTGTGAGTACAGCTTCAGTTAGAGGGATGCTGGCCAGGGGCCTCCTTAGCATGTGGGTCCTGGGGCACGGCACTGCCTAGCCCCTGGGTAGCTACGCCACTTCTCAGTGCATCTCGTTCTAACTTACCCAGTAGAAGAGAGACGCGCTGATTTATACGCGCTAGGTCAGGCGCGGCTTACGTTCGCGGTGATACAAGAATATTGAAACACCGCTGCACTGGGGCCGGCGCAATTGGGTTGAATGGGCGCAATGAATACGAGTTAAACGAGAGACAGAAAGGCATACTAGTACGGTTCTTATACCATGACGCTGTTTTTGTTCAAAGTAAATCTTTCATACTTTTGTCTACTCGTACTATCATTTCGCACGCTTAGAATTAAAGTGACCCATTTCTGAGTAATACACGTTCCAAAACATCACCTTAATTAAAAGACATAGGGTTTAATTTTGGGAAATATCATATTCAGAATTGAGTCGCTTTAATTCTAAGGGTGCTAATATTCTGTGACTAGTTGCACAATTCTTATTGCACCCGAGTCTTCCTTTTGTGACTACTAATAAACTACTCACGGTGCTTCAAGCTGCGTATATATTCACCAGTGATATTTATAACCATGATCCACGTTCATTAGTTTAAATAAAGGTTGATGGATTGGGTGTGAGAGCCGAGTGCTTTATCTTTTGAAGTGTCGTTACGTCATAGCTTTTTACGTTTTTGTTCAGCGTTGAAACGGATAGGTTTAGATTTATTAGGCTTTATTTTGCTTTCTCTTTTAACACATTTGGTTCCAGCCGGTTCCTTAACAGAATTGTGGTCCAATTTGACCGCCTAGGTTTAATTTATTCCTGCGTTTCTGTCAAACTAGTGTTATACGAAAGGGGCACACACAGAGATCATCATCATCATCTCTGCCACAAGAAGTCCACTGTTGAACATAGGCCTCCTCCATGCATTTCCAAAGTGACCGGTTGTTAACTGTCCCAAGATATTTATTTATTTATTTCGCGTTTATAATATTAAGCATTAGTAGGATTCATTACAGCCCGAAAACCACTGAAACTTAGCTTTCAAGTTGCTTTTAAGTAACAGAATCTAAAAGAGGTTTACGGCTCGCAATAAAACCCTTCAATTAAACCAAGCATAGCTTACGGCGCGGTTGCACTTGGCTCGATTTGCCGCGGTCTGTTTGGTGCGTGCAAAACAGCTTGCAGTCAATGACCTCTCGTTGTCTAATAATAATAATGTACACGTACGCAAACATCTACTTTGTATAGTCGACCAAGTAATTGCTTGACCACTTTTGAACCTTATACCTTTGTGATACGGTCGAAAAGTGGTCAAGCAATTTCTTGGTCGACTATACTTCTATATGTGTGAAGGATAAGCAGGCCTCTTTCCTTTTGTGTACGCATATTTTTATATTTTATATTACTGGCCAGTGTAAGACCTCGTGACAGCAGCCCAGCTCGAAGAGTTTTTGGAGTCAGTCGTTCGCCATCCGCTGAGGCTGCTGCCACGAGGTTCACCCATATTGTACATATATTTTATTCATTGAATTAGCATTATTCTCATTTTTCCATCTTTATTTATACAGTCCATAGGAATTCCTCACAATACGTATAGATGTACCTCTACATGTATATTAGAATAAGTACAAACGTACAAACATATTAATAAAGCGGATCACTCACGTATTTTTGCGTCGGGAAATGCCCGACATGTTTCGGACCATTCCGTGGTCCTTAATCATGAGCCCCCGCGGCGGTGGCGCGACGACGACTGCGTACCGAAGCCCTGACAGCTCGGCTACTCGGCACAGGCGGCTCGGGCGGCGGCGAACAACTACCCTCGTTTGCTTCATTATTTTTAATGTCAAATATAGGGTTGCACACTACACTAACCACATCACTCTCTAAAGGCTCGGACACACCCGTCTCCGACGTAGTACTCAACACCGTTTTCCAGCTGGATGGCACCGACCATCCACCATCACGATTAAAATTCGGATGACATTTCATTTCATTTCATTTGGGCATTTCATTTCATTTCATTTCATTTCATTTTTTTTTCATTTCATTTGGGCATTTCCCGACGCAAAAATACGTGAGTGATCCGCTTTATTATTATGTCTGAGTCTCACGGTAGTTTCATGTTAAAAACAAACGTACAAGCTTGTCGTGTAAGCATTTGGGGTTCCGTACCTCAAGGAGGATAAAATAACTCTTAAATAAATAAATATCTTATTACAGTTAACACCAATTGACCTAGCCCCAAAGTAAGCAACTAAAGCTGCTGTCATTTAGAGATTTTTGACGGAAGGTTTTTTATACATTCACGTCATAATTGTAGCCGAGGGAAGCCGGGGTGCGTTGCTAGTACATAACATAATAGTGTCAGTAATTATGTAATTAGTAATAGTGTAGGCGGCAAGTATACACTGGGACTAGATTACACTACCTCGGAGTTGTTTGATATTGTAATTAATGTAGTTAATTACATTCTCCATTATCATATTCTAGTAGTTAGCTAATGCAGATCTCGTAGCTGAGCTAATTACGAGAATAACGGTTTTTTGCTCGCTAATCCTGCCGCTAAGCAGTGTTTGCACTGTTGTGCGTAGCGTGGAGAGCAAGACAGCCGGTGCAATTACTGGCACCAGAGGTACCTATTCCATCTTAGCCCTCTGGGTTGGCAACGCATCTGCAATCTCTTTGGTGTTGCGGGTGTCTACATGCGGTGGTGATCACTTACCATCAGGTGACCCATTTGCTTGTTTGCCTTACTATTTTTTAAAAGAAATGAAAGTTTGCTCAAAGTGCAAGGTAAAGGTGCCCACAAATGACCAGTGGGGTGATTTTCGACTTTCGAGCGCTCGAAACTTGCCAGCTGCGTGCCAATCAATTCCAGCTAAATTGTACGCTCGCGTATTTGATTGGCTCGCGGCTAGGGTTGCCAGGTTTCCGTCTTTAGCCGGACCTGTTTGGCTTTTTACGGATGTGTCCGGCCAAATATTTTTTCGTCCGGCCTCTCCGGCTTTTATTAGGCTTATTGTGGCAGTCACAGCTGCCCCGAGCGTCCGAATATTGTCTGGCTTTGGGAACATAAGTCTGGCATTAAGAAAGCTATCATTAGCTATTAAAAAAGATGTGTCCGGCTTTGGCTTAAAATGTCTAGTCTAATTAAGCGCCGAGTCCGACTTTTGTGTTTTTGGAGCTAGCAACCCTAGTTGCGTCGGTAAATGCTCACTTTTACACGGATTTACATTTTTTAACATAACCGAAGAGTCTCTGATCAGTTGCCGGCCTTTAGCCCCCCCTTCGGTTCCTTTAATAACTAAACGAAAACAAACGAAAAAATGTAAGCGCTTTGCAAAAACCCTACTAGGCAATTGCCGCTTCAACCTTTAACTGTATGCAAATAGCCAAGCAGAATGTCAAGATAACCTTCACAACTGCTGGAATGTGACGCTGCTGGAGTGCGCCTCTCGGGGCTAGGCAGATTACGGCTGCACACCAATTAGCAACAGATAAACTACTGATAAGGACAACTTGCACAGTTTCATGCATTATACGTTGATGACATTATTGTTAGGATTGTGGTTCGAATCTGTTTTAGAGAGAATAAGTTAATTTTGCGGGTGGTAGAACCTATGCAAGGTCCATGCGAATAGCCACCACCATCTAGCTTGCTAATCCTGCCGCTAAGCACCAGTGCTTTGCTTGCACTGGTGTTTCGGCGTGGAGAGCAAGACAGTCGTTGAAATGACTGGTACAAGAGGTATTCCATCTAGCCTCTAGGTTGGCGATGCAGTCGCAATCTCTTTGGTGTTACGCGTATAGGCGGTGGTGATCACTTACCATAAGGTGGCCCACTTGCTTGTTTATAAAAAAAATTGTAAAGTTCCCTCTCGTCTTTCTAAGTGTCATGATACCTATGCTCTTGTTTGAGTTAAGTAATATCTGTGGCGGGTATTCTTGCTCCAGATGTCTTAAGGCCCCTTTGTCAGTTTAAACGATAGTTCGTGAGAGAAAGTGGTAACGAGACTAACAAGGTACCTCAATGCTCAACAGTGACAGTTTCAAGTAGTTCGTGAGATTAGAGTGATCGAATAATAGTACCAAGTCTCAATGCGCTTTTCATACAAACTAGAGAAACATTGTCTACCCTCCAAACCTTAATTTTAGCTAGACGTGACTTACTTCATGGAGCTAAAAATATCGGCACACCACTGCACTGGGGCCGGCGCAATTGAGTTGCTGCGCGTGCGAATGAATACGAGCCATACGATAGACAGAGAGGCATAAAGTAGGACACTTCTACAAACAAGTCCAGTAGTCTAGAATTCTGTGAAGTACCCTAAATACCCTAATATTGAATAACTACACAGTCGGGACTTATTATTGGGAAGATTTGAGCCGGTCTATACAGCTGTCAACACATTACCCTCCTGTGCGTCGCGCAGTCGGATGAAAAGGAAATCAATTGCAATTTTTTTCATTTATCACCTCGCAAAAACTAACTCCTAGTGGTTAGCAAGAAGTTTACTAGCGAGATCCCGATTCTGTAAAGGCTTCCGCTAAGTTGCGCGGGTGCACGGAGCGGGTGCACGGAGCGGGTGCACGGAGCGGGTGCACAGAGCGGGTGCGCGCCCTTAGGAAAATAGTAAGTATGAGAACGTTTGCTAACTCGCGCGGGTGCTCATAATATTTTTCTATAGGCGTGCAACCGCTTCGTGCACCCGCGCGATTTAGCGGAGGCTCTTAGAATTTTTTATGTTTTTTTAATTATCATGGCTTTTAATTATTATCCTGTTAGTGAGAGTTCACTTTATTTCTATGTAAAAGTAGAACTCAGATACCTCACCTTCAATTTGTGATTGAAATGTCGACGTAATCAACTAATCATAGTTCAATTAAAAACCAGACGTTTTTAATTGGTTCAATTACATTCGTTCACAATGCATTTAAAAGACGTGAGAGAAACAAACATAAAACGATCCTGGGTTATGATAAAATTATTTTGTCCGCATAGATTTTAAATTTAAGACTAACTTCCGCCTCAATTTTTAACCCCTTTTATGGTAAAATTCCAAAATTCTTTACAAACAGAATTATGTGCTTTGATTTCTTTTTTATAACGGGTTGCTGTGGTAAATAAATAGTACGAATAGATAGATAGATAGTTTATTTGTGAACATAGGTATACAGTGGCCCAATAGTGGCGCAATATAAAGGCCCATTTACATGAAGCGAGTTCTCGCATGCAAGTTTTGTTACATTCAAGGCTAAATGATTTGATCTTTGATTAAAGTAAAATTGCAGAAGACAGGTGACGTCATAACATTAGGTCCTCGAACCATGGATCAGTGCACCTTTTTTTATTGATGATGGATTATATTAATAAAACGGATCACTCACGTATTTTTGCGTCGGGAAATGCCCGACATGTTTCGGACCAGTCCCGTGTCCAGTCCAGTCAGTGTCGTGAGTCTCACGGTAGTTTTATGTTAAAAATTGATGATGGATTTTCGGTTGACCTAGCACGAATCTTCTCGACACGTGCTCTCACTACGTAACTCAGTGCGTCTCTCTTCTACTGGGCTGGTTAAAACGAGACGCACATAGTTACGTAGCGAGTTAACGCGTGTCGACAATTCGTGCTAGGTGCACTGCACTGGTACTACCAGAGATACATTTACTCGCACAAATTAAGGTTAATATTTATTTAGGTTATACATTCATTTCATAATTACACGCCAACAGAGAGAGAGCGACATAGTGATGCAAACGGGTGGCGCGGGTTCAATTTTCATGTACTCGAGTGAAAGATGATTTAGTGTGATTTTTTCTTTAATGTATTGTAAAAAAGCACATGAAGGCATTGCGATGTCTCTATTTCGCCTAAAATTACAACAGTATTTTAACCACGCAAGCGTGCGATGCAATTGCCAGTCGGATTGCAAGTAATTCAATTAGGCGACGTTAGCCTAACTCATCACGTCCATGCGCTAGAAACTGGTCACCTATTTTTCTAATCTAAGTATTTTAATCATAGAATGTGATCGATCGGTTGATCGAACGAACCCTGCAATTTAGTGCAGCCAGGGAGGTTCCACTCCGCACTGTAGATACGCTCGACCGCCTTGCCGATGGCATAGGTAAATCGCAGTAGGCTGTCGGCTTGCCGCGCGCTCACTCGCTCGTCCTCGCCGTCTCAGTGTAATTGAAAACGAATGCCGTGCAACCCAAACGTGTCGCGGGAGTTGCGGGGGGAAGGCGGACGCGGCCGTTGCGTTCCTTTTGACTCGCGCCGCCTGGCTTAATATGTATGAAGTGACATGAACTTTTAAGCGTGTTAATAAAGTTGGAATTTGTTTAATCGCTGTTGTAAAAGAGAAGTTTCTGTACGTTTAGTACTATTATTTATTCTGTGATGCAACTCGCATACAAGATTCCATTAAGCGAGTACTCGCTTCATGTAAATGGGCCTTAATTGTGAAGTGATACGGAACTCGCTGACCAAAAACTTTTAAGTCAAACTACACATTTACTGACTGTCCCGGAACAGAATATCCCAACAAGCCTCCATCCACTTCCCGTTGTCTACATTTTCTTATAAAAAAAACTTTTCTATCAGCCCGATGGCCCACGGAAATTCCCGAAGGTACGCGTCGGAAAACAAAGTTATGTTTGCTGGTGACGGTGGCGCTGTCGTCTAAGACTTCGCGTGAGTTTGTATGAGATGATGGGTATTTACAATAGTTCCGACCTGTAAAGATAAGTTTGTAAGATTTTAGTTTCCTTGAAACATTTACTTAGAAGTTTGTACCCTTTTGAAATTTTGATAGAATGTGAGCCCTCCCTGGAGGAACCTGTGTTTAGATAATATTTTTATTAAAGTAATAGTACTTTTTATGCGATCGAAACGCGCTAAGATCGCGTAGTTTTTGTTTAGTGGCGGTGGCTAACTGAGCCTGTATGACGTTGTTTCATGTGGAAGCGGAGGAGGGTGGGTTTTTGCATGAACAATATATGTCGCACAGACGAAGCGGTTTTGCACGTGCATAGCACTGGTTTCGCGGAGTAGCAAGGTAATTTATTCTGGTTTATTTCATTATTAAATTAATTTATTTTGGGAGGGGGGAGGTGATTATCTATGTACGCCAGCGCTGTGTTCGACGTCGAGACACTGCCATGTCTCACTAGCTAGATATAATTATTATTATCGAAGGACGTATAAAGGTCTGTCTCATTTTTACCTGCCTGCTGCTGAGTAAACAAATTCGGTAACTCTTATCCCTATACATTTAAGGATCAAAATTAAACAAAACTTTGAGATATTTTTACTAAGAACGTTTCCGGAACTCACGAATTCATTGAATATTTTATCTGTTTACAAACAAATCGGTGTAAATCCATGTTGTACCAACCGACGTTGAACTTAATTGGTGACGTCTATAAGGTTTAAATTTCATGTGATTTAAGTTTTCAAATTATGGTATGGTGTTTTTGTTGAATTCCTTTTTTGTGTCACACAATTAAATTCTGTGAAATTATATTTAATTCTATTCGGTTTTTGTGGTTTCTGTATAATTAGTTAATAAAATGAATACCATTGCTATTTCATGAATGGAGTTTTAATATATACCGAGCATGGTTTCTTTAATTTTTAGGGTACCGCAGTCAAACTAGGAACCATTATAGTTCCGCTATGTCCGTCTGTCTGTTTACCACAATTACCTGATCTCAAAAAATGGTAAAAGTTACAAAAAATGCACACGACACGTATTTAGTACATACATATATTATAATTCTGAAAAACATTGTTTTAATATAGAATTCCTTATATTAAGTAGAATAAAAAAATCTACCTGCTACAGGCGATAGTTTCCTCATGACACACCATCGCGATTTCCACTGAAACAAAAAAACATTTTTAAATAAAAGATAAAAAATAATAATTTAAAAATAGAGTTAACATTGATAAAAAAAACGTATTATTACATTTATTATTTGTTGACCTTAACCATGTAGACCTACTTAGTTCAGTTCACGAAATCTTAATAGAATTTTTTATCAAAAACCAATAGTGCTTTTTATGGAAAAGTGTTGTAAACGAGCATGCGGTCATCTGCTGGGAATTAATCATCCCCGCCGAGAACCAGAGACTCAAAGAGAATTTGCTTATCCACTGCCTGCCTTCAGCATCATTTAAACCTCCGGATCTATCAGTCACCGAACGAAATGCACTAGCAAGCTACTTCACACCGGTATTTTGTAAGAGTCTGGTACTACCACGGTAGGTCTGGCCCATTTATACTTCAACCAGCAACAGGCTACAAAGAAGCTTTACCGCTGGAAATACTTATCTAAAATACGTTTAATCTAATACAATAGAAAACAGTGACGATATTTATAACTAAGTAGGACAGCTATTTAGGCTATTTGTAGCTAAGTAGTACTCAGTTTAAAATAAAACATAGAAATAATCTAAAACTATATTTGTTGCCCTGTAACATGTCGATAAAAAACCACGTGATACTATGAGACGCCAACTATTTTGGTTATTTAATGAAATATAACCTTTCTTCCAACAGTATTAAAATCTAATTTTAACAATCTACGCGGACGTGGGTTGCGTCGCGTTAAATTGCTCACGAACCTTACTGCGAGCAATAAAAAACAGTTGCTACGCAACGTTGCCGCTCTGGCGATAACAGAAAGCGATAGTCGCCCTCCAGTCTCCTCCCGCCAACCAATTGCGCAACTACGGGCAACGTTGCCGTCCCGGACAGTGTTGCCAGACTTGCGATTATTATCGTAGATCTACGATATTTCGATTGTAATGCGATAAAAAATAATAGTCACGTATAAGGTCGATTCATAAAAGTTGTCACCGGAAATGAAGGGGAAGAAGGAAGAAAGAAAGAAAAAATATTTATTGCCTTGATTTGTATAACTTCTTAAGACCTAGATAAATTGAACATTATTAAATTGCGGCAAGGGGAAAATAAACTCAGCATAATGCTGGCTCCAGTTTTAAAACTGTTGCTCAGTTCTGATTTTCGATTTATTCGTGTTTTTTGCTTAATAAATGAATATGCATGTTAATAAATTGAAATGTATGAAACTGTCTTTAATTTAATAGTCATTCGGTGTATGCTTCAGTAAAACGACTTATATCACAAGATTATTCATCGAAATACTTTTTTTCTTAAATAGGACCATTACAGACGAACTGCATTTAAACTGCCAGCCAGCTGCAAAGTTCTAGTTTTGATACAGTTTTTATGCTGTTGTGCAGTCCCTTTGCAGTCAGCATGCAGTTTTCAAAGCTACAGCCGGTGTGCAGTCCGTCTACAATAGCTTTTAAGTGTACGACACTTTTTGTAACGTATTGTATATAATCTGTGCGCCATATCCCGAAATACCTACCGCAAAATGGCGCAAAGTCACAAAGCCATTCATAGAAATACTCCAAACTCACTTTAAATCTTCAAACAGATTTTTGAACATGGAAATGTGTATTTTTCAATCTCAACACTGGCAGAATCATCGATAAATTTGACGGAGCTATACGCACAATTTTTTTATCAAACGTGGAAATAGTAAGAGTTGGTACAACAGGAAGGTGTGCTCCTTCTGTTTGTACCCAGCCCTGATTAATTCCATGTGACCATTAATACAATATATTTATATATTTTTCACAAATGACATTTTATGAGATACTTGTGAAACGGTAAATACGCTCACCTCGTACTACGCTTTAAATAAGCTGTCAGTAAAATTTTTTTTTACACGTAACACTAATTCTTAATGCACGAGACCGCACACCGATCCCACATAACCGGTACAAAAATTCAATAAAGCTGTAAATCCAGGATAATTCAACCCACTGATCTGGCAACACTGGTTCTCAGCAACGTTGCCAGCCAGTTGCCGTCTACACTCGGGCGATAGTGCACGTCATGATGAGGACGAACGAAATAAACTTGCGGCTGCTGGTAGAAGCGGTGTCGAAGAGGCCAGCATTGTACGACAAAAGCCACTTATATTATTTCAATACAAAGTATAAGCAGAGACTTTGGCGGCAAGCTTGCCAGGAGGTAAGTTTAATACTTTATTTATACAAAACAGTTATTTTTTCAATCTTCTTGGTATTACTGGTGTCTTTACGCGGTGATCAATCATTATTAGAGCCTCTAGTGTAAGTTTTTGTAACAATAAACGCAACGAACGCGTTAGAGTTAACTTCTCAATTACTATGGAAGCAAAGACAGCGCCTCTAGCGGCGCGTATTTGCAACAAAATGTTTCCATACAATTTTGAAGTTGATGCTAACGCGTTCACGACGTTTTTTTTTACAGAGATCTTATACAAAGGGCTCAGGTAACCCTTTTAGAAAGAAAGAAAGAACATTTATTTAAAATTAAAAATTGGTTGTTTGCCATCCTATTTTTTTTAAAAAAAGCATTTTTTACACAACTAATGTATACAACTGATGACCGGATAGCTCAGCGTTGACCCTGACTAAAAAGCTTGAGATTTGAGTTCGATTCCCGGGAGGGACAAATGTTTGTATGATGATTACGAATGTTTGAGCCGGAGTCTTGGATGTTATATGTATTTAAGTTTGTATTTATCTATACATATTATATAGCAAAAAATAAAAAAGAGATCCCTTAAACTGAAAAGTTCACCTTTGTACATCACTGTATCTCTTTTAATAATATGTTTTTGTACCATATATAATTTACAGATGTAAATACAGGCCTAAACATACTTTTTTTTCAGATTTCACAAAGTTTCTATATTTTCAGGTGTTCCCGCATTGGGAGTTGATGCAACCGCACAGCAAAATGAAACGTCGTATGTATATATTATATACCTATAAATTTAAAAATAAGTTCAGTTACTGACTGACTGACAAACAAGCAATTTGGTCACCAGACAGTAAGTCATCGCCACCGCCTACAGATACCTGCAACACTAAAGAAATTGCAGATGCGTTGCCAACCCAAAGGGCTAAGATGGGATACCTCTGTGCCAGTAATTGCACCGGCAGTCTAGCTCTCCACGCCGGAGCATAACAGTGCAAGCACTGATGCTTAGCGGCAGGATTAGCGAGCAAAGTGGTGGTAGCTATCCGGACGGACCTTGCGCAAGGCCCAGTTGTTTAATCCAGTTTCATACATGTTCTGTGGTGGCTGTTATGAATCGACCTATATACGTTTACTATACAAATAGTTTCTGGAATGCCAAGTCTTAATTTTAAAAAAAGAAAAATATTTATGTAACACTGACTGTTAATCAAAATACAAACAAATTATGGACACGGTTACGGCATATGTTTTTAATAGTTTATTCTAAAGTAAGCTAGGTATGACTTGTAATCGAAACTTTCCATTAGACCATTATTATTGGGATGGTTAATGGTTAATTTTTCTAAAATTACAGTTCGAGCGATTCAAAAGCGATGGAAAAACTTACGCACTTGCTTCACCAGAGAACTAGCTTTGCAGAAAAAAGAAGAACGAGAAAGAAACGAAGGGAGAATAGTGAAACCTAGAAAGATATATGGATACTTCAATAAACTGAGCTTCCTGCTACTAAAAGATCAACAGCGGAGAGAAGAGTCAGAAAATTATGAGCAGAATGAAACCAATGATCTAGTAGTAACGAATTTTAAGACCGAATTTCTTGATGATGATTTTGAAGATTATGAAGAGTTGGAAGTTGATGAAGAATTGAAAGATGAACAAGAAGTAGAGGGTGATGAAAGTGAAAAGATTGGAGAACCTGAACAGTTTCTTAGAGTATCAGAAGAAGTGGGTAATGTCGATCGTATTGTTAATTCCAGGGAAACGATAAATGGCTATGAAGAAATTGATGAAGATAAACATTTTTTACTGTCATTGGTAAATACTCTTAGGAAGTTTAATGATAAACAAAAGATCGAAGCTAAAATAGAGATTCTTCGAGCGCTAAAAAAGATTCAGTTTGCTGGTGAATAGAGTTCCAAAGAAATAAAGATAATTAAGAGTAATTATATACCTAGTCTTGTATAAACTAACTCAAACAAAATAAAAGAGAGAGAAATATTTAAAGCATAGTATGGAGAAACATAGACTTACGGATTATTACCCAACTGCCACCAGAAGGGAGGGTTATTTTGTAAGAATTCTTGTTGAATATGGTTTTTTGGAAGACATCGCTTTTAGCGATTATGCGCTTATGGTATGCGCGTATGGTATGCCTGTACTTAAGTAATTAGTTTTAAGTGTTTTTTATTAACTTTTTACTTGCTTAATAAATTCATAAAAAGTTATAAATTTGTTTTTATTGTGCTTTGGACTTGTGACAGTTAACCCACTAAGGAATAAGGAAGCAATCTCATAAAACAAAACATACAAACCTAGTTTTAGGGCATAATGACAACATACCAAAACACCATGGCTGTAGGTCAAGGTTAAGAGGGTGGAAAACGTTATCGCTGTTTGTATGGAGACCACTTTTTGAGGCTGGGTTCACACTCCTCTTAAAGTCCTGAATAGAACGTGCTTAGTCTTTTAAGATAACAATAACATAACCTGTGATAAGTCTGTCGTACGTGCCTTTATAACAAAACATACTCGTAATTAACAATCACTTGATATCATAATCTAATTCTTAAAATTATGACTTCCTTTTTCACAAGAGATATTATCAATTATTAGTGTAGATAAATAAATACTTCTAAACCACGTGATGGATTTTGATACGGCTTCCACTGTCATTTAGAGATTTTTATAGGGAAGGTTTTTATGTAATTCTTTAAGGTTATCTATGGGCCTACGCAGCCTGAAATAAACTTATTATATTCTATGTAAATGATCCTATTGAACACATGCGAAGCCACGGCGAGTCACTAGTAAAATATAAACAACTTCCGTCAGACCTGCTCCCAAAACATTCTGTTTTAGCCACTTCTAGACCAAACAATGGGCTCACGCAAACTAATTTTAGGAAATTATAACAATGCATGTTTTGAACCTAGCCCTAACAGCAATATCAGGCGTTAGTCACGGAATCACGGAACTTTGGTCCGAGTGAATCATCTGATGACATCCGTTGCTAATGTTTCACACTATAAAGGACTTCAAAGGTAACTTTTACGACACCAAAGAACTCCTACAAGATTGTAAAATGTATTTATAGGATTCAGTAACTTAGTGGAGTTAGAGAATATACAGGGCGTCCCAAGACTATTTTGTGACATTCATAAGTGCTACCTGTAAGCCTAATCTGAATAAAATATTTTGACTTTGACTTTGACTTTGACTATGCGACATGGAGGGAAAGTCCAGTCAAGGAAATTGAAACACGAACCAACGTAGAACCTAGTCGAAGGGACATACGCGTCGCGTCATTGCGATAGGGTTCTAAGGTGGTACGTGAACATATTTCCCCTACTGTACCTTAAATATTGATAGGATATTATTCTGAACGGAGACTTTATTTTATTTTTAAAAGTAAGTAATACTGTATTTTAAGATGTTCTAGAAATGATTTGCTTCGTCTGGGAATAATAAAGTTTAAGATTGTTAATAAAGGCTATTTCATTTGATTTGAATATATTGTACCTATTCGTTGACGGATATATCGTCTGTTGAACTTATAGTGCTGATATATCCTTTTATGGCGTGATAGAAATAGAACTAGAAATAGCTATTCCTAATTCTATTTCTAGAAATAATCTTTATTGTAGGATCATGGTATACACATAAGTGAAGATGTCACAAGTCTGATTCTCACATAACCTAAAAAAACGCGCATAGCGTCAGGAATTAGATTGATTGCTATATATGAACGCGATATTGAACTGTTTCAACTGTATTCCAATTTGTAACATCTATTTTTCTATCAGAAACTATAGTTTTTTACCCGTGGCTTCACCTGCGTGCTTTTTCGTAATAAAAGGTAGGTAGGTGCTAATTCAAGCTATTTATCTCCATTCCAAATTTCATCTAACTCCTTTCAGCAGTTTTAACCTTTTTAATGTTAGTGTGATTGTTCTGATGAAGCTAAAGGGGTGAGGCACACCTTAGCAAGGTATTTCCATTAACATGAACTGAGTCACGTCATGAATTTCAGTTTGATTTCTAGCTAATCAACTAGCATTTAAAAAGCATGACTAATAGCAAAACAATGAACCTAGTCATAGAAGCGCCTATTTCCAATTAGAGGTACTCCAGAGTTACCCAGTTGAATGAGGTAACTGAAAAGTTTCTAATAAATAGCACTGACTGAATAGGTAATTACAGACTAGAAACGAAACATTAATAGATTCAGGCGTTACTTTGCGGAGGTCCATATCAAAAAACTAGAACAAATTACCTTGCTACTCCGCGAAACCAGTGACGGGCTGGTGCAAAATAGCTGCGTCTGTGCGACACATATATGTTCATGCAAAAACCAACCCTCCTCCGCTTCCACACGAAACAACATATATCACACAGACTCAACTACACACCACCACCACTAAACACTAAAACTACACGATCGACGCGCGTTTCGCCTCTATACGAGGCGAGTTTGTTCCAGTTTGTAGAAACGAAACGTTTACCTAAAAACGAAAAGCCCAACTGCAAAAAGTAAATAAAAACGGGAAAGAAAAAAAACATCCGTTAGTCTAGTGTGTGACGATAGTTCAACTCTTTTTATTTCCTATTTAAGGGCTCCGTCAAATATTTCGCTTTCCAAAAGGGTTCAGAGAGAAAAAAAATGAGAACCGCTGGTCTGAATTAGTTAAAGTACTTAATTTTGAATAACTACACCATTGCACCATTTTGACGACCGGATAGCCTAGTGGTTAGTGGCCCTGACTACAAAGCTTGAGGTTCCGGGTTCGATTCCCGGGAGGGGCAAATGTTTGTATGATGAATACGAATGTTTTTACCCGAGTCGTGGATGTTATATGTATTTAAGTATATATTTATCTATAGAAGTATTTATATCCGTTGTCTAGTATCCATAACACAAGCAGCTTTAGTTGCTTACTTTGGGACTAGGTCAATTGGTGTTAACTGTCCCAAGATATTATTGTTATTATTGCAACAAGTAGTTGCATGAATTTTAACGACGTACGGCAAATTGGCAACCCTCTATGGGCGATGGTGATTAGTTACCATCGGATGACGGGGTATTTTATAAAAAAACGCAGTCGCAGTTAGCAACGCATTTACGCGTTGTCAGTACTTTCTGGAGTCCTTTTTTGCTTTTGGGTATATTTTCAAAATGTAGACCTTTGGTCAACATTGGTGTAAAGTGTATGGCGCATCTTTTGTTTACTAAATGTTGGTATCGATGATAGAGGGTATATAAGCGCAGCTGCGAAAATGTATGTTCTTTAAGCGTGTACCGGCAGAAACACTCTTAAATTATCACCGTTTCCGTGTTTATTTTTTACCAAAAGAGTGCCATACAAATTACATCAAAGGACTGGAGTTTGAAAATGTATCCATTTACAATTTTTCAGTCATTTTGAACGTACACGTGCGTTTGGCACCTAAAAAGTCCTAGGGCAAAAGGAACGCAAAAAAAATCTAGAAATAAAGTCACATAAGCTACTACACTTCGGTATAATCAATAAACTGTCAATTGCAATACTGATAACGTATCAGTGTTAGTGATAAGGAGACGGAGACTGACGTACGATCGAGGAGTTTTTTTTTCACTTTCGAACCTTATACCATTGCAATAGGGCACAAAAGTGACAAACCTTTACGTTTTTCGGCTGTACCTACCGATCGCCGGTAGCCTAGTTTACGTAGAATTTATCTTTTTTATTTCCTACGCATTTTAATCCAAAGTAGTGTCGTAAATTGTAAAAGATAGTAACGGTTTGCACGTTCAAACTATTATGCTTTAACTCGTGTTGGCGCACGGCGCTGAGTTTGGCGTGGCAGTGACGCGGCAAACGTCGTCCGAGCAACGCAAAAGTCAAAGATCAGGCACACAGCGCCGCGTGTATCGTTGCCAGGCGTCCGGATAAAGCCAGACATAGGCTTTTTGAAGGCGTGTCCGACCAAATCAGACGGTGTCCGACTTTTGTTAGGCTTTTTTCATTTGACTAATGACGTGGTCGGTCCCGCTCCGCCTGCCTCACTTTATATGATGATGCAACGTAAGGCTGATGTCCGGTCTTTTACCAAAATGTCCGGGTAAACTGGCTGGTCTGTCCGGCTATTCGGGGTTATGACCTGGCAACCCTAGCGCAGTACTAATACAATTTGAACGCGCACGCCGAGACAGAACACTGTCAAGACAGCAATCAAGGCATGACAGTTAATAGCCAGCTGGTCTATTTTCGGGACAGTTAGCTTCTCCCACCTTTTTCAATCGACTGTCCCGTGGCTGCACTCATGTGGAGGGGCAGTGCAGTGCAGCGCGATGAGCAGGACAATGCTGCTTGCCGTTTACTAGTTGACTGTTCTATATTTGGACGCCAACTGTCTTCCTAACCTAACTGTTCTATTCTGCCCCCGTGTCAAAATCAGCAATAGTCACAAGCTTCCTGCCGTTCTTATTGAGTAGTTGTTTGTCTGATTATAGCTACTAGAATCAAGCTTCTTATCTGATAGGCTATCTATAAGTTAGTATTCATAGTAAGTAGTCTATCTTATCATTAATATTGAGTTTTGTCACCAGAAGTATAAATATTTGCCAGCGACTTCGTTAACTCGTAAAAAGAGGCCATTGATGTGCACACATTTTTGATCCATCAAAGTATGGTGTTACAAGATTCCAAGAAATGCGAAAATTCAGTTTACCGTAATTTCATAAAAATGTTTCACAAATTGATCACTTGGAAACATGCTTTTATTTCCAAACCACCTATGCCACCAGCCCCTGTGGGCAGTATTAAAACCGCAACAACAAGGAGACTGCAGATGCATTGTCAACCCAGAGGGCTAAGATGGGATACCTCTGGCGCCAGTAATTTCACTGGCTGTCTTGCTCTGAAAACCGGAACACAACAGTGCAAGCACTGCTGAACAGCTGGACTAGCGAGCAAGATGGTGGCAGCTATCCTGACAAACCTTGCACAAAGTCCTACCCGCGGATTTGAACCTAAAAATGAGGATTATTTTAATTGAAGAACGTTGAGAAATTGTGCAACGCAGTGGTAGAGTAGCCGACCATAGTCTATTTGGTAGACTATGTTGGATAGCCTGAATAAAACTGTCTGTGCCAACTGTCAAGTAAACAGCTCTGCGTTTTGTACGTTTTAAAATGGCGTCATATTTTTAGTTCTGCTATCCGACGCCTGTGTCGCTTCTAGTTAGAAAACTTAGAAGCACTCTATTCATTTTCGATAAGATTCACAGTTGAACCAATGGCTAAATATTGAAAGCCCCTCTTCACCTGCTTCACCCCGTCGCAAAGTTGTGACGCTAGGCTTGTAACAATCCGAACAAGTAAGCAGATCTATTGTCTTCTTATATCGATGGTTATTTACCTTTTTCCCGTCCCGGAACTTGACGGTTCCCTCGATGATGGAGGTGGCGGGACTGGTGTCCGCCATCTTGCGCTGTGCTCACGACACGCGCCCGCGCAGCCGCATGGCGCTACTCGCACATCGCACTCACACACTCGCACTGTTAAACCTGGAACAAGGAGGGTATTCAAAGTCAAAATCAAAATATCTTTATTCAGCTTAGGCTTACAGGAAGCACTTTTAAATATCATAAAATTTACCTCTTGATATATAATAAAATTGTAACTTTGCGATGTTTGCATGGTCAACCAAGTAATTGTCTTGCCAATTTTGTACCTTATCCCCTAGCAATACAATGGAAAAGTGGTGAATCAATTTCATTTAACTTCAACTTTTTTCTTAGTTATTTTTGAAACTTTGTAACACTGTAACTTCTTGAATATCGGATATTTTTACTGCTTCTTTGGACTAACTATATTTTTAATAGCAAACAACCATTTTGTACTTTTATGCCATTAGATTTGTGAGTGGAATACCGTATTGTACTGCTGGAGGTCTAACTTCAAATTTGATGTTATTTAATCTTGATACGCCGAATAGAAGCTGTGTTAAATATCTAACCACTTCCAAATTCTACCCGTACTAAAGGACGGCTCACACCTGATCCGTACGCAGCAAGGCTCCGTAGACACGCGCGTGCAGACGCCAGGTGTAATGTATGGAATTATATGTTGAGATGCCACATCACTTGCGTTTCGTGCCCGTCACGCAGCTCTAAGAAGCGAGCTGGAGCCGTGCCGCATACTCATACCGGCCGGCCTTGAGTTGCGGGCAAAAGCAAGTAACTCATAATTCAACTAAACACGCTTCACTTACTACGTGCATTCATGCAAAATATATATGCATCTGATTGTATGTTGTTTGAAAGTGACGTCATCCATTAAAATGCATGCTCAAATAAATTGACTCGGTCGCTTTTGAATGCAGTTAGCGAATCATTCAACGGAGCCATTCACGCGTGAAACTCATCAGGTTTCATTTTCCAGCGGCTGTACTGCCGGTTTCACACTCACACGGAAATCATTATTAATTATCATAAACGCACCCTAAAGCAGGCAGCTCTGCATCAACGACGTCTATGTTACTACTAGACAAGCTATACAGAACAATACCACTACATGAGTTTCTATCGAAAAATCATATTACGTTACTGCAGTCGATAGCGGTTAAACACGCTCCAATCTGTCAGTGAGAGAGTTAACTACAGTTGATACGAGTCGAGTCGAGTCGTAGGCTCTCTCCACCACAATCCCTAGCGCGCTCCCAAAAGGTGACGTGGGTATATTTTCAAAATGTAGACCTTTGGTCAACATTGGTGTAATTTGTATGGCGCGTCTTTTGTTTACTAAATGTTGGTAGCGATGATAGAGGGTAAGCGAAATCTGCGAAAATGTGTGTTCTTTAAGCGTGTACACAGGTACACTCGTAAATTATCACCGTTTTCATGTTTTTTTTAAAACCAAAAGAGTGCCATACAAATTACATCAAAGCTCTGGAGTTTGATAATGTACCCACGTCCTTATTTTTATACTGGAACCTTGTCTAGTGTAAACATAAATGTCGTTGGCAGTGGGGAAAGCAAGTTAGAAACAAAAACCTTTCTTGAACTTTCCTAAGAATTAAACTTAAGACCCTCAGTTTATTCTATACATGTACCTTCCTTAATTAACGGTGTGTAAGAAGAAACTTAAATAGCGAAGGAACCCTCAGGCTTTGTGGAAAACTACACCATTAGATACTTCAGTTGTAACAAGTTAACATAGCTATCTTGTTAGGAATTTGTTTGTTCTTGCTAAAATTGTTAAAGTAGTGAAGCCAGTTGCTGCTTGCAGTGCCGGCTCACCGAGATAGTACCACACATAGTATTTGAGGAAGTAGTAGTTTGCTACTTCGCTTCGTATGGTGAGTGAGATGCTGACCTTAGGCTGCGTTTCCACCAGAGATGTGCGAGGATGCGTAGCGAGGGATGTAGTTGTAAAGAACCAATGAGCCGTTTCCACCAGAGCTGTGCTGACTGAGGCGAGGTAAATGAAGCGATTCTATTAGTTCTTACAAACGCATCCCTCGCTACGCATCCTCGCACATCTCTAATAGAAAAGCAGCCTAAAGGCCGGCAACGGATTAGAGATTGTCTTGGGGTGACTGGTTTACAACGGTGATCAGTTCCCATCAGGTGACCGTATGCTCGTTTGCCTTCCTATTTTATTTAAAAGAAGACCGATCTCATAAACTCTCGCTTTTCTAAATACTGAATAAGTCTACCCAACTTGTTAGATTGTTTTTATAAATTTTCCACAAACTGATAAATAATTCATCTCTCAAATAAGTAACAAGAGACGCCAGCCAGCCACGCGTGTCTGAAACGACGTATCTATAACAGGCCCTGTTTGAACCGACACGACTGCACGCGTCCAAAGTCATTTAGCGCTTGTCCATATTACATATCTCTTTGGCACAACATTTCTGCACAGGACTGCAGTGGGGTGATTTATTATTTATGAAATAGGAAGGCAAACAAGCAAGTGGGTCACGTGATGGTAAGTGATCACCACCGCCTAGACACCCGCAAGAAGATTGCAGATCCGTTGCCTACCCAGAGGGCTAAGATGGAATACCTCTTGTGCCAGTAATTACACCGGCTGTCTTGCTCTCCACGCCGGAACACAACAATGCAAGCACTCTGCTTAGCAACAGGATTAGCGAGCAAGATGGTGGTAGCGATGTGGTTTGTGAGCGTTAGACGCAGGCCAGCCGCGAGCCGATCTGTGCCGGGGAAACTATACGCTCGCGTATTTGATTGGCCCTCGGCTGGCGAACGTCAAGCGCTCGAAAGTCAAAAATCAACTACGAATTATACCCGAGTCTTGGATGTTATATGTATTTATCTACGAATATAGACAACGGATGGCGTATTCGATCGTTCGCTTCAAGTAGCGAACGGTCGTACTGTTTGATACAGGTGATGCCTCGAAGAGAGGCGAAACGCGCGTCGATCATGTTGTTTTGGTGTTTAGTGGTGGTGGTGTGTAGTTGAGTCTCTGTGATATATGTTGTTTCGTTTGGAAGCGGAGGATAGGTTTTTGTATGAACTTATATGTCGCACAGACGCAGCAATATTGCACGAGCACGGCACTGGTTTCGCGGAGTAGCAGGGTAATTTTTCCAGTTTGTTGTACCAATTGTTCCTAACGCCGCTCTTAAACAACATTCGTACTTAGTTAAATAAAGCCACAAGGGCTCAAACACCGTTTTTTTACATTCCGCGGATTCCGATGTAACCGCCGAAGTTTAAAATTAAAAAAGTTCAAAATTTCGATACTTTGCTATAAACGTGAAAACATCGGGCCCGAACGAATCCAACGGTTTGCGCTCGATCGAGTTCCAAGTGGTTTTATTGATACTTTTAAAGTAAAATGAGGGATTTCAAAGCAAATTAAACCCTCAGTAAGTTCTACAAAATGTGTATACGGTGATACTTTAACTGGGGTTTTGAGATTTGTAATCTTAAATTAGAACAATCGGAACGAATCAATCGTCCTGTGGCCCTAGCATGACTGGCCAAGTTTAGTTTATCTCTATCTGCGTCTCTTTCTTATGAAACTAGTTAGACAGAGACACAGGGAGGGGTTAAACTAAGCCTGGGCTGTCATGTTAGGGCCGGAGGCAGTTAATTTAACAAGCTTTTAGGTATTTAACTTGCAATTTTTGTAAGTTGGCAGTTTCAAGGTCGGCAGCGCACTTGCTAGCCTTCTGGTGTTGCAAATGTCCTATAGGCGAGGGTATCCACCTTCCATCAAATTGACCGTCTGCCTGTCTATAGTTTCTATTACATAAAAAAATAAGTTGTCGGTTTGATCATCTGCAGGTCAATTTTACTTCACTTCTTGTGGTCAAATTGTTTCCAAAGGTATGATTATGTATTATTAAAATTTTTAAAAACCCTCCCAACATAAAACTCTGAAAAGTAACAAAAATTAATAGCACTTTAAGTTTAATATAAGTAGTAAATATTTTGATTCAAGCGTCATCGAATCAAGATACTTGATTATGATTAGGACAAGGTATACTTTAGGACAAACGTTTATTACGGATTCGAAATTTCAAACGGGCTGTATGAAGCCATAAATCTGTAGGGACTGGGTGAGCGAGTCTCCCGGAACAGGTGGATGCAGTGTTGCCAGATCTGATTTTTCGGGGGATTTACTGATTTTTCCAGAAGTCTACTGATCTACTGATTATATCCAAAAATCTACTGTTTTTTTCAAATACTGGCTTTTCTTTAAAATATGATATGTAATATAAAAACCTGAGTGAAATGACGCACAAAATTATCATGGTTTGGTTGGCACTATAAAATTGTCATCGTAAAATGGACTTAACAGGGTGGACACATAGTTAATCTTGCTCCACAGTCAGCGAAAATGATTACATGACTAAATTAAATATCACTTAATAGGATTCATGGAGAAAGCGATACCATCTTTATTTCACTTATGCGTATTTGTATATGATATATACAATTTGTTTTATCAAAAATGCATCTACTGATTTTTGAAACTTTCCCCCATACATCTACTGATTTTTTCTAGTTGCATCTTCTGATTTTTCAAAAATGGACCTGGCAACACTGGGTGGATGGCTTTGGATGGACAAGGACAACGCATGCCACAGGCTACTATGGGTGCTAGGGCTGCCCATAGTAACTCTGATATGACCGCCGAAGTTCCCAATGTCATGTTGGAGCAACAACATAGAATATCTTCAGGCAAACCGATGGACGGACAAGAGGATTAAGGTCCTTGATTTATTACGAAAATCCTTCAGCAAAGAGCCATTTTGCTGTAAATTGGGAAACAAGGCTTTGAATGTTTATTCGGTAAGTGCCTAACAGATTTAAATGAAATGCGTCATCTCATTTTATTTTTAAAATATTACTGTGATTTTCTTTTATTGTTCTAATAAGGACCCCTTAATAATATTTTTTTTGTTAACTATAGATCCCCCCATATCATGTTTTCTTAAATATCTCCTGTGTGTAAAGATATCGGCCAGTTAAAATTGAATGATTAAAAGTATGAGTAGTCGTGGTTTGAAAAGGTTTGTCCCGTTTGGGCTTTATTGCAATGTGATAAGACAGACAAGACAAGACAAATACTCTTTATTGAGAACCATATGGATAAGGTGCAAAGGTGACGAATCATTTCGTATCATGATGACTTTACGTAATATCTATAGGTAACCAAAGCATTAACTACTTATATTAACTTATCTAAAATACTAAAGTATCGAAGTCCAAGTCGTCGAAGTCGAAGTCGAAGTCAATTTAAGTTTAACAATGCCTTTCTTATTTCTATTCCCGATCGATTGCACAATTTAACAGTAAAATTACAGTGCTCACAAAAAGTGCCTGTTCAAGAAATCAATAACAAACCATATCAGTTACAATAAGGTTACAATAATAAAGATAACGTATCAACTCGAGCGTGACAGCCCTGGCCATCTGCCGTGACAGATGCAAAGCTTTGTAAGAAAGCCTTTGTTGAATCTGTAACGAAGTGGGTGCGAATTAACAGTATCTTACAAAGGGTAGAAAAAATAGCTATGTTGCAGATGGTGACAGATGTTCGTTGGAAATTTGATGCGTTTGAGGCGTTTTGTGCCAAATTATAGTTATTGAACATAGTTTTGATTGCAGTTATGGGTATAAAAGTTCAAAAACATAAGTAAATCCCTTTTTCCATATATGTAGTAGTAACGGTCTGTATGTATAGACAAGTTAACGCTCCATATTCGAAGAACGACGTTAAGTTCCATATTAGTTTGGACACTACTATTCTTTTTTATAAAATAGGAAGGAAAATAAGCCAGTGGGTCACCTGATGGTAAGTGATCACCACCGCCCATAGACCAAAGGAATTGCAGATGCGTTGCCAACCCAGAGGGCTAAGATGGAATACCTTTTGTGCCAGTAATTGCACCGGCTGCCATGCTCTCCGCGCCGGAACACAACAGTGCAAGCACTGCTGCTTAGCGGCAGGATTAGCGAGTAAGATGGTAGTAGCGATCTGGACGGACCTTGCACAAGGTCCTACCACCCGCAAACGCGCGTATGTCGATTATTGATTGATTTTTGAGATTAAAAATGTAAGAATATTTTTGGGGAGAATCATAGAAGGTTCTAACATGACCGGCTCAGGTTTAGCTTATCCCTTCCTGCGTCTCTGTCAAACTAATGTCTTAAGGGACGGACAAAGAGATAAACTCAGATAAACTAGAATTGGCCGGTCATGTTAGGGTCACTTCAAACAGACAAAAGTTTACTTCAACATTTTTAATAGTACTATGAAAATATAAAGATTGATTTCGTAATTTATGAATTGCAATATTTCCATCAATGTAATTATTAATTTCGGGGCCAAGATCTTGATAAATGACCGTGACGCGTCATTATTGGGGCGCAAATGATTTTAATAAAATATGTTACTTTATCCCGGCTGATCTTTATTGACGTTTGAGATACAGCGTGTTTGCTTTATTTTTTTCAATAACTGAAACAGGGATTGGCATAAGAAATATTAATTTGGTAAGGATTATTACCCTTGAAAGATCAACTATCTAATCATCGAATCATAATTTCACCGAATTTCATTGTCGAAAGGTTGTATTCCGCAAGGTTTTTTTTCTGGATAAAACGCTACCCTAACTAAACCTACACGATAAATATATAAAATATCCTGAAAAGTTATCGACTTCAGTAGGAAACGGTGTAGATGAAATGAAAAATCTGCGAAATCATAAATTCGGTGAAGCAAAGGGTTACGATTTGGTAACTACCTCAAACTTAACTTTTTTATTGTAGGTTTTATGAAGAGAATATAGAAGTTATGTATAAAATGGTTTTTGATCGATATAACCTGCCCCAGAGACGCGCAAGTCTGTATAATATGTACGTTTCATATTTGCCAAATTCTCCAGCTCTTATACAAACTGAAAGTTTTATGAGTCAGAAGTCTCCTTTCCTATTTGTTCCTACGTGAGTCTGTCTGCTTATTATTTATTTATTCAAAAGGTAAAATATCAGAATATTTTTAAACAGTATTTTCTTATATTTTCGCGACTTATAGAGATTAAAATAAAACAATTTAAAGGTTGATATTGTAACGTCGTATTACGGCAATTTCGTCATCGTCGTCGTGTGTTTTGTTGTCTCGGAAATTAGATTCATTGCAATACACGCGATATAAACCGTTTGATTGTGTTGTTTCAATGTTTTTAAACATTAAAGTCGTAATAGTACACATTATGCAAGGTCCGTCCGGATCGCTACCACCATCTTGCTCGCTAATCCTGCCGCTAAGCAGCAGTGGAGAGCAAGACAGCCGGTGTAATTACTGGCACAAGAGGTATTCCATCGTAGCCCTCTGGGTTGGCAACGCATCTGCAATCTTCTTGGTGTTGCGGGTGTCTATAGGCGGTGGCAATCACTTACCATCAGGTCACACACTTGCTTCTTTGCCTTCCTATTTCATAAAAAAAAATGTTAGACGCCTATAATTTTTGGAGATTAAATTTTCAATCTCCCAAAATTATTGGCGTGTATTCTAAATCAACCTGTACAACTCGATATTTACAAACGATATTAATCGCTTAGGATCCATGCATTTGCTCCTCCGATATGGTACTCGGGGGGGCTATTCTGCTATTGAATTTCATCGCCTCGGACCACATGGGGTACCGAAACATTAGGGGATGCCCATTTCTATTTATTTTTACTGGATTATAGTAAAATGGGTGTGGGCACCTCTTTGTTCCTACCCCATGCTACGTTTTTTTTAATAACCTTAGAACCGAAATTCTCGATAAACAAAATACAGATTTTGAGGAGATATTGTTAGAACTGTTATAGATTGTCATACTTCCTTTGGGGCTCCTATTTCACCAAGTTGACAGGAGACAACGACAATGGGCATTATGACTAGAATTTATGTGTTATCTAAATTAAAATGCTATGTAATGACAACACAAAAAAAAATAGGGTAATGGTAGAAATTAAATAATTTTAATGTTAAACATTTAAAAATAAAAATCGAAAGAAATTTCGGTTACAAAAATGTTATCTAAATTTAAAGAACTTGTCAAAAGAAGAAAAACTGTGTTTTTAGTTTTTGTATACGATTTCTGTTTGTTAAGTATTTTTTTTTATAATCGAAATTTATTATCGATTTTTAAAAAGAAATTCTAAAAATAACGATCTACAACAATTCTACAGTTTTCACACCATTTGGTTTTCGGTATCATCTGAATTCGGCATTCTGGACCTCAAAGAGATTTTGTCTTGTACAGTAGAGGAAATATACGTACCACCTTAGAACCCTATCGCAATGACGCGACGTGTTAAACGCCAGGCTATGTCATACAAATGTCATGCGTATGTCTCTTCGACTAGGTTCTACGGTGGTAGGTGTTCCAATTTCCTTGACTGTACCTAACGATTACGGGTCCATCCCCTACCCACTAACCACTCATACTTACAAGTACATTACATAACACCAAATAACTAAGTCAATAACCTCTAAAGCCTTTCACAACTAAACAAACTTTAATCATAATTCCAATTAAATCAATTGTAAGATAAACATCAATCACAAATCAATTTGCACACACAATTACTAATTCGTGTACCGTATATCTTACCCGGGTAAACAAGGCTGCCGGGTAAACCCGGGTCTAAATCCGGGTAAACCGTAACCGCAGAGGTTTAATTGCACTATCGGAAGGAAGTCGAGTAGCTTCGGTTGGAGGTAGCGGTTATCCGGTTAAATTTAACCGGGACTGGGTTAGTTTAACGTGATTGTTTCCCGAACAACCATTTAGTTTGACATATTGTGTGTAATTCGTCATCTAGAACTGAAACCACGAAAAAGAACAGGTGCTAGAATTTGACATAATTGCAAAGTTTTTCACATAAAATGTGACAAATTATATGGTAAATCAGCCTCGATTTTATTTATCCTATAAAATGATGTTCAGGGAGCAAAAAATGAAATTGTAGGTTAGGTTAGAGAAGTATGTATGAACAGACTTAAAAATAATACTAACGACCCGCCAATGCTACAATCGGGATATAATGTATGTACCTACATATAAAAACCTTTCGTAAAAAATGTCTAAATGACAGTGAAAACGTTATCAAAATCCGTTGCGTGGTTTAGAAGGAGAAGGCGGCCGAACATACACTATAAGGATTTAGGACAGACAGGAATGGATAGCGACATTACCCTATCTAAGGCTGCGTTCCCACCAGAGATGTGCGAGGATGCGTAGCGAGGGATGTGTTTGTAAAGAATCAATGAGCCGTTTCCACAAGAGCTGTGCTGACCTAGGCGAGGTAAAAGAAGCGGTTCTATTGGTTCTTACAAACACATTCCTCGCTACGCATCCTCGCACATCTCCGGTGGAAAAGCAGCCTAAAGAAGATGATTGCACCAGCATGGAACCAAAATTTAATCCATTGTTATAGCAGGCGATTTTTCATTCTAAACTTAATGTAATTCATGGCAAATGGAAACTACTCCGGCGGCAATTCATGCTACACCTCATTAACAGCAAAAACTACATTACAACATTTACGGTGCATAAACGTGACTCAAGCGTCAAGCTTACCGCGTGAATGAATTGAAAATTAAATTAAAATATAAAGAAGGATCAAAAGTCTTTTAAAGAAAAATAGAAAGAGCTATGCTTCGAGAGTCTCTGCAAAATCTAATCAAGAATGAGGAGATTCGCAGCAGAACCTAACTTACCGATATACCTCAACGTATTGCAAAACTTAAGTGGCAGTGGGCAGGGCGCATGGCTCGAAGAATCGGTGGCCTTCGGGACGGAAAGGTTTTCGAGTAGAGACCGCGTATCGAAAGAAGTGTTGGTAGGCTTTCCACAAGGATCGCGAGAAGCTATTGAATGCAATAGTACAAAACTGATCCTTGAAAAGGTCTATGTCTAGTAGTGAACGTCTTTTAGCGAAAAGAATGTAGTACTTTTAGTAAATAACTAAAGGTGTGCATATTTATGTAAAGTATCGCGATGATACGTCGTGTCTTTTCGAAAGCTCTGATCCTAGTTATGTGAAATTACTTAGAACTTATGACAAAGGTAATTTTCAACTTAAGAACTTACATAAGAAGTCCTTTGCTACAAGAAATCTGTCACTCATAAGTGCTTTTGTAAATAAAGATATTTTGAATTTGATTTTGCAAAAAGTAAACAGCGCCTTTGACTTAGGCAGCTCCAAAGAACGACCACGATTTGGCAACCGCGCCAAGCCGCACAATATTAGAGGGGACTGCGATATAATTGACATCGCTACACCCCGCCAAAAGGTACTGGCCGTACATTACGGTCCCTCGAAATTGAGTAAACTCTGCTGTTTAAGGTAACGGGGAGGTTTTTTTGGGAGTTCTACATTGCTCACGAAATACGGAAATTAAAAGGTCGCGTTGAGCTCTTAGGGTTTGTTTAAAATGTCCATAACAATGGACTTAGTGAAGTTTCAGCAGATCAAAACGATGAAAACCTTTACCGATTCTGGTGCTTCTTAAATATGGTGATAGGGATTGTCCTTACATATAAACTACGTGCTTGAAGCAAGCGAGACAAGTAGGCAATTCAGGTAGGAGTCAAATCAATATAAAAATTTGGTCTTTATGTAATGGAGAAGCGTAAACATAGGATGCAAGTCATTGGAAACAATAGGGGTTGTTTCATGATGATTATCCCTGTAGCTCAAATGTAGCTAGCGAGCATATACTTGCATCCCTGCTTATAACAGGAATTGCTGCTAATTGCCAATCAGGGACCAATTTTATAAACGCGACAGGCGACAGGTGACAACGACCATTCGCCGTACATTACTGTGTCGACAAGTAACGCTACAGACTTAGAGACTTAACTTCATAATAGGCAAGCAATGTATGACGAATTGTCACTGTCACCTGTCGCCTGTCGCGTTTAAGAAATTGGGCCCAGATTTAAAAGAATTTTATCACACTCAAAAATGTTAAGGCCAGAGGTGCAATTTTTTAATCTCACCTGGTGACTAAAGCTAACCAAAATAGCCGCATCTCCATGATTAACCCTTTTGACGAGCTTTAGTCACCCGATGAGATTCAAAAAATCGCATTCCATGTTTCGCTCCACGGATATACGAAACACTTAACAAGGATGCTTTTTAGTTCAAAGCCATAGCATGCTAGATGCAGTGCCGTCACCGGCAAGCTGCCAAACGGCTCGCCAATAATCTGTCCCACATTATATAAGCAAAGCAGATTACACAAGTAGCAAAGTTTATACTGATGCTTCTTTAACGGGGTGGGGCGCCACAAGAGATTTTAAAAACTTTTTATCTACACATATATCATAAATGCTCTATAATGCGTTCAGAAACCGTAGGCAATGACCAGCATTATAACAACCAATATTATTATGAGAATTTTTCTAATTTGTTTCTATATTTGTTCAAATTCATTTTTTATTACATTATTTTAATGTGTACAGTCTATAGATATTTAATAGGTACCTAGCACTAGTAGCTAGTAGCAATGCAGGTCATTGCCCTATGGCTTCTGAATCCATCATAGAGTACTTATGATTTGTGTGTAGATAAAGTAATGTATGCAACTGTACATAATTAGGTCTTAAAACACTCGTGTGATCCTATTATAAAACTCACTGACGCTCGTTTCATAAAACCACACTCGTGTTTTTGATCCCTCATTATGCAACAGTTGCATAAAATACTATTATTTTTATGAATGTAGAAAATGCGTTCTTATAATCTTCTTCTTCTTCTCTATTATGGCGGCCGCGGGCCTTGTGCCAATGGCAGTTGAGTGGATGTTGGTGGGCCAAAGAGTATTGCAAGTGTATAGGTGTTGGCCGGTTATCAACGATTCTGCCTATGAGGCAACTGTTCGTATAATCAAATAATGCATCGTTTTACCTACCATCTGTCAAATTTTGATAGGTATCCCATACAGAATATGTCAAAAGTTAACCGTTGGTAGGCAAAATCCGCTGTTTCAGTATAGAAAAGAACGCGGCACAAGATCATGACAATATATTTGATTAATTGGTGTTATTGCTTTATTATATACCAATCCTTACAACCGTTTCCGAGAAAGAAGAGTCTTGACTTGGCAGACAACACAAAGATAAAGCCTTGGATGAAGAGCCAAAGGATGGATATAGCCTCAGTACTAATAAACACCAAACGTCTTTTTAAAGTATTTATTATAATTTTAAACAAATAACATCGCGAGCACAATAATCACAAACGATTGCCGGCAAAATACAAACGTCAAAACATGATAGGGATGTAACCAAAACGTCCCAACATTAGTGATGTCCTCAATCGGTAGTTTTCCGTCTAACAGTTCGGCCATCCTGCAATCCTTCAGTCCCTGAAGGAGAGAATGGTCTGGCTGGCACAGCAACGGTGGTCATCTACTTGAAACTCTTCTTGCTTGATATCTCCTAACATTAGTTCGTAAAGCTCAACGCGGAGTAGGCCCCGAAGGCAAGCGTTAACAGAGGTCAATTATGGAAACAAGTGCATAACGCTCCAGAAGCAAGCACTATAAGATGAAAAGGAGTAGATATTGCAGATCGTAAGCAAAACTGATATGGAATTCTAATACTGTCTAGGCCCCAAAGGCAAGCATTAGACTACTGAAACACTAGTGCTATAAGGCTCCGTAGGCAAGCACTATTGGTAACGCTATGTAGGCTCCGAAAGCAAGCGTGTGGTGCCTTAGTGTGACATGTGCTGTGAGGCTCCGAAAGCAAGCACCGTTAAGAACGCTATGGAGGCTCCGGAAGCAAGCGTGGTGACTTAGTGTGACACGTGCTGTAAGGCTCCGAAAGCAAGCACTGTTTAGAACGTTATGTAGGCTCCGAAAGCAAACGTGGTAAAAACGCTATGTAGGCTCTAATAGCAAGCGTGTTAAGAGTTAGTGGAATATGTGATGTGCGGCTCCGTAAGCAGGCACTGACAATAACGCTATGTAGGCTCCGAGAGCAAGCGTATGATGAGTTTATTAAGAACATTGTAAGTGTAAATGCTATAAGGGCCCCACAGGCATACATCATTACAATTAAGTGTGGCAGGATACATTATTCTGACGAATTTTCGTCTGACGAGATGACTTGGCACCTATCGTGCCATATTTTAAGTTTATCACGGGCCACTGTGTTCTTGTAAGCTCGCTTACCCTTTGTGAAAGATGTCACCTCATAACGGTCATTGGGTAGTACAGCAGTTACTTTGTAGGGTCCTGCATAGCGCTGAACGAGTTTGCCACTGGTTAGGCCAGGACGTAGTATTTTCCTCTCTACCATTACCAACTGACCCACAGATATAGGCTGCGCAACTCGCCGATATTTGTCATAGCGAGTCTTCATTTTAGCTGCCTTTGATTCGATCGTTTGAGCCGCTTCGTCTCTATAGGTCGATACATCTCCGTCGTAAACTGCCCCTTGTAAGTCGTTTGCTAGACGGGGTCTTAAGCCACACAGCAATTCGAGCGGTGATTTGCCTGTTCCCTGACTCACTGTCGAATTGACTCCCAGCTGTACTTTTGGCAAGTATGCATCCCATCCTTTCTGGTTCTCGCCCATGTGGGCTGTCAGTGAACTCAGAATCGTTCGGTTCAGGCGTTCGACTTGACCATTCGCGCGTGGAGATGCCACAGCGTTTAGAATATGCTTGATACTATGGTTCGTGCAAAACTGTTCAAATTCCTTGCTGGTAAACGCTGTACCACGGTCACTTATAATTCTTTCCGGGTATCCAAATACCTGGCAGAGTTTAACTAACGCAGTTATGGCTCCTTTGGAATTTGCTGTAGCAACTGCTTCCAGCCATACAAACTTCGTAAAGCCATCCACAACCGCAAAAACATATGTCTTGCCGTTACTTTTACAGAATGGTCCTAAATGGTCCACATGTAGTGTGTGAAATGGTACAGGTACCTTCGGGATTGCTTGCAATAAACCAGGTTGCTTTCCGGTAGGTTTCTTCGCAAATTGACACCCAATGCAGCTCGCGACATATTTTGTTACATACTTCCTCATTTTAGGAAACCAATATTTAGCCTGTATCGCTTCAAGACATTTTTCCGTTCCTAAATGCCCGTGTTCGTCGTGATATATCTTCAGAATATGAAATCGCGCACCTTTAGGTAATACCGGCTTAAACTCATTTTGTATTACACGACACAATTTACCATCTACAACTTTGTAATCCTTGCACAGACCATTTTTCTTTTTCTTATTAGCATCCCGTTCCAGTTTTAAATTTAGAAGTAATGACTGAATTTCTTTATCACCTTCTTGTAGCGCATCAATCAATTCTTTTTCTTGTATGTGGTGTAAAGTCACAGGGTTTCGGCTAAGGGCGTCAACGTGCGCCATGGAACTTCCAGGTCGATGGTCAACCTCAAAATTATACTCTTGCAGATCGAGCCACCAACGAGCGATCCGTGGAGATAAATCTCTCTTCAACCAAGCCATCCGTAAAGCTGAACAATCAGTCACGACTCTAAAGTTGATCCCAGAGAGATACACTTTAAATCGTTGAATTGCAAAGACCACAGCCAGAGCCTCCAGTTCGAAGCTGTGATACTTTTCCTCTGCAGCTGTAGTTTGACGACTGGCGTAGGCTACGACCTTCATCTCGTCATTCGGTTGTCGCTGAAGCAGTACCCCGCCAAGTCCTGCTTTTGAAGCATCGGTGTGCACTTGAGTTTCTCTCTCCGGATGATAAATCACTAAAACAGGATCTGACGTGAGTATGTCCTTTAAAGTTTGTGAGGCTTGATCCTGCTCAGGTCCCCAACGCCACTCCACAGTTTTCTTAGTGAGTAAGGTAAGTGGTCGTGCGATACTTGCAAACCCTTTGATAAATTTGCGAAAATAGCTAGCGAGTCCGAGGAACTGCCGCAACTCGTGGACACTTGTGGGTGTCCTAAAATTGGAAACAGCTTTTATTTTGTGATTTGAGGGTCTTATTTCACCACCGGATATTTCATGGCCTAAGTATTCAACACTTTGAGTGAGAAATGAACATTTACTTTTTTTCAGTTTCACCCCTGCATTTTCAATCAACGACAGTACCTTCTGTAAATTAGAAAGACACTCCTCCGTGTCTCTTCCCCATACAATGACATCATCAATATACACTTCAGCGCAAACATGAATTAATGGCTCGAGTATTTCGTTCATGGCACGCTGAAACACTGCTGGAGCATTGCAGAGTCCAAAACTCATCATCTTATACTGGTAGTGGCCATCTGGCGTAACAAACCCGGTGAGTGGTCTTGAACCCTCTGCAATCTTAATTTGGTGGTATCCATTAGCCAAATCCAAACAACAGAATACTGTTTGGCCCACTAACCGGTCCAATAGGTCTTGTATGACTGGAAGGGGATATCGTTCTTTCTCAGTTATTTTATTTAATGCCCTATAGTCAACACATAAACGAGACCCTCCATCCTTTTTTTTTACAACGATAACAGGACTAGCAAAAGGAGATTTGGATTTTTCAATAATCCCAGCCTCAAGCAGTTCAGCAATAATATTTCTTACAATCTCTCTCTCATGGAAGGACATTCGATATGGTTTATAGTTAATGATTTTATCTTCTGTCAACTTTATGCTCATCTCAACGCTACAATCTCCCAAAGCCATCCCTTCACCAGAGAAACAGTGATCATATCGAATCAATAGTTCATCCAAGGCTGCCTTTTGATTTTCATTTAAGTGTTCACCCACCATAAATTTGTCTAAAAGGTGGTCTTGTAATTCTGCTCTTGCAATACAGTCTTTTTCTTTTAGTTCTATAATATCATTGGTCCTGTTAATCAGTTTTATAACAACATGACCATCGGATAAGTCCACATTGTCACTTAAGACATCCTTTTCAAACAATGGTTTCCTTTGTTCGCTCTGCTTGATACTCATCACTCCATTGACAACAGGATCTGATCTCACTAAAACTTTGTTGAGTCCAGGATTAAGCTTTACATCACCTTGAGGGTACAAACATACTTTTTCAAAAGTTCCACACAACTCAGCCACTTGGAAAGCCATCTCATTCTCATAAATATTAAGCTCAGTGGGGGTTTTTACCACAACCACATTTGATGATTCAGTAAATGTTTGTCCAATTAGAACATCCATTTCCTGAATATGATCGGGGACAACATAAAATTTGTTTAATTTTTCAACACCATCTACAACAAGTGAAGCTGATGTAGATCCCAATGGTGTAACTAAAGCGTCTCCATACCCCTTTATTACTATTTCTTCACTGGGCATCAACTCCAAGTCCTGTTTCTCATAGAAACTTTGTTTCATGGTATTGCATGAGCTACCAAAATCAATAAACGCATTAGCAGGATTCCCATTAATCAGCACAGTTTTAAAATATTTTTTGTCAGATGACTCACAGCAAACAGCCTGAACTTTGCGCACAATACGGTTCTGAGGGCCTGTTTTTGACTTTTTCCTGCACTCTTCCAAAGTGTGCCCATCTATGTCGCAGAAAGAACAGTGCTTATTAATGTTTTTCTTTCGGTAACACTCAGCTTCAGTGTGGCCAGGTTTTTCACAAAATGTGCACTTTTTATTTTCCTTATTTTTATGTGTGTTGCCATTCTTGCTTTTGCGACACCTACTGGCTTTATGACCTGGTTTGCCACATGAGAAACATTTTGTTAACTTATTTGGTAGATGTTCAGTTTTCGATGAAGTTTCAGGTTGATTTTGATCTATACTAGCATCTGAGGGATTAATACTAGCTAAGTATTGCAGTAACGAGCTGGTATCACGACATCCAGCTGATTTTGCACCAACTTCTAACAATTTGTTACCAAGTGTTCCAATGACAGCTTCCGTGATGACTTCATCACTCAATTGACAAGACATTCCTATTCCCAGTTTATTATAATAGAACCCTATAGGGTCTTCATTCGGCTTTCTCACTCTGTTGACTAATTCTCTTATTTGTGATAACTTGTTTTTAGTAAATGGGAATGCTTTTATCAGCTTTTCCTTCCACTCACTCCAGCTTATTTCATATGATGCCTGTTGCTCATACCACCCCTTGGCATATCCAGTCAATTTAGATGTACAGTTACAGATTAGGGTACGCTCGTCCCACCCATGCATTTTAGATGTACTCTCTAAATTGCGGATCCAATGCTCCACAGAGACAGAGGTGGTTTGAGGGTTAAAATCGGGAATGAAATCATTGCGACCGACATAACGAATCACTGGTCTTGAGTTTACTTCAATAGGGGTGAATGTTGACACTACTACAGGTGGCTCCGTCAGTGGTGGCGGTGTAGTTGGCTTGTTGTGATAGGTCCTTGTCCTTCTCAACTCCTTAATCAACCCCTCTAAAGCCTCTATACGCCTATCTTTATGATCCAAGTCCTTCTTATACTTTTTCCTAACTTGTTTGGAAGAAGAAGATGAACTTGAGGTGCTGCGAGACCGCTTCTTATGTTTTGACCGACCCATTATATTGAATATATGGCAAAATAAAGGAAATAACCCATTTAACCAATTAGTACCAGCAATAGTACACTCTGTATTACAATAGGCAAATTAATAATTGTCAATAAAATAGTCCACTTTTCAGTTAAAATTAGAATTAAGTTTCAACAACAGAATGAAAATAAATTGCGGTTAAAGGAAATTGTTCATAAATCGTCTCATATGCACTAATATAGTCTATTAACACTAAAACAGGTAAAACTGGACACCACCAATGTCAATAAAATGTAAACATGAAAGTTAAGAACTGATACAGCTCACCAGCTAGCAGGAGTACACTTGGGAGTTGCAAGGGGATGCAATTGCATGCACTGTGCATTCCTCGCCCTCAGGGCTCCTCAACCAAGATGGATGTGCTGCCTCGGCTTGGCTTTCTCACCCAAAACCAAGAAACATTCACCAACAAACAGGTCGGAACTTGTTCATGAAACACTAACACACTTTTCACTTAAAATATATCGAGAAAACCATATTCTTAATTAATTATCCACTGAATAGGGTTAGTTTAGGTATATTAAGAACTTAGAGCATCCTTTTGCAATGTAAAACTATGTTATAAAACACTTCCGCCACCAAAATGCAATCAGCGTTCATGCACGTTGTTTGTTTTACAAAAACCACACAAACCACGCAATTTATTGTTTATGCACGTGAGATTTGTCGCACTTCTGAATCTAATAAACACCAAACGTCTTTTTAAAGTATTTATTATAATTTTAAACAAATAACATCGCGAGCACAATAATCACAAACGATTGCCGGCAAAATACAAACGTCAAAACATGATAGGGATGTAACCAAAACGTCCCAACATTAGTGATGTCCTCAATCGGTAGTTTTCCGTCTAACAGTACATATCAAGTATACGCACCCAAAACTGTCAAAATTGTTATCTTTCGGGTGCAGAAACGCTGGTCTGTTCTATTTCTATGCGTAAAGTGATGCTAGTACGGTATGAACTCTAAAAATAACTCTACGGTTTCCCATAAGTAAAAAGAGCAATACAAACACACGAGCCACTTACAAGCTTGCCACATAAAAAATAACGGTCCACTTATTCAGAGACGGTTCAGTGCGCAAAAAACTATCTATTACAGTACTGCCACGGGTTGCGTAAACAGCGTCATTTCGTCTCTTGGGCTGGAGTTGTCAAAAGCAACATCGACGCACAGTGGACTGACTTTTGAATGCTATTTTATCCTACTATGGAAAAGGAGAAGGTTCTCAGTGCCTAATAAAGAAAATAACAATGATAGCAAAAAAGAAAATCGATTTTAGACAATTGAGCGAACATTAGGATGTTTCATTTCTCTCTACGAGATATTTGCCGACGGAGATGACCGATGCAATCAAATTTCGATTAAAACAGTCATTGTTTCGAGCACAGCTTCTGTTTTTGTCGCCAATCAACGTCTAACATCATACTTCAATCCATAAATCACTCAATCACTTTATTGTGTGTCACAGGTAAATAATACAGGTGTTATAACATATATCTACGTGTCTCTGTAACATGCCATTACGACATACAATGTATGTATAGTCTTTAACAAATAAAATTAATAGCAAAAATGACAAAAGAATACAAAACATTAAATTCTGTTGTGTTCCGGCGTGGAGAGCAAGACAGCCGGTGAAATTACTGGCACAAGAGGTATTCCATCTTAGCCCTCTGGGTTAGCAACGCATCTGCACTCTCTTTGTTGTTGCAGGTGTCTATAGGCGGTGGTGAACACTTACCATCAGGTGACCCACTTGCTTGTTTTCCGTCCTATGTTGTACAAAAAAAAAACATATATATGTCGCAGAATTGAAAATGCCAGTACCCAATACTACTTTTAGGCCGTGAATAGTGACTGTGAAGCTATATTACACCTTTACTTTATTGAGTAAAACCTTGGATAATGATGTTAAATGATTTCTCTTGCCAACATAGACTAGCGACTGTTATTTTGTTTATGTAACCAGTTAACCACCGTCATGCAAAACTGCAATAACGTTGCAATCCGTCAAAAATTGCAACCGATTGCTGTTTGCAATCGAGATTGTTCCGATTAACTAACGTAGCCGTAAAACGGACCGGTATATAATGGTATTGTTTAATCAATAACCATACCTATTGATTGGTTTAATTAAAACTATTTTCTTGGATAGTGCCCGGGTGAAGATAAGCTTGAGTTTGACATAGGTACTAAGAAATTTCTGGTACAATATTTTTTTGTAGTTTATACACTCAGTGCGGATGTTTCCACATTTTACCATTTTATCAAAGCTTTACTTTATCGTGTGCAAGTTGGACAGTATTTATTCTAAAATGCACAAAAAAAAATGGTATACAAGATAATATAAACACTAAAATAAATAGGGCTCAAGCTGTCGGTAGTTAGGGCCGCAGAGTGAGGAATTTTGTAGTTTGTATGTAATTTTTGGTCTTGCATAGTCGCGTACCCGCTCCGCGCACCCACGCGTCTTAGCAGATTCCCTTATTGCGTTAATTAGAGGGATTTCAATACATTCATTGGGTAGTTTGTATTTTAGATTTTCATCAGTCTGCACGTGAACATGTACTGAAAAGGGCCCGAAACGTCGGAAATTTGATTCGTGGCAATACACGCGATATTTACGCAATTGTTTTATTGAAATATAAATGAATGAAAATATGTCTACAAATCGCGAAGACGTAAGAAATTATTTATTATATATTTTACATAAAGAGTCATACATACATATTTTTATTTTGTACGAGTTGAGACACCATGTCTCAACCAAGTCTTAAGTAAAATTGTTTCGTCGACTGACCGTCGAGAAATCAACAGCCTCTGATAATGCCTCGTGGAGAGGTGAAACACGTGTTTTTTGTGTTGATGGTTGGGTTATGGTCGAGTTTGTATTGTTTGTTTTATTTATTGATTAAAAAAGTATTCAGCACATTCTTCACGATTGCTGACACTCGGTTCGCGGATTAGCAAAGCAATTGATTCCATTAATATTAACCAAGTCTACTTAAATCAACACATTAAAATACTTACGTCATTTCATAGAAAAAAACTACACATGACTTGCCATATGATTTATTTACCAGGGGTGCAATTTTTGGTGACTAGAGCTCACCAAAATGGCCGAATCTCTATGAAAAACGGCTGTCTATTTTGGTGAGCTTTAGTTACCCGGTGAGATTCAAATGCAATTTCTGAATCTCACCAGGTGACTAAAGCTCACCAAAATGGCCGCATTTCTATGAAAAACGGCAATTTTGGCGAGCTTTAGTCACCTCTTAGGTGAGATTCGCACTCCTGATAGCTCTAATAGTATTTTATGCAACTGCTATATAATGAGAGGCCTTAAAACACGAGTGTGGTTTTATGAAACGAGCGTCAGCGAGTTTCATAATAGGATCACATGAGTGTTTTAAGGCCTAATTATATACAGTTGCATACATTACTTTATCTACACACATATCATAACTGCAAAAAACCGTAACAGCAAAAAACCAACAAACAAGTATGGCGGCAATTCGATCTATCCGTCAACACGAACGTTTTTTTTAAATCATAGACAAAAGAATGAAGTCCCTATTGTCGTGTCACTCGAGATCAAATGTCCTGCGTTTAAATTAAAAAATCATACTGAATTGACGTTTCGTATCGATAACTGTTTTAATATCTGTGGATACTAGAATAGAGACCAACTTGAATTTTGACAGCTGTTCCAAATTTAAATTCATAACGTCACGAGATATCGGTAATGTAATCACCAATAAACACAGACTACTAAGAAATACTACCCAATAAAGAACAGATTTACCTACTACCACAGACAAAAAAAATCTTAAAATAACATTGGTTGTAATAATGCTGGTCATTTTCTATGGTTTTTGAACGCGTTATTGAGAAATTATGATATGTGTGTAGATAAATATCTTTACAAAACTCGCCAGGTTAGTTTTTGTATTAAATAGTCATTCATAATTATAGTAAATTGCAACTAGTATAAATTATGCAGCAATAAAACATGCCTAGGTTGATAAAGTGGTTTTACTACATCAGTGAAGAACTCGCCTAGTCTCAGAAATCTAGTAAATAGCTACGGTCATTTGAATAAAAAAATTAAAAACAAGTTTTTATAAGAGGAAATACGAACAGGCGAGATTAGCGTAACAAAAAAGTTTTTCCTTCCTTAAAAAACGGTCAAGTGCGAATCGGACTCGCGTACCGAGGGTACCGTCATCAACATCTAGTATCGCATTTTTGCTTTGCAAGACCAAAAAAATGATTTGTGTATTATGTCGAAATAGCACATCGCTTGCGATACGTGCACGTAACAAAAAGTTAAAAATGTTTAAGACATTATTTTTGAATTCGGATAAATGTTTACACACACTTAATTCCAATTTTAAACTAAATTATAATTGAAACCGATAAAAAACTAAAGGTAAATAAAAAATATTGTGAGATTCACTTTGTTTTTTCAATAACGTTTTTTTTGCGCCAACGTGAAAGTTAATGTGGACCCCATCGTTATCGTTTCTTATTGGTAATAACTTGTGCAATTTATTTTTGTTACTTATGCTTTATACAATTTATAATACATATTTTAAGAGGCACTGCCGTGTATACAATTACGTTTTTATTTGAATAGCTGTATTTCTCAACGCACGTGTTAAAACATACTGATTTGCAGATATACATAAACGCTTGCTAAACCTACTTTTGTTAACATTTGTTTCGTCTTTATCTGTCATAGTGACGTTTGCCATCGAGAAAGTAACAAAACATGTTTTTGTTAAAAGAGGTTTATTTAAAAGGCATTTCTCAAGATCTGAACTACTAAACTAGGTATTGGCTGATTACTAACCGAACTATTTACAATGTTTTCTAATCTGCAACTAGTCATTGTTTTACATTTGTTTCACTGCCGGAGGAAACATTCCGAATTTGAAATTAGAGAAATTTCTCACTTATTTGAGAAAATTCTGAAACTTGTCCACCCCTATGATATGCCGACGAAAATTTCTCAAAATTGTGATACTTTCAGTATCATGAAGGGTGGGAAGGTTTTTGGAGAATTGTGTGTGTGTGTGTGTGTGTGTGTGTGTTAAATTCTCTTGCCCATTTTCTTACTTAAATTCTTCAGATTACCTACTTACTTGGTAAATTATCGCCATATTTTTGCCTCGCCGCCGTCGGTTCAATGATTAGACTGCGCAAACACTCCGCCACGTCAAAACAAAATTGTGTGTGTAAGTTTTCATCAATCATGTTTGTATGATGATTATTTTAGACATCGTAACGTTTAGGTGATAACCTACGTAATATTCTAAGATTATTATTTCCATCAATCTTAATAAAACTGCCTCATCAAAGAAAATACACTGACCTGAGACCTGCCATAAAAAAATTACAAGTGCTAAAAGGTATTTGTAACATTTTTATATGAAAAACTCTACAATTATGTAAAATTGTAGAATTTTTAACATAAAACTACCGTGAGACTCAGACATATTAATAAAACGGATCACTCGCGTATTTTTGCGTCGGGAAATGCCCGACATGTTTCGGACCAGTCCGTGGTCCTTAATCATGAGCCCCCGCGGCGGTGGCGCGTCGACGACATGTTTCGGACCACGGACTGGTCCGAAACATGTCGGGCATTTCCCGACGCAAAAATACGTGAGTGATCCGTTTTATTAATTGTAGAATTATTTATTACAGAAAAGAAAATAGAAAAGATAAAATATTTATTACAAGCAGCTTTGGCGATATTTTTCGAATTATAGAGTAATTTTTAGAATTAGCAAGCCAGCGGATTAGTAAGTTGAAGTGGCAGTGGGAAGGGCACATAGCACGGAGAACTGATGGCCGATGGGGTCGAAAAGTTCTCGAATGGCGGCCGCGTATTGGCAAGCGCAGCGTAGGATGACCAGCCACAAGATGGTCCGATGACCTGATACAGGTGGCAGGAAGGCGCTGGTTGCATGCCGCTTCCAACCGGTCACTTTGGAAATCCATGGAGGAGGCCTATGTTCAGCAGTGGACTTCTTGAGGCTAAGATGATGATGATGATGATGATGAGAGTAATTTTTGTATTTGCAGTACGGGGGGCTGGGACAGCACTATACACCGATTATTAGCTACATCGGTAAATCGTTAGAAATTCTTATCATTATAATAGGCAATCTGCATCACAAAGCAAATGGGATAAGCCGGTCACATTGTTCTAGATTGTCTTTCAAAAGAAAGAAGAAAAAGCTATTTTAGAAATTAACATTTTCATTTTACTAGTGGACGACCAGATAGCCTAGTGGTTAGTGGCCCTGACTACAAAGCTTGAGGTTCCGGGTTCGATTCCCGGGAGGGGCAAATGTTTGTATGATGAATACGAATGTTTGTACCCGAGTCGTGGATGTTATATGTATTTAAGTATATATTTATCTATATAAGTAATTATATCCGTTGTCTAGTACCCATAACACAAGCAGCTTTAGTTGCTTACTTTGGGACTAGGTCAATTGGTGTTAACTGTCCCAAGATAAATAATAAATAATAAGAATAAATAAGTGATACAGGAGTGAATCAAAGTCCATGTCCGATTTTAGCGCTATTTCCTCACTGATAGTTTTCTAACTATAAAATTTCAAAAGTTCTACTGAATATTAAAAAAAAACCCGAAAACATTTTTTGTTTTTTTAGTAATCTTTAAATTTTAAGAAATAAAATTTAAGTGTATTCATCCATACTTGCCTTATCATGTAAACAAAATTCTAACCTAAAATGTCACCTTCTGTCACCTAAACACCCTTTATCGCCTAAATAAATCAAATCGAAGCTATCAATAGCCTCTGCTAATTTGTAATTTGTTGCTTTAGAATGTTTTATTTTAACAATAAACAATTTTTCGATGACAAAAACTGAAATTTGAGGTTAGAATATTGTTTTACTACTTAAGACAACTAAATATGAATTCACTCTTCCCGATTACACACGCTACTAACCATAAATACGAAAGTGTGTTTGTTTGTCCATCTTTCACATCAAAACCGAGCAATGGAACGGTTTTTTTACCATAAAGAGTTACACGGGCACGCAGACTGACATACTTAATCTACTTAGTTTTTGTTCCGAAAAAAAAAAACCGCAACATTACGTGATATTATGTGAAAGTGCGTTTTACTACTGCAATGAAGCAGCAATTCCACTGAGTTAAAGAAACTTAATTGTTGCTTAATAAATGGAAATATTTCGGATGAGTTTTACGACATTGAAAAGTGCAAGGAAAAGTAGACTCAATGGTTATTGATATTACTCGGTTTTTTAAGTGCAGTCTGCCTCAATTAGTCAGTTGTTAATTGCACTGCATCAATGCTCTCTGAAATTGATCATAACTCAACTAGTACGTTACGTTAACTGCTATTTTTACGTTATTAAAATAGTTGTTCGGTTAAAAGATAACTATGACACCTAATAACTTACTTTTACTTTTGATCGACCTTAGCGTAACTGTTAAGTGTGGCAAACACAAATAAAAAATAACATGAAATCATAAATAAAAAACAAAAACCCGTCTGAAAGTAAATAACTGAAAAAAGAAAAACAAGTCTAAATAAAAAAAAAGCACAAGTGCAAGTCGGACTCGCGCACAAACGGTTCCGTACCATTATCTATAAAAACGGCAAAAAAATCACGTTTGTTGTATGGGTGCCCCTTAAATATTTATTTCATTCTGTTTTTCAGTATTTATTGTTATAGCGGCAAAATAAATACATCATCTGTTAAAAAATCAACTGTCTATCTATCACGGTTCTTGAGATACAGCCTGGTAACAGACGGACGAACGGAAGGACAGTGGAGTCTTAGTAATAGGGTCCCGTTTTACTTTTTGAGTACGGAACCCTAGAAATTGGGTAAAGCAAAATCTTCAAAGCCTTTTAAATATGTCTTAAATATTATAAGGTGGTAGGCAGAGACGCCGCATAATACTGCAGCTAACCATACTAAAATTAAAAAGTAAAATTAAAAGTTAGTTGTAAGGCTGACTTGCTCCATAAAGTTCAATAAATTGCTTTAAACTTTCGTGTTTTTCACACACACGTTGCGGATGGTAGGACCTTGTGGAAGGTCCATCCGAATCGCTACCACCGTTTTGCTCGCTAATCCTGTCGCTAAGCAGCAGTGCTTGCACTGTTATGTTCTGCCGTGGAGAGCAAGACAGCCGGAGCAAATACTGGCACAAGAGGTATTCCATCTTAGCCCTCTGGGTTGACAATCTCCTTGGTGTTACGGGTGTCTATAGGCGGTGGTGATCAGTTAACCCACTTGCTTGTTTGTCTTCCTATTTTATAAAAAAAGTGAAGTCTTCAAGACGGCATCAGATCTAACCGCAAACCTGACTAAAATTTGTTAAACGATTACAAACTATACCTAATCAACGTAAACGCGAAACCAGTTTTGGCTAAAAAACTAGTGTTTCTAAAGAAACTGGTAAACCTTGAATAGCTAAAAAAGAGTTTTTACGCCAATTTGCCAGTCTACAGTTCAATAGCAATTATAATTGTTACAGTGATGTTGAAGTTTATCGTTGTTTTATATTGCTAGTTTCACTATCGCATTGTGTAATTGTTTTGTCTAAATTGTTAAAAGTGTAAACTTCACAAGTTTTATTATACCTATTGAGTTTTAAAACACAAACATTATCAAATGTGGAGTCGCTGTAAGTTTATCTGTGTGTAGATAGATTTTTAATACCTATGTATGTGATGATTTATTTTTAAATAAAATAGATTGACTTGGCCATCGCACTAAACAATCTTACATAGTTACTATAATATATATAACTTGTGAGTTACATTGTGTTTTCATTCGATGGCCAAGTCATCTATTTTATTTAAAAACAAGCTGACCCGGCGAACTTCGTACCGCCTAATTATTGGAGGCATATTTGCTCACCGTTTAGACCTACCCTGGACTACGACAAACATTTTAAAACCAAAATCAGCTCAATCGGCCCAGCCGTTCTCGAGTTTTAATCAGACTAACGAACAACAATTCATTTTTATTTATATAGATAGAAGATAGATAGATAGATAAACGATTTTAAGCATTAATGTGATCACTATTACATGTTGTTAGATTAGCTAATTACGTAATAACTTAAGACAGAAGGCCCCTTAAGTAGGGACTGAATAAATCAATCGACTTGGTATTACATGGAACTCACAACTTTTTACGGTAGAAGAACTGAGTTGCGAGACTTGTTTTTTTTTACAAGTTTTGTTTTTGATGGCATATTACTTACTTAAAATAAAACTTAAATATATTCCAAATAAAATAAAACTATACTGAAACTACTAGTATCCTAAAATGTAAAAGATATATAAAGTTAAACAAATGACTTATATTGAATTAAGAGCTTAAATTCATTATTGGTTTTTCGTGCCTAACCTTCAAACTGGCGCTTTGATTTATTTACACCCGACATAGATTTAGATAAGTAATAAATTAACAGAGGGTTTATAAATAAAGTCCACTCTAGTGACCGGTTACAAAATGTCAAATGAGTTTTGAACCCGAACGGAGCTCTAACTAGGAAATATTTCGTTTTATAAATAAATCGTTAGGTCATTTATTGGAAAAAAAATGGCTTATGTATATGTCAGTGTAACGTTTGAGATTACGCATGACACAAAGTAACGTCAGCCCACTGTCATTTCATAGGTAGGAATGAAGCTTGACGCAAGTCTATGAAATCACAGTGTGCTGACGTTACTCTGTAATTATATTCTAATCGCGGTTTGATAATAGTAAGTGTGCAGGGTGTGGCCTGTACTAGGCGAAATAAACGAAAACAATGATTTTAAGATTATTCGCAGTAGTTTGAGCGATTCTTATGTTTCCAAGTCTTATAATAATTTTAAAGCAGCCACCCATCAATGGATACTTACATCGCGGCATCGTCGTTCGTTAAATATATTGGGAAAGGGCTATCGTCGACTACAAAAGGATTATCTACATTTTGTAACCTATTTACATGGAAATAAGGTCAAATTGGACACATCTTTTTGAAGTCGACTGTACCTTGTATGTAGCCAAACCGATGCATCAATATTATTGCGATTTTTCTGGCTGTCATTCCAAAATCGAATCCTAAAATCAATTGCTTGCAATCCCACTTGCTTGTTTGCTTTCCAATTTTAGATTTTTTTTTATCAAAATCAGTTCAGCCGTTTTCAAGAAAACATCGACTTTTTTTGTCATTAACTGTTAAAAAATCATTAATTATGTTCCTATTTTTTTCTCGACTAATTACACGGGACCTCGTTTTTCGGTTCGCTCGCTAAAAGCGTGTAACTCCTTTATTTCATTATTATTGGCGCGAATTTAATTAAATCTGAATACCAGGAACTGGCGCGTTTTATTTATTTTTCTCAGTCACGAGACGTATTGAATGGAATTTAATTATTTAGTCTGGTCTGCAATTCTAGGGGCAATAAAAAATGGAATGTCAACTGCGTTCCTTGTACCATTTGCAGTGTTTTGCTTATCGCCAGATGGTGCACTAACTGGTGTACTGTAAATAGCACTTATAAACCTAGTGACTCGCCCGGCTTCGCATGGGTATCAGGATGTAATGTACAATCAACAAAATTGAATCCTGACCCACTATGGAACTATGTCTAAGCGAATTTTAAGTCAAATCGTAACATGTCTCTTTTTATTTCACTTGTTATGTCAATTTGACACTGTTCCACGTTGGACCAGGGATCCAGTGTGCTGATAGTACTTAAAAACTTAAAAAATCTCTAAATGACAGTGAAAACCGTATTAAAATCCGTTGCTTGGTTTAGAAGGAGTAATGTGAAACTGACAAACGGAAAGCACGGAATCCTGATGTTGCAGGTTCGAGTCCTGCCATTACCCTAATTTTTTCTTTGTGTTGTCATTCATTATATAGCATTTTAAAGTTAATTAGAAGGAGTAGCCGAAAATATGTGGCCTGACAGGAACGGACAGTGACTTTGTTTCATACCATATAAAAATATGTGTATAGTCGACCAAGTAATTGCTTGACCACTTTTGAACCTTATCCCTAGGTAATACAATCGAAAAGTGGTCAAGCAATTTCTTGGTCGACTATACAAATAGATTCATAGAAACTCAATGTCCTTTCTCTTATTTTGTCATTCCAAGCGATTCAATTTAAATTATGCTGTTTAAGGCAAACCAGCATACGGGCCGGATGGAAAGTAAACACCGCTGCCAATGATATCTATGCCTCCTATAGAATCGCTGATCCATTGTGTCTTCAGGTCCTCTCTTGGGCCTCCATATGTTTCAATTACCGTACGTTACGCAGTAGTAAGATAATAACCCACTATGTGCTGCTCAGATGTTAGATATCAGATGTCAGAATAACATGGAGGACTTGGTACAACCAACTAAATTGATTTCTGATCTATTGGAGAAACATTTCACAATACATGCGTCGAAGTTCCTACCAATGTTTTGTAATATCCTAATTCTTCGGCAGTAATAGACTGACCGTTTAAAATAATAAGCATTTTGTTACTACGAACGAACGTAACGATATCCATCTATGTTAACATCAGAATAATTGCTACAATTACAATTCAGCGCAGACTTGTACCAAATGTACACAGTTTGCGCTACATTCAACCACAATTACTAAACTAATGACCGTCATGAGTAAGTTCCAATTTTAGTACATTAAAACGGATCTATTACATTATTGCCAACACTCAAAAACAAACCGGAACACACGTGCCTCAATTGGTAGCAATGAGCCTGCATGTTTACCCATTAAGATACACATGATTTGATTGATTAACATTACAAACATTACAATTGCTCATCTAATCGATCATTCATTTTAATAAATAGTTACAATAATAACGCTATTATATTTGGAATACGAATTCTCCGCGTTCCTACGTCTGAAAGATTAATTATCTTATATCACAGACGAGGATCTTCCTTTTCTATTATATTATTGTGCTGTTCAGCTGAACTGACTGAAAGAATGATGGTAGCAAACGTAATTATAGTTTGCTTCAGATTCATTATTTATGAATTTCAAAATACTAAGAAATCCATTATCATAATACCATTCTGAATGATAACATCAGTGATATAATTTCCAACGGATTACGCAAGGGTGGTCCAATGTTAAAGAGCTAGTTCAAAATTGAACAATGGCTTTGCCAGAAACTTAATCCTCAAGGATAATAAAAACAATAGACGCAATTCTCATAACGTATACAAATTCATTCTTCTATAATTCGATAGGTATAAGTAATTTAATGTCGGCATAAAAACTTGTTGAAACACGCCCGACGAAGGCCTTGGTTTTTTGCATCTTCCGCTAGAACCGGTTTATTAATAAGACCATCTTCAATGAAGCCTTACTCCAGTGTCTTACGATGCCGGTGTTTCATCTCAACTTTCCCACGGAGCTGAGATTTTAAATGAGTTAATTCGTTTATTTTCAGAGTAATTGGCGTTGACACTTGCGTCGCACGAACCTTTGCAATTGCCACACTTAAGTCCAAATTTTCCGAAACTGCAAATAACTTCTCGTTCTACCGCAAAACTTTGCAGACTGCAGAATTTTGAGATTTCGTTAAAAGTTTCCAGCTTTCTGTCACGTTTGTAGAATTGAGTGGATTTAGTAGTGTAGGTAGCTCGGATGTTTTGCGGTTAAACCAACACACCCACGAGTGATTTCTAACTGACCATTAATAAACAAACATTGTTTCTTAGAAAATCTAAGAGCGTTTGCTTGTGGTAGTGTCAACATATACAGTATCATTGTAAGCATATTCACACATCAAATGTCATTGTGTTAAGCATTCGTTGCACTACATCATGCTTACCTACACATCGAAAGCGTTCTTATTTAAATCAATACGGTTTTCTCAGTAACTGACCGCCGTTGGAATGTAGTTTTTTAAGATTTCCAACGACAAAGGAGTCATATTTCTTAGAACATGTAGGTAAAAGTAGGCTGGGGATTGCGAGAGGTAATCTCGGACTCTTACATACCTTAGTTTGGTTTCGCATTCAAATCTGAATTCGTTTGGTTTTTTCTCATTGCGTTGTAATTAAAGTCTTTGATCAGTTTTTGTGACCACATGCCGATACGCCGTCACAACTAATTATTTTCTAAAATTATGGTACCTACCATGATGTGAAATGACTCTGTAAAATTCACGTCAATGTTACAATAAAAACGCGTTTCATACATAAACCAATAGTAGGCGGACTACCAATCACAGCAGACAAAGAATTGGTAGGCATATGAAAATGTATTCTCAAGTCATTTCTGGACTTTGATTTCAAGTCTCATTACACATCTGACTTCTAAGTCATTTCATATTCATACCTATTTATTGTTAATGAATGCGCGTGGTTTTGAGGAAAACTTAGTGTTTATAAGAATCCAAGGTAAAATATATTAACCGTTGACCTCCGCTAGCCTCGTAAGGCCCATCTTCTGAGATTGAGGATAAACGCCGAAGCGAATATAAACCTTTACTGGAACGTCACAGAAACCATATTTTTGGAGTTTCACACAGAAAGGGCGCCAACGGGGTACTAAGTATCAGGCTTCGGCTGTCTATCCGTCCGTCTGCCACAGGGCTGTCTTTTGAACCACAACAAATAGATTCTTGAAATTTTACACAAAGTTACTATGCCCGCTATAATTACAAATAATAATATTTCATATACTATTAATAAGAAAAAAAATAAAGGGGGGGGGGGGGGTTGTACGGATACTATTGTTTGCGAGTCGGACTTGCAATTGGCCGGTTTTTTTAAGCTTTTAAGCTTACTACCATAAGATTTAAAATTGAGCCAACATGCCTTAGAAGCCATGCCATATTTCTGTCTTTGACTTTGAAACAAAACACAATAGAGATTTTTGAATTTAAAGCCGTAGTTTATGTAATTTCTCTATACATTTTAAGTATAAACACATGCGTGAAAATTAAGAAGGTCATTGCTCCATTGTGTAACACACGGTCATTGTGACAAAGCCTGACCTTTCCAGCCCTTAGAACAACGGACTGACTTTTTGTGCGGCATGTTTATTGTTTTACACGTTTTTTGGGTCCACATTGTTTTGGCGGGCGCAAGTTTTGAGCAAAAGGATTCGGTAATTATTATTTTTGTAAATTAAGGACAAACAAAATGTCGGCCATGTGCTGTGCAGATGAAAAGGGACGTACGCGTTTTTTGAAATTTTAGACTTACGTGACTCTGCTACTTTGACTTTTATACGTAGTAGATAGATAGCAATTTATTTTGTTAAAATATTTGCGATACGGAGTGTCAATGTATTCTTATCTCGCAGTAAATTATATTTTTCTGGTGCTTATCGTATGTTTGTAATCCGGTAAAAAATTGATATTTTTTTTTGTTACTCAGAAAATAATGCAAATCTCCATCTGCTTCATCACTGTTTTCTTTACAAGCACTAGCAAAAAAAACTTGCTTACAAAATGTCCTACCCTCATTTTTTTGCAATATGTCATTCTTTGTAAATAATACTCTGGTGTCAAATGTAAAAAAAACATGGCAAACGCAAAAACTCGCGCAGCCAGGCGTTATTTATTTACACAAGTGTGTGCAATCATAGATTAATTGTAAAACGTACGTGTCACAAATTACATGTTTGTTTGCTTCCTTTGCCATTGCAACAAGACACGAAACTAAAGATTATGCAAATAGATAAAGAAACACAAAAACCACCGTTACGCCTCGATAAAGTAAAAAGTAATCTTTTATCAGAAACCATCCGGCCACGTCAAATACAGACCAACAATAGATTGATAAGAAAAAAGACTAACCGTACAAAATCCGCTCACTTCCAAACGCTACCTGAGCCGAGAGGTTTGCAACATTCCAAAATGCACTTCAGCAAGATTCCACACAAGTTTTATAAAACAGCACACACATTAACCGTTTACACACTCAGAATAACACTAAAACACTTTCGCGGAACCACAAAACAAAGTATTTACGAATGTTTTTTATCGGAAGGAATCACGCGAATTCAGATAAACGCGCGACACAACCTACCCACACGGCGGGTGAACGCAGACTGAAGCATGAGAGGGAGCGAGAGGTATACAACTTTAATGGATAGGCTCAAGTGTGAGAGAGATGGGTGGTAGATAAAATGAAGTTAGCGGAATCGAGCAGGCATGACCGGGAATGACCACCAGTGTTGCCAGGTCCATTTTTGAAAAATCAGTAGATGTAACTAGAAAAAATCAGTAGATGTATGGGGAAAATTTTCAAAAAATCAGTAGATGCATTTTTGATTAAAAAAAAAAACAGTTTGTATATATTAGGTACAAATACGCATAACTGAAATAGAGATGGTATTGCTTTCTCATCATAATCAAGTAATCATTTTGGCGTAGTGTGTTCAAACCAGTTTATTTCGCTGACTGCGGAGCAAGATTAACTATGTGTTCACCCCATTAAGTCCATTTTACGATGACAATTTTATAGTGCCAACCAAACTATGATAATTTTGTGTGTCATTTCACTCAGATTTTTATATTACATATCCTCTTTTAAAGATAAGCTAGCATTTGAAAAAATCAGTAGACTTTTAGTTAAAATCAGTAGATCAGTAGAATTATGGAAAAATCAGTGAATCCCCCGAAAAATCAGGAGATCTGGCAACACTGATGACCACATGGCACGCATTAAGCACAATCATTGCACAAATTGGAAGTAGCCGCGTTTTTGTTAAGAGCACCACGTGTTCGCTCCTTTGTTTTTTGCTACACTCCAATCAAAGAGTCCTGTACTTAATGAACACTTAAAAATAGCTCTATTTAAACAACGTGAACTGCCAGCTGCGCGAGTACTTTTTTAATAAAAAGTTGCAGACGAGAAATGTGCGAGAAAAACAAATATTATTCAAATCCCTAGCATTATCTGACCTCGTTTCTGTCATTACCCTGCCTCGCGAGTATTTCGTCGCGCGAAATTTATTTTAACTAAACCTAAAGTCCCTTTATTAAGAAAATAGAACGTCAAATAAATTTCTGGCAGCGCAACGCTGAGAAATCATTTTTCGCGGAAACGCTTCGGAATTCAGCGTCAAAAATATTTATGCCAAATTTGGGTCCAGCATATTTTAAGTTGAAACGATAATATTACAACGCTAAGCCGTGAAAAAGGGAAAAAAGGCAATTCGTATACGTTATGTGGGTTAAAGTAAGGAAAAGGTGCAAAAACTCCCCGGGCTATGAATATTATAGGGCAGAAGAGCCGTTCGCTAAACTGCTGAAAAAGTTTTACGCGTGTTTTGTTTTGGCAAAATTTCCTGTTTTTAATTTTTTCTGGGTTACCCCATTTTGCCACTCGGCTCCTAAGTTAAGCGAAGAACACTGATTTAAACGTAAATTTTATGAACTTTACACAGGGTAAAAGTTAAGGCCGATGTTTTAAAAGTAAAACAAATACTTACTAGCAAATAGTTACTAGCTTTTGCCCGCGACTTCGTCCGCGTAGACTTGTTTAATTGAATCAAGCAAACGTGCACCCAACATGCAATCTGCAATATTTCATGGATAAATTAATGAGAATTAGTTGCTTAGCTGCTCATGACGTCACGGCGGCGTATAAGTCACTTATCGCTATCCCGTGGGAACTATGCATTTTTACGGGATAAAAAGTATCCTATGTGTTAATCCAGGTTATAAACTATATGTGTGCCAAATTTTATCCAAATCCATTAAGTTGTGTTTGCGTGATTGAGTAACAAACATCCAAACATACAAACTTTCACATTTATAATATTAGTAGGAAGTAGGATAAGTATAAAATTCGCTGAAAGACATACTTATAATGCGCATTAACAATTATGTACAGTCAGCCTCACAAGTAGTTAAACACTTAAAGAAACTGGGGTAAAGAACTTTGCGGCTGGTAGGCCCTTGTGCAAGGTCCGTCCGGATCGCTACCACCGTCTTGCTCGCTAATCTTGCCACTAAACAGCAGTGCTTGCACTGTTGTGCTCCGGCGTGGAGAGCAAGACAGCCGGTGCAATTACTGGTGCCAGAGGTATCCCATCTTAGCCCTCTGGGTTGGCAATGCATCTGCAATCTCCTTGGTGATGCGGGTGTCTATAGGCGGTGGTGATCACTTACCATCAGGTGACCCACTTGCTTGTTTTCCCTCGTATTTCATTAAAAAAAACCGTACAATCATGTAAAAAGCATAAATAAAATCATGCCCATTAAGCCGCGGGTATAATTTTGTATTTGTATTTAATTTTATTTGTAATCGCGCCAGTTGCCTCGCGGACTCAGTTCAGATTGGGTACTTCGTGTAAAGCTTTTTTCTTTTTTTTTGTCGGCGACAAAACCGAAAAGCCGAAAAAAAAATAACTTTTACATATTAATGTAATATATTCCAACCGTGATCTCTTCAGAGCGAGACTTTTTACAGCCCCAATAAAAAATTAAACACTTTTCAGAAAAAGTTAAAATTAAGCGGGAAAGTTTAATTTTCCATCCAAGTTTTTCTTCGGCAGGAAATTTGAGAGAAACTTTAGAAATTACAAGTTTGCAGTGATAAATATATTCAAAGAAATATGGGATATTGCAAGCATTGCAATTTTGTGTAGAAAATGTGCAGCACCTGGCCACTATTTTACCAAGCTGACAGGTGACAAGTGACTACTATAATTCAGTATTAAAAGCGATATATGATACCCCCGCATAAGTTAAGTTTATACCTCACTGCAGGTACAATGTATGCCGCCGAAGCATTCTTAATTTCACCTGGTAATGCGGTTTTTTTTTCGAATGGACTTGCGCTGGTAACCAGCTTACCGGAGAGTTTTTCCAAAACGTTAATAACTTTAAAAGTTTGTTTTTGCTTGCAAGTGCATTGAAAGACGTGGTATGAAACGCGTGTGCATTGATTACTATTCATTACACACTCGGCGCCATTATCGCGCTCGCATGCCGCTCGCGCGAATAATACCGCCTCAACTGTGATCACCAACATAGTAAAATCGTATCATAACGTACTAAGACTTTGACTTTTAAGATTTCCAATTTTTTCCGAACTCATCATCGGGTTACATCACTATGATCACTAATGCCACTAGGCAGGAGCTAAAGGAACAATGCGCCCCGGTGTAAAAGAGGTGCAAGCAGCCCTTTGGAACAAAGGGTTTAGCTCCTTTCCCTACGGGTAAGGAGACAGAGCGAGAGGAAGCGGGAGCGGATAGGCAATAAAGCGAGAAGGTACAGTTTTACCAAAAATATATTGAGCATCGGCAGTATTCGTTTGCGCAGAGAAGCGCAGACCGGTTTCCGACAGTAGCCGAACGTGTGAATAATCCATATGGTACTTTATTTGCAAGCGCAACTGGCAGAGTATTGCTTGCTATGCATTCTTAGCTTTGTCCCGCTTACACAATTAGTACACTGTGGCGCACGGGCTGCCGCCATGTTGCTCCGAAATCGATAGACCAATAAAAGCGCAAGAGTTTAGCACGCGTAAAATTCTACTTTATCATTGGTAGATCGTAATTTCTCGCGCTACTAAAATTGGTCTACTGTGCAGGTACATCGTGACACAATATATTTTTGGTAATACTGTAGTACAAACAGCAACAAACTTAGCCGACTCGAAAGGGCTAGATAACTTCATAGTGCATAGGTACTTTATGCCGCCCTTTCGAAAAATGACACTTTCTCGCAGTTCCGTCTTTAATGGTGGCTTATCATCATCATCTCAGCCACAAGAAGTCCACTGTTGAACATAGGCCTCCTCCATGGATTTCCAAAGTGGCCGGTTGGAAGCAGCATGCAACCAACGTGTTAAAGATAGAATAACTGGGGTATTACAACAACAGCAACAACAAATACCTACTCTTTATCTGATTCATACCAGTAAAAAAAAGATAAACACAAACAGGGTTTTACAGCGGCCCTAACATGACAACCCAGGTTTAGTTTAACCCCTCCCTGTGTTTCTGTCTAACTAGTGTCATAAGAAAGGGACGCAGATAGAGATAAACTAACCTTGGCCAGTTAGGGTCACAGGGATACTAGGTGGGACTATCGCTAAGCTTCGATCTCTCACAACTTTTGGAAAGACATAGGTATTAAGCATAGTTAATCTCACAAAATACCGGCGTGTTGGAGTAGCTTTCTACTGCGTTCCGTACGGTGAATGAGCGATCCATAGGCACATACTAAATAATAGTACTAACGTACAGAAACTTCTCTCTTTCGACCACCATTAAACGAATTCCAACTTAATAATCAGGCACAAAAAGTTCGTATTACTTCATAAACATTCGCCAGGCGGCATTTGTCAAAAGGAAGGCGCCGCCCGCGCCGCCCGCGCCGCCTTCCACCCGCAATGCCCTGGCAGTCAGGCTAGAGTTTTAATTCTCCTTCTACTGTAACCTCTCCCGTAAACCGAGCTTTTCGACTCAGCTTTTGAGCGTTCAACTTGGCGCACGAACAATGAGAACTTTCAGTCAGTACGTTGTAAAACTTTTGAATAGTTCAAAACGTGCAAAATACTAAATATGTATGAAATAACTTTATACGATACGTCTCAATGCAAGTGTTACATCGGTACATTTGGTATACATATAACGCTCATTAAATGCAAATTAATATTTTATTTGTGATGTGAACAACTATAAATTAGTCCGTTGGTTCAACTTTGAGTCTTATCGTAAGTATTAGTAAGTAAGTCGGATAGCAGAACTAAAAACTTGGATGACATCTAGTGACGGATAGCGACATTTTTGCTTCGTAAGAGCAAAACAATTTTGCTTTTTGTGTGTTCTTTCTACAAATTAACGGTTTTCGGTTTTATTATTCTGTTTGTAGTGTAAGACCTTCTTTCTTGCCAATTTTCGTAGTTCTAAGTTAAGAGGAAGTACTCCATAGGGTTTTAAGTAATACATGCGGCATAAACGACCGTATCTCTTAATTGGGTTGACTTAGAAGTTTAATTTTTTCGCAGCTTCAAGGGACTACAGATTTAAGCATTTGGTATTAATTTCAACTTAAACCTTCAGGTGTTTCTGAGAACAAAGGTCTTGACAGACTGACAGACGGACAACGAAGTGATCCTATAAGAGTTCCGTTTTTTAGGTACGGAACCCTAAAAAACAAATTACATTTATCATAATAAACTCTCAATTAATGATTCAACTGTCATGCAAACGTCATTTATTTTTCGATTGCCATATGCCGATGGCGCGCGCCACCAATAATTCAACTCGCCCTCAGGGTATATGCGCTATTGAGGGACCCTACTATTAGGCTAATGCACTGTCCACGACAATTTATTACGTTGAACACACCTGGGACCAATTTGATTAACTATGCAACTATAATTAGTAATGATTAGGTTGATTTCGGTACATGGGTGTTATTGAGAGGAGGGCACTGCCATGTATAGTCGACCAAGTAATTGCTTGATCACTTTTGGACTTTATACCTTTGTAATAGAGTCGAAAAGTGATCAAGCAATTTCTTGGTCGACTATACACTAATTGTACCAACAACAGAAGATCTACACGATCGAAGAAGTTAATCTTCTTCATGTTTATCTTCTTTATTTGGTACTAGCCACCCGCCCCGGCTTCGCACGGGTACAATCAATTTTAAGACTCATTTTTCTACACCTTCGGTTACATTGTTCAAATTTTACCAAGGATCCCTAATTTTTTTCAAAATGAAATGTAGCCTATGTCAAATTGGAAGAATGTAGCATTCTATTGGTGAAAGAATTTTTTAAATCGGCCCAGTACTTTTTGAGCCTATTCATTACAAACATACAAAAATAGGTACAAATCTTTCCTCTTTATAGATAGATAGATAGATAGATTCGTTTATTACTTATTGGAAATTACATTAAATTTAGAATGTCAAAGATAACAAATTCACAATAAGATCGTCAAAAGGTAAACAAAATAATAAAATAAAAATATCTAGAAATACGTCTAGAAAAATGTCAAAATGTCATTTCATTCATATAATATTAGTATAGATATCCTCATCGTTACAGTTAGCATTACATATATAAATAAATAAATATCCCTGGACCTTTCACACCAATTGACCTAGTCCCAAACTAAGCAAAGCTTGTGCTATGGGTACTAGACAACGGATATACATATAAAATTATTTAGATGAATACATACTTAAATACATATAACATCCAACACTCAGGTACAAACATTTATAATATGATGGCAAATCTTTGTATGACGAATATTATTCATCATACAAAGATTTGCCCCTCCCGGGAATCGAACCCGGAACCTCAAGCTTCATAGTGGTCACTAACCACTAGGCTATTCGGCTAGTATAAAACAAATTCGTTATCCGTTCCTGTCAGTCATATTTTCGGCTGCTTACTTTTTCTTTTTTTTTATGAAATAGGAAGGCAAACATTCAAGTGGGTCACCTGATGGTAAGTGGTCACCACCGCCTATAGACACCCGCAACACCAAGAAGATTGCAGATGCGTTGCCAACCCGAGATGGAATAACTCTTGTGCCAGTAATTGCACCGGCTGTCTTGCTCTCCGCGCCGGACGCCACAGTGCAAGCACTGCTGCTTAGCGGCTGCTTTGCTTACTCTTTCTAAACCACGCAACGGATTTTGATAGGGTTTTCAATGTTATTTAGAGATTTTTTTAAGGAAGGTTTGTATGTATTGCATCAGTATTGTTCATACCAGCGCGAACCCGGGGCAAGTCGCTAGTGAGAGATATAACGCTCTCTTGTCATCATTATTCAACGAACATACCGACTCAAATAAGTAAGAAATTTCAATACATACATACCTATCTGTACAGTCAACCAATTTGATGCATAGGCCATTGTAGAACCTTTTCGCAATAAATGTCACAGTGACTTCTCAATACATAAATAAATGAATAAATATTTTTGGGACAATTAGTCCTGGTGATCGTTGCGGGAACCCGCTGGATGCAAGCAACACAAGGCCGGGCGTTGTGGCGATCCTTGGGAGAGGCCTATGTCCAGCAGTGGACGTCTTTCGGCTGAAATGATGATGATGATGACCTAGTCCTAAAGTAAGCAAGTAAAGCTGCTTTTGTTATGGGTACAGGAAAACGGTATATATACTTAAAAAGATAAATAAATACTTAAATACATATTATAACATCCAAGACTCGGGTACAAACATTTGTATTCATCATACAAACATTTGCCCCTTCAGGGAATCGAACCCGGAAGCTCAAGCTTTGTAGTCAGGGTCACTAACCACACGAGGCTACCCGGTAATATCCCAGTGACGTCATATTGCGACAGCGGTCTACAGTGGCCTTTGAATGAAATTGGTTGACTGTACTTCGGTAGTTCTTCACGAGCGTTTCAACCGCTACCCCTGTCACGGAACCGATTATAGCATGACAGAGGGGTAGCGGTTGAAACGTCGGAGAAGAAAAACCCACTTACTTATGTATATTGACTCAGTATAGCCTCGTAAGGCCCAAGTCCTACATGTAGGACAAATGTCAAACTAACGTTGAACTCACTGTCTCAAACAATATGGTTCAAGATTCATAGAACGAATTTTGACGTGGGCCTTACGAGGATAGTATGCTATGTATAAAAGAGCGTAGCAAGGAAATATGCGTGTAGGATACAAAACTGAAGGGTTTCCTGTTTTCGCGGTGAGTTATAGTTTTATTTTCTACTGCGGAACCGCGGGGAGATTTATTCGATGCCGGCTTCTTACGCCCATTAGAACACTGTATTTATACTTGTACCTAGATCATTTGCTAGCTTTGACCCGCGGCTTTACCCGAAAAATAAAGCTTATTTTGATCTTTCAGTGGCTCTAACATGACTGGCCAAGGTTAGTTTATCTCTATCCGCGTCCCTTTCTTATGACACTAGTTAGACAGAGACGCAGGGGTTAAACTAAACCTGGGCTGTCATGTTAGGGCCGCCGCAAGAGGTCCATCTGAGTTGGCAACGCATCAATAAGTCTCTATAGGTGGTGATCACTTACCATCCGGTGAGGGTGCTTGCTAGTTTTTGATTTTTCTGGCTTTAATCGTCAGAAAGTAAAGTTACCTGCATTAAACATTACAATTTATTTAATGGAACCTGTAAATAAACCACATAAATTAAAGAAAAAATGTTTCTTTCAGATTTTTCGTAACGCTACAGAGCCCTTTGGGTTGGCAACGCATCTGCAATCTCTTTGGTGTCGCGGGTGTCTATAGGCGGTGGTGATCACTTACCATCAGGTGACCCACTTACTTGTTTCCTTCCTATTACATAAAAAAAAAAATATTTTGAACTTTTAAGAGTCGTAGTTATAGACCAAACTTAAGTACCATTTTCATACTATTACAGCATGGAACTGGGAATTGAGTTCGGTTTATAACTACGACCCTCAGACGCCCTTTGTATACTTAAGTTTGTGATCATTATCTCTGAATATTGTTAATATTTTTTACAATTCCGAGATAAACATCATCCTTATCAGCTTTGCCGGAGATTTAGGACCTGCTTATCTGTTTGTTTGACACCACCCACGAACAGATTAATTTTATGGCTTCTTAATGAGTGTTAAGTGTTACGTTTTTACACATAGCACGCCATTTTGTTTTATTTATCCGTTTTTTCTGCCCTGTTTTCGGTAAGCGTGTTGTTGCTTAAAGGCGAAACTCCACCGGCGGGCTGTACACAAACCAACCCAAGCCAGTTACGTTTTTGTATGGAGCGTGCGCCGCAGTGGAGTTTCACCCTAAATCATGGGAAAAGGAGCACTACATATACTGTTTTCATAAGAATCTCCATAAATCTTTCTCAGGACTACCCTGAAAGCATCGAATCTAAAACAATGCTCGTCCTAATGGAAATTCTAAATTTAAATTCCCGATAAACGATAATGCATCCTGCGCACGATTGTTCTATTTTAGAATAATTGTCGTTGCGTTTGCGCACATCCGCTCGGGGGGAGGGTTGGTATAAATAAGCGCAATTTTATGCGGTTCTACAAAAACAAATTTAACTTTATTTGTTTGGTATAAGGCTCATTTGTGCTTTTTTGATGTGTTGTGCGTATGTTGGGAATCGTGTGATGAATAAGTTAATTTATATTGATGAATTAGTATGTCCTAGTGCTAGACGGTATTGAGAAGGTATTGTGTTTATGTATTTCATTATTTTCTCAATAGTAAAATGTCTTTTGAAGCATCTTTAACTTATCATATCATATTTTAACTTTTTTTTAATCTTTAATTTTTGGGACAATGGGTCATTTTTAATTTCGAAGGTATTGATTTTCTCTTGAACATGATTAATGTAAGTTTGTCTCGGTTTTTCTCATATCACCACTACAGCTAACAATAAAAACTTCTGTAAGTACTGCAATCGACATAAAGTAAGCCAGTAAATAATTGGACCAATGAAATAAGTTTCGATACCCCAAAATGGCTATCAAAAAGTATCACTGCAGCGAGTTAGTAAGCAAAGCGACCGTGCTACGGCATCGGCCGGTGAAAGATTGAGATGCTAAGGGCGAAAGTCAGTCCAGTACAAAGTGAAAATTTGAAAAATCGAATTAAACTTGAGAAACGTCAAATTAAATGGACGTCTTGCACGTTGGTTATAAAATTAAATGAGTACCTGGCAAAACATTTGGTAATAATTACAATGAAATAAGAATATTCATAGTAAAATCATTCAGACTGAAAATTTAGTCGTGGTTGATTGCTAGTTGTAAATCTTAGTAATAATGAAGAAATGATAGCTTGAAGTACGAATTGATCTTTCGTTCGTCATTACTTCCCCTAACCAATCAATACGCGGTTCTCACAGAAACTCCAATAAAGTATAGCAAGGGGGCACGTGCCATAAACAAAGGGTGAACAAATTATAAGCACGTGTCAGCTATATCCGCTGTTTTTGTGTTTGTCTGTCAGTCATGATTGGTGACATTGATGGGTGACGGCTTTATTCGGCGAGCTTCTATGGAGTTTTACTGACGTTCGAGTTTACAAAGCATTCTACCGGTGTATCCAGAACCTTGTCTTCCAAAAGCCTTTGATACTTAAAGGTGTGTATTGTAGTCATCGAGCATATGCCAACAGAGAGGAAATTTCACTTATTTTCCTTGAAACGAATTCTGATAAACTTCGCTCCGATTGGTCCAATTGGTCAATGGTTGTAAATAATGACTTAACGATGACATGTGATTCCGTCTGCCTCAAATTTAAACTTTTTGCTGTTTTTTCTATGAAATAGAGAGGAAAACAAGCTTGTGGGTTACCGGATGGGAAGTAATCGCGCTGCGCATGGGAAGCAGTGATCCCAATAGAATCGCTGATCCACTAACAGTCTTTAATCCCCCCTCCACTTTGCCTTCGCAGACCTCCGGATCACTCTCATTCACCGTACAAAGCGCAGCTCACGTCAACTAATATAACTGCATGCATATTATGAAAGTATACAATTTTAGAAGTACTCCGTAACCGCCGAGCATGTATGAAGAGAGGAATGTGTGAGGAGGAAACGAGGGAAGTGCGCCAGGGCCGGGGCAAATGGCGTTCTATGATTTCTACCTACCCCAAAGGGAAAAAGGAGTGAATGTAAAGTTTATTGAATATTATTTCGGAATATACGGAGATTTATACATGTCAGTTCAGACGCTATACTTTTTCAGTGCAAGTGACGGATGACGTTTGTAACTAGCCAGTGTTACTACCAATTATATGTACACAAGTGTATTACCCCCCTAGGGGTATATGCTCGATGATTGGCTTAATATTTGAAAATGGAAAAAAATTGCAAGTATTTGTTTCAATAAAAGTATATGATAAACGGTACAAATGGTACCTACCCACAAATGTTGTGGTATATAAGTAAAGTAGGTATAAGTTGTGGTATCAAGTATCGTAGCCTGACCCATACACAATGCCAACACAATTTCTCTCTTTAACGTACGCAGTCGGTTAAAAGCTAACGTACTTTATCACCCAGAATAGTCCGCCATTCTCGAGTGAGACAGAGTGGGCCATACGAGTCGTTATTGCGTTTGAAAATGTTTGTGTGGGTCCCTTTGTTGGCAAACAGCTTTGTTTGCGCTCTAATGCCTGCTCTAATTTATTAAAATTGCTTTTTTATAACATGTTTGTCAACGCCGGAGAGGCCGAGTGGAATAAACGCAGGAATTATGGCTTCTATTATTCCGACCGAGACTGTGCTCGCAACTAGTACTAATTTGTAAGTTTTGGTATCTATCTACAGTGTATACAAATCGTCAGTGGAAATCTGAAATGTCTTAATGGACATGTTACTTACGACATTTCAGCTTTCCTCTGTCGATATAATAAAAAACAAACATATCAGTCGAAATGAGAACCTCCTTCTTTTTGCAGTCGGTTATAAAATTGCAACTGTCCGATGTCAGAGCGCGAGCGTCTAGTAAGTTTTTGCTACAAAAAACGCCTCGCACGCGCTATGGAAGCAAAGACAGCGCCTCTAGCGGCGCGTATTTGCAACGAAATGTTTCCATCACAGTTTAGAAGTTAACGCTAACGCGTTCGAGGCGTTTTCGTAGCCAATATTTACACCAGAGGTCCGTTTCACTAAGCTACAAGTTACAAGTTTACAAGTCTAAACCATTCATTGGTCATTATTGACCAATGTTGCCGGTTTAGACTTGTAAAATTGTAACTTGTAGCTTCGTGAAACGGACCAATTGGTCATTATTGACCAATGTTGCCGGTTAAGACTTGTAAAATTGTAACTTGTAGCTTAGTGAAACGGGCCACAGTGGTCCGTTTCACGAAGCTACAAGTTACAATTTTACAAGTCTAAACCGGCAACATTGGTCATTATGCCCATTGCCATTGGTCATTATTGACCAATGTTGCCGGTTTAGACTTGTAAAATTGTAACTTGTAGCTTAGTGAATCGGGCCACAGACACTCTGACAACGGCCAGTTGCAATTTTTAACAAACTGCGAAAAAGGAGGAGTTTCTCAATTCGACTAAAGATATATGTTTTTTATTGTATTGTATGTATTTCTTCTACCTACGTTAATACTGGAAAATATAAATCCTACTAATATTATAAATGTGAAAGTTTGTATGTTTGGATGTTTGGATGTTTGTTACTCAATCACACAAAAACAACGGAATGGATTTGAATGAAATTTGGCACACATATAGTTTATAACCTGGATTAACACATAGGATACTTTTCATCCCGTAAAAATGCATAGTTCCCACGGGATAGCGATAAGTAAGTTATACGCCGTGACGTCATGAGCAGCAAAGCAACTAATTCTCAATAATTTGTCCAAGGGATTGCAGATTGCATGTTGGGTGCACGTTTGCTTGATTCATTTAAACAAGTCTACGCGGACGGAGTCGCGAGCAAAAGCTAGTGTTTAATAACCTGTCTTTTACTTTTTATGCTCTAAGTGCCATGAATCTCACAGTGTCTTAGTTTAGTACTGTAATACTGTGTAATTATTCAAAGAAAAAAATAATACAAAAAACATACACCGACTAGTACTCAGCCTGTAAAAACAGACTAGCCTGAATTACCTGGCCGTGTTTCTCTAATGCATTTCTCATGTCCGAGGCTGTCCACTGTCAGTTTGTTCTAATCTGGGGGAATAACCTACCCACTAACTTCTGTATAGGTGGCAAGGTAAAATCTACAGACAATACCTTCAGTTTCTATTCAATTAACAGCACAGGCTGAATAATAGTAAATTAAAATGAAGAAAATATTTTGCAAGTAGGCCTTATTTATTCTTACATGTCTGAGTCTATCAGCGCTTCGGAAAATGGAAGATTCTGCTGAGAAGAAACGCCGCAAGAAACTCAGCAGTTTGTCCCTTTTTCTTTTCTTGTCAAAATAAAGAGCAATATACATAATCATCATACTTAGTACTTAACAAAAATAATAATGTTAAAAAATAACATGGTAATAAATAGCACAGCAAGCTTTAAGCATATTGAACGAACTGGCAATGCAGTGCTTGCACTGTTGTGTTCCGGCGTATATAGTGAGCAAGACAGCCGATGCAATTACGGGCACAAGAGGTATTCCGTTTTAGCCCTCTGGGTTGGCAACGAATCTGCAATCTCCTTGGTGTTGCGGGTGTCTATAGGCGGTGGTGATCACTTACCATCAGGTGACCCACTTGCTTGTTTTCCTTCCTATTTTATAAAAAAATTAAATAAATAAATAACCAAACTAGCGCTAGTTAAGATGGACTAGAAGATGTATAGGGTCCCCAGGTCAAATAAATTAGATAGGGATGTATATGGCCCCTGAAATAATAATAATAAAAACTAATCTAAATAACTTAGAAATGTATTTCTTAGGGTTAAAAACAAATTTATTACCTACATCTCGCACGCTTAGTATTAAAGTGACTCAATTCTGAATATGATATTTCCCAAAATTAAACCCTATGTCTTTTAATTAAGGTGATATTTTGGGACGTGTATTATTCAGAAATGGGTCACTTTAATTCTAAGCGTGCGATGTGTCAGACGGAAGAGCGAGTGAGATGTACGAAGTTTGCCAGACATTAAAAAACTGGAAGTATTGTAAACTTTTGGCCTTCGAAAAACACTATTTCTTTGTGAAATAATACAGTTCGACCTTTATAGCACGGTTTGCCAAAAAAACAGAATCGTAAGTCACAATACCAATATTAGCGTACCCATATTTATGGTAGGGGTGGCCCTTTACCCCCCAACTGCGTAATCGAGCACGATACTACGCAATAATACGCAACTGCGTAGTTAAGGATATACTTAATTTAAGGTAGGTCAATACCATCCCCAAGTATACCTAGTCGACCAAAAAGTTGCTTGACCACTTTTCAACCCTATTCCTTTGTAACACGGTCGAAAAGTCAAGCAATTACTTGATCGACTATACCTACACGTCTTTTTTTTTAATATAAAATAGGAAGGCAAACAAGCTAGTGGGTCACCTGATGGTAAGCGATTACCACCGACTTTAGACACCCGCAACACCAAGAAGATTGCAAATGCGTTGCCAACCTAGAGCGCTAAGATGGAATACCTCTTGTCACAGTAATTACACCGGCTATCTTGCTCTCAACACCCGAACACAACAGTACAAGCACTTAGCGGCAGGATTAGCGAGCAAGATGGTGGTAGCGATCCGGGCGGACCTTGCACAAGGTCCTACCACCCGCCTACTTCTTCTTCTTTGTCTGTTCTTTACACATTGCGGGTGGTAGGACCTTGTGCAAGGTCCGTCCGGATCGCTACCACCATCTTGCTCGCTAATCCTGCCGCTAAGCAACAGTGCTTGCACTGTTGTGTTCCGGCGTGGAGAGCAAGACAGCCGGTGTAATTACTGGCACAAGAGATATTCCATCTTAGCCCTCTGGGTTGGCAACGCATCTGCACTCTCTTTATTGTTGCAGGTGTCTATAGGCGGTGGTGATCACTTACCATCAGGTGACCCACTTGCTTGTTTGCCGTCCTATGTTGTATAAAAAAAAACAGCATAAAAGAAGGCCGTTTTTGGTTCCTTTCTGTCCTTATCTTCGGCTGCTTCCTCCTTCTAAACCAGGCACCGGATTTTGATACGGTTTCACATAATTAATAGATTCAGGCGTTACTTAGCGGAGGTCCATTTCAACAATGGAATGGAACTAATATTGTTAATATTGTTGTTGTTTGTTAATTTAGCTATAAGTGCACGCTTGTTGTTTGTCTCTCCTTGTAATTTTTGTGTAAAACTTTCCTAGGTTAGCTGGAAGAGATCCCTTACAGGGATAGGCTCGCCTTTGTACTATTTTATTTTAATTGTAATATTATGTACCGTGATTTATGTACAATAAAGTGTTTACTTACTTACTTACTTTACTTACTTACTAGACCTTTACTTACCTTGCAAGTTAGCATAATAATATTGTTTGTAAAATAATATAGGTTTACCATAACTATAAACAGCTAATACATTTATTATTTAAAACGCCACAAAGCAAAGTCGAGCGCGGTCACGACATATAGCACCGGATTGTTGTAACAGCCGGATTAAATAATATTTACATTGAAAAGCCGCATTATACTAACATATTCACGAAGCGAGCTTTAGAGCACAGAGTTTTACAACGGGTACACTTTGCTGAGAAAAACGCTCGATTTTACAAAAAAATGTTACCGTACTGCACTTATTTATTTATTCAATATTTATTTGAATTTTATTATTGCACAATACAAAAAAATAATGTACAAATGGCCGACTTAATGCTGTAAGGTTCAGAAGTGTCTAAGCAATTAATTGGTCGACTATACAAATAAACATTAAATATATCTCAAGTCAATCGTATCGCGATGTTTGACATTGATTAATAAAGAGTCTGTCAACTTGACAGTTATCACGGATGCTACTTCAGCCCCACTTAGCCGTAATGACTGGCTGTCGACCTCTAGATCAAAAGATATTGAGTTTTCATGACAACTGAAACGACATTTATATCTGATACTTGGAACTGAATAATACAAACATTTAAAACTTTTGTTATTGGATACTTTTGTTATTGGGACCTGGGGACCCAAAACAATACATCTTCTAGTCAATCTTAACTAGCGCCAGTTTGCTTATTTATTTACTAGCGGACGCGCGCGACTTCGTTCACGTAAAATTAGTAGCCTATGTCCGTCAGGAATAGTGTAGCTTTCTATAAGTGAAAGAATTTTGGAATCGGTTCAGTAGTTCCAGAGATTACCCCCCTACATACAAACAAACAAACAAACAAAGTTTACCTCTTTATTATATTAGTGTAGACTTATTTTATTTTTTACAAAATAGGACGGCAACCGAGCCCGCGGGTCACTGATGGTAAGTGATCACCACCGCCCATAGACACTCGCAACACCAAGGAGATTGCAGATGCGTAGCCAAACTCAGAGGGCTAAGATGGAGTACCTCTTGTAGGTATAAGTAATTTAAGTATGGACATTTCAACCGCCATCACTGTTCTTTAAGCGATATTGGCGATCGATATAAGCGATGTTATCAAGTTTTGATACAAACAGTTATTGATTCGAAGCTTTTGTTATTGTCAGAAATAAATGTCGATCATTATTTTTGTCGCCAATACTCCGGAGAGAACAATGACGGCGGTTTAACCGCCTATAAGCTGTCACTCTAAGGATCCAAATGAGCGGTTATTTATGAAGTGAACTAGCTGCTGTTACATAGTCTACGTGTGGGAACAGACTTGAATACGATTATCGCAGGACATTCTTCCCCGTATGGCTTAGAATCTGATAGAATTAATGGAATTCCTTATAGGATATTACGTCATGACATTATTCATGCCATTTCTAGGTTTCCCTGCTTTAATGATCGACCCTGGTCGGCCCTTCTATTGACAGGCCGAGGATGTTTTGTAAATGAAAGACTTAGAAATACATCTAAAAATGGCGACATTGATGTAATTTGCTTACAAAACTTAATTGGAATGTATCTTTATCTTCTTCACATAGTAAATATAAAACAAAGACGAAATCTATTCCTTTAATAATATGGCCTCATGTCTTCTTTGTTTTTGTATACATTACATCTTAATTGTACCCATCTAAATGAGAAAACTACAGAACTGTGTACAACGCAATGGCAGAATAGCCGGCCATAGTCTATTTGGAAGACTATGTCGGAGAACCTGAATAAAACTCTATGTGCCAATTGTCAAGTAAACAGCTCTGCGTTTTTTACGTTTGAAATTGGCGTCATATTTTTAGTTCTGCTATCCGACGCCTGTGTCGCTGCTAGTTAGAAAACTTAGAAGCACTTTATTCACTTACGATAAGATTCAAAGTTGAACCAATTGCTAAATATTGAAAGCCCCTGTCCACCTGCTTCACCCCGTCGTAGAGTGGTGACGCTAGGCTTGTAATCCGAACAAGTAAGCATATCTATTGTCTTCTTATATCGATGATTGTACTTTTGTCAAGCCGGGCGGGCTAGAGTAAAAAAATCTCTAAATGACAGTGAAAACTTTATGAAAATCCGTTGCGTGTGTAAGAAAGACTAACCGAGGAGGTTCTGTATTTTTGCATTTTTTTTGTTTATGTATGACCACGCATATATGTATGTATAACTTTTTACATAGTGATCCGGTTTTCATGATTCTTCTTTTTTACTTAAGTTAAACCTACTTAGTTTTTTTTTAAAGATTTTTACTTTATTTTCACGTTGTAATTCTATGAGAGTGGTACTGCCCCGGCCGAGCCGGCAACAACTGTTTGATAATAACTTCATTGGCATTTCAGTACATTTGTTGTTATTAAGATTCCCAGTGGGTTACTAATACACGATTGAAATGTTGGGTCGGTTGCCAACCAAGAAATTGCTTTCACAATTTACGCCGTATTACAAGGCGTTAAGGTTTCAAAGTGGTAAAGCTATACAAGCGCCGACCGTGACGCCCCACGCGTCGCCCGCAGAGATATTAATTTGATCTGTTATGGTCAATTAATATAATTAATTGTCTGTATTGGTTCGCTTGTTTTGTTAGAAAACTCAACTAAATAAACACACAGTTGTGTGTAAGAGGATTGTATGGTTGGTACATCCTCGAACTCCAGATCTTTGATGTAATTTGTATGGCACTTTTTTGGTAAAAAAAGGAAACGGTGATAAATTAAATTACGCGTGTACCGGCAGGTACACGCGTAGTCTGCGTTTCCACCAGAGATGTGCGAGGATGCGTAGCGAGGGATGTGTTTGTAACGAACCAATGAGCCGTTTCCGCCAGAGCTGTGCTGACCGAGACGAGGTAAATGAAGCAATTCTATTGGTTCTTACAAACACATGCCTCGCTACGCATCCTCGCATATCTCTGGTGGAAAAGAACAGTGCAAGCACTGCTGCTTAGCGCTGGGATTAGCAAGCAAGATGGTTGTAGCGATCCGGACGGACCTTGCACAAGGTCCTACAACCCGCCATAAATTTAAAATGTTCGTAATAATTTGAATAAGGTTGGATAAAACGCAATTCTCAGTCAAATCAAAAAAGTAAGCTTACTGTCAGCCTGTCGTTAATGACATCTCAGGGTATCTAAAATACCTACACCAGTTAGTTGCTCGGGAAGTCGAGTTTCTACTCCGGCGCCGGAGTCGCACGTGGGAAACGCTATGTCTGGCTTTTTGCTGTGTCCGACTTGTCGCAATCTCGTTTGAGAAGATATTTGAGAGATTTTTAATATTGCATTAACTTTATTACTGGGTGATTTCGACTAGCCTATATCTCGTTTCTTTAAAATGAGAAATGTTGTAAACGGGTGGTAGGATCTTGTGCAAGGTCCGTCCGGATCGCTACCACCATCTTGCTCGCTAAGCCGCAGTGCTTGCACTGTTGTGTCCCGGCGTGGAGAGCAAGACAACCGGTGTAATTACTGGTACAAGAGGTATTCTATCTTAGCCCTCTGGGTTGGCAACGCATCTGCAATCTCTTTGGTGTTGCGGGTGTCTATAGACGGTGGTGATTACTTACCATCAGGCGACCCACTTGCTTATTTGCCTTCCTATTTTATTTAAAAAAAAACAATCTTGTGCTTGAGTGTTTTTTGCAAAAGTACCATTTTAAAATAAATATCTTATTCACTCATTTTTTGTTGAGGTTTAAAGTTCCAAGGGCTCTGGTTACAAAATAAGAAATATAGTTAAACTTTAGCCATTAAAACTCTCCTCAATACTAACGGCTAATGAGAATGAGCTCAGATATGCGACTAATGCGATGCTGCAGCTAATTTCCCATCAGGAAATTAAAGTCTGTTGATGCCAGATTATACGCGGAGTGAAATATGCCCTGAGTTTCCAGATTAGGTCAGAACTGAGGGCAAACTAGGCTGGTCACTCGGGTTTTGTTAAACAGTAACATTTCGTAGTACTTTTTTTTAAGTTCTTTATTTTTGCTGATCGTAGTTCTTGCAAAGGGTACGGGCGGCTACGATCGCTTAAAAAATAACAATTTATTACAACACAGTAGTTAAAAGTAGGGATGCCATCCGTCCGGGTTTCCCCGGATTTGTCCTAGTTAAGAGGGCGTCGGAACGTCCGGGCGGGGCTTCATTTGTAGTCCGGGCTTAAAAATATAAAGTGTTGGGCCGCCCGCGACCGCACTGTGCCCGCACGCCGCGATCAACCGACATCACAGAATAAATAATAGTACAGAAACTTCCGTTTTACGACCCCGATTAAACGAATTTGTTAACAAAAAAGTTCGTATTACTTCATACACCATGCGCAAAGCGCCTTCCTGCACACGCTAGGTTTGCGCGGCATTTGTTTTCAATTATACTGACCCGGCGGGGGCGAGCGAGCGCGCGGCAAGCCGACAGCCTACTGCGATTTGCCTATGCCATAGGCAAGGCGGTCCATCGTACCTACAGTCGGAGTGGAACCCCCCTGCCGACATGTCCGGGTTCTGGGCTCTAAAATACGGGGTTTTCACGCGCCTTGTCCTGGTTGCCAAATTGTAGAGCTGGCAATCCTAGTTAAAAGGCATACCTATTTATCGTCGATCGGAGAGAACTCTATGCGTACACAGGAGTGGTTTCGTATACGCATAAGAACCACCACCGTCCACCACCAAAAAGCGGTTTGCCCTTTGACTATCGACAACTTTATGAGAAAATTGTGGGGTTGATTGTGATATGATTACTAATGGAGTGAGCGGCTAGCACGAGTGGCTATGACTAGTAGTAATGTGTATTTACCTTCTTCTTTCTTTACGTAATATAAAACAAAGTCGCTGTCTTTCTGTCTGTCCTTATATTCGTATTTTCGGCCACTTTACTCCCTTTAAACCACTTCACGGATTTTGATACGGTTTTTAAGAGGAGTGTGAACCCAGCGCTCTCCATACAAACGGCGATAACTTTTTCCACCCTCTAAACCTTAACCTATAGCCATGATTTTTTTGTATGTTGTCCTTACACCTTACACCCTAGAACTAGGTTTGTATGTTTTGATTTTTTAAATATTCTTAATAGTTTCAAAAATATTGACAGTTATTTGTTATGTATGTCATCATCATCATCATCATCATCTCAGCCACAAGAAGTCCACTGTTGGACATAGGCCTCCTCCATGGATTTCCAAAGTGGCCGGTTGGAAGCAGAATGCAACCAGCGCCTTCCTGCCACCTGTACGAGGTCATCGGACCATCTTGTGGTGTTATGTATGTAAAATGCAAAAATTGTCAAATCAATGAAAAATATTAAAAAAATCAAAACATGCAAACCTAGTTAGTTCCAAGGCATAATGACAACTTACCAAAAAATCATTGCCATAGGTTAAGGTTTAGAGGGTGGAAAACGTTATCGCCGTTTGTATGGGGAGCGCTTTTTTGGGTTGGGTTCACACTCCTCTTAATTGACATGAGAATTTTACAGGCAATTTTTATGTAAAATACATTGCACCCATGCAAAGTCGGGGCGGTTCACCAGTTTTTTTTTATAAATCTGGGGGCACGGCAGTGCCCCCGCCAAGTCGAGCAATAGATTTTTACTTGAAACGTTTTTTTGAAGACAGGAATGTTTGTAGAGGAAGCGAGAGAGGTATGCTAGGACCGGGACAAATGGAGTTCTGTGGTCTCTGCCTACCCCAAAAGGAAATAGACGTGAGCTTATACTAATAGCTTATAGGTAGCTTATTGTTTATCAGTTTTTTTACTTTTCTTTTTTTTTGCACCCATGTTTGTTACTTTCTTATTTATAGTGTGGTTGACTGGTAGAGAATGCCTACTGGCATTAAGTCCGCCAATTGTATTTGTTTTGTAAACTGTGCAATGAAACTTAAATATAAATAAATAATAGTTATAATTTTTACTTTAATAAATTCTGGGTAGGTACCGTTTCATTAAAGATATTTTGTGCCATGACCTACCCTAACGACGATATGCAGTGGCGCCATATGGCACCGAATAATTTTAATTTGGTCCCTCGTTCATCAGTCACGCTTGACGCCATTTTAATAACGTAATTATGGAACTCATTAACAAGATTAATTAACTGATTTCGTTCGTATTTCTTTTTTGATATGGAAAAGTAACATTTTGATCTCACTAAGATTTAGACTTTGTAATTGTTAATATGAAAGTGAATAATGCGATTGTTAAATAATTAATAGATTCAGGCGTTACTTTGCGGAGGTTCATATCAATAAACTGCATCAAATTACCTAGTGAATCCGCGAAACCAGTGCCGTGCGTAATGCGATTGCAGTGCGAATGTGGTAAAGCTGATATAGTTTACTTCAGACATATAGCTATGAGAAAAAAAGAGACTGAGATGAGTATGATGATGATAGCAGGTTAGAGATTTCTAACTTCGGAAGATCAAATCGTTTCGTTTGAGGTGGGAATTTTATTTTCGCAGTAACTTAATTTATCAAAATAATAATAATATAACCTTAACAATCTAAGCCATTTTAACAGTAAAGCGAGTTTCTTACGCGATTATGTTTTGATTTTGGAAGTTCGACTTTCACACATTGAATGTACTATTGTTTAAAATTGCCAGCTTGAACTTCCAAAAACAAGAGAAACTGCTTTAAGAAACAGTGTTTAATTAGGCACATTAAATAAAAATCTGAAATCCCGCCACATACGAAACGATCCACTTGAACTTAATACTCGGATTTTTTTAAAAAACTACTTCGTATAGTCGACCAAGTAATTGCTTGACCACTTTTGAACCTTATCCCTTTGTAATACGGTCGAAAAGTGGTCAAGCAATTTCTTGATCGTCTATACTATTAGCCTTAGAAGTACCTAAACAATTAAGATCCTTGTCGTAGTAACGTATAAAATGAGAGTTGCTCGAATTTGTCAAATTACGGGAACGACAAGGTACCAAAATTTTCAGCGACCTCTGAAGTTGACTGTGCCTTAATAAGTATACATGCTAAGGTCTGATTTCCATCAAAATATTAATAACTAGCGACCCGTCCCGGCTTCGCACGGGTACAATCAATTTTAAGACTCATTTTTCTACACCTTCGGTTACATTGTTCAAATTTTACCAAGGATCCCTAATTTTTTTCAAAATGAAATGTACCCTATGTCAAATTGGAAGAATGTAGCATTCTATTCGTGAAAGAATTTTTTAAATCGGCCCAGTACTTTTTGAGCCTATTCAACAAACATACAAACATACAAAAATAGGTACAAATCTTTCCTCTTTATAATATTAGTGTAGATGTAGATGTAGATTCATCATCTAAGCCTATGGGGACCTTTTTGCACCACCGAATGGGTCGCACGTGGTACCCTATTTGTACTGGGTCCATTGGGGTGCCAGGTTGCGTTCTGTCAATGAGTTTGGGTTATTTATTATGTTTAAAATAACAAATGGTTTGTTTTCGTGGGGGATTTCGGTGGGTTTGTTAGTTTTTGCACATGTGTGGTGTTAATTTAGGTAGCGAGGAAAAAGTGAATGGAAACTTGCAATTCGTTGTTTCTCGGAAATTTTATACATTAGGGCCAAAATCAGAATTAGATTCAAAAAATAACCTTAGCACGAGTTATGGCCAAAAACTAAATTTTGCCAGCATACCATTCGTTCAAGCGAACGGTCGTTTTCTTAAATGTCGGTCCTGATGATGCCTCGTATTAAGGCAAAACGCGCGTAGATTGCGTGGTGTAGTTGAGTTTGAGTGATGTATGTTGTTCTATGTGGAAGTGGCGGAGGGTGGGTGTTCCCAATAAATATGTCGTAATGACTGGTGTTTTGGAATGTAGCATGGCTGCTCTCGCATCTGCTGTGAGTTGCATCAAAGCGCTCCTTATTGCTGGATGTCTGTCTGTCTGAGTGCATACAGTATTAATATCATGTGCCAGAGAAGATATTTTCTATACTGCACCGATTGAAGAAATTTTAAGTTAATTAAAAATTGTAGCTAAAACAACACTTCTACAATACACTTGGTACAAATCTAAAATAGCTGATTTATTTTAATCTGTCTAGCTGTTTAGACAATAAGTTCAGCCAAATAGTCACAAATGTATGCATGTAGTCAACCAATATAATATATTTGACGACCGGATAGCCCATTGGTTAGTGACCCTGACTACAAAGCTTGAGGTTCCGGGTTCGATTCCCGGGAGAGGCAAATGATGAATACGAATACTTGTACCCCAGTCTTGGATGTTATTTGTATTTAAGTATATATTTATCTACATATAAGTGTGTATATCCGTTGTCCAGTACCCATAACACAGGCAGCTTCAGTTGCTTACTTTGGAACTAGGTCAATTGGCATTAATTGTCCCAAAAATATTTATTTATATATATTTAAAATCTTTATTTATTAAATAGAGGAACTCTGGGCCACTGTAATCACTGCGAGAATTCCCTTGCGTTTCATACATTATGGTCACCTTCAAAATTTGAAGGGTCGGCAAGCCCGTCAGGAAGTTGCAAGCATCTATAGGCGACGAAAATAGCTTACCATCAGGCTAGTATTATGCCTATTTGCCACCGACGTAGTATTGAACAAAAGTCAAGCCAGAGCTGGTTGAAATTAATAAGCTCCTTTCTTTGGGGCCAAAGTGGAAGAAGCCACACGGCAGTAAGTGATATTATTTATTTATAGCTCGTTGTTTGTACGTCTCACAAGATGTATAGTCGACTGAATAATTGCTTGACCACTTTTCAATCTTATCCCTTTGGAATACGGTCGACAAGCGGTCAAGCAATTACTTGGTTGACTTTACAGGCGATACAGGTTTTCACAGCCATTTGAAAAAAAATACGGAAGGTTTTTATATAGGTACACAATACGACATCGGAGCGGGTCACTAGTTAAACTTAAAGCGCTAATCTTATTTTAACTTTTTAGACATTTTTGTGTCAGTTTTGTTTCCAAATTTTTATATAAATATGGCCGACCAAGTAATTGCTTGACCACTTTTGAACCTTATCCCTTTGTAATACGGTCGAAAAGTCGTCAAGCAATTTCTTGGTCAACTATACATTGATAGTTAAAGTTGCACGCGTAAAAAAATAATCCCTCATCTTTCCTCTTCATTTATTAAGACATTAACTTAACAATCTCCTGAAGATTTAATATCAATCGCTAATCCGCATACAAGCCAGGGGTCTATCGGACCCGCTGGGGTTAACGAACCCCTTTGTGCATTATATGGGTTAAGAGCCCTTTGATTAGCTTCTCTATTATCCTCTCAATAGCTTTTAAGTAATTATACGCGTATAGGTATATGAGAAATTTAGACTAGGATTGATCTGTGACATAGTCTGTAAACGCCCGAACTGGATGGGATAGTTGTTTTCTATTGATCGGTGTGCTAAGCTAGAAATAATTAAAAGATAACTAAAGGAAAAAAGTCCAAGAAGGTTCTCACTTTTTGTGAGAACTTTCTGTAACTCTCTATCTCTATAATATGCCAGTGGAACCTTCTGAAAATTGCGAAACTTTCAAGAAAAAAATCCGACTGATGAACTCTTCGACCTGACTCCAGGCAAGTTTCATCACCGAACTACTCGACGGAAAAATAGGTTCCATCAGCACCACCTCGATACGTGGTAGTGCTCCACTATGCATTTTAAACTAGAGATGCCACGAATAGTGAATTGGCCGAATACCGAATACCGAATATTCGGCAACGCTGTCGGCCGAAGCGCCGAATATTCGGCCGCCGAATATTCGGCGCGAAGTACATGCTTGGTGGGGGCGCGTTAGCTGGAATAAGACAAGTCACAACCTGTTTTTCTCGTTGCGTCGCGTCACGGAGCGTTACAAGTGGTGGTCAGCAAACGAAAAACAATACCCGAACCTTTCGAAATTTGCAAAAGTTTATCTTTCTTCGCCTGGAAGTAGCGTTTATAGTGAGAGGTTATTTTCTGAGGCTGATAACGTTTACGATGAAAAGCGCAATCGTTTGCTACCAAAAAATGCTGAAAAGCTCGTTTTTATCCATCACAACTTACCACTGATTAATTTTAACTACTAAAATGTTGTAATTTGGAAATAAATACATAATTTTGAGTAAAACAACATGTCTCTTTTTACATGATTTGCTATTCGGTATTCGGCCGAATAGTACGCACTATTCGGCCGAATACCGAATAGCAAAAAAAGTGGCCGAATAGGCCGAATACCGAATAGTTGCCGAATATTCGTGGCATCTCTATTTTAAACGCTCTTTTTTGCTTCGGACGTTCAAAATCTGAAATGGGCTGGCGCCTGAGATTTCCATCTTGCTTCCACATAGCCTTCAAAAGGTGACTGTACCGCTTTCTGTAAGGCCGGCAACGCACTAGCAGTCCTAATGGTGCTGTAAGTGTCCATGGGCGGCGGTGATCACGTAACATCAGGTGAACCACTTGTCCGTTTGTCGACTTTAACATAAAAAAAATAAGGAAGATTTTTATGCATCATCATACATCCTGAGTGTACCCGCGCATATTAAATTGTTTGTGGAAGACCAAATTGGCGACGTCCTAAAGACAGGCAGAATTCAGTACCGCCGAGCATGTATGACGAGAGGAATGTGTGTGGAGGAAGCGAGGGAAGTATGCCAGGACCGGAGCAAATGGCGTTCTGTGGTCTCTGTCTACCCCAAAGGGAAATAGGCGTGAGCTTATAATAATAATAATAATATTGTGGATGACTGAAAAATCTGAACCACAATAAAATAATAATAAAAACTACCTCACGACGAGGCGGGCAACACGGTCGGTCGGTCGTAAAACATGAGATGACACCGCAAGTGTGTTGCCGACACGTGAGTGAAACACGTGCTCAATCGTGTCCACCATTATTTGTGTTATGCTATATTGTGACAAGGGCTACAAGCTGACATAAATCTCACACTTTAGTATGAAAAAGAGTTCATTAATGAGTAATGAATGACGAATTTAAGACCTGTAACTTTTATTAAACAGGAGCCAGTATCACTGTTCACTGAGAGTCATAGAAGAACTCACGAGACAACAATGACAGACTGGAGAGCAAGGCAGCAGGTGCAATTACTGGCACAAGAGGTATACCATCTTAGCCCTCTGGGTTGGTAACGCATCTGCACTCTCTTTGTTGTTGCAGGTGTCTATAGGCGGTGGTGATCACTTACTATCAGGTGACCCACTTGCTTGTTTGCCTTCCTATGTTGTATAAAAAAAAATGTCCGTTAACAACGACAATTCAGAGTACAATTGGGATCCTAATAAATATGCGAGACAATGTGTCAGACGCAGTTGTCAGGCGTAGTTTATTTGAGTCTATCTCTATCTGCGTCCCTTTCTTATGACATTAGTTTGACAGAGACGTAAGGAGGGATAAATTAAACTTGGCCAGTCATGTTAGAGCCACAGTGGCCCTAACATGACTGGCCAAGTTTAGTTTATCTCTATATGCGTCCCTTTCTTATGACACTAGTTAGACAGAGACTCAGGGAGGGTTTAAACTAAACCAGGGCTGTCATGTTAGGGCGGCTGGAAGTTATACTGATTTATTTTTTATCTCTTTGGTACGGTCCTTAATTAAAACAGAAAGCACCAGGGAAGTCGCAACAAAAGTCCGTAACCGTCAATTTTCAACTTTTAAAAATGCGTTTTCCATTTAACCGCCGGCTAAAGGGTTGAAGCCAATAATTCGGCTAGGCGGATAAAAAGCCGGGTAATCCGACACTAACCTTTCAGATTCAAATGAGAGCCTTTTATAAATCATTCGAGCCCGGATGAACCCTTTTCATTGGGGAGCGTCGGCAAAAAAAGACGAAAGAATATTCGTTCATTTTTTTGTACTAAACGGCATTCAGTTTCGCTTCGGTGATCTAGCTAAATGGTATGGCCTACCAACTCCAATTAAAGCAAAGGGTAGTGAGTTGATTTCATTCTAAGTCTTTTTACTCGAATGCCTAATTTATCATTATTAGTATGACGGACAACAAAAACAAATTTATTGCACACATTTGTAAAGCGATTTCATTAAAAGCCTTTATGGTGCTAGCTTGACGACCTAAGTTAAATCTTTCTCTCGCTGCGTCTCTGTTCAACTGGTGTCATAAGAAAGGGACGCAGATAGAGATAAACCAAACCTGGACAGTGTTACGGCCACTGAAGTTTATTTTATTTTCTATTCTTTAAAAAAAACTGCATAGTTATAAAGCATAAACTTTAAATGAAAACTTTTTCTACATAGTTTTTCACATAGAAATAGTATAGCATAGAGAGAGTAATAAAATTTAAAGCGATATTTTATTCAAATATAGAAGACGGTATATTCTAAACCTTCTCTTCAATTGACACCCAGTACATCATCAATAGACAAAATGGTTATCTTTGGTGCGCATTAGGGTGGTATAATCTACGTTTATCCTATTAATTTGCAGGTTTTATTATCTTGACGCACACCAAAGGTAACCATCATTTACCTACTGTAGCTATATCCATGCTTTAGTTCTTTAGTCACGCAAGCAAGAAAAAAATTGTTCGACGAGCAATTGTGTTTCAAACTTCTATCCATCCTCAGAAACTTTCGCGTTTATTATATCTTTTATCTACACATATATCATAAATGCTCTATAATGCGTTCAGAAACCGTAGGCAATGACCAGCATTATAACAATCAATATTATTATGAGAATTTTTCTAATTTGTTTCTATATTTGTTCAAATTCATTTTTTATTATATTATTTTAATGTGTACAGTTTATAGATATTCAACAGGTACCTAGCACTAGTAGCTAGTAGCAATGCAGGTCATTGCCCTATGGCTTCTGAACCCATCATAGAGTACTTATGCTATGTGTGTAGATAAAGTAATGTATGCAACTGTACATAATTAGGTCTTAAAACACTCGTGTGATCCTTTTATGAAACCACACTCGTGTTTTAAGACCCCTCATTATGCTACAGTTGCATAAAATACTATTATATCAAAATATTGGAACAAATTACCCCATTACTCTGCGAAACCTTGCATAGCTTTCGCGGAGTAGCAAGGTAATTTATTCCAATTTGTTGCGGAGTAGAATAAACAATTTTCATACTAGTTTAAACATTGTTTTTTGCTGCTATCGGTACTAGTAATTGTTCGGCGGTATCCACCGCAGTTCGGCACTCGCCCACAATAAACACTGGAACTCTATACCTATCTATTATTATATGAAATTTCTATAGTAAAGTAGGTACATGAGCATCCGATTTAGAGATTTAGGGATTATTATAAGCATTGTTCTATTGTTTTTGGTAAATTTAAACAGCGACGCTAGAGGGGATAATCTGATAGACATTTAAAAATATGAATTAACTAGCTGTGCCCGCGACTTTGCCCGCGTGGAATAGTGTCTTTGGGTAGCATTTTTAACTATTTAGGCTAGTTATTTTGCAAATAAGACCTATTTGCAGTGTTTCACTGCTAATAGCTTATTAAATTATTTAAGTATATACGCCCTCCTCCCCTCGCGTAAATGTTGCATCAGAATAACTCTAATATTTTGTCGCAAACTTATAAAACATTCACATATTCCTTAAATATTTCCATACAAACTTTCATCCCCTATTCTCTATTGTTATTTTACACAGGTGAGGGTGAAACTTCTACAAATGTTGAATGTCATATTTATTTATATCGAATCAACAGCGCTCTAGCTTCTTCTAGCGCTTTTAGCTCTAAAAATGACGATACTTCGGTACAACTTTTCATCCATATTAATAAAAACGGATCACTCACGTATTTTTAAGTCGAGAATTGCCCGACAAGTTTCGTACCAGTCCGTGGTCCTTAATCCTCCTTATAGTGTAGGTTGAGAGCCGTCTCCATCTGAACCATGCAACGGATTTTGATACGTTTTCACCGTAATTTAGATATTTTTTTACATCCCGATTGTACTCATGCGACGCCGGGGCGGGTCGCCAGTTTATTACATTCTGTGATAGTATTGACGGATTTTTTAAATTTTTTTTATGACATAGGAAGGCAAACAAGCAAGTGGGTCACCTGATGGTAAGTGATCACCACCAACCATAGACACCCGCAACACCAAGAAGATTGCAGATGCATTGCCAACCCAGAGGACTAAGATGGAATACCGCTTGTGCCAGGAATTACACCACTTGTCTTGCTCTCCACGCCAGAACACAACAGTGCAAGCACTGCTGCTTAGCGACAGGATTAGCGAGCAAGATGGTGGTAGCTATCCGGACGGACTAGCACAAAAACCTGAACTGAAATGAAACGTAAGAACGTTATAAATCAGTTAACCTGTCCAAACAACCCAAACCTACCGCACACAAAGCTGTATTTTTCACCAAAAAATAACAAAGTACAGTAATTAAAGAGACGTTCTCATTTACCAACGCCATCTGTGTTTCACCCTCGCAGTTAATTTGGTTCTTACGGGAGGGCGGTAAAAAACACCGACGCGTCAGTTTTTTGAGATGGTTAATTACCCTTAAAAATACCCGAGTGAGGGGAAGATTTCTGTAAAATGATGTATGGTTGTTTGAAATGCAGTTTGTATAAGTTACTGACGTTTTTATTATCAAACCGCGATTAGAATATAATTGGAGAGTAACGTCAGCACAATGTCATTTCATAGACTTGCATCAAGCTTCATTTCTAAATGTATAAAATGACACTAGACTGACGTTACTTTTTATACAACGCGGTTTGATAAAACCTGTATCATCCTAGAAATAGTATAGCATAGAAGGAGTTTTAAAGCAATTGATTCCATTAATATCGCTACTTGAACGAATGGCGTACTCCATGAATGGAGTACGCCATAATACGAACGGTCGTACGGGTCGATCTTGATGATGCCTCGTAAAGAGGCGAAACGCGCGTCGATCGTGTAGTTTTAGTGTTTAGTGGTGGTGTTGTGTAGTTGAGTTTGTGTGATATATGTTGTTTCGTGTGGAAGCGGAGGAGGGTGGGTTTTTGCATGAACATATATGTGTCGCACAGACGCAGCTATTTTGCACGAGCCCGGCACTGGTTTCGCGGAGTAGCAAGGTAATTTGTTCCAGTTTGTTGATATGGACCTCCGCAAAGTAACGCCTGAATCTATTAATTATCCATTAATATCAATATTATGGACTTCCTCAAAGTACCTTAGACGGCCCGATAGCCTAGTGGTGACCCTGACTGACTGACTATGAGCCTAGAGGTTTCGGGTTCGATTCCCAGGAAGGGCAAATGTTTGTATGATGAATATGAATATTTGTACCCGAGTCTTGGATGTGTTAAGTATTTAAGTATGTGTCTATCTATTTAAGTATGTATATCCGTTGTCTAGTACCCATAACACAAGGTTTACTTAGCTTGGGACTAGGTCAATTGGTGTGAATTGTCCTGAGATGTTCATTAGATGTTTGTTTACCTAGCGCCTGAATTTATAAACTATTTAAAAAGTTTTAAGTTTTGATTTCTAATAAGTAAATGAATTAATAAAAAGTCACACAATCAAGCCCCTAAATTAAAATAGCAATTATATCAAAATTCTCGCCTTAAACGAAGCGATTCACGAGACAATTTTTATCTCGCGTACTCACTTATACAATCTTAACACTTTAAATCGCCTTTTATCTATTTTCCAACAAAAAATTAACTAAATACTTTCAACACTTAAAAGTGACAAACAAAACCGCCATCCATTATCGCGACCTTTTTTTCTTTTTAAATGGTCTTGGATAAGTAAATGAAGTGCCAGTGTGAATGAGACACTTGTCTGTGGCGTGTCGAGTGATTAGCGATGCTGGCTGGTAAGAAAAGGTAGGCCATTTACAGTTTTAAAAAGTTTAGTGATTCTTTCTAAATTTAAAATTTATATTTTTTAATTTTCGTTCTTTTCAGAGGCCGTATAGTAGGTACCACAGAATGTGAGAAGGATGCAATGATGGAATCACGGAGCGATCGAGCAGGACAGACAGTGACGCAGCAGTTGACATGAGTGCAGAGGGGCAATTCTCGGTTCATGCAAGATTCATCTCGCACGAAAACAACTGTCAAATCCCTTGGTAATCTGTCATTTTTTGACGTATCTCGCATGTAAGATGCATCTCGCATTAACCGAGAATTGGGGTCCATTATCTACTCGCCAAAAAACGTAATTATTTGGCAAATTCTTTGTAAAAGTTTTATACCGTTTTGCTATAAATAAAGTAAAGTATGAAAATCAAGTTTTTCTGGAATAAATGTTTGGCACGCCACTAGATTCCGCTAAGGCAGATTTTTCGTTTATGGAAAAGAAAAAATAGTAGCAGTAAATGTGATGATAAGAAAAACGGTTTTGGTAAATTGACCCAACTAGACCGGCTAGCGTATGCGCTCCTTTCTCGCGTATCTCTCAGTACGTCTCTTTCCTACAAGGCTAGCTATAAGGACGAGTTGTGCAACGAGGTAAGTTGCAGTTAGTCGTCTTAACTATTCTTTTGATATATATCACACAGACTCAACTATATATAAACCACTACCACTTAACACGAAACCTTTTAAACTAACAAATGTTTTGTTCCTTTCATTCGAGAGTAAATGTCACAATGACAAATAAAGACATAACACCATGTTAACTAACATAAGTTTACGCAACGTTTATGAATAAGAGGGTAAAACTACACGGTCTACGCGCGTTTCGTTTCTATCATCATCATCATCATCATCATCATCATCATCTCAACCACAAGAAGTCCACTGTTGAACATAGGCCTCCCCCATGGATTTCCAAAGTGACCGGTTGAAAGCAGCATGCAACCAGCGCCTTCCTGCCACCTGTATGACGTCATCGGACCATCTTGTGGCTGGTCGTCCTACGCTGCGCTTGCCAATACGCGGCCGCTATTCGAGAACTTTTCGACCCCACCGGCCATCAGTTTCGTTTCTATACGAGGCATCATTCGGATCAAATAGTACGACAATTCTTCTTGAACGAATGGCATACATTTTACGGTTTCGCGGAGTAGCAAGGTAATGTTCCCCTTTGTTGATATGGACCTCCTCAAAGTAACGCCTTAAATTATTAATTATAGTGTCTCAGGTTAGTTAGTAACCAGTTACATTAATAAGTTAACCAGTTATCTTTAGCCCACATATCGGGATCATTAAATTATCATCACGTTATCAGTACCGCGGCCCTGGCGCCCCCATGCCGTGTGGTGAGGTCGTTAAGATATCTCAACGACGTGTTTTAAACTAATAAAACGAATTATCTTTGATGCTTTTTTTACGTTAAAACTATTTAGGTTGGCTCTCTATGTTTAAGACTGACTTGCATCTAACATGTGTTAAAGACAATTATGTACCCGCGCTTTCCATACAAACGGCGATACCGTTTTCCACCCTCTAAATCGTTGGAGCAATCGATATTCATCTCTATTCCCTGCCTTCTCTTTGACCACCTGAAGGCACAGTCACAGAATAAATAATAGTACAGAAACTTCTCTTTTACGACCGCGATTAAACGAATTCCAACTTTATTACCACGCTTAAAAAGTTCGCATTACTTCATACACGATGCGCTAGGGCTCGCGAGTCAAAAGGAGCACGCCGCCCGCGCCCGCCTTCCCCCGCTACTCCCGGCGACATGCTAGGGTTGCGCGACATTCGTTTTCAATTACACTGACACGGCGGGGGCGAGCGAGCAAGCGCGCGGCAAGCCGACAGTCTACTGCGATTTGCCTATGACATAGGCAAGGCGGTCGAGCGTACCTACAGCGTGGAGTGGAACACCTCTTGCACAGTACACTAAGGTAACTGTACTGTGCTGTGCTGAAGGCTGGGAATGGAGAAACATGAAGATGGCTTGAATGATGAGAAAGTGTAGCTCTAAGATTTAGAATATTCACAGATACAGTTGCCCACGGGTAGAGCAGTTTTTTTTTTTTTTATAAAATAGGAAGGCAAACAAGCAAGTGGGTCACCTGATGGTAAGTGATCACCACCACCTATAGATACCCGCAACACCAAAGAGATTGCAGATGCATTGGCAACCCAGAGGGCTAAGAAGGAATACCTCTTGTGCCAGTAATTACACCGGCTGTCTTGCTCTCCACACCGGAACATAACAGTGCAAGGACTCCTGCTTAGCGACAGGATAAGCGAGCAAGATGATAGCGATGTGGACGGACCTTGCACAAAAACCACCCGCAAAGTTAGTTAGTTTTTAGTTGCCCCTAAAGATAAACCTTTTGTGCAAGTTAGCTTAAAAGCCGTTGGTGAAAATGTGTATATATATACCTTTTCTATCAGCGTCACGTCAGGGGGGTTCCACTCCGCAATGTAGGTGCGCTCGCCGCATTACCTATGGCATAGGTTAATCGCAGTAGGTTGCCGGCTTGCCTCGCGCGCGCCCGCTCACTCTGTGTCGCGCGTTGTGACAGTATTATAGTAAGCAGCCCAACCCTAGCGGTACACCAGGGCATTGCGGGTGGAAGGCGGGCGCGGGCGGCGCCTTCCTTTTGACACATGCCGCCTGGCGAATGCTTATAAAGTAATACGAACTTTCTGTCTCTGATTATAAAGTTGGAATTCGTTTAATGGTGGTCGAAAAAGAGAAGTTTCTGTACGTTAGTACTATTATTTATTCTGTGGTCACGTTTTTTCCATGAAAATATGTTACCAATAACACTGTAGGGGTTACCTCGTGGGCTGTTAGGTGTCTGACAGGGCCTTCACCCTCGTATTGACGGGGGTAGGCAGAGGCAGAACTCTATTGAGTTATTGCCAAACTTTTCGACTTCGCCCTCTAATTGTTGTTCAGTTCCGAACGTGTTTTGTTTTGCGGCTTACCGCTTTTCTGCCTTAAAACTCAGTTTATATAAACAAGAATCTACAGTGTAATAATTTAAAGTGTTCTGTATTCAAGTGGTGGTGGTGTCCTAAATTTGTATGGCTGACATTATCAACTGCATTTACAATTACGTATGTAAATATGTTTATATGTATAGTCGACCAAGTAATTGCTTGACCACTTTTGAACTTTACCCCTTTGTAATACGGTCGAAAAGTGGTCAAGCAATTTCTTGGTCGACTATACGTGTATATTATTTTATTTATCTGTGTATGTTTGTGATAGTATACGTCTGTTCTAGATCTCTTTGTTGCCATGTTATTGCACCACCTGCTCTTGTCTGCTCTTTTTCACGTCTCTTTTTCTAACGCTTGTCTGGAAGAGATCGCTTTTGCGATAAGACCGCCTATTGAGTGCCTTATGTTATGTCTCTATATTGTACCTTTTTGTGTTTATTGGTGTTCAATAAAGAAAAAACACAGAACAATTCAAAAATTAACAGAATCCGTCAATAACAGTACCTATTTTGTTAAATTTTTTGTAACCGAAATTTTCTTTCGATTTTTATTTTAAATGTTTTTAACATTCGAATTATTAAATTAAAATTGTAATGACAACACAAAGAAAAATTAGGGCAATGGCAGGACTTGAACCTGCAACATCAGCCTTCCGTGCCTTGCGTTTTCCAGTTTCGCCACACTGCCGCTGCCCTACCCTGCGAATTTTTCAATGTGCTTCGTCTTACGGTCATTACATTATTGATTTTAAGGGTACAACTACCCTCGGTGTCATCAATATGAAACTTTTTAACAAGTTTCATATAGACATCTTTTTTAAACTGTCACAATAATGTATTGTGACACTTTAAAAAAATTATAGAGAATATTAAAGGAGTCCCGATACAAGGAACGTGTTTTTTTTCGGCGTATCTTTTGAACCCTAACAGATAGAGACTTGGAATATTCATAGTCGATTAATAACAACAAAAGATAGTTGTTGACAAGTTCTTTTAATTTTTGAATTAAAAAAGACCATAGATATTGTCAATTGGTGCTAGTTGTCCTAACACATTTATTAATTTAATGTTATTGACGATGTAATATGACAAATAGTACTTAATAAAATATTGTAAAACGCTATGTTTATTAACAGAAACTTAAAAAAAATAGCAGTAAGAGTTACAAAAAAAAAATCCTAATAGTAACATTTATGCAACAACGTTTCATAAAGACTGTATTTTATTTAAAAAATGCCATAATTAAAATAATCAGTAGATTAGACATGATTATGGACACAAAACGGTAGTAGAAGAAACATTCGGACAATCAATTTTCGATGAAACCACATGGACCCATTATAAAATGTGAACACCAAAATTTGAATTCGAATGCCCTAATCTGTTGGACCCATGGGTTGGACCACACGCGATCACCAACTATTATAATGTAATAATATGTAGGAACGCAAGTTTATGCCAACGCCATGTCATAAATTGAATGTCATAAATTGGGATGAAAGTTATTAAATATGCTAAGTATACAAATATGACAGTTCAGCATTAGATAACTTTTATTATTCAAATAGTAAGTGTGTTGTTGAGAATGTTGAAAATTTATTTATGTTTTTTAAGCAAGCGGTTCACCATTGTAAGTGATCATTACTGCTTCTAGACATTCGCAATATATAGGTACATATAAAGATACATCTCATACTCGAGATTTACAGAGTATGTGGGGACCTGGGATCAATTTCATAAACGCGACTAGTTAACAGTGACAATTCGGTATAGGTACGTTGCACTGTTGTGTTTTGGCATAGAGAGCAAGACAGCCGGTGGAATTACTGACATAAGAGGTGTACCATCTTAGTCCTCTGGGTTAGCAACGCATCTGCTAACTCCTTGGTATTTGATGTTTGTAGGGACACAGAATTGCTTAGTTTGCGATATGAGTAACATGCGCCCGCTATGCAATCTTGCACGCCAGCAGTCTCTCGCCGCTCATACCAGCAACATGTAAACAAAGTGAAATGAATGGAGTTATACTGGAAGTATGCCTTTAATGAAGAACCCAGAAATTATTGTTATAAGCTCATACCTGTTTCCCTTTGGGGTAGGCAGTGACCACGGAACGCCATTTGCTCCGGTCCTGGCATACTTCCCTCGCTTCCTCCACACATATTCCTCTCTTCATACATGCTCGGCGGTTCCGGGTACTTCTAATTCGGCCTGTTTTTAGGACGTCACCAATTTGGTCAACGAACGTACGTCGAGGCCGCCCTCTACCAACTCGGCCAGTCACATCACCCTTATAAATTTGCTTACATAATCGCCTTTCATCCATCCGTTCAACATGCCCAAGACCCAGAAGATGACCCCTAAAATATTTAAAAAAAAGTAAGCCGCGCCTGTTTAGGGACGCTTCAGACTGGCAATGCTAGGTAGGGTTGTACCCAAACGGCTTGCAATAACATCCATGTGATTACGTTGATGTTAATTTGCATGATGATTGGCCGAACCCAGCCCGGCACTGCGCATGCAAATGAAATCATTATTCATTTTTCATTTCGTTGCACGCGTGTTTTTTTAAAGTAACGCGGCCATTTTCTGACGTGTTTCCCGCCACAGCTTAGGTAAGAAACAGATCTTTCGCTACAAAACTCCGACGCCGCACCGTTTTGCGGCGACGTCGCCGCGCCGCAGACATGTGGCCAGGCCCATAGAGTGCCATCGGTTGTGTTTGTTCTGTGTGTGTCAATTTTATTGACATATTGTCAACTTTTTTACCTATCATAATATCTTAAGGGGGTTCGATTCCCATAGAAAATGTCGGTGCACCTTTTGAAGCTTCTAGGACATTAATTTGAACGGATTTTTTTGGAAATAGTTAGTTATGGATTAATTACTTACGTAAAACCAAACAAAGAGTTGCTTTACCGATCCTGAGCTGCAGTAGGATCCAGGAAATTATGATGCATTTTACCGTTGTGGGAGTACAACCGCAACCATGTGTGTGTGAAATCTTTAGATGGGTGCGTCAATTAGTGACAGTTAATATAGGTGAGTAAAAACCTATTGACAATTTCGACCAGTCACGTGACCACCTATTTAGTTCCGTGGTAACATTTACATGGGTAAAGATCGTGAAAGACCAAGTTCAAATCTCGTTGTATCTTTTTTTTTGTATTTCAAAATTTTCTTTTTTCAATGAGTTTTGCAAAGTAGGATATAGTCTTCCAAAGGAAATGATAAAACTATAATTTTTTTTTTTCTGATTTTGGATACAACGTAATATGACTCATTTTTATTACAATCTAAATGGAATAAACGTTCGTTTAACAAATAAAGAAACTGCCTTGAATAAAAGGATATGGACAAACTGCAGAAATATCTCAAAAAGGTAGAAATTTAAAGTTTACAACTATGTTAAATTTCATCCGGCTCACACGATTACTGTGGTACTTTTCCACAATAAATGACATGCTGATTCCTTCACAGGGATTGTCACATCTTTAAAATATTTACTGTGAAAAGGTTCCGTGCAGTGGTTCGCGGATCAAAACGGTGCAACTGTGCACTGTATCATACACGCAATGATACTATCCTTTATTTATTACAGAATAAAATTGCCCGCAGTATGGACTCTTATTTATTTCGTTTTACAATTATATTAGGTCGAGTGATAGGATTTTCTCCAACCTGAGAACTTTTTAATGAAACAAACCTTTTTATCAGATTCAGGCTGATATAAGGATAAAAATAAAAAATCTGTGGTCTATGACCTGCCAGAGGAAAAAAAATGTTCGATGACAAAGGGATTGTCTAAGCTATTGCGATGCTGTTACACTATTTACGTGAAAGAAAACCCAGAACAATTTGAACATTTTCCAGTTCTTGGTAAGTGATCTCAAAACCAGCAACCCTAAGATACATATTAATTTATTGCCAGTTTTTAGGTCCCGCCTCTCTCGCTTTCCAAATCAATCAATTAATCACTATTTAAAAAGTGGTAGCTCAAACTGACGTTTATACTGTGGAAGATGCCGAACGGCCCTTTGCGGGAAGCCACCTGCGTCGAATATCTGCCATGATTTCGTCTTACCTAGAGCCCCTAAACGTATAACTATGCAGCAATAAGAAGAAGCTTTTATGTTGGGGGCTTGGCGCCTTGTCTATGATAAAAGCCATCGTGTACAAAATTACAGAAAAGACAGGTGACCAGAGGCGAAGTTCGTTGCCATCACTGATCATTAACAGTGATCATAATTCATAGGTCTGAGGGCCTGGCCACATACGACGGCGTGTTGTATTGTACAGGCGCGAAAAAAAAAAATTGTGGGCGAACCCATTTCTTTCTATTATGGATCAGGATTGGAGTAATTTTAAGAGGAAATACGAGGTGTTGAAAATAAGTGAACACAAATTTTTCGAGTACTTTAGAATGTCTGTATCAAGATAAAATATATTGTAATCTCCTTGTATTCAAAAGCAACACGTATTTAGAGAACCTGTGGGACCTTTGAAAATGTTAGGATTAACTATAACTACTTTAGCTGAGTTTCTTGCGGCGTTTCTTCTCAGTAGTATCTTCGATTTTCTGAAGCGCTAGTAGATTCAGACATGTAAAAGAGCCTATATGGCCAACTTGCAAAATAAATTTTTCATTTTCATTTTCATAAGGTACGCGGTATAGCTGTACGAAATGAAAACATGTTTTACTCGATTGCCGCCAGAAGGGAGGGTTATATGTTTTTCGAGTGTAAGTGAGTATGTATGTATGTAAGTATGTATGTATGTATGTATGTCTTTTCTGTGCCATGCGCTGCACCCTAAACGGTTTGATGGATTTTGATTTGTGAGGTGTCGTTGGATTCGTCTTGATTGGAGGGGTGACTAAGCTATGTCAATATTAACCGGCTCACCTGGCAATTTGTCATCTACTACTGCTTTTAAGCTACAATATGCATACAAGTGTAAAACTGGCAAATGGCTTCCCTGGTGGTAAGTAATTCTCCTAAATGCTTCACCTGGTAATCTGTAATCTACTGCTGCTTCTAAGCTACAATGAGCATACAAGTGTAAAACAGGCAAGCGGCTTTCCTGGTGGTCAGTGATTGTCCTAAATGCTTTACCTAGTAATTTGTCATATACTACTGCTCTTAAGCTACAATGCGCTTACAAATGTAAAACAGGCAAGTGGCTCCCCTGGAGGTAAGTAGTTTTCGTAACCGCCTTACCTGCTAACTTGTTATCTACCACTGCTCCTAAGCTATAATGAGCTGCGGCACCTCGGCCGCTTGCTATAATTCGTCACATACAATTCTATACAATTAATCGGAGCGCGCAGAACGCAACGCCCCGGACGCACGCTTCGGGCGTCTGCTATGTTTAATCCTCCTCGTATTTCCTCTTAAAATTACTCCCATCCTGATTCATAATAGAAAGTAATGGGTTTGACCAGAACATTCTTTTTATTTGTCTTTTCGCGCCTGAATAACACGCCGTCGTGGTACAACGCGGCGCCCCACCGTGCACCCGCTCAGTACGGCACCGCGCGGTGTATTTCCACAGCGCGGACCGTAAATATGCACGGTAAAACGGCGCCGCGCCGTTTCACGGTAACGACTCCGCGCCGTGGACATGTGGCCAGGCCAGATTTCAGGTTTTAGTTATAGTATTATTTAAGTTGTTAGTTTACTTTTATTTCAAGTTTTTAGTTATTTTTCTGTTACTTATTTTTTAAATTTGCTTTTGTATTTAATGTTTCAAGTGTCAGATAATCTAATAATATTAAACTGTCATTTTAGATTTATAGCTTCGTTAATTGAAGGGAAAAAAGGAAGAGGAAGACCCAGAATGACATATTTTGAGCAAGTGGAAGAAAATTTTCGAACCGCGTCGTATTGGAACATCAAACGGCTGGCGGAGAAGAAAGAAGACTGGCGATTACTGACAGGACCTGATGATAAACGGTGAAGGGCGGGATGGTTTTTTTTTTGCAAGTTTTATTTATCTGTTTTGTCACAAAATTTACCTCATATTGGTATGAAAATAGTATTAAAGTATACAAACAAATCCCTTTTATATAAGACCCCACTAGACCATGTACCTACAAAGCTCTCAAATTATTAATGAAAAGAGTAATGTCGTATTTTTTAAACAGGTCACATGGAGTATCAAAAGAAATAAACACATTTGATTCAGGCTGATCCAAACAGTGTATTAAAAAGTATAAGCTTCTTCAGAAATTATTCGTTACGGACTTATCAAAAGAGCCTGTTGTATTTTGTATTGTACCTCGTACAAGGCGCTTCCTAAAATGACAACTTCCAGTTGTGACCCCTTCCTAAATACTATTATTTCATAAAATGACTTCCTGATATAAACATTTCCTGATTTGATCACTTTCCAAAATGAGCATTTCTCGGTGTAACCACTCCCAGTATTTCATAGCGCGACGTGACTTGACTACAAATCTACTAGTGACCCGCTGTTGCTTTGTTCCAATTTCATAGGTTTTCTCAGACTACAAAAGTATTATGATATGGTGCCTGCCTTACAGGTTGAATTTTTAAAACTGTTATCATTTTTGGGTGGCATACCAAAAAGTAAAAAGGAAAGTTATTGGTGCGATTCGTTCCGTCCGTCTGTCCATCCGTCTATCTGTCCATCTACCTGTCATAGCGACATATTTTAGTACATTACTAATGCTATATATTTGAAATGTTGAACAGATTATAAAATTTCCTTACTCAACCGTATTGCTAGTCAAAAAATTAAGAAACATACTTTCGGTTCATCTGAAAATGTGAAATGTATGTCTCTCGATGCTCTCATTTCCTTATAACACTAGTCAGATGGAGCCGCATGCATTTCGGCTAGTACGGAGAGATAAAATAGATTATGTTCAAAGAGAAATACCGTTTTAATAGTAGTAGTAGCTTAATCAATTGAGTATCATTAGCTGAGAAATGGTTTTTGTTGATGTTAAATATAAAATTTGCAGGTACTTCAAGGTCATAAATAAAAAAATAATATCATAAATCGGTCATATCGGGAAGTGACTACAAGTGTTCATATCGGGAAGTAGTCTCATAAGGAAGGGATCGCCTCAGAAAGTGGTCATATCTTGACCTGATCATATCGGAAAGCGGTCATATTAGGTGTGGTCTTCAAGCAAAATCATCTTGATTTGTCGTTTCAGAAAGTAATTAGTTTTAACAGAAAGGGTTAATTTTTTTAAAAAACTTTTTATAAAAAACGCCTAATTCTGGTACCAATATCGGAATTCTAGAACAGAATGGCCAATGTCACTAACCACTGGACTTCTGAAAGGCGAGATTTTAGCCTGTGGCAAAAAAAAGACTTAAAACAAAGTAGGATGGTCAGAATATTACCAATTAATAGGCTTACGTAGTCATCCATACTATATTATTAATGCGAAAGTCTGCCTGTCCGTCTGTCTATCTGTACGGCTTTCGCACTTAAACTACTGAGTCGATTCCGATAAATTTTTGTACAAAAATAGTTTCATACATAATAATACAGGGTACTTTTGACATGAAACGTCTTTAATTTGGACATGAGGGGCTCACAATGCAAAAACCATGTCTGAACGAAATATGTTATGATTAGATCGCTTATTACTTTAAAAATATTGCACATATGTAGACAATATTTTATTTAATCACATTTTTTCTTCACTTTGTTTTCTAGAACTATAACGTTATGTATCGTCAGTGACATACATTTATTTAGCTCATAATATTTTACTATCATGATTTATTTTAGATTTATAGCTTCGTTAATTGAAGGGATAAACGAGAGAGGAAGACCCAGATTTACGTAATTTGAGCAAGTGGAAGAGAAGTTTCGAAGCACGTGGTATTGGTATATCATACAGCTGGCGGAGAACAAAGAAGAGAGGCAATTACTGAGAGGACCGATGATAAACGGTGAAGGGCGGAATGGTATTTTTTTTGGAATGTTTAGCTACCTATTGTGTCGCACACTAGACCACATATTTGTATGAAAAATTGTTTTTAAAAGTGCAAACAATATCCTTTTAGATAAGACCCCACTCGAACGCATTAGTACTAGAGATTGCAAACCGGGCCCGCCCGGGCCCGGTGACCTTTTAGGCACCCACCGGGCCCGACCATTCTTACGGGGCCCGGTCACCGGACCTGGTAAGTAAACCGCGGCGCGCTGCGCGGGAGCGCCAACTCGTAGAATGTACGTTATTAGTTTTGTTTTTTTTTTACTATGTGTTCAAATAGACACTATAAGGAGTAAAGAGAAAGCTTGCTTGTTTAAACTTATAAAAATGAATAAATTACTGATACGAATGTTACCTTTCCGCCCATTAGTAAAAGTAATCAATTCTGTAATAAGTGTGATTTTGAGACTTGAGTGAGACTGATTATTGTGATAATTGTTCATAAGCCAGTTTGAAATAAACATCAACCTTGAATCATTATTTTTCCATTCATATACAGGGTGTAATCGTTAAGTGTAGCCAGGCGATTATTCAGTAAATTTAACAGATATCAGAAAACTTTAAGCTGATGTCGAATTTACATTACCCAATGAGTAAAATTACATTAATAACTTTTTTTAATAAAACCAGAAATATCCCAAATACTAACTTCAAACCCTCCCATACATTTAGTACGCCGTTCGTTGAAAGACAATATAAGGCCTAGTCATTTCACCATTATAAAATGATTCATGTTTTGTTTTAATACAGTTTATTTGCGTAAATAATGAATTTTAAGCACTTTTCTCTTACGACATTATTTGAGGCTGCGTGAGACTTACGGCCGCAAAGGAGAGTTTGAAGTAAATATTTGGGATATTTCTAGTTTTATTTAAAAAGTTATTAATGTAATTTTACTCATTGGGTAGCGTACTCTCGATATCAGATTAAAGTTTTCTGATATCTGTTACATTTACAGAATAATCGCCCGACTACACTTAACGATTACACCCTGTATAGAAAATTTTCATAAAATATTTGAAAGGTTTCATCACTAACACACAACCCGGCCGGGCCCGGCGGACCCGGCCGGGTTGGCGACGAATGCAACCGGGCCCGGCCGGGTTCAGAAACATACCGGATTGCATTCTCTAATTAGTACCTACTGTATGGTATTGTGGTTCGTATAAGGCACTTTCTTAAATGACTGCTGCCAGATGTGAACTCTTACCAAATGCAACAATTTTATAAAATGAAGTCCCGATATGAACATTTCTTGATTTGACCACTTTCCAAAATGAGCACTTATTGATAAAATCACTCCCAGTATTTCATAGCGTGACGTGACTTGACTACAAATCTAATAGCGACCCGCTGTTGCTTTGTTCCAATTTCATAGGTTTTTTTCAGACTACAAAAGTATTATGATATGGCGGTGTGCCTACCTTACTAGTTGAATTTTTAAAACCGTTATCATTTTTGGGTGTCATACCGAAAAGCAAAAAGGAAGCTTATTGGTACGACTCGATTCGTCCGTCCGTCCATCTGTCCATCTATCTGTCATAGCGGCATATTTTAGCACAGTACTAATGGTTTCTATTTAAAATGTGGAGCAGAAATTAATTTTTTTTTGTTACTCAACCTGATTGCTAGTAAAAAAATTATTATCGGTCATATCGGGAAGTGACTACAAGTGGTCATATTGGGGAGTTATAAGGAAGGGGTCTCCTCAGAAATTGGTCATATCTTGACGAGATCATATCGGAATGCGGTCATATTAGGTGTGCTCTTCAAGCAAAATGGTATCATCTTAATTGGTCGTTTCAGAAAGTTATAGAAAAGCGTTCGGATTAGGGGTAGTTTTAAGAGGAAACGGTTCTATCTCGAATGGGTAATTTTAGAAAGTAATCAGTTTGAATCGAAAGGGTTAAATTACTTAGTTTTTTATAAAAAAGCCCAATTCTGGCTGGTAGCAGTTCCTAAGTTCTAGTTCTAGATGTCCAATCTCATTGGCCCCTGAACAGCTGAAAGCCTGGATTATGGGCATGTGACAAATATTCTTGAACTGCAGAGCGGTCATGATATGGTCACTTTTGTGGTTACTAAGCACGGCGCCTATTTTAATACATTAACTATAACCACAGCAATTCCATGGGGATGAACACCGGCAAAATGCTTGGATATTTTTTCGGTACCAAGTAATTAGCTGTTTGTTGTTGTTGTTGTTAGCTTCGTAAGTGAACCAAAACAATATCACATTTTTGGTTGCCTCATTTAATTTAAAAAAATAAAAACGTAAAATGTCATAAAATGTTTTTATTTTTTACAATTATATGGCGCAACTAAAAAGTCTAATGTTATTTGGGGCACTAATTACTTTGTAATGTAAAAATATCCAAGCACTTTGCTGCAATTCATCCAGAGGAAATTGTTGGACAGATTCAAAAGAAATTATATACGAAAGACAGAATATCAACAGTTAAAAATCTAACATAAACATAACTAATATTATAAATGCGAAATTCCGTCTGTCTGTCTATTTGTCTGACCAGCTCTCACGCGTTACTGGCTTAGTCTATTTATATATTGACACCTGCGAATGGATGCAGGGTGACTTTTTCTTTTTAAAATGTTCAAGTTTTTTTAATTTCCCAATTTTATTTGTAAACTCGTTAATTTATTTCATTATTTGATCGCGCGATCGTTATAGAACCCAAGTAAATGTTGTTCTAAATAATAAAAATGTAACTTATCCATTTTATAAAAAATACGAGGACTACCCTAACACTCCACCGGTGCGTAGGTATGTCAATCTCAACAAATAGGCCTAGTTTCAGTACTGCTTTATTTATAAACTATGTCTATAGGCCTATTGAGCCTGAAATGAATTGATTCTATTCTATAATGGGGGTGGACATTGGGAAGTGGTCGTTTTGGGAAGTGGTGAATTTATTTTAGGAAGTGGTTATTAACTTTCATAATATAAAAAAATCAGTACCTACAGTTCTTTGCAACTTTAGCAACAAAGTGTCATGACTCCATTTTTGAAAACAGAATGTTGCATCTTTCACACTATAGTTGGTGTGTCACAAGACATAATAGCTAACTGCTACCTGACAAGTCAGGCAGCCAAGGCCTTCCAGAATGCCCGTGAGATTCCGCGTGACGTCGAAGGCGCATTCTATCTTATTCATGTATTCTGTGATATTATTCAACGATGGCTAGGCGTTTAGTTAGCTGTTGTCTTTGGGTTTCTATCAACGGTGCATCATACGTGTCTTAACTATTATTTTCCTTAGGATTATCATGTGTCTCAACAATAAAAATGCATTACATAATTACCACTTTTCTAGTTTTATTATCTCACAGACTCATAACAGCCCATCTTTTTCATTTCTCTCAAAAGCAGCGTGCCTAAACAAAGTGGCATTGTTGGCGTTGACGTTCTGGTAGAAATAACAACATTGTGCGGTTGACGCCAAAGACTGTTTACTGTTTTCCACCTTATTGCAATGGAATAAGTTATAAAGTGTTTGACGTCGACGGTGTAGTCAGCCAAATTGAACTCTGGGTCTCTAGAGAACTAGTAGCAATTAATGAAAGCAATATTATTAAGACATTTACTATGAAAAGTCATTTTGACATTTATTGGTAAAGGTTCTCAGAATCCACATTGATTGTCTGCACAGACTCGATGTAAGGGTGGCAAAAGCAAAATTTAAAAAATATTTTGATTAGACATACCTACATTCACGCTTCAACACCAATTGTATGTACCTTTCTTTGTTGAGGTTCAATCGGATTTATAAAATATCATATCATCCATCAGGGTCCATTTAACATACTCAAAAATATGAACGACCGCTCTTATAACAATGTATAATTAAAGCGTTGGTAAGTATATACTTTTACACATGACCGTATCAGAGATTCGCAAAATACTTAGTCCATATAAGACATTTTTCAACTACCGGCACTTTCACTCGCTCGCATTGAGTAGTGCGACACAGTAAGAGTATGAAAAAGCTCATAATCATAGGTCACAGGTTAGGTTACAATAACCCCAAGCTATATCAAGGCTCATGAGCTTTGGGGGCCATGGTCAGATAACCCAGTGCCCAGTAGCGGAGTTCCGTCGACCCCACCCTGAGGAACAGAACATCCTTGTGCTCCTACCAGCAGTAGCACTAGAAAATGCTCAAGAGTGGTTATCATTCGATAAACGCAAAGTAGAAGATTAACGTAGGCAGCCGGTATAAATATTTGTGGGAGATTCTGATATTTTGTGAGTTTAGTATTTGGAGAGTCAGGTATTTTGCGAAACTGGTATTCATGGACGTTTTCTGTGGGTAATCGTAACTCCACATGACTTTTTTTTATAAATAAATAAACTTCACTGTTTTGGTCGTACCCCGAATCTGGTATTCAGTGAAGCAAGTATTCTACTCAAGGGAGCTCCACCTCTGCCACGATGCTTCAGCTTATCAGCGAGTGGAGAAAGTTCGGCTTTTATGTAAGTATGGTAAGTCCTACCTACTACGGTCTGACGACGAGTGGAAGGCTCCTGTAAGTCTCTATTTTCCACTATACGTTTGGTTTTGCTTTGGTACAGGAACCTTCCGCTCAATAGTCGGGCTATTGCTAGCTCAGGAATCTATGCTAACTATATAAGTAAGGCTCTTCACAAAGACCAATTCTGTATCCAACGTCTTACCGCATCAGACCGTCGAAAATATTATCGGTCAAACCTATGGCAGTCAGCGAGATAAGTTTGGTGGTTATTCAGGTACAGGTACCTTCTATCAGGAACCATAATCCTTAGGATCAGTCCTTCGGTCGACTTATGGTAACCGACCCTGTAATGACATCAGTAGGTCACTAAAGCCAGCAATCATGAGGCACTGGTATTTTACAACAAAAAAGTTGTAAAGATTTCGAGTAAGGAGTACCTAGGTGTGATGTGTATGATTGATATCACCTAAAAACGTTACAAAGACTTTATCTGAGTTTAGCACCAAAGTCTTTCATGGTCACCAGTTTTTACTACGATAATCACAATCACACTTGTGGGCCTTTATATCTTAGACTTGAAAGCCTGAAATCATAAGAGATGGCTTTTCTGGTCTACACAAGTAAAACTAATAAAAGTTATGTATTTTAGTCATTCGTGTATTCAGGTATACAGAAATTAATAACACGATACAAATATTTTATATCAGTTTTATTGCAGTCTGAAAACGTACGCCAACTAGCTAGCTAACTGCCGCGAAAGATTGTCGCTAGCTGGCGCTGTATAGTTGCATGTGTGTGTGTGACGATAGTGTCTGTATACGCTCGTAAACAGATTCTGCATTTTTTCTCAGGACTGGCACAACAATACCTTCCAACTGTGAAGTCAAAAAATCAACCGTATTCAGATACCTACGGTAACAAAAAAATAATAAAAAAACAGCGATAGGTTACGAAAAATTACGAAAAAACCGTAATTTTTTTTACAGCGCCATCTAACGGGACTTTGTTTGAGAGCGACCCTAGTCGGTCCCCCTTAAGCAAAATAATAATTTTATTTCAGAATTGGAATGTTATATTTAGTTATGTACAGTCAATTAAAATGTAACGGTCGCTGTTTAGAGATTTGCTATGAATACTGTTATTTGTCATTTATTGTGAAAAGTTTCTACAGTGGCCCACAATTCAGATCGGTTCACTAAGTTACCTATCTATTTGTATACTCACTAGTAGTTGTCTTTTTTACCGATTGTTGTCAGAAGGGAGGGTTAAGTATGTTTTTTACTCAATACCGTAATTTCCCGTTAGGGTCAAAATGGCAAAGTGAATGTATTCTTTTTTTAAAGATTGCAATTTAGAAAGTAAGATTTAATATAGATTTTATTTTTATAGTGGTTCTTACATGTTTTACTTGCCCATGTTATGGTAGGAGATCATCATGTGGAAACCTGCATATTTATGTAACTGAAAGTGTACCCATTAACCTATCGGACTCATTTCCCTGTCACAGTAGTTTGGAGGTTAGAGGCGCTATGAGGATAAGGTAAAATTAAAATGAAAAATTTATTTGTAAGTAGGCCATATATGCTCTTTTACATGTCTGAATCTACTAGCGCTTCGGAAAATGGAAGATACTACTGAGAAGAAAAGCCGCAAGAAACTCAGTGTATCTTTAACAGCAAATCATCAAAGAGTGGAAGTGAACTTTCTACTGCTGTTAGTTCTGTACCCGCCGCCATGTTGTTTTCTGACATGACAGAGGTAATGGCAGCTAATTGGTCGCCTGTTCACGCGAACTGTATCATTATTGTTGTATTTTAATTACCTTTTTAGTTCGTATTTTTACCAAACTATAAAAGTAAGGTTAAGTTCATTTATTCAGACCAATGATGTTATAATGCATGGATAGTGTCATACTAAATGATAGCAGAAAAACGGTCCGACATGAGAACACAGGTTGACGCCAATGTTACAAATGCAAATTATTAGTTTACCATTTACAGTCATTGGATTTTCAATTTTACGTCTAACGGCATAAAATATTATTTTTTTAAGTTTCGTTGCAAATAGGTTTTGTTACAAAATAATTGTATTGACAGTAGCGTCAGACTGACAGCGCGAGCGATTGTCGACTTATTGTACTTTTTGTTCGACTTTTGAGGTCATTTTTTAAACGCTGACTAGAAGTCCATTATTTATAGGTCAGTGATTCAGACAGATCCATAAAAAAACATTAGTAATAATAATATGCTTATGACTAATTGACTATGTTAGTATTCATATTTTACAAGTGACAGGATTCTTAATTAAGTGTTGCATTATAAAGCACTCATTCACCAGCTATTGTGTATAAGGAAGTCGGTAAAGAAAAAAAGAACTATAATAAAAAAAAGTTTTTAGTGTTTTACAAGTATGGAATAACGAAATAATCAACGCTCTAAACACAAAATATTTTAGTTGGCATGGCATGACTTACTAACTAAGCCCCCAGTAGTGGCGTGTCGGGCCACGCATTTCGAGCGGAAAAATAAATTTTAATCTATCGTTGGGTCGGCTTGCAAAACCGGGACTATGTTGGCTTCGCTGGGGACACCGGAACAGACTGCCTGAAACCGGGACTGTCCCGCCCAAACTGGGACGTATGGTCACCTTAGTATGATCTTAGTATATGGTATTAGGTATGATCCCTACTTGCCTTGTGTTTGATGTACGGAGCCTAGAGGTACCCCAGAGGGGGTTTACTGGTAGGTACCTCAGTGAACCAACTTGGACAGGGGACACAAAACACAACAAAGTTAAGTATGAAAAAAAAATTGAAATATAAGCCAATGGAAAAAGAATGGTCACAATCCGATTAATAGTTTCGGAGAAATGCGTGGACAAGCATACATCCATACATAAATAAACCAATATTTTGTATATTTGTTTGTATGCTCTACCTAACATACTAACCTATTATACTTTTGTTGTAATGTATATGGATTAATTGACCTGTTTTTAGGGTTCCGTACCTCAAAAGGAAAAACGGATCCCTTTTAGGATCACTTTGTTGTCTGTCTGTCTGTCTGTCTGTCAAGACCATTTTTCTCAAGAACGAGTGGAGGTATTGAGTTGAAATTTATATCAAATACTCAAGTCTGCAGTCCCTTAGAGCCGTGAAAAAATCAAACTTCTAAATTAACGGAATCAAAAGATACGGCCGTTTATGCCGCACGCTTCATACATTCGCAAGGCACTCAAAAACCTATGGGGTACTTCCTGTTGACCTAGAACTATGAAATTTGGCAAGAAGCAAGGTCTCATAGCACAAATAAAACAATAATACCGAACACCGTAAATTTATAGTTAATACGCACAAAAAAATTTTTTTTGGTCTTACAAAGCAAAAATGCGACACTAGATGTTGTTGATGACGGAACCCTCGGTGCGCGAGTCCGACTCGCACTTAGCCGTTTTTTTTAAATTTCATCACCAAATCAAAATATATGTGAACATAATTGCCGCTCCAATGATTGTACATGCCATGCAGACTAATTAACATACGATACATCTGGCCACTAACAAAAAATAGTTGCTAAAAATTAAAAAGTAAAATGCAATCCATTCCAAAAGCGCAAACATTTTCAAATTTGGAATTTGAACGCGGCGTGTGGGCTGGTGGCACTGCGCTAACTATTCCGCGCCAGTTAAGCTAATCCGCCGGATAGCTCGGGTGACACGGGCATTGTTCTAACAGAATAGATAATTCACGTTGACACGTGGTCGGATTAACCGAGTGCGGTGTCGCTGGGCCGTTTCGAAATTCAAACTGAATGCAATTCGAGATCGAAACAACATGGCGTATACTCATTATACGGTTAGGAAACAAGAAGAAGGCCCTTGCCAAACACGCTATATTTAACTGTATGCTTTGCATATACGTATGAATTTGCTTTGGTGAGCCCAATACTTGTTGTTCAACTATAGGTACAGTAGGGGAAACATATTCACGTACCATCTTAGAACCCTATGGTAATAACGCGACGCGTTAAACGCCAGGCTATGTCATACAAATGTCTTGCGTGTGTTTCTTCGACTAGGTTCTACGGTGATACGTGTTTCAATTTCCTTGACTGTACCTAGTTTGATAAATTGAAACAAATTACATGGCTATTCTGCAAAATTACCTATATTTTTCAAGCAAAACCCCGCCCTCCTCCGCTTTGGGGCCGTTCAAGTATTACGTAAGGAGATTTACTACAATTATTTACCCCCCTTCCCCCTCGTCAGCAAAAGTAATCAAAGCTCTTAACCCCCCCCCCCCTCATGCTTACGTAAACATTGGTATATTAATTTTTCTTTTAATGTATTGTTTTTTATTGATTCATGAGCAGCAGATATAATTCTAGAAATAAGAAAATTAAAAAGTGCTCCTCAATATTGTATGTCTGCTCACTTTAACCGATTTTGGAATGCATACGTCGTTCTCATCTCATTGAACCATTCAACATCTTGGTGCTCTAAATTTTGAATAATGCACATCAGTTCCATATGTGTAAAAAAGTAAATAACTACTGCTGACGTAATCACCATCTAGACCCCCCCACCCCCCATGTCATCAAAAATAAGCACAGCTAGGACCCCCCCCCCCCACCCCACCCCCCTATACTGCTTACGTAATACTTGAACGGCTCCTTTCACATGAAACACATCACACTGACAAAATGGTGGTGGTTAATAGTTAAATCTATGTGATATACTAAAGTACAACAGAACTATGCTTTGGTTCGTAGCCAATACACGACATATATTTTTAATTTTTTACTAAAAAAAGTTTGTCAACAATCTTGTAGAAATAACAAGCAAAATGTTTATCAACGGTGAAATATTGCTCTTAACATTTCACCAGGCGAATTTCGCTTAGCATTTTATGCGACTTTAAAAACGCTGTTAGCTCTAAAATGGTGTTAAATTGCGACACAATGAGCGTTAAATGCCTCGTTGGCCTTTTTTTAATTGAAAAATGTACTTTAAAAAGAACATTGACACTTTTTTCGCTGTTTGAAGTCTGTTTCAGTGTTGACAGGGTGGTTCCACTCCGCACTGTAGGTACGCTCGGTCGCCTTGCCTACAGACTAGGCAAATTGCAGTAGGTTGGCGGCTCGCCGCGCGCTTGCTCGTTCGCCCTTGCTGTATCAATGTAGATGAAAGGTTTTGTTGCACATTGCATTACAAATACTTAATAATAATGTTAAAATCTATACTTAAAGTATTAGAATCCTAATTAAAACATTACCATTAGAGGCTAAGCTTTACTTCCGTTGGTAATTATATGGTATTCACTGAGCCGTGTTCCTACATATACTGGTAGATAACTACCAGCCGTTTAATTTTTACAGATTTCCCATAAAAAATAATGTCAAAAATTAACTGATGGTATAGTCGACTAAGAAATTGCTTGACCACTTTTCGACCGTATAACAAAGGTATAAGGTTCAAAAATGATCAAGCAATTACTTGGTCGACTATACATAAAACGATTCGTGTTTGAATACAGAAACGCAGCATTAAGTATCAAACCACACTAAGCCCAAACTTTACTTCCAACATTAACCAAATTCAAAGAAAAACTACAAAAAAAGTTCGCATTAATGGTAAGTAGAAAGAAGTAAGGGCAGGCCGTAAAACCGAGATATCTTGGCCCTCGTAAAAGAAGTCTATTAAAAAGTTAGAGAAGGGTTCTTCCCATCCGGACCCGCGTCTTCAGTTGAGGTTATTTCTTTATGTTTTAAGTTTCGCAAATCGAGAGGCCAGAGGGGAAGATCCTTGTCGGCGTCATAACAAATATGAAGACAGCTTCATCACTTGTACCGAAATTAAAAAAATAAATATATTTTATGTACCTAAAAGAAATTTACTTTCATCCACTGCTTTACTTTTACTTTACTTTTAATACACTTTTAGGTTTTAAATGAAATAACTTTGTCATTTTAAAAATCAAAGTTACAAGTTACTCTCTTTTTTATTGTCACATTGTTATAATTTTTTTCCTCAATTCTATTTATCTGTCATGTTAAGTCCTCACCATAGATATAATTATGTAAATAGCTTTGTAAATTTATTTAAAAAAGAAGAAAAAAGTCACACAGTAAAAGTACCTACTCTAGATGAAATACTATTGTTAGCTTTAACATGAAATAAATAAATCACTCAAAGTCAAAATCAGAACAAATTTATTTAAGCAAATTCACACAATAAAATGATAATAAATGATTCTAAAATCAAACAGCACGGCCGACAAGCCCAGTCTATGCTTTCCCAGTTCTTCAGCGAAAAAGGAAAGGCGATTGATAGCTGCTGCTCCTTTTATAAACTACTCGTACTGGAACTGGCCGTCGTGGTTGGATACGACGTCACGTCTTATTGTCGATAACTTCATTCTGGGTCGCCATAGTAAATTCTGTGCTTAGGTTTATTTGTCCGTAATGAAATCGGAAGCGTTGCACTCTGTACAATCTACCAAAGTGATGTATCTACAAATATTTTAAATTTATGAATCTGTGACAATTCATTTCAAGTTTTTCTACGCGACTAAAACTATTTTTGTAGACGTCCTCAAGGAGTTTGAGACGAAATGAGATTTCTTTGCGAACTGAATTAAATCTAGAAATCTCAATAAACCGCAAAGTTTCAATCCTTTTTGCAATTATGCGCTAACATGACCGCTGAATTATAATTTATCGCTATGTGCGTCCTTGTCTTTTGCCACTAGTTAGAAAGCTGCAGCGAGTGATAAATTTAACTTAGGAGGGCATATTAGGGCCGCGTCTGATACATTTTGTGTGTGTAGGTAGGTAAGATGTGCAATACATATTTACTGTCGTGTAGCGCTACGTGCTACACTCGTAGCTTGTAGCAGCATTTTCCGCTTTGTAGCAAAAAAAATGATTTTTCTTTTCCGTTTTAATCTACTTTCTACGCAGTTGGGCTTTGATTTTTTTTTTATTTACTTTTTTGTAATAAGTACACTTTATCTTTATAATGTACTATTTTAACTAATTAAATGTCCATAATATAATGTACTATTTTAACTAATGAACTCTCCATAATTAGGTATTTCGAAGCAATTTTGCAAAGTTAGCCGTGGACCCTATTTCCGTTACAAGCTGACTAAACAGTAATGTTGTTGGACTATCGATAGTCAGATTATCGATAGGCCTATCGATAGTATTTTAAATCCAACGCTGTTCATCATCATCATCATCAGCCCATGTTCGTCCACTGCTGGACATAGGCCTCTCCCATGGCACGCCACTGAGCACGATCCCCGGCCACTCTCATCCAGCTCTTGCCAGCCGCCCTGCTAACGCTATTGATAGGCCTCAATACTATCGGTAATATTATTATTAGATATGTGAGTATTCTAAAAGGTTTTTTTTAATATAAAATTGGAAAGCAAACAAGCAAGTGGGTCACCTAATGGTGAGTGTTTACCAACGCCCTTAGATACCCGCAACACCAACGAGATTGTAGATGCGTTGCCAACCCGTAGGGCTAAGATGGAATACCTCTTGTGCCAGTAATTACACCGGCTGTCTTGCTCTCCACGCCGGAACAACCGAATAAGCATTTATGCTTAGCGGTTGGATTAGAGAGCACGATGGACGGTAAGATTTTACTTTTTATTTTTAAAATAGGTCATGATACTACTACGCTACACTATTATATTATACTTCATGAAGCAGGAATTTTGGCCGAAGGGAGTCGCTTTTTGTCGTTTTCGCGGACGGTTGCTGGACACCCCGAAACTAGGTCACACGTCGCCGAAGTAACGTGTTAATTTTAATGTTTTTGTTTTATAAATATGTATGTTAGTCTTTAAGTTCCAATTTTTGACATAATGTATTGACAGTCTGTCGCTGTGCGCGCACGCGAGCGGTACTGAGCGCGAGTTACGTTGTTATTATTAAATAACAATGTCTAATACGGTGAAATGTGGGTCGTGTAATGTCGTGATAAACGAGCTATTGGCTTTTATAAGTAACAAGTTGCATCTCCTGGACGAGCAAAGCTTAAGGCGCATCTGTGTTACTGCGTTTTCGGATGGCGAAATCGTTGCTGCGAAACGGTTGTTATTTGAATCTGTGTCAAAGTCGAGCGAACTGAAAAAACGCAAGAGCGATGGGAAGTCGGATCTCGATGTGGGTGATATTATAGGGCTGATGAAGGACTGTCGCGTGGATGATATCCCAATTTTTGTCGCGAAAGACCTACACAAATTACCTCCAGTATTATTTAACCATTTGGACGCGACCAAAATACTAAAAGACCTGGCCGAACTACGAATGATTGTAAGCGAGTCGGCCTCTAAGAATGAATTGGATATGGTTAAATGTGAGCTCGACAATCTTAAAAAAGCGTCGTTGGTTAATAATTATACAGAAAATGTTAACTTCAAGCGAGGAGCCTGCGTAGTTGATAGTCTCGACTGTCACAGTGGACCTATGGGCCTGCAGTTTATATCGACGGAGGCCGAGTTGTCTACACATACAGAGAATACGTCTAAATATGAAAATTCTAATAATGGTGACCAAATGAGTAATACAAAGGCATACAAAGTGGGTCGTTATACGTCTTGTGTTGCGCCGAACGTTGAAGTACCCACATCAGCTGGTAGCGAGTGCGCGGGCAGCGCGGGCGAGGGGAGTGCGACGGCCGCCGCTGCTGAGAGCATGACTCACGCCGCGCCCGAACGTATGCCTGCGCACGAGACTGTTGCAGGTGTGGGACACACTGACGCGGCGGTCGTCGTGCAACATAAGGTGTCATATTCGGATATAGCGCAGGGTGGTACTTTTAAATCTCCGGGCCCCAATGATGAGTGGGTCACCGCTCAGAGGAAAAGACTCAAGAATAGATTTATAGGTCAACAAGGAAAAGCAATAGTATCTTCAGATACAAAATTTCGAGCAGCTGACATTAAAGTCCCTCTATACATCTATAATGTTTCGAAGGAGGTGTCCGTGTGTGACATAGTTGGTTATATAAAAGGTCAAACTAACATAACAGTTACGCTGGATAAAATGACTATGAAAATGGAAAAAGATTACGACGCTTACAAAGTGTTCGTGCCGAAACACAAGGTCGGTATGTTTTTGAGGGATGATTTTTGGCCGGACGGTATTGCATATCGCCGATTTGTGAATTTTAAGAAAGACTGAAGCTTAATATTATAATTGATAATACCTGCTCATCATGGCTGTTAACACAAATATAATAAGTTTTAATTGTAGGAACATAATGAGATCGGTGGAATGTGTGCGTAACCTGTGTCACACTGCAGGAATTATCGCCCTGCAAGAAACCTGGTTGATGGAGCATGACATCTCTTTTCTAAGTACCATAAATGAGGAATTTGCATTTACGGGAAAGTCAGCAATTGACTCGTCAGTGCAGATACTTCGAGGCAGACCCCACGGCGGTGTTGCGTTGCTGTGGAAGAAGGCGTTGTTTCCGTGTGTCTCGGTCATACAGTGCAACAGTGTGCGGCTAGCGGCTATTAAACTTGCCCTCGACGAGCGGCCGGTGATTGTGATGTCGGTGTATATGCCCACCGACTCAGCGGATCATCTGAGTGAATTCACTGAGTGTTTGGCTGAAATATATTCTATTATAGAAAGTAATGATGCGGAGTCGGTTTTTGTGCTCGGGGACTTCAACGCCCACCCGGGTGAGTCGTTTTGTTTGGAACTTATGAATTTTTGTAATGAACAATCTTTAACTTGTGTGGATTTAGACCTTTTACCAAGTGACACGTACACGTACGTTAGTGACGTCCACGGCTGCAGGCGCTGGCTCGACCACTGCGTGGTGACGAACGCGGCGAGGGCCACCGTCGTTTGCGCGTCTGTGTTGTATAACGTTTATTGGTCCGACCACTATCCATTGTTGTTGGAATGTGACTTTAATTTAGTTAGAGCGAAAGTTATGCCACGTAATAATTTTAGTTGTAATAAAGTAATTTGGGGTGAGCGTGATGCGAGTCAAATAGATAAGTTCAATGAAGTTTGTTCCAGCAGGTTTAGGGATGTTCATTTGCCATCAGAATTTACTGGGTGTGCTGATCGGATGTGTAATAACACTGAGCATAAACAGAGCATAACGGATTTGTATGTTTGCATAGTGAATATTCTTAAACTGGCTGCTGAGAAGTCTCACCGGGAGGTCAGGCGCGGGAGGCATAGGTACATCCCGGGCTGGAACTTGCATGTCGCCGATGCGCACCGGGAGGCGCGGTTCTGGTTTCAATGGTGGGTAGCATATGGAAGACCTGCTGCTGGATATGTCTATGATAATATGTCAGAGTCTAAAAAGATTTTCAAATCCAAATTAAAATATTGCCAAAACCACGAGCAGACTATTAAAATGGATATAATTGCTAAAAACCATTCCAGAAAGAACTTCGGAAAATTTTGGAAAAGTACTGCGAAATTAAACCCTAGGACCAGCCTTCCGGTGAGCGTGGGCGGTTGGCATGATCCAGCAGATATCGCGGATGCTTTCCGGCGGCATTTTGAAGTGGAATCTCCATTCCCGTCGTCTGGGAGGCTCGGTGCTGAGACTGAGATTGGGTACCCATCCATTAGATTTACTGCTAAGCAAGTTGCTAGTAAAATAAATAGAATGCAAAGAGGGAAGTCACCGGGACATGACGGCCTCAGCATCGAGCATCTCAAGTATGCCGGTGGTCATCTCCCGAGGGTACTATCCTTATTATTTAACCTATGTATCAGTCATAGCTACTTACCCGACAAGCTCATGTTTGCCACAGTGGTGCCTATTTTGAAAAATAAAACAGGGGACGCCTCTGACATGTCCAATTACAGGCCGATATCGCTAGCCACGGTTGTAGTGAAGGTGTTGGACAGTTTGCTTGATGACATACTAGGGAATAATGTTCAGCTTAACGATGCCCAATTCGGTTTCAGGCCAGGTCTATCTACCGAGAGCGCAATTCTGTGTCTCAAGCAGACTGTACAATATTATACATCTCGTGAAACGCCGATATTTGCCTGTTTCTTGGACTTGTCAAAGGCTTTTGACAGGGTGTCGTATGACCTATTGTGGCAAAAACTCAGTGACAATAAATCTGTTCCGCAAGAGGTTACCGCTTTGTTCAGGCACTGGTATAATAGTCAAAGAAATAGTGTGAGGTGGGCTGGCGCTCTCTCTGATTCTTATGTATTGCAGTGCGGGGTTAGGCAGGGGGGTCTGAGCTCGCCTAAGCTGTTCAACCTTTACGTGAACGGCCTGATCGAGGAGCTCAGCAGTTCTCATGTCGGATGTCACATAGAAGGGGTTTGTGTAAACAATTTAAGCTACGCAGACGATATGGTGCTGCTGAGCCCCTCGATGGGGGGGTTAATAAAGATGTTACGCATTTGTGAGGCATACGCGGAGACACACGGACTTAGGTACAATGCTTCTAAAAGTGAAGTTATGCAATTTAAAGCGGGTAATAAAGCCTACCGAATGGAACAGGTCACACTTTGTGGTACGCCTCTAAAGAGAGTTGACAAGTTCAAGTACTTGGGCCACTGGGTAACTGAGACGATGTCGGACGTCGAGGACATCGAGCGTGAGCGCCGCGCGCTGTGCGTCCGCTGTAACATGTTGGCCCGCAGATTCGCTCGCTGTAGTGGGGAAGTCAAGCTAACTTTATTTAAGGCTTTTTGCCAAACCTTCTACACGTGCGGCCTGTGGAGTAACTTTACTCGGCGGGCTTACGGCGCGTTGTGCGTTCAATATAATGACGCGTTCAGGATGTTGTTCGGGTTGCCACGGTATTGTAGTGCGTCGACAATGTTCGCGGAGGCGCATACAGACTGCTTTTTTACCATCATGAGGAAACGATGTGCGTCTCTCCTCAATCGCAGTCGTGGCAGCTCGAATAGTATCCTGAGCATGCTAGCCCACCGCTGGGACTCGCCGCTTCTGTTGCGTTATGTGCAACTGCACGCCCCTGTAATGCCGGTGCCCAGGCGCCTTTAATTTAATTTAAGTTTAGTATCATTATAAAATACTAACCATAGCTTTAAGTTTGTAACCTCTAACACTATGGACTTAAAGTCCGAAATAAATGATTTGAATTTGAATTTGAATTTGAATTTAAGGTATTTTTTCTATGGGCCTATGCAGCCTGAAATAAATGGTTTCTATTCTATTCTATTAACATTATCGATAGTTCGATATATTGCCCCAACACTACTAGGCAGGGCGATGGCAACGCCGACAGCAACGTTTGCTCACAGAAGAGGACTTTGCAAACATCCTGTACCTCGTCACTGTTGGTTTATAGTTAACGGAATACGTTAATTACTGTCTATTTAGTGTTAAGTTTTAATTAAATGCAACGACAACACTGAGAAAAATCTTTGACGTTTGAGAGGACTCGAACCAGCTTCGGTGGCGTGCTACGCTCTAATGCTGATTTAACGGAGCAGAACATTGAGGCAAAGTGCTGGAACAGAAGAGGAGAGTGATTTTAAGCGGAACAGCGACGAGCTCGACGCTGGGGCAGCGCCCTGTCTTGCTCTAGCGCGAGTGAGCGAGATAGGGTGCCTCGACGTCGAGTCCGACGCTGTTGTGCTTAGAGAATAACAGTGCTGTTAGGAAGACAGTTGGCTATTAAATATAGATTAATCAACTAGTACATACAGCGAGCAGCACTGTGCTGCTCACTGCACTGGGCAGTGCAGTGCAGTCGTTAACATGGGTGCACCATGACAGTCGTTCGAAAAAGGTGGTGGCGAAAGCCAACTGTCCCGAAAATAGAACGGCTGCCTATTATCTGCCCTGCTTAAATTGCTGTCTTAACAGTACTGCATTTTGCATTACATTCTTAATTTGAAGGTACACCTCGTGGATTTTTATTTATTAAAAAATATTTTGAATGTTCCACATCCACATTAAAAAGTCCCGTTGATATCAAGAATTTTGTGTATAAACAACGAAAGTTTTAAAATAATTAATATAAATAAATAAAAAAAAATTGTTGAGAACGCTTTTACCTATGTAAATGATAGTAATTTAAATTGAAACAAAATTTTACCATTTCCAATCATTTTCTTTAAATCTTAGTCAGTGAAATTCTGGCAAACTTAATATTGCCACCTGAAAAATAAATTTTCAAAGCACTGTTACGCAGATACGCTACAATCCACAGCAAATACAAAGTTTGTAAAAATGACACCTACCTCCAAAAGGACAGTAGGGCTTTGTACGCTCCAAAATAAAATAACACCTAAAGTTATGGTACGTCAGGTTGAAATTTGATTACCAAAAACAGATCTTACAATCTATTTAATTAGAGCGTAAGCTCGCAATAAAACCGACATCTCGGCTATAAACTCAATACCACGATAAAAACTTTACGGTTCAGACAAAAGTCTACTTTAAAACAAGGTCTCAACACCTGTTACGTGTGCACGTAGTCTTCAGGGTATCTCTACTAAAATAAGGTGGGCATTTGAACGAAATAAACTCCCACTAATCGTAAAACTGGTGAAATTGCCCGAATCAGCTGAGCTGTGCATCTAGCAGAAACCTCGACACGCGTTTACTCGTCACGTAACTCAGTGTGTCTTGCTCTAACCAGCCCAGTAGGAAAGAGACACACTTGAGTTACGTAGCGAGTTAACGTGTCGAGAAGGTTCGTGCTATGCGCTGGTGAAATATTCATAGGTCTTCCGATTACGAGGTTTTTTAATGCCTTTGCGACATATGTTGGGAAGTTTAATCCTACGCAGGGAAATAAAAAACGTTTATTAAAAAAAACTCATAAAGTTGAAAAAGCCGTTCTAGTTATGATTTTATTACCCAGAAGGGCAATTCTCATGTCAGAGATGAAGACACAGTAGTGATGTCAATAAAAGTTTAAAACTGTTACCCGACTACGGTAAAAAGTATAAAATAAGTTATCTTTTCTTCTTTTTTTTTCTTTTTCTTTTTTCTTTTAAGTCTTCTGGCAGTGTCCCATTAATAGTGTAATAATTCAAATCCAATGCCTTGGTCGTGCGTCAACTACAACTATCAAGTATAGCAAATACGCCTTCCTTTTGGCTTTGCCGTAGTCGGGTAAAAAGAGCTGTCGGCTCCATATAAAATTTAAAATTTTTGACACATCTCGAGTGTAAGATGAGTCTTGATGAACGCAAGACAGCGGGTGTAATTACTGGCACGAGAGGTATTCCATCTTAGCCCTCTAGGTTGGCAACGCATCTGTAATCTCCTTGGTATTGCGGGTGTCTATAGGTGGTGGTGGTCACTTACCATTAGGTGTCCCACTTGCTGGTTTGCCTTCCTATATTATAAAAAAAAACGCTAGAATTGGGGGCCTGAATGGAAACCGTCTGTCCGCAACCGGTTTTATACGGTTTTCACTGTTATTTAGAGATTTTTTTCCAAAAATGTTTTGATGTAAATAAGTACATACATCCTAATTGTATTGTAATTGTATTATTTTTACTTTAAAAATGTACTTGCACCACCTGTGGCCCGTTTCACGAAGTTACAAGTTACAATTTTACAAGTCGAAATCGGCAACATTGGTCATCATTGTGATTCATCATCATCATTTGACTTGTAATATTGTAACTTGTTGCTTAGTGAAACGGGCCACTGCTCAACATTGTAATTTTTTAGTGTCTTGAAGAGATCGCTTTTAAGCGATAAAACCGCCAATTGTTTACTTTGTAAATTGTTTTTTAATGAAAATTTGTTAACTATTTTCCATGTGGTTTTCAATAAAGAGTATTTGTTTATTTGTCTTGTACCCGTACGAAACCGGGCCGGGTTCCTAGTTCCATATACTTGGTATTGAGAAGTTAATGTCACAAGATATTTCTTTAGTAGTAGTAAAAAGTCCCCAGGCCAGTTGGGATTAGGGTGGCAATTGTCCTGTATTCTAAAGGACGTCGCGTTTTTCAGCTATAATTTTTGCCGCGTCCTGTATTTTAATATCACAAATACAGGAACCATAAACGCGTTGTCCTGTAGTTTTTGACGTGACAACGTCTTATAAATTGGTTTGCCGGGTGACACTTCAAGAAACTGCGTTACGCTCCGCTCACGTTATGCGCTCACAATGAGAGCGAGTGAGAGGCACGCGTCCCTTCCACTCGGGCATGGTTAGCCCGCCTAAGAGCGAGAGAGACAGACATAAAAAGTGAAAGGCACGCGTCCCTTCCTCTCGAGCACAGTTAGCCCGCCTAAGAGCGAGAGAGACAGAGCGAGAGAGAGAGAGTGAGAGAGATAGGCATACACACCGGTTCATGTCTTGCGCTTCTAACATTAATTTATACAAAGAATCTCGCACTGAATTTCATATTAACAAAATTTTATTTTTACCTCAACAAAATCACTCAGATAGGAACAAGTTAAGTTGTAGTAAACGCTGTTTCATTGTACGCAAATGTATTGCAAGTTATTGTATGTATATTTGTATATAAATACGTATGTATGTGTAAAGGTAAAAATAAAATTTTGTTAATATGAAATTCAGTGCGAGATTCTTTGTATAAATTAATGTTTTATTTTAAATATAATTCTTTGTATAAATAAATGTTTTAAATTGTTACTATTAATTCATCCTTCTTCCTACTATACGAATGAATATTCACATTAAAATTATTTTACCACTCAAAGTCGTTGTCACGTAAAACTTTCGCCCGTATACCGACTTTACAGGCAACCAGTTTTTCATGAATGTAATTTTAGATCATATGTCCTGTAAAATGAGCTCACAGGGTTGGTCGCCCTAGTTGGGATGCACTTAAACTAAATTTAATCCCACCAACATCTATCAAAGTCAGTTTAATAATATTAATAAATCAAAGAACACAATTAAATCACGAAATAATTGAACGAATGCTTCGGACAATCTTGATCCGCTGTTTATTTTCAGCTTGACAAATTGTAAACATGTGATGTTGCGGTGAAACTATGAATTCCGGTGAACACTAAAAAGCTACAAAAACTTAACTTGTGAAGCATTTAGGCGCCGACTGAAAATCCGTTTTTATTACATGTTATATAATTTTTAATTTTCAATGTTTAGTTATTAATATTTTTTTCTTTTTTTTTATATGGAGACGAAATTCATGTTGCCGTTCTAATTTTAATTTTATTTAAACTTGCACAAAAAATACAAAATGTACAAAAGGCGGACTTAATGCCTTAAGGCATTCTCTGCCAGTCAACCTTTGGGCATAAACAGAAAGGTTGTGGGCGGTGCGGATAGAGAACGAGTAATAGAAACACAATGACAAAATGCTACTACATACATACAAAGCCTACATAATACAATACATAGATATATAGATATACACAAATTTATATGTATACTATACATAAACTACATAAATAAATATACATAAAATCTGTCCAGAAGTAAGCTAAAAGGAGTTCTGCTTAGTGAGATGCAGAAGAACTAACTTTTTGTAAGAGAGTTTGTTAGGGGCTTGTTTAGTTTGTTAATTTTGTTATAGTTTAAGTGTTTAATACTTTTTATAAGTTCCGGTTAACTCTCTAACTGCTAAAGTAAGTTTGTAATCGTACTTATAATTTATTTTTACGTGATGTATCAGATTTATTCCTTTACTACTTGCCTTTTTTCAATTTTCTGTGTAATTTCCAAATTCGAGTACTTGTCTATCTTGTCTACTATCAAAGTTTTACTGCAACGTAAGTAACGCATCAGAAGTTCTAGCATTCATCTGCAGAGAAATGTGTTTATCTTGCATCACGCTCCTTCATTACATCCATCATTCTTTAATGATAACTTGATGCGTTTCCGGTTATTTTTAAATCTTATTACAGTAACACTTTGTGGTGGTGTGATACCCAAGGTTACCCCAGTCGAGCCGCGCCATTAGTAACCAGCTATTGGCTACAGTGTTGCTCTACCATTAAAAACATTGATTGATTGTCTATATTAGAATAGGTAGTATAAGCATGTATAATATGCTTAGACTTATAATATTAAAGACTGTGGTCGAGCGTGTCACTGAAAAGGACAGCAAATGCATGTAATTAGCACAGATCATGACGATCCGTCATTGAAAAAACCGGCACGCGATAAGGGACAAAAATATACTCTTTTTTTCTTTTTCAATTTCATATTTACCATCATATTAAAGATGTCCAATATTCTTTAGTACTTATTCTTGGTTATTCTAGTCTAGGCTTTGCTTAAAAGGTAAATCTTGAAAATTTTGATTTCTTTGGCGCATTTTTTATGTGTAAATGTTTCACAAAAATGCGTCAAGGAAATGAATATTTTCAAGATTTATCCACATTCTTTTTAGTAAATATTACCAAAAGATGCCAAAAAATGCGCCAGGGGAATCAAATATTTTCAATATTGTCCCTAAGGATTTATGTATTTCTCAAAAATAGACCCACTGATTAAAAAATCTTAATCCGCGAACAACAAAATCCAATATGGCCGCACAATAGAAGTTCAGTTGCTTTACAAAGGCGTTCAAACCATTCAGCCGTTCGTTCGCTGAATTATTTTCCGATATTTATTGCGAGTGGGATTTCAATTAAATTTAAAAGCCGCTAAATAAAACGTCACAGCGAATGCAAATGGCCGCGGCCATTTTAGGGACCGGCGTGATTTGTGGGGTCGAATTAGTTTTGCTTTTGAGTTTAACTTGCAAAATTCAATTTTTTTTATACAACATAGTAAGGCAAACAAGCAGGTGGGTCACCTGATGGTAAGTGATCACCACCGCCTATAGACACCTGCAACAACAAAGAGAGTGCAGATGCGTTGCCAACCCAGAGGGCTAAGATGAAATACCTCTCGTGCCAGTAATTACACCGGCTGTCTTGCTCTCCACGCCGGAACACAACAGTGCAAGCACTGCTGCTTAGCGGCAGGATTAGCGAGCAAGATGGTGGTAGCGATCCGGACGGACCTTGCACAAGGTCCTACCACCCGCAATCGTGTAGTTTGTGGAATTACCGAAGATGTGTATCAATTGGTCATGGAATGTGTCCGGACGAAACCTATTAGAGACGGGTTGTTTGCGCAATTGGGGTTTGTTCCTTCAATGTTCCTTCAGTCTATTTTATCTGAACCAACTAGCGATGCAGCTAGAAGTTTGTACAAATGTTTGATAAAGTAGTTTTTTTTAGTTGTGTTGTGAATTTTTAATTTGTTTTTGTATATATTTGTATTGTTTTCTAACGGGGCTGACATATGCAGCTTTGATCAAAGCCCCTAAATAAATAAAGATTTAAAAAAACAAAAAAAACTTGCAAAATTCGAGCCATGGTGTTTTTTAACCCCAAGCACAAAGCGGGATGTTATAATAATGTATGACAATTATGGCCCATAGGACGAAGTGTTGGTAGGCCTCCCAAAAGGTGGACCGACAATCTGGTGAGGATCGCCGCAAAATTTGAGAGGTCAGGGCCCCTATTCTGGGTTCATGCGAGATTAATCTCGCACGAGAATAACTGTCAAATCCCAAGGAAATCTGTCATTTTTGACGTATGTGGCATGCGAGATAGCGTCTCGCATAACCCGAGAATTGGGGTCCAGGTCAAAAACTTGAGAAACAATTAAAAGAATATGTATTTTGCTGCAGTTATCTGTATTTTGTCTGTTACACGGAACCTTGTAACAATATTTAAAAGTTCACTCAAATTTAAATTCCGAATAGTTTTTTAGATTTCTATCTGTGATTTATGTTGACAGTTTTGAATGTTTTAAACATGTACAGTCAAGGAATAAAATTTCCAACCCACCTAAGGTTCAATATCGTATAGCAAACTGTCACCATAAGAGCTAACTAGAGCAAGACGTTAGTTTGACATATCGACCTTAAAGCATTGCGAATGTCAGACGACATTTCAACGAAATGGGTAGGGAATTAAATTCTTTGACTGTACGAATAAGTTGGATTTCCCTATGAATTATTTCCTGTCTCTATTATTGGTTGGAACACAGAATACGTGAATAAGGTTAGAATGTCTTTCTGCTGTAAATTTTATAGAGACCCGTGTGGTTAATTCAACTTGCTTATATGCTTTTAAATTATGTAAGAGGTTTGGTATTCTACTGTGAACTTATGTGTGGAATATTGTCTTACTAATTCTGTTATTCTAAATATCATAAATGCGAAAGTAATAAATATTTGGTTTTTTGTTTCTCAGTCACGTATTAATGGCTGGACGGATTTAGATGAAATTTGACTGACAGATAGATCATGACCTGGATTACTAACATAGGATACTTTTTACGTCATAAAAAATACCTGTAAAAAACCATACTTAAAAGAGAACAAAAATAAAAATAGCGATACGAGTATATTTTCTTACTCTATGTTTTCTTTTTAAATTTAAAGTCGTAGAACCACACTATAACTAGATACTAGCAGGGGGGTTCCACTCCGCAGTGTAGGTGCGCTCGCCGCATTACCTATGGCATAGGTTAATCGCAGTAGGTTGCCGGCTTGACGCGCGCGCCCGCTCACTCTGTGTCGCTTTGTGATAGTATTACAGTAAGCAGCCCAACCCTAGCGGTGTGCCAGAGCTTTGCGGGTGGAAGGTGCGGGCGGCGCCTTCCTTTTGACGCATGCCGCTTAGGGAATGTTTATGAAGTAATACGAACTTTTTGTGCCTTGATCATAAAGTTGGAATTCGTTTAATGGTGGTCGAAAAAGAGAAGTTTCTGTAAGTTAGTACTATTATTTATTCTGTGATACTAGTTGCTGTACAAATAGGTCAGGTCAACTGCGGTAGTACCACGCTCCTACTCACGGGGGGGGGGGGGGGAACCTAAAGGCTAGCAACGGATCAGTGATTCTCCTGGGTCACTGGTTCCTATGTTCGGTGATTACTTCCAAGCAAATAGCCCGGATGCTCGTAGTAAAAAATAATTTAAAGTTACTTTACGTCAAGACAGACACACAGACATACAAGAAGCTATAGATTACAAAGAACAATGCGGCGGTCCTCGCCGGCGAACTATTCAGCGTGGAATGGCACGCGAAGCACGCCGGAGGGCGATCCAGTTTCGTTCGAGATATTCGGAATAAACGCATATTTTATGAAAAACTTTTTCACACGACGGTGACTAGAGGGATTTCATCGCAAGGTGTGGAGTTCGAGTCCTGGCGGATGCTAAGTAGAAGTAGCTGAACTAGGGTTACCACCCGTACTCTAAAATAGAGTATTGCCCTCTTTTTCACGTAGGCGTACTTTATAATCTACGACACCAATAAAGTACGCTAAAATACTCTACGTAAAACTGATTGTTCATGGCTCGTTACGGACTCATAATGGAAAATAAATACTCTTTTTTTATGATGTGTACTTACTTTATTTTTGTTCTAACTAAATGAAAAATACTTTATTCACCCTAAAAAAAGGTGACAACCCTAAGCTGAACACACAGAGACACTCAAAGAGAGTAAAAGGATCTACACAAGCTGTAGATCAGATTCTGCGGGCAACTTACTGGCGACATAGTAAAATTCTCAACAGAATAAAACATTAAAAATTTAATTTAAAAAAAATGTTTTTCTCTCAACTAGACAAGTAACTTACAGATACGTTAATCGTATGAAATGCATGAGACGGGATTCAATTTCATACAATTTATTGCATTTTTATCGAACAGCGAAAGCTTTGGAATTTACGACCAATATCGACAAATATAAATCAATCACACGTCTGATTGAATGCGACAGGTTTGCTCAATAGTTGTTTTTAAGAATTTTCTGAGGGAATTCTTAGGACAACCACACACATCACGATATCCCACAGTACAACGATAGATGTTATATGCATTATAGACTAGGAGGTCACGACAAATTTGGCAACGATCACCAATATGGCTGATCGGAAGCTCACAAGATAAAGGGCAACTCCGTGATGCCAAATATGTCGGTCTGCCTGCGCTAAGTGGTTGCGTTATCGAAATATGGCGCCTGCAAAACCAGTTATTGTGCCCAAAAAAAAAACGATAAGTAAAATGGCTGAATAAAGTACAGAAAGGAAGTACCGGTTGCACTCATGTGAATTCTGCTAAAACTGAACAAATATTTGGTTGCGTTTCGAAGTTCAGCTCGTTTAAAGACCCTTGATCGTTGCCAAAAAAAAACGATAACGGAAATGGCTGAATATGAAGTGGTATAAAGTATCAGTATGTACGAGCTTAATGCACCAAAACTGAAAAAATCTTTGGTCGCGTTTCGTAGTTATGAAGCGGTCTAGGTTACAATATCTCATACATTGTTGGAGTATTTTTTCAAAAGCATTGGATAAATCAAGTTCAAACATATTTTTGGGGAATAAGCACAGTGTCAAAAACATCCTCCTACACTTCTTTAGCAAACCTACCCTCCTCCGGTTAGGGGTAAGTAAGATCTGGTATCCAAATGGAAGACAAATTCTTTCTCACCTGCTGAATCTTATCAGTTTCTGGGGGCCTAGCACGCTAGCTTTTATCGATGACATAAAGCATTTATCCCGTTCTAAGCAGTATGCGTGTGCAAAAGGGACGAATGTTTTATGTCAGCGATAAACGCTAGTGTGCTAGAGGGGCTGGATCCTATTCATTTCTTTTTCATCCACATCGACATTTAACGAAAAACAACCCTTAAACTTAACAGTTGTAGTTACGTTCTAATGAACGTAACGACATCATTACATAATTGCTACCGTCAAATCGAGGTTTGATGATAATAATTATAAAAAGGCTTCGTTTATAGTTCTAAAGTGAGTTTATTTTTCAAATGCTGCGTTTCTTTTGATTTATGATGATGATGATGGATTTGCAACTAGTTTCATCCCCAAAGCTTTGAGCCCTTTTCAGATCTCGTGTTTAGTGGCAGACTGATATAATAATAGCCTATGTACGAGTATGACGAAACATTAAAAAAATGCATACTACAGCTTAAATTCAATAATAGACATAAAACACCCTGCCAATCTGTTAAATATAAACTGATTTTATTTGATCCTTACGTCTAATATTCCTGTTATCAATAAAGAAACTTCTAAAAGTATAAACAAGCTCCATTTGTTGGCGTATCATCGGTATCTTACCTGCCGCTCAACGACGCCACTTCGCATCGCGTTGCAAAAGCGCCACTGTGCGCTTAACGGGAAAGACACAAACTATTCCGGTAAAATGTATACATGCGTGCCTCGCAACCAGCGGATACAGATTATTGTGCATTCCTATAGATAAGTAGCACACAATGATATAAATAACGCATACAATAGCACAGAGTAAACAGTGTCTTTCTCAGCTTGAGCGTCAACAATTACCGAAATTTTCCGAACAGTTAGCTTAATAGTAAATGGCTTTTGTACACCTGATTTGAAATTAATGAAAACCAAACGCAAGTTAAACCGTCACTTAAACGTCTAACCTGTCTAAAAATTCTGTGAACGGCACTGAACATCAAAGCAAGACTAGAGGTGACATTTCAAAAAGGAAAAGCTTCGGTAGATGAGGAAGGACTTGTCTTCTATTTGGATACCAGATCTTAGTTACCCCTAACCGGAGGAGGGTAGGTTTGCTAAAGAAGTGTAGGAGGATGTTTTTGACACTGTGCTTATTCCCCAAAAATATGTTTGAACTTGATTTATCCGATGCTTTTGAAAAAATACTCCAACAATGTATGAGATATTGTAACCTAGACCGCTTCATAACTACGAAACGCGACCAAAGATTTTTTCAGTTTTGGTGCATTAAGCTCGTACATACTGATACTTTATACCACGTCATATTCAGCCATTTCCGTTATCGTTTTCTCTTGGCAACGATCAAGGGTCTTTAAACGAGCTGAACTTCGAAACGCGACCAAATATTTGTTCAGTTTTAGCAGAATTCACATGAGTGCAACCGGTACTTCCTTTCTGTACTTTATTCAGCCATTTTACTTATCGTTTTTTTTTGGGAACAATAACTGGTTTTGCAGGCGCCATATTTCGATAACGCAACCACTTAGCGCAGGCAGACCGACATATTTGGCATCACGGAGTTGCCCTTTATCTTGTGAGCTTCCGATCAGCCATATTGGTGATCGTTGCCAAATTTGTCGTGACCTCCCGTAATATTAGTAATGATTGGTTTCCGAATTAGTGCCAATGGATCTAGTCTACAATAAATATGTAGCCAGAGCAGTTTAACATACTCTTATGCTAGTTTAACACGAAGGCAGAACGGTAGAACAGCAGAACTCATAACACGCACCATAACAAAAATTTTGTTTTTCTTGTGTCATCATCATTCGAATCATCTCAGCCACAAAAGTCCACTGTTGAACTTCCTCCATGGATTTCCAAAGTGACCGGTTGGAAGCGGCATGCAACCAGCGCCTTTCTGCCACCTGTATGAGGTCATCGGACCATCTTGTGGCTGATCGTCCTACTCTGCGCCTGCCAATACGCAGCCGTCATTCGAGAACTTTTCGATCCCATCGGTCAATAGTTTCCTGAGCGAAATAAATATTTTCTTTCTTTCATTCTTTTAATTCTTTTCATTCTTTATTGCATGACGTGACCACATAAAATCTCCTAAAACGCCATATTCCTGAAAGTCCCGAAATTTTACAACCTCCCCTTGACGTCAGTGTAGGTTGGGTCTACGTTCCTGAACGGTAAGTTATGGGTTTCATATATCGAGACGTTGAAGCAGGTAGGCCTGTTATTTATGGTGGTCAAGTCTTTCTTACTAAGAAGGATGGCTTCTATTCTAATATCACGTTTTTTTAACGACCTTCCTATATATTTACGAAAGTATTTAGAATACTACTTATGCCCTGCCCAAGATAGATGCTCTCCAACCAATTTATCTTTGGCATAACTAAGTATTTTACTAAATAATTTAAATAGCTCCTGAGATGAGGTTTCGCAACTATCAGTAAATTTAATCCGTTTGGTTGAGACCTGAGGACAGATTCAATCGGGAATTGATTGGACTAAGTCAATAAATCTTCCAGACAACTATATTATTGCTGTTGAGATACCGGCTTGCTTTGATAGTTGCTGGTTTCTATATTAGTTTATAATGTTGATAAATTATATTTGACAGATAGTAGGCACGGTCAGCCTCAGCTAAACAAAGTAAATAGCTAAACAATTTATTACTTTGTCGCTGTCAGTAATGTGACACAAATACGAGCAACTCTCATTTCATACGTCACTACGACATGGTTCTTAAGTGTTTACCTACTTCGTACATCGTGTTTGACTGTATGGCTTAGTCTCTTTTGGTCGAAAACTTAAAAAATTGGAAGGTGAAATTTTGCACACGCAAGTGAAAATCTATCCCTAGCAAACAAGGGCTTTAAACTTAATTTCACCTCCAACATTAAGAGGAAACACAAAAGTCGTTTTTCCATACAAACGTCGTCCCTTGTTTCCTCTCTGGATAATGCCAGTAGAGCAATATTTTTTTTCCAAAAAATCTATGGCCACTATTATGCATGTCCCTATGTTTTCCTTTTTTTCATAAATTAATTATTAAAAGAGATATGAACATTCCAAAACCTAAAAAATTGGCCAGATTTTCGGCTGCGTTCATACATTCAGAAAACAAATTTTACTAGATTGTATAAAAAAAGAAAAACATAGGAACACAGAAATAGAAATAGAAATAGAAATAGAAATAGTTTATTAAAAGAAAACAGATTTACAAACATAATTTATCCGATGGCCCCACACTAGGCAACGCCTGTCACGTGGAAACCAGATTCGGAGTAAAACAATTTACAAAAAATACATTTTGCGTACACTTGTTAGAATTAAAATCTATACAATATAATAAGCGGAATAACAATTAAAATTATTTGGAAAGGCCAAAGGTCTATTTGCCCGAGAGTCCGTGCGTCTGAGTGTGTGTGCGTGTGTGTGAGTGTGTGTGTGTTGCGTGTGTTTGCATGTGAGAAGTCCTAAGCGATCGGCTTGAGCAATCTCTCACTATCATTATAGTTAAGAGTACTTAACCAGGTGAAGACCTTACATTTAGCTTCGCTATGGGAGGCCCTTGAAATATTGCAGCATTTCATTGCAGAGTTATATATGAAGGGGTGTAGAAAATATGGGAATCGTCTTGAGAAGGCGGATCTTACGCGAGGAACGGGAATTCTGAAGACTCGCTTTTTAATTAAATCGGAGTACTGACTAGAGTGAATCGTTTCACGATGCACCTGCATGACAACCCGCAAGAGCATCAACCGCCGCACGCTGAGGACACCCGCCTCTCTGTACAAATTAGTTGTTGGAAACATACGGGGCTTCCTGAGCATAACCTTCAGGACAAAACGCTGCGCTCTTTCCAGAGGCATGAGAGCGGAACTGGTAGAACCCCCCCAAACACTAATGCAGTACAACAGAATTGACTCACAAGTTGACGTGTATACTAGTTTCAGCAAGTCTTTCCCAGCAGTGTTTCTTAACACTTTCATAAAGTACACCACGCTTCTAACTCTTGCTGCAACTGCTTGTATATGATTTGTGAAGTTCAGTTTCTCATCAAGTGTAATACCCAGGTACCTCACTGCGAGGGAGTTACTGATCACCCTACCCTCCCCCATCAATGAGGGACCATTAGAACTAACACCCGAAATATCACTGTCCAGTTTGAGATCAGGGCGTGAGTGCGGGGCAGATGCAGCAGTTTTGTGGAAGCATAAGTATTTAGTTTTTAGGGTATTTAAAGTCAGCAAATTATCATTAAGCCAACTCGCGATGTCGGATAAGCCACGCTCCGCTACAGAGAAACACTTGTCCCACGTTGCTTCATGGAAAACCAAGGCAGTATCATCCGCGTAGCAGACGATTTCTGCCCGATCCATGGGCAAAGATATCATATCATTTAGATAGATAAGAAAAAGGGTGGGACCCAGTATGCTGCCCTGCGGCACGCCAAACGATACTGGTAAAGGAGAACTGACCAAGGTGTCCAGTTTTATGCATTGTGTTCGATCTGTCAGATAGCTCTTAAACCAATCCCAAGCAGTTCCCCTAATGCCTAAAAGTTCGAGTTTCCTTAACAAAATAGGAATGGACACTGTATCAAAGGCCCTTGCCAGATCCAGGAACACACCTATGCAAGCGTCCCCCCTATCGAGGTACGAGGCAATCTTTTGAACTAGCAGCGCAGCAGCTTGTTCGGTAGACTTGTCTTTCCGAAAACCAAATTGTCTTATAGAAAGCAAATTATGTGATTCTAGGAACTTAATCAATTGACCATTTATGATTTTCTCAAAAATTTTGGAGAAACTTCCTAGAAGAGAGATAGGCCTGTAGTTTCCAGGACAGTCCCGCGCACCTCCCTTATGAATGGGAACCACCGCTGCGACCTTCCAAGCCTCCGGGAAGGAACCAGATGAAATGCTCAAATTGAAAATGAAAACCAACGGCTTGACTATGTGGTCCTTAATGCGTTTCAGAATATGGTTACTCACCCCATCAATTCCTGCAGCGCTGTCAAGTTTAAGGCTTAGAATTAAACTTTCAACTTCCGCCTCGCAAGTGGGACTTAAGAATAACGACATTTGGGGAGATTTCGACACCTTTGCGTGGGACGCCAGAAACTGCTCGGTCACATTGTTTCGGGCTAGCAACTTGTTTGCTAAATTCCTCCCCACGGATGCAAAAAAGTCATTAGTAAAGTTTAGTGAGTCCTCTACATTCGACCTAACTGAAGCAAGCTCACAACTTTTGCGTTTACCCTGTTGAACATGTGTTATACTTTTGATAGTTTGCCATAGTTTTTTAGGGTTATCTTTGTTCTCCAATAATTGTTTCCGGTCATAGTCATCCTTTACCTTCCGAATTAAGCCAATGTAGAAATTTCTGTATCTTGTGTAGGTTATTTTTGCAATTTCACTATGAGGACTTTTGCGAGCGTTGGCGTGCAGCTTATCCCTAACTTTGGAGCATTTAATTAAACCTGGGGTCATCCAGGGTTTAAGTAATAGCTTGGAACAGCTTATCACCTTGCGAGAAGTGTATTTGGATATCACCCTAGACAGTATAGACGAAAAAGCTTCGGCCGCTGCAGACGCCGATGCCTTGCTAGTTACGGTCTGCCAGTCTTCGTCCGCCAATTCCGCACCCATAGCCTCAAAATCGTATTTAATTATTGTTTTCGAAGGTTTTGAAAGTTCTTTTTTATTGGAAGTGCTCACCCCGATCATCACCATGTCGTGATCAGTTATGTCTGATGCACATACCACGGAAGCCGAGGCATTAGTGGACCTGACAAAAATGTGATCTAGACACGCATTTTTCCTCGTAGGCTTATTAATTACTTCGCGAAGTCCTAGGCTAGCCATCACACACAAATACTCAGTTACATCGGGGTCGCTGCAAGCAGTGTTGATATTAATATCACCCGCAACTATTAAACACTCACTGATTTGTGAGTTATTCCTTATAAATGATTCCAGTGAATTTATAAACGGGTTGGGATTACTAAAGGAGGGCGAGCGGTAAATGCCAAGCAAATAAAACAAGCCGGGTACACTTATGAAAAGGCTATCTGCATCTTGAATAAGAGGGTCCACGACTGAGGCATTTAGACTGTTTTTCACATACGCAACCACTCCACTGGCTTGGTTGTGGGACCTCACAGTATGATGAGAAGTATAGCCATCCATTTGATAGATAGGAGCACCCTTCCTCAGCCAACACTCTGTCAATACGATAACATCAAAGTCGATATTTAGTCGATTGAAGGTCACCAGGAATTGCTCAAAGTTACGCCTTAGACTTCTAATATTGAATGATAACACTTTAATAGAGAATTTTGAATGAATTATTTTTTTGCATAGCTCTGCAGAATCAACAGCACAGCAGTTTACTGTAAAGGAATTATCCAATTCAGTCCCAATGTCTATCCTGGCCATGGCATAATAAAACAGCCATAATAAAAGGGAACGAGGATAGGGCCGTGATTCTGCAGAGTATTTCCCTGAAAGATACAGCAGTTGCTAAAATTATAATTGCCATAGTGGTGATAGGAAGACAGCGTTAAGTGTAAATTTGTATGTGTGTGTGTGTATGTGTGTATAAGTGGAGACGGGTGACATCTGGGGACAAACGACTCAAGTACTACTATTAACAAATACTTACAAGCTAAAGGGGGGTGACAAAAATTATCCCCATTATTGATCGGATTGGCCGCTGTCGTCCCCGGGAATTTCCAGGGAAACCTCAGCATCCTCAGCAAGTTGAGTGCGCGCGCTAGATTCTTCGCTAGGGGATCCAAGGATGCGGTCCAGGTCCGATGAGTTGCGAATTTGAATAGCCGGAGCCTTATCGTGTCTTCTGACAAACACCGATCCAAGTGACGTCCAACACCGTCTAAATTTACAGCCAAAGCCTTTCTTTAATTTTTAATGAAAAACGTAGTTAAATCGGTTAAGTTTTGGAGAAGGAATCAGGGGTCTACGAATCGTTGATTTTGTGTACTTTAAATAGGTATTTTCAGTTCAAGCTGCGGCTGTCTCTATTGCGCTCTGCGGGGGGAGGCTTGATAGATGGAGGCAGCAATAGATTTTACAAATACCTATTTTTCAATTCTCTGGGCCTTGGTGTTTTCTCTTAAGAAAGGTATTGGAAACAAAAAAAAAATCAGTAACATTCGTCGTAATTTTGTGATTTTGGGTACCTTTCTGGAGTTAAATATCAGCTCTAAATGGAAAATACAATACAATACAAATATCCTTTATAGAACACCACATTCACAATTTCACAGAATCACAGGTAAATCTTAAATATAGGAATCCAAAAGGCAGTCTTATCGCTACGAAGCACTTTCTTCTTCCGCTCTAAGCTATAAACTACTCAATATAAACAGAACATATTTCTAATAACGAAGTATTGGGAGTGCGCTGCATCTGTGCAATAACGCAGTGCGCTGCCGAGGCAGTCGGGATTCACTGAGGACCGGGTGGAGCATGTTAAAAGATAACCTAACCAAAGGGAACTTTAGACTAACCTCCAGTTTTTTGCCACAAAATATGCAGGCAAGCAGGCAAGGCACATAGGCCATAACATCAAAAAAACTGCAGATGTGTTCTAAACCGTCCTTAAGATGGAATACCTCTGTTGCTCCACGCCGCAACAGAATAGTGTAAGTAGTGTAGTGCTGCTGCTTAGCGGCTGGATTAGCGAGCAAGTTGGACGGGAGGATTTTGCTAAGCAACCCTTCGACGTATGACCTCACGACTCACGTGTAACCCTTTGATAAGATCACATTTTTTTATACAACATAGGAAGGAAAACGAGCAAGTGGGTCACCTGATGGTAAGTGATCACCACTGCCCAAAGAAACCCGCATTAACAAAGACATTGCAAATGCGTTGCCAACCCAGAGGGCTAAGATGGAATACCTCTTGTGCCAGTAATTGTACCGGCTGTCTTGCTCTCCACGCCGGAACACAACAGTGCAAGCACTGCCGCTAAGCGGCACTACTAGCGATCAAGATGGTGGTAGCGATCTAGACGGACCTTGCACAAGGTCCTACTACCCGCAAAATTTCGATCAAATAACAGATAGTTGCAAAATTTACGGTGGGTTCTTAGATTACTTCTATTAACCACAAGCCTTGCTAGAAAAAAAAACTATAAGTCACACTAGAATAGCATTAGAACAATGGTCGTAGCTTTCGTGTCTCCATCAACGCGTGCACCGAGACGCAGGTAAAAGCGAGACCGAGCTAGAGAGGTGAGGTGCCGGAACTGCAGCTGTGTAGTATATCGCGCTCTAAACCATCATTGCTCATTCGCATCATTGCATTGGCAATGCCATGGATGAACAGACAAATAGTCCGACAAACAAAGGATATTTTCATTTTTGTGCGCATGAGCTTATGACTTATACCATTATTATCTCAACAGCGTATACAAAATCGGATTTTGAAGAGCGATAACTCAGTAAAGCCAGGAAAAATACATTTTGTCGCCGGAGTGTTTTCCGTGTGCTGAGTATAGCTGATAAATTGGCTTAAAAACATACTTTGTAGCACGCAACGTGACGTAAATTTTCAACTAGATTTTTGTACGAAACTAGCTTTTATCCGCGTCTTTATATGCGTGGAATTCGGAAGTACTTACTTTGGTATATTTTCTAACCTACGTATCAAGATGAAACATACACCAGTTTTAGGTAAGATCTCCAGCAATGCTACTGTGCAAACGGCATAAAAACATAACTAGAAAGGTGATATTACAAAATTTGAATAATGCTTTTGACACCTACACAAAGCTGTCATAAAAGTGTTGTAAAACCCACGAAGTTATAATTTATGTCAAAACATGCCAGTTGCATTAGAAGTTTATGTGTCAAAAGTGGTTTATTGGACCGCGAACTGTCATCCGGGTGGTCGAGGTGTCATTTCAAAACCACTTGCTGGTGATTGGCTAAACGAAATTGGAGCGACTGCCGATCTGACCTCTGGACCCTTGTGATAAACCAGAGTGATAGGGCAATGCTTACACATTTGTCATGGTCAGCGAACAGCCCACGAACTTCTGAGTTTTTATGAAACATGTTTCTAATAAGTTTTTGTTGGTAAATTATATTTGTATACCAAGGTTCCTTGTGGACGATACTTTAATATTGCCATATTTTTCCTTAAATATAAAAAAAATCCATACAAACTTAAATACTTACTAAAAAAGCTCGCCTTATTATACATGCGGGTTTCATTATTGTACTAGCCTCCAACCACGGCTTCGAACGGGTACAATCAGGATATAATTTACATAAAAAAAATATGTAAAAAAAATTAAATGACACTGAAAACCCCATCAATTGAAATTGCGTGCCAGCTGGAAAACGGTGTTGAGTACTACGTCGGAGACGGGTGTGCCCGAGCATTTAGAAAGTGATGTGGTTAGTGTAGTGTGCAACCCTATATTTGACATTAAAAATAATGAAGCAAACGAGGGTAGTTGTGCGCCGCCTGTACCGAGCAGCCGAGCTGTCAGGGCTTCGGTACGCAGTCGTCGTCGCGCCACCGCCGCGGGGGCTCATGATTAAGGACCACGGACTGGTCCGAAACATGTCGGGCATTTCTCGTTGTAAAAATACGTGAGTGATCCGATTTATTAATATGAAATTGCGTGGTATAGATGGAGTAGGCGAACGAAAATACGACGACACAGGGACAGATAGAGCAACTTTGTTTCATAGGTGAGTTGATTACAATAAGGCTTTAATAAAGATTTATAAATAATTAAAAACATTATTTATTATTAACCATCACGACCATATAATACTTTCGATCCACTTATAATTAGAAGCAATATCTGCGTAATATTCCGTGTAGAACTTTCTTCTTCTCACTCTGTTCTCAGTTATAATAACATAGACGGTTGTGCTGTCCACCCCTACCAACTGCCCGTTTGAAATCAGTGGCCCTCCAGAATCCCCCTGGGCGGGTCTTGCTTGCTCACCAAAACTATGAGTGCATAATAAATACCCATTGCAATATGATATCGTCACATCCCCTTCCCTTGCCTCCAGTTCAGGTAAGCCGTATCCAGCAACCGTAGCAGTTCCACCTTCGAGAGGAGGAGCGGTCCCCAAGGCGATGGGCCGCAAAAATCCATTCAGGTTCATAGGTTCCCTCGTCCTTAGCAAAGCTAGGTCGTGTTGCACGTAGTCTAATAGCGTTGTATGCTTCTTGTGATGGTATTTAGGATGTATCACAGTTTTGTCGATCATCATCACTGGCGCAGCTGCGCTGAAGCGGTCGATTTCGACGTACAGCACGGGTCCGTCGTCGAAGCAATGGGCGGAGGTGAGCACCCAACGACTGTTCAAAATAGAGCCGCTGCATTTAATATGCTCATAAGGGATTTTAATAAAGAGTTCCACAAGAAAATTCTCATTTGTCTCTCTGCCGTTAACAACTCTAAGATCTGAATTCTCACCGGATACTATCGACACTAAAATTAATGTGAAAATAACACTTGAGATGCACATCTTGCCAGCGACTCGGTCAGACTTATAATAGTCTTTAAGAAGTACGTAAAATAGCCTAGTGATATTTAAAGAAATGTAGCGCCATAACTTTATTAATGAAATTTATATCTTCACGGTTTCTATACGATAACTGAGCTATAACACATAATTAAATGGAAATGGCGTGCATTGTTTTTATTTTAGGTATAATGTTGAAATTGTCGAACTGAAGAATGTTGTTGCGGCATTTAATCAATGAAACTAAATCAAACTAGACTCTATTGTGAAATACATACTGGCGTGTTTACTGTGTTCAGATTTTTGACCACCGTAGCCGCTCCGATATTTGATGCCAACTGTACAGCCAAATTGAGAACTTTTATTACAGAAATAATAATCACATTTTATGGTTAATTTGATGTTGTTTTTGGTTAACTCTTGCTCTTTATCTGTCTCTAATATCACTCAAAGGTTAACTGCAAGAGATCCCTAAAATGTATCCCTTCGCCATTGCACATCATTGTATCTATTAGTTATTTATATTAATTGTACAATAAATGATTTACATACATGAATATTCCATACCAAAAATCCGAAATCAAATTGAAATCTTAATTCGAATTCAATGCACTAGAATTTGTCACAGAGGTATCCTTCTACCAATCTCACTTAAAACCAACCTTAGCTTCTTCAAAAGAAGGAGTACCCGACTGCAATTCCATTAAATTGTTTATCGCTGAAAGTGTCTAATTGCAACTAAAAATAATCCTTACTGTCTTAAGAATAACGTTCAAATTCGGTTTTGAGTTGTCACTTTTCCTTATTGGTTTGAATACCACCTTAAAATCAACCTTAGTATGTTAAAGTGAAGATCTAAAAATGCTTTAACAGCAAACTCGTGCTTGGGCTAATTAAGAGTTTTAGGAAAATGCACTCTATAGCCTTAGGAATAAGAACCATCGTTTAAAGTAAGTAGTCTATACAGGATAACTGGAGCAGAAGACTAGGAATTGCATCCCAGGGCGACCACAAGACCGGCTTTTCCGGGATTTTCCCTTTTTGCATTTTATGGTTTCACGTCAATTCACTGAAGTTGAACTAACTTAATTTATGTTTTATTAGGTGTTGATTGTTTATGCTACTAAATAAAAATGCACGCATAATATATTTATTTCTTAGTAGTCCATAATAATAAAATGTGTAGGTATATAAATATGGTTACTTGTATGTATATATAATCAATTGAACTAAATCAATGAAATCAGCATGACATATTAATTCTTCAAAGTAAATACTTGTATTTTATACGAAGTAAAAGAGTGTAATTTTAATGAAATTCACGTGTAGATAACCTATTTAAAAACAACCCATTTATTAAACCTCTGAAAAATAAACTTAAATTAAAAAACCTTTAACAAGTAAAAGGGAAATGTACATCCTTCATCACTGTATCTATTTTTGTCATTTATGTTTTTTGTACAATAAAAAATATACATACATAAATGTATCAGGCATTTAAACTACAAGTAGTAATATTTTGACCTAAGCGTCGTCGCGGAGGGGGAAGCTAAGTAAAAAATATATAAAAGTATGTTATCATATATTATACCTATTCAAAATAATTAAAGTCAGCTTTCTTTTTTAGCGGTATCCGAAGCGACGACACTCTAATTAAAATTTTACTACTCATAGTAAAATTTAAAGAGTTAATACATTATTATTAATTTTTATAGATTTTTTTAATGTCTTCGAGCGATATGCATCGGCAATTTTAATTCCTATCCTAGTCTTATTTGGCACTTATGGTTGCCCTAGCTTGGTCTTAGGAAACAGGTCAGCCATTGTGATTCCGTGAAATAGGCCTTCACTTGAGTGTTGGTGACAATGCGATGCTTTGGCGTAGGCTTTTTCAGGACATCACGTCACCTTGCGGCATTTTTTTTAAATGAAAAACGGGCATGGGGTTCACCTGATGGAAAGTGAAAAGTGACCATGCCACCAGAACCAGCAATACCAAGAGAATCCCTGATTTTAAAGTACTAAGTGGTACAGTCACGAGCACCAACATGTATACAGCCAATCCTTCCCAACCTGTCAAAATTATGTAAACATCAACCTTATCGTTAGAGGCATAAGGTCTGTGTATATATATTTATGGAAGATTGACTGTATAGATGTTGGCGCTTGTGACTGTACCATAATCGCTTTATTCATATCTATTACAGTGTAGCACTTTAATTAACTTTTTTTTATTGTTTATCCATTTAGGGGCTTTGATCAAAATTGAACATGTCAGCCCCATTTTAAAACAATACAAATAAATACAAAAACACATCAAAGATCAACAACACAACAAGAAAAAAACTATTTTATCAAACATCTGTACAAACACCTAGCTGCATCGCTAGTTGGTTCGGATAAAATCGATTGCAATGAACCCACATTAAAGGAACCAAACCCCAATTGCGCAAACTATCTCTAATAGGCTTCGTCCGGACACACTCCAAATTATACTTTTGTATCGTCGTAAGCGTTCTAAAAGGTAAATTATAGAACTTAATTATTTTTTAATCTTATAGAACCAACACGCTCTGTCAATTTTTTTTATAGTACAAGCAGTCACAATGGTTACTATTATACGCCTACTATATAACTGTTTGGTGATAAAACGCCTTGGTTATAGAATCTTTTGTAACTTGGGATAAAGCGAGCTATCTACTAAATCTAAGGCCCGGCGACTAATCTTAAGACCGCCTCTTTCGTGTCTCAATTTAACCAACAGTGCTAAACTTAATTCACTGTTCCTCCTTAATGTTATTATTTGTCATTGAAATTACCTCTTAACTTACCTAAAGGGTTTATTAATTAAGGGAATGCTTAAGAAAGGTGGGATTTTGAAATGTATTTTTTTAGTAAAGGAGTAAGGCAAACAAGAAAGTGGGTTAAGTGGGTCACCTGATGGTAAGTGATCACCACCGCCTATAGACACCCGCAACATCAAAGAGATTGCAGATGTGTTGTCAATTCAGAGGCCTAAGATGGAATACCTCTTGTGTCAGTAATTGCACCGGCTATCGTGCTCTCCACGGAACACAACAGTGCAAGCATGCTGCTTAGCGACCGAATTAGCGAGCAAGATGGTGGTAGCGATCCGAATCTGACTGACCCTTGACTGAAGAGGCACCTATAAACTTACCCTTAAGGGCGCTCTCCGGCTTGTTCAATATAAATCGCAATATAATATGAAAGACAAACAGCCCGTCTGTTTGTCCGTCGTTCAATCAAGTTAATGCGCACACACTGACGCAACACGCTACTCTATTTTATTAATAAGCATAAAACATTGTGATGACGTTAAACTTCAGTAAGTACGCAAATGGCAACAAAATATTTGAAAAGAATGCAATTATTTTCACGATTTTTTAATAAAATGCGTATATAATAGGCGAGGCATATCATACACGACTAATAGATTGAGGCGTTACTTTGCGCAGGTCCATTTCAACAAACTGGAACAAATTACCTTGCCACTCCGCGAAACCAGTGCCGTGCTCGTTCAAGATTCCCGCGGAATTTAAGAAACATGATTTATGTACGCCATTCGTTCAAGTAGCGAACGGTCGTACTGTTAGATCTTGATGATGCCTCGTATAGAGGCGAAACGCGCGTCGATTGTGTAGTTTTAGTGTTTAGTGGTGGTGGTGTTTAATTGAGTCTGTGTGATATATGTTGTTTCGTGTGGAAGCGGAGGAGGGTGGCTTTTTGCATGAAGATATATATCTGTCGCACAAACGCAGCTATTTTGCACGAGCCCGGCACTGGTTTCGCGGAGTAGCAAGGTAATTTGTTCCAGTTTGTTTAAACATTATTTAGTTTGTCAGTACGCCATTCGTTCTAGTTTGATGATGCCTCGTACAGAGGTGAAACGCGCGTCGATCGTGTGGTTTTATTATTAAATGGTGGTGTGTAGTTGAGTCTGTGTGATATATGTTGTTTCGTGTGGAAGCGGAGGAGGTTTTTGCATGAAGATATACTATCGCACGGACGCAGCTATCTTGCACGAGCATGGCACTGGTTTCGCGAAGTAGCAAGGTATTTTTTCCTTCCAGTTTGTCCGTATCAAACAAATTAAATATTTGTCGCAGTACGTAGCTCCTCGCTTCTCTAAGGGGTCTAAATGACATGACCAAAAATGCTTTAACCCTTTGAACGCTTTCATATTCGAATGAAGTGATCACTCACACGCCAATCACTGTTAATTGATGTAACGTTTAAACCAATAAAAACAATTCATAATAGATTTTATTCAACCTATACTCCGACCTTCTTAGTGGTTGTTTGCGTGGGTACGACGACACACGACCACTTTATAGGTTCTTGGCGTTCAAAGGGTTAATAAAATATGGCTGGCCTATAAGTCTAGGTAACGCAATGAGGGCTGAGGTCACCGAAGCTGAGGTCAGGTGTACCGAAGAGTTTCTTTCGTTTTTTTTTTATATGGCACTGTGTAATCGTGTGTGAAATCTTAATCGTTCTCCTCAACTCCGCTGCGTTACATTTGTAAGGTAGATTCACATGAGCTGCCACCTGTCTATGAAATTAAGGACAGTTTCACACATTTTCGGCACTACGTATAAATGGACCTTAGAAATCGTCGTTTTTTTTAAATATGAAATAGGAAGGCAAACAAGCAAGTGGGTCACCTGATGGTATGTTATTACCACCGCCTATAGACACCCGCAACATCAAGAAGATTGCAGATGCGTTGCCAACCCAGAAGGCTAAGATGGAATACGTTACTTTATTTATAACGTTAACGGGACTGTAACGCGATAAAATCATTATTAATTTATGTCATTGTTGTTTTAGTTACTTGTTGTCTTTTATTAATTGTTACTTATTTATTTGCTAATCCCGTTAACGTTGTAAATTTGTTTGAAAATCGTTAAGTCTAAAACAATTTGAAGCCCTTGTACATACGTACATACAATTCATCGTTACTTTTTTTAACGTACACTTACGCTATGTTCTGGCACAGAATACTGACTTGAAGTAATAGCCTACTGCGTTTCGTACGGTGACTGGGAAACCGTCGGCTTCACGTTCACCTTCACGCCTTCAAGTCGACCTATTCCTGAAAAGGGGTTATGGGGGAGGTCAGTGTCATGTGACACCCTGTGCGAAAATTATTATTTTCGGAGATATTGATCATTTTACGTCAGTATGCAAAATTCTTGTTTCATGACTTTTTATAAGTATTTTCAGTGAATTTTCGGACATGGTATCACATGACCTTTTTTGCTGCAAAAAACCTCCCCCTAACCCCTTGACAGGAATAGGTCGACTTACCAATAACCCTGTTTATCACATTTCTTAGAAGATTTTAAACGATGATGTTGTCATTATAGCCAATTTTTTTATACAATAGAAAGACACATGAGCAAGTGGTGGAAAAATGGTAAGTGATCATTACCGTCTATACTACTCGCAACTCCAATATCGCTTTTGAAAACTGTTGTTTCATATGTCTAAGCAAGTCAGGGCGCTGTCTCGACGTCAATCTCGTAGCTGTTGAGGTTATTCAATGTGCATTGTAAGTAGTTTTAAGTTTAAGCTAAAGTGCGTTTGTAATTTCCACCTATAATTATTTTATGCATTTTTCGTTATAAACATCGATGATTAGCCCCGTGAGTGCAGCTAGTGTGAACCCTAACGATTACAAAAAAAATAATTGCATAACACCTTTTTTTACACAAATTGTGCAATGTTACCTTTTGTTGGTAACGCTTCACCGATCCAAGGATGTCACACATTTTTTATTCAATAAAATACCCATTCAACCAGAAAAAGGTCAGCGAGCAACCCTGGTGGTTAGTTCTATTTGACATAACGTTGTGATTCTTCATCGGCGGCGGTCGTTTGACATAAAAATGTTGCAATTAAAGAAAAATATTTTCGTTATTTATTTTTGTGCGGTAACCCTAGTTGTGGGGATATACATCGTAAAGGGTAAGTTGCTGATAAAATGATAAATACTTGTATGCTTACTTAGAACCGGAGACGTTTTTGTTACCCGGAGATTTTCTCCGTTTTTTTAGAATCTCCGGAAATCTCCGGAGATTATCTTTTAAAGGGAGTCATATTCTATTAGATCCTATTTTATCTATTTGTATGATTTCTACCATAGCTGCACCCACGCTAAGTTTAGATTTTTTCTCCGAAAAAACGACTATTGCTTTTATTCTGCAAGATATATGTTATTCTGACCATTTATAAAGGAGTTCATTTGAAATACTATCAGAAGTAAGTTTTAGATGATAAATAAGGTAGGTGACAAAGCGATAACAAATAAAACCGCATTTTAAAAAGAACTGATAAACCTCAAAGATGTCATCCTCCTAAGATTCTCCGGTTTTGCGTCTCCGAGGCAAAGCAATAATTTCTAACGTATACCTAGCAAACTTAAGTGTTTACTTTCAAATAAACACTTTAAACTAAAGTTCTGTTGGGTCCGTAGTGACTATGTTCAATAAATGTTTTCTAAACATCGAATCTATCTTGACTTTTAATATGAGAAATGTTCAAACTATTTATTTTGTAAATATGTAAAATAACTGCAAGTAATTTTTCTCTACTTTAGTTACAAATCGACTAAGCCTGGAAATAATTCTTATTTTACATTTAGATTTTTTTTTTAAAGTTACGTTAAATTAATTTACTTTTAACCCAAAGAGTGTCAACCCTGGCCATTTCCTTACGTCATTGGCTACGTCCCTGCTCAGGGCTGTACAAAATGATTTTTATTTTTGATGTGATTATAATTTTATATAGTTTATTAGAATTTTACAAAATCCAACGGTATTTTTTTAATAGTTTCTACTAAATCGAGGTCTCTGCAGGTATGTGCAGGCACACACGGTCCATTGGCATAAGCTCGCACGAAACCTTTCCTGAAAAAAAAAACTTAAAGTTATTAACTGGTAGTCTTAACTATTTTCTTGTATAGCGAAAACTTTTCAAGACCAAAAATCAGTTTTGAGAACTTAGGTACTCCAACTTGTTCATTCTATCCCTACCTGCAAACGCATCCCCCCCAGCAGTGGACAAGACTCTTCGGTGGAGACTTGTTCCTCCTGAGTCGGTCTTCGCTCTTCCAACACGTGTACTCCTCGAAAAACATACAAGACCTATGGGTTTCCTCGTAGGGGCATTCTTTTACTACAACAAATTAAACTGTATACACTTTCAGCGGTTTTTTTTAAATACTACATGGAAGGCAAACGAGCAAGCGGATCACCTGATGGTAAGTGATCACTACATCCCAAAAACACCTGCAACACCAAGGAGATTGCAGATGTGTGGCAAACTCAGAGGGCTAAGATGGTATACCTCTTGTGCCAGTAATTGCACCAGCTGTCTTACTTTCCACGCCGGAACACAACAGCGCAAGCACTGCTGTTTAGCAGGATTAGCGAGCAAGATGGTGGTAGCGATCCGGATAAAACTTGCACAAGGTCCTACCACCCGCAAAATTTTCCACAAATTTCACACATAATTATAACGTTAAGGGGACTCTAACGCTATAAAATCATTGTCAATTACCTAGACGTTTCGGCCATGTTACAACAACCGTTGTACGCGTGGTCTCAAGAAGACCACGCGTGCGTGACCACAGGACTTATGGTCTTCTCGTAATCAAGTCCGTTGCAACATGGCCGGAAAATTGCGGTAAAATTAATAATGATTTTATAGCATTAAAGTCCCGTTAACGTCATATATACAACAAATTATATTCTATCTATCTCACTAAGAATTTTGACAGCACTGCACTGAGCGTAAAAAATAACTGGGAAAATAATTCCTACTTTATAGCCAGTTACAAATCAGTTACGAATAAAAACAAACAACTTTATGTTGCGGCGTAGAGCTGGATGAGCGGGTTCGGCTTGCAGGCGGAATCAGCAATAATTAAAATTTGCTTACTTCCAAATGTTGCGTTTAATTGCTTTATAAACAGCACAGTACAGTTTTTAATTGAATTAAAACTAATATAAAATAAAAGAAATAATTGTGCGCTTCGGCGCCGTAGGGGTAGTGGCTAATGCCGAACGGGTGCATTTTATGTAGCCGTGTAGCTTGACCAATCACAGCAGCCGTAGATGACGTGATATCGACGCTGATTGGTGCTCGCTCGATGTCGTGATATGTGTACGGTGGGCACCATGTGTGGTATGCATTTCACGAAGTCATTGCGTACAGTCATCCACATAAGTTGCATCGACACTTTACATAGTCTAAAGTAATGTCGCTATCCGATACACAGCAGTCTGACTGCATATCTTTGGCCACCACTCCTTCTAAACTATGCAACGGATTTTGATACGATGTTCACTGTCCTTTTTAAATAAAAATGAAAATGAAAACTTTAACATTGTAATTTTCACCATTTTCACATTTTCCACATTGTAATTTTTTCGTGTCTCCCATGCTAAATGGTTGTCTGGAAGAGATCGCTTTTAAGCGATAAGACCGCCAATTGTTTACTTTGTAATTTGTCTTGTCTTATTTTGCAAGTAGGCCATATAGGCTCTTTTACATGTCTGAATCTACTAGCGCTTTGGAATAAGGAAAAATCTGCTGAGAAGAAACGCCGCAAGAAACTCAGCAGTTTATCTTTTTTTTTTCTTCACTTTTCAAAACAAGATTACAGAGATATAAACACAATTATCACAATAGTAAGTACTTCACATAAAGTGTAAAAAAAAGATAAATAGCACAGCAAGCATTAAGCATAATAATATGGAACGAACTGGCGCTAGTTAAGATTGACCAAGAGATGTATAGGGTCCCCAGTAGTGCTATTTTTGAATCTCATCGGGTGACTAAAGCTCGCCAAAATGGCCGGTTTTCATAGAAATGCGGCCATTTTGGTGAGCTTTAGTCACCTGGTGAGATTCCAAAATTGCATTTGTATCTCACCGGGTAACTAAAGCTCATCAAAATGGCCGCATTTCTATGAAAAACGGCCATTTTGGTGAGCTTTAGTCACCCGGTGAGATTCAAAAATTGCACCCCAGGTCAAAGAAATTAGATCGGGATGTATACGAGTATGTTCCCGGAAATGAGAATAATCAAATACATAGTCTTACTACGAGAGAACTTAGAGATGTTATAGTCTCTAAGGGTCAAAAACAAATTAATTACCATACTCGTGATCTATGCTTAGCAGAGGTGTAAAACGCCTCCACGGTCAAATTTAGATAGATGTTTTTAAGGATTTTTTAAACTAATTTCGATCCCAATTGAACCCGAGCAAAGACGAGATGGGTTGCTAGTATTAATAAGAAGCTTTTCATTAGAGGTGGGTAGACGTGGGTTGTAATTTGATACGTAATTCTATTCTAATCAGTCGCATCATAAATTATTAATGTGTCATCAAAAATATTTCATCATCATTCTTTGTCACTTCCTATCGATAGACACAGCATGTTAACCCCGAAAAACAATACAACTAGCAACCCGCCCCGGTTTTGCATGGGTGAACTCCAGCAAAGTGCTTGGATATTTTTTCATTGCAAAGTAATTAGCTTCTTAAGTAACCCCAAATAATAGCAGATTTTTTAGTTGCGTCATATAATTGTAAAAAAATAAAAACATTTTATAAAAGTTTGATCAGCTTAATTTCTTTTGCCCATCACTAACTTTAAAAAGTGACAGCTGTGACACCGGCCGCGTTCCGAATCACCTTTATAGCGCTCAGAGCAGTCGGACTGGGTCGTCAACGCTGATATTTTTATTTTTTACTAGCTGACCCGGCGAACTTCGTACCGCCTAATTATTGGAGGCATATTTGCTCACCGTTTAGACCTACCCTGGACTACGACAAACATTTTAAAACCAAAATCAGCTCAATCGGCCCAGCCGTTCTCGAGTTTTAATCAGACTAACGAACAACAATTCATTTTTATTTATATAGATAATGAAATGAGACAACCAAAACATCTGATATTATTTGGGTTTACTTACGAATAGCGTAACGTAGGTACGCAAAACCTTCTGTAAAGTTTTCTAAATGACAGTGAAAATTTTATCAAAACCCGTCACGTGGTTTAGGAGTAAGCGACCGAAGATACGACATTAAATAAATAATAGTTTAAATACAGAAGTTTACATCGAACATTTTGCGGGTCGCAGGACCTTGTGCAAGGTCCGTCCGGATCGCTACCACCATCTTGCTCGTTAATCTTGCCACTAAGCAGCAGTGCTTGCACTGTTGTGTTCCGGCGTGGAGAGCAAGACAACCGGTGTAATCACTGGCACAAGAGGTATTCCATCTTAGCCCTCTGAGTTGGCAACGCATCTGCAATCACTTTGGTGTTGTGGATGTCTAGGCGGAGGTGATCACTTACCATCAGGTGACCCACTTGCTTGTTTGCCTTCCTTTTTCATAACAAAAAAAGAAAAAAGAACATAAACAGCGTTTAGGTATAAGAAGCTTCCTACGGTATGCCTCTATCTATGGTATAACTCGTCTTGACTCGCACGACAACTTAATTACACCGGCCCCAGTGCAGTGGTCCGCCGATATTCTTGTAACTCGAAGTGCGCCTGGCTACGATGAGAATAGACAGGAACGGATAGCGTTTACTTTAAACTACGTAAATATAAAAGAAGATAAAGATGAATTATGAAATGAGCATAACGTCAAGTCGAATCAAAATATTCAGATTAGGCTTACAGAAAGCACTTATGAACGTCTGAAAATATACCAACGGTTCGGAAAAAACCTCAATCCGCCAGTAGCTAACAAATACACTCACCCAGCATAATACCTATGACACATTCCACTACCAAGTACAAACAAATAAACTTGTAAATCTTTGACATAGCGAAAATATCGCACGTCCGCTGTACCTACTTTAATATTTATTGTTTAGAATCTAGCTGGTCATGTATTAACTTTCCTTTACGTCTGTCAATTAACACGTTCACGTGCGCAGTCGATTTTATAGAATATCGTTGTTACGCACAGTATTTCCCCATATAAAATACAACGACGTCTATAGTCTTTGTGATACAACGTAGGTAAAAATAACGCCAATCTGACAGGAACGTTTCTTAACGTCAACTCGCGGAACTAGCAGCGACGTCATAGGACGTTGTACAGTTCCTTGCATGTATGTGCACTCTAGTCATCTTTAGTGAGGGTAAAGTTTGACAATTTTTGACATAATGTAGCACGATGACGTAGCTGATAGAATTTAGAACGGGCGCTCGGCGTTCAGTCACGTTGTAAGAGATTTGAATTTTTTTGTTTCGACGGCTATTTACGTTCTGTTGCGCCGTACATACCATTCCACTTTTGCGGGTGGTAGGACCTTGTGCAAGGTCCGTCCGGATCGCTACCACCATCTTGCTCGCTAATCCTGCCGCTAAGCAGCAGTGCTTGCACTGTTGTGTTCCGGCGTGTAGAGCAAGACAGCCGGTGTAATTACTGGCACAAGAGGTATTCCATCTTAGCCCTCTGGGTTGGCAACGCATCTGCACTCTCTTTGTTGTTGCAGGTGTCTATAGGCGGTGGTGATCACTTACCATCAGGTGACCCACTTGCTTGTTTTCCTTCCTATGTTGTATATAAAAAATAAATAAAAAAAAAAACATTTTTTTACGTCTTATCACGTAGCGCACATAATCGTGTTAAATTCCTACATGAGAGATAAAATCTAAATGCGTAGGCAATAATATTCTAATACATGGATGTACAGTGTCATACTAAATGACAGCAGAAAAACGGCCCGACATGAGAATGTAGATTGACGCCAATGTTACAAATGCAAATTATTAGTATGCCATTTATAGTCATTGGATTTAGAACTTTACGTCTAACTGCATAAAATAATTTAGTAAGTTTCGTTGCAAATAGATTCTTACAATATAATAGTATTGACAGCAAAGGTCCGACAGACTGACAGCGCGAGCGATTGTCGATTTGTTGTAGTTTTGTTCGACTTTTGATGCGGAGATATTTTAAACGGTGACTAGAAGACCATAACTTATAGGTCAGTGTGCGTAGGTTAAGATATATAGATAGGTTTATATATGTTAATAATAAAATTTCCTACTAATGAAGCAGTGCTTGCACTGTTGTGTACCGGCGTGGAGAGCAAGGCAGAAGGTGAAATTACTGGCCTAAGAGGTATTCCATCTTAGCCCTCTGGGTTGGTTACGCATCTGCAGTTTCCTTGGTGTTGCGGGTGTATATGAGCAGTGATCATCGGTGTAATTACTAGCTCACGATGTTCCATCTTAGCCCTCTGGGTTGGCAACGCATCGACAATCTCTTCGGTGTTGCGGATGTCTATAGGCGGTGGTGATCACTTACCATCAGGTAACCTACTTGCTTGTTTGCCTTCCTATTTCATAAAAAAAACATCGTTCAATAGTTTTGCAGGTTGATAGTATGAACCAGTGGTCTCTTAAGTAATTAACTGTTTCACGTTTTAATTAAATTAGAAGTTAAAAAAATGATTGATTAACTCAGAATTAAGTGGTAATCAAACTCTTCATGCTTGGCTGATTTAGCCAATTGTGTGAAGGCAAGTAATGTTTTTGCCTCGTAAATGTCCGTTTCCGGTTTGCGAGGGAATTTTATACGATGCTATAAAAGTACAATTCTCTTAGAAAACTGTGTTTGTTATATTTTCGCGAATTTTCAAACCGTTTATACGTTGTTTTTATGCTGTTAAAAACTCTCGGAATATTTTAGCGGGTAGTTAAGAGACGACTGCAAGTTAATTATTGTCAATTGAGTTAATAAACTAATTTAGATGGTTTTATTTTAAGCTCATTTCATTTGATAGGTACTGAATATTTTTACATTGAAAAAGACCACTCCACGGTGGTGATTAAAGTGCGCAATTTTAATTTATTTAATTGCATTAAAATCATTTTTGCGCCATAACTTTTATTAAAGCTTTAGTTCAATTGTGAGACTAGAAGGCATTTCTGACAGCCGGCTCTTGCTAAAACTAATCTCTGAATTCCTCTACCCACTACTACTATTTTACATTCTCATTCACATCCTCAGTTTCATTCTCATCTTTATCCACAGATGAATGCCCTCCCAACGAGGAATACTTGATCTGCGGCTCCGCATGTCCTTTCAACTGCTCCGACCCTGGTCCTGTCACCTGCTCTGAGGACTGTGTGGAAGGCTGCTTCTGCAAGTCTGGGTTCCTCAGGAACGACACTGGTGTCTGCGTCAACGCTGATGAATGCATTGGAGGTGTGTATGGGATTTGGATTGGTGACATTGGCTTTTAAGCTAACTATGGGGTTTTCCATCTTGCTTCCACATGGGTGCCTTCAAAAGGCAAGTGTACCGATTTTTGCCAGGCCGGCAACGCACTAGCACTCCTAATGGTGCTGTAGGTGTCCATGGGTGGCGGTGATCACTTAACATCAGTTGAACCACTTGCCCGTTTGTTGGCTTTAATATAAAAATATATATATTTAGAAGATTAACAAAAAGAGTGATGAAGGGAGAGTGGAAGGAAGAATGGTAAGAGGAAGGCTTACTCCCATCAAAGGAGACATTCTGGAGGAATGTCAGGTCAGGTTACATGTATATTCTAAACTGACGATCATGCATGCAGAATGTTATGAGAGTAAGTGAAGCCTAGCTTGGTCAGGATAAAAGCAAGTGGAAATCCTTTTTAAACTTCTAATTAATTTAAGGATAATAAGCGCTGTTTTGTTAATATGTACTTTAAAGAAGCTGTAGATTATTAAATTTTTATGAAACATCATGAATAGATGTTACATAGTTGTTCATTTTGTTCCACAGAAACCAACCCAATCTGTACCGAGAATGAAGAATTCTTGTCTTGTGGAACTGCTTGTGCAAGGACCTGTGCTGACCCAGAACCGACAGCTTGTGGATTAGCTTGCAGCATGGGTTGCTTCTGCAAAGCTGGCTTCGTCCGAGACGAGAAGACCAAGAAGTGTGTCACGTTAGACAAATGTCCAATCGGTAAGTCGGATGATGATCAACGAATTGAAAGACACTGCCAAGTAAAACAGCTGATTGGTAAGCCAAATCGTAGAGAGCTGCTCTATTTCGCTATATGATTGGCTACATACAAGACTAGTAGGTCAAACTCACTTCCGTCAAAACACTAAAGGTCGCAATGATAATAGTGTATTTGGCAAGTCAAGGTAATGACAATGTCATTTCCTGTTTTTCTCTACGCCAAGAAATATGCCTGAATTTCAGTATATCAAAGTTGGTGTAAAGGTCTATTTGAGCACTCAAATTTTTGGACCCTTGGCCTCTGTAAGCTTTTTAAATAATTAAACATATACAAATTAAAGCGAGTAAAGTCGCGCTCATAACTACTTACTGTTCTCTAATTAAACATGTATTGTATATTTATTTTTCAGAACAATGTCTCAACAAAAACGAAATATACGATATGTGCCTAGCGTCATGCGAACCGTCGTGTGACAACCCTAGCCCATTCTGCACGAAGATCTGTTCAGGTGGTTGCGTTTGCGCTCCCGGCTTGCTACGTAACAACGACGGCGAGTGTGTCAGTGTGGACAAATGCGCTAGTGTGGGTAACGGCACCGCTCCAGGGCTGCTAAATCAATACATGGATGTTATAAATAAGATTTTAGATTTGTCTAGTGCGTAAATTTTAAGTGCAATTAATGTGAAATATTAAAAGTCGGTGATTTAAAAATATATTTGTCAAGTCTTTTATTGGTATTACTTATTAGATTCATTGGATAGATAATCTACATTATTTGCGGTACGTTTGTAACACATCACTTGAAAACTGGACTGATTTGGCTATTTTTTGTTTAAATTTTCGTAATACCTAGTTCGAATTAGATTTTAACACACTTTTTCAAGTTTCCTGGTTTTTTTTAATTCGGGAAAACTGAACGACCTATTTCCTATGGGAGGTTTAATGAACTCAGGACCATAACTCACGATTTAAATGATTTAATGCACAGGACAACGTTTATCGAAAAATATTTTTGTCCCCCCTGGTGATACGTGATGAAATTTAACACAAATCCCCCAAATTCAAGTGTATTTTTTTTGTTCAAAGTATCTTATTACTTTTCGCTCACTCGCCTTTCTATAGAGAAATCGCGCAATCAACAAAATAAATTCGCGGGTGGTAGGACCTTGTGCAAGGTCCGTCGGGATCGCTACCACCATCTTGTTCGCTAATCCCGCCGCTAAGCAGCAGTGCTTGCACTGTTGTGTTCCGGCGTGGAGAGCAAGACAGCAGGTGTAATTACTGGCACAAGAGGTATTCCATCTTAGCCCTCTGGGTTGGCATCGCATCTGCAATCTTCTTGGTGTTGCGGGTGTCTATAGGCGGTGGTGATCACTTACCAGCAGGTGAGCCACTTGCTTGTTTGCCTTCCTATTCCATAAAAAAATACACGTGATATCACACTGCACTCTCTCTCGCCGTTAAATAAAATCAAATAATTAAAAACTCCCATTGTTCTTTTTTGACGAGTTTTATTTACTTGATAAAAGTAAAACTAGGAATAAGGTTTTTACAATAAGAAAAATAAAGGATAACATTATTATCTTATTAAAATAAAATGCAAAATAATTAAAAAGATACACGTAAAAATGTTAAATCGTAAAATACTTTCGCTGCTGACTGGTAGCGTTATAATGTTCGACATCTGTAACAAAATAATACAAACATCAATAAAAATATAATAATAATTGTATAGTTCTGCACAAGCTACTAATTTGTTTTCTTTCCGACATAATAGTATTTTATGCAACTGTTGCATAATGAGGGGTCTTAAAACACGAGTGTGGTTTTATGAAACGAGCGTCAGCGAGTTTCGTAATAGGATCACACGAGTGTTTTAAGATCAAAATTATGTACAGTTGCATACATTACTTTATCTACACACATATCATAAGTACTCTATGATGGGTTCAGAAGCCATAGGGCAATGACCTGCACTGCTACTAGCTACTAGTGCTAGGTACCTATTAAATATCTATAGACTGTACACATTAAACTAATGTAATAAAAAATGATTTTGACCAAATATATGAACAAATTAGAAAAATTCTCGTAATAATATTGATTGTTATAATGCTGGTCATTGCCTACGGTTTCTGAACGCATTATAGAGCATTTATGATATATGTGTAGATAAAGTATATTTTCTTATCAAACTATATGAATTAAATTTTAACTTACTCTAAATGTAAGACTTAGAGCGCCATCTATTAGGAAAGGTTTAAAGCAACAGGGGAACGTTGCAGTTGAGTAGAGAATCGCTCACCAACAGTTGCACGTTACTACTTCCTCGGGTAAGCCGTTAAGTTACCGGCTGTTGGTCATAGATGGCTCTGATAACAATTTACGTAAAACTTGCATTGTTTTGTAAATTGACTGCGGTGGAGTTAAGAAGAATTTGCTTTTTTTCCTTTTATATGTTAGCGCGGGAGCCCCTGCAATAGCTTAGGCGATCGGTGGAAGTAGTTTAGAAGCCTTTTATGAGTCCTACAGCGTCTGAAAAAACTGACAAGATCTAGCAATGTTGAAGCCCTTCCCTCCCTCCCTTTTAGATTGAGTAGGCCCCCCATACTGAAGGGGAGAGGATCCTACGTAATTCTCTGAGAAGCTCTGGGGTCGGTCTAATGTTATATCTAGTTGAAGATTTGGGTAGCCATAAAGTGACCCTCCCCGTTATAAACAAAGCTTGCGGGTGGTGTGACCTTGCGCAAGGTTTGTCCGAATCACCAACACCATCGTGCTTGCTAAACCAGCCGCTAAGCAGCAGTGCTTGCACTGTTGTGTACGCGTGAAGAGCAAGACAGCCGGTGAAATTACTGGCACAAGAGGTATACCATTTTAGCTCTCTGGGCTGGCATCGCATCTTCAAACTGCTTGGTGTTGCGGGTGTCTATGGGCGGTGATGACCACTTACCATCAGGTTACCCACTTGCTCGTTTTCCTTGTTATTCTATAAAAATAGGTGCGTCGTTTTGCCTAATTCTAGACTCGTGTACTAGCCAAGATATTAGGGCCTCCGCTAAGTCGCGCGGGCGCACGGAGCGGGTGCACGCCTTTAGAAAAATAGTATGAGAGCGTCCGCTAACTCGTGCGGATGTGCGGGCTCATACTATGTGTTTGAGCGGTCGCTCTTAACATGGGTTATTACTAGAGGTCTACGCACACTATATCAACTCTAAGCCACTGTGGCAGCAACTCTACTCACCCTTCCGATGAGTAGTCAACTAGTTGACCCACCCAATGGTCACTAATGGACAACGCGGTGTCAACGCAAATGGTTGCCCGTCACGCGTCAGTCGCAAGCGCACAGTCGCCGTGGGGACGACGTGTGGTCAACGCGTGACAAACGTGACTCAGTTGACCTGAGTGTACGACGCGTAGACCACACATCGTACACCACTATAATATCATTTTTTGAAATTAAACCTAGAAAATATGACATACGGCTTAAATTTCAATATTTGGCATAGAATCGAGTCGCCGTTGAGTTGTTATAATGTGCGAAGACCTTTAGTATTTGAGTATCACGTCCACGGAACCTCTCACTGACCTAGCACCCTCCGTACGACACTGCGGTCACCTTTTTGTACTCCTCCTCCCTGATCCCGTAGGCCAGGTAGGAGTAGGCGAGGAAGTCCGAGTGGTTGGAGACCAGGCTGAACACCATGCTCCGGGAACCGGTCTGGCCCTGCTTCAGGCAGAAGTCCACTTCGCCAGACGCGTCAATGGTAGCTGTCACTTCCAGGTAGGAGATGACGAAACCATCCTGAAATGAGATTGTTAATTAAAAAAAAAAACCGTTTTCAACCAACTGCCGCCAGAATAGGCTTATGTTTTCGAGAGTATATTTTTTGTACAACAAAAGAAGGCAAACAAGCAAGGGGGCCCCCTGACGGTAAGCGATCACCACTGCCCATAGACACCCGCAACACCGAGAAGATTGCAGATGCCTTGGCAACCCATAGGGTTAATATAGAGTACCTCTTGTGCCAGTATTTGTACCGGCTGTCTTGCTCTCCACGCCGGATCACAACAGTGCAAGAACTGCTGCTTAGCAGCAGGATTAGCGAGCAAGATGGTAGCGATGCGAACGGACATTGCATATGGTCCTACCACCCGAAAAATGCATATGTATCTGTTTGTGTGTGTCTTTTTCTTTGGCACGCTCTGCTGCTCAAACGGTTCGGAGGATTTTGTATGAGGTGTCGTTTTATTCGGCTTGATAAGAGAAGTGACATAATGCTATTATTAATTTTGAAAAGAGTCTGTAAATCGGAAAAGGGGACGGGGGAAGAAAATTTTCGCTTTTTTAACAATACGGTTTATAAAAAAAAAGCAAGGTAATTTTTATCAATTTGTTGACATGAACTACAAGTAACGCCTAAATCTGCCTGAACTGAAAAATATGACTGTACTTTATTAACTAAAGTATAGTTGCAGGCAAACAACTTGAGAATAAATCGAGTGGACATTTGTACTAGAAACGGCTACTGCGCAGTCAAGGTCAGTGCTCAAGATGTTTGCCGGGAACTGTACCTCATAATATAATATAACTTACCTTAGCTCTGGCAGTGACGGTGACAAAGAAGGGGTCATAGTTGTTCCTGTGACGGTAACGATCTGAACCTCCGTGCATGGGCAGGGAATCTGAAAAAAAAACAACGTATGGTTGACCTATTGGCTATATTTTTATGGTTCTGCCAACAAAAAATTTTTCCGAAAAATCTAAAAAGAACTATTTTATTTTCATTTTTTTTGTTCTACCATGTTTGTAACTTTCTTATTTATGTTGTGGATGGTAGAGAATGCCGACTGGCATTAAGATCGCCAATTGTATTTGTTTTGTAAGCTGTGCAATGACGCTTAAATAAATAAATAAATAAAATAAAAGAGCACTTGCCGCGGCGACATATGCAAAACGTAACAAAATCGTGGTAGAAACACGTCACGCTATTTATGTAGTCAACCATCACCTACACCATCACAAAATAATACTTATAAGCTGACCACTTACAAATAGAATATCGACGCAAAGTTACAGCTACTTTTTAATATCGAAAAAAAACCCGGCCAAGTGCGAGTCGGACTCGCGCACTGAGGCTTCCGTCATCAACAACATCTTGTATCGCATTTTGCTTTGTAAGACCAAACATTTTTTTTGTGTTTATTAACTACAAATTTACGGTTTTCGGATTTATTGTTTTATTTGTGCTGTGAGACCTTGCTTCTTGCCAAATTTCCTAGTTCTAGGTCAACGGGAAGTACCCCATAGGTTTTTGAGTGTCTTGCGAATGTATGACACATGCGGCATAAACGGCCGTATCTTTTGATTGCGTTGACTTAGAAGGGACTGCAGACCTGAGTGTTTTATATTAATTTCAACTCAATACCTCCACGCGTTCTTGAGAAAAATGGTCTTGACAGACAGATAGACGGACGGACAGCGGAGTTTTAGTAAAAGGGTCCCGTATTATACTTTGGGTATGGAACCCTAAAAAGTAGCGGAAGTTAGTCTATAATCCAAAACCAAGCGAATGAAGTCGCAGGCAAAAGTAAATCAAATTTTTTATGTCATTTACTCACGGTCATACTCAATCCCAACTTTGAACTTCTTGACCTCAAACGACTGCGCCAGCGAGTTCACTGCCCCCACAGCTAACAACACTAACAATAAATGAGCTAACATATTAAAGTATTAAAAAAAACACCTTACTTCAACTGGAATCCTGACAATACTGGAATTCCTACCAGATGAGTAAAAACCACGATACATCTACCACTTAAAAAGTAAAATTTGGAAGATGCTATCGAAAATTGACTCTTAAAGTATCACTATCAGAATTAAGATGTCAAACTATGTTGTTTATTCAACTGAATTCTTCTTATCAGTATCGATCCGTTATCATGCTATTTGTCACTGAGATATTTTCTATTCTCAATCCTGATAATGGAATACGGTGTTGTAATTCTATCTGTATCAGCTTATCTTTTGCAACTGGAAATTTGAGAAGAAAATGTGTCATTGCCGAATTGTTGTGACCTATATAATAATATCATATTGTGCGGGTGTGGTAGGACCTTGTGCAAGGTCCGTCCGGTAGCGATCACCATCTTGCTCGCTAATCCTGCCGCTAAGCAGCAGTGCTTGCACTGTGTTCCAGGGTAGAGAACAAGACAGCCGGTGCGATTATTGGCACGAGAGGTGAGCATGAATGAAGAATGCTAAGAGAGTAAGTAAAGCAAAGGTTTTATGTCAGGAACGTAGCAAATGGAAATCCGTGGTCTCTGCCTATGTATGTATGTAACTTAGTAGATTGGACCTGGACCCAATTATATTATAATACTTACTTACTTAAGTAAAACGGTTCAAGTAGAGAACGGTCGTACTGTTAGATCTTGATGATGCCTCGTATAGAGGCGAAACGCGCGTCGATCGTGTGATATATGTTGTTTCGTGTGGAAGCGGAGGAGGGTGGGTTTTTGATAAACATATTTATGTCGCACAGACGCAGCTATTTTGCACGAGCCCGGCACTGGTTTCGCGGAGTAGCAAGGTAATTTGTTCCAGTTTGTTACTTAGTTAATTAACTTATTGGTCAGTGGTTGGACCTTACCGCTTCTATAATAAACGCGTTTAGTTTCGCTGAGATGACCTAAAGGGTGAAATAGTTGTACTTACAACTTCGTTACACTGAAGGTTGTACAATGTATAGTCGACCAAGTAATTGCTTGTCCACTTTTGAACCTTACCCCTTCGTAATACGGTCGAAAAGTGGCCAAGCAATTTCTTGGTCGACTATACAAGAATCTAGCTAATGAAGGGAACATTTCCGGATATAGGACCTAATTGACAACCGGATAACTTAGTGGTTAGTGACCCTGACCACAGAATAAATAACGTACAGAAACTTCTCTTTACGACCGCAAATGCGACAGCCTACTGCGATTTGCCTATGCCATAGGCAAGGTGGTCGAGCGTACCTATAGCGCGGAGTGGAACGCACCTGCCCTGACTATGAAGCTAGATGTTCCTGGTTCGATTTCCGGGACGGCTAAAAGTTTGTATGATTAATACGAATGTTTGTACCTAGGTCATGGATGTTATATTTTATGTATTTAAGCATGTATTGATCTATATAAGTACGTATATCCGTTGTCTAGTACCCATAGTACAAGCGTGGCTTACTTTGGAACTATGTCAACATTGGTGTAAATTGTCCTGAAATATTTAAATTTATAAATTTTAATTAAAGCTGATAACTCTACAGTCAACAGTAGAAGTAAATACGTCAAAATACGTTAAAGACGTCAAAAAGACGTAGATAAGTTCTTATTCTCTTGACATTGGGAATAGAGTCGTGTGTAGATTTCTTTCTTTCTTTTTCTTTTTATGAAATAGGAAGGCAAACAAGCAAGCAGATCACCTTAAGATAAGTGATCACCACCGCCTATAGACACCTGCAACACCAAAGAGATTGCAGATGCGTTGCCAACCCAGAGTGCTAAGATGGAATACCTATTGTGTTAGTGATTGCACCGGCTGTCTTGCTCCCCACGCCGGAATACAACAGATTTGAAATAAAACAAGTAAAACGGTTGAAACGCGTGTATTAATTGTAACTTTGTATATGTTGTATAAATATGTATTGTGTATACGTATAGTATCTTTCAGTTAGACCAAATACACAAATTTCATTTTTCTCCGCTGAAACACCTCCATTTGTTATACTGTCTTCTGTCTTCTGCCTTCCGTCTTCTATCTTCTGTTTTCTGTCTTTTTTTTGTCTCCTATCTTCTGTGTTCTAACATCTGTATTTTGCCTTCCGTCTTCGGTCTACTGTCTTCTGTTTTCTGTCTTGTTTTTGTCTCCTATCTTCTGCCTTCATCTGTCTTCTGCTTTTTCACTTTTAAGCAGCTCGGCGGCCGTACTTTGAAAGCACAGCTAAACATCGCATCTCTAGGTTAGTACGAAAGGATTAAGAAGGCTGTCTACCTCGTTTCGCAACTATAGTATTTCCTAATAAAATCGACATTTCCCAGGCAAGGAAAACCACATTTGCCGCGAAGAGGGGGTGATTTATTACCCAATCGTGAGCGCTAAGGGGTCGATTATTTCACCGGTTCTCATAACTCCTTGGCATTTTGCCTAACATTGACACTGTGTAAATTGCTTAGAGGATTCCTTTTATTCTTGCTGTGTTTTATTTATTCTTAATGGCTTTTCTGGCATTATACAGGATGGAAATACGAACGCCAAGCAGCGGCAACTACCCTAAATATTGGAATAGCAAATCCTACGTAAAGGTGACGTTCTTTATTTAGTTTAAAGGTCTGTGTGTAGATAGGTATGTTTCGATCTGTTTCGTATAATATGACTTAATTATTTTGTCATGTTTGACCAGTTCTATTTCCGGTTAAGGAATTACCACGGAATAAATAAAAGTACTTACGTAGAGAAATTTCTCTTTTTCGACCGTGCTAAACAAATTCCAACTTTATTAACACGCATAAAAGTTCGTAGTATTTCATACACATTCACCAGGCGGCTCACGTCAAAAGGAACGCTGCCCACGTCCGCCTTCCCCCCCGCAACTCCCGGCGACAAGTTATTGTTGTGCTGTATTAGTTTTCAATTACACTGACACCGCGAGGGCGAGCGAGCCGACAACCTACTGCGATTTGCCTACGCTGTAGGCAAGACGGCGGAGTGGAACTCCTTTAGCAGTACGCAGGCAGTCGAATTTTTAAAAATTAAAGTAAATGCTTATAGGTAGTGTCTTAGTAATTTAGGGATTCTTTCATTTAATTAATAATTATAATTGCGCCTTTGTCATTCATTTCAAATTATAAATGGAAATTAATTTCTCATTTGGGATAAATTAATTAGCCCAAATTACCAAACTTTTACTGGGACAACTTCTACCCAAAATGCTTACTTATTCATGACTAGCTGAGCCCCGTGGCTGTTCACGAAAATTTCGTTTTCCATGGCAAGCTTTAACATAACACTATCAGTGCGAGAAACCTCAGATAATAAGGATTCCTATTCACAAACCAAATAGCATAATAAAGAGCGTTAGTAGTCTAGTGGTTAGGGGAGTGGACTCGTGATCGTGAGGTACCGAGTTCGATTCCCAGCGGTCGCCATGTACAGTAGGGGAAATATATTCATGTACCACCTTAGAACCCTATCGCAATGACGCGTCGCTTTAAACGCCAGGCTATGTCATCTAAATGTCATGCGTATGTCTCTTCGACTAGGTTCCACGGTGGTACGTGTTTCAATTTCCTTGACTGTACCAATGAGTTGTATTTATTTTATTTTTATTTTTATGAAATAGGAAGGAAAACAAGCAAGTGGGTCACCTGATGGTAAGTGATCACCACCAACTACAAAGAGTGACACCTGCAACTACAAAGAGAGTGCAGATGCGTTGCCAACCCAGAGGGCTAAGATGGAATACCTCTTGTGCCAGTAATTGCACCGGCTGTCATGCTCTATAAGCCGGAACACAACAGTGCAAGCACTGTTACTTAGCGGCAAGATTAGCGAGCAAGATGGTGGTCGCGATCCGGACGGACCTTGCATAAGTTCCTACCACCCGCGTTGTTCTAATTTATGTACATTACCGAAGGACTGTGGTAACCAAATCTGTTACGGTTAGGGAAAACATCACCAAGAAACCTACACATTCATGAAAATGGATGTGTAACCATCGATCCTGTCGGACAGGTTTCACTGTAACAGAAACCAAATCGCATTAAAGTGTAAAATTGCTGTAGTAGTCATTAAAATCTAATACGGCAAAAGAAAAAATTGCGAAACAAAGTTAAAAAAATAATGAAGAAATAAAGTTTTTGTTCTGAAATAATTATGTTAATTAGAATACAGATAAAAATGGTAAAAAGTTTCATAATGAGAGTAATTGTTTAAAAGCTAAAAGTATTAGAATAAATAAAGGCAATTTAGTTGGCTCCATAGATTATGACGATGGTGACGTCATTAACGCTGTATGAAGCGAATGGGGAGTATTCGCTAGCCTTGTATACTGTCATTTTACTACTTGTTATATTTCAAGAATCATGATCATAGAAAAAAAAACCCGGCCAAGTGCGAGTCGGAATAACGCACGAAGGGCTTCTGTACCATTATCTATAAAAACGAGCAAAAAATCACATTTACTGTATGGGAGCCCCCTTAAATATTGATTTTATTCTGTTTTTTGGTATTTGTTGTTATAGCGGCAACAGAAATACATCACCTGTGAAAATTTCAACTGTCTAACTATCACGGTTCATGAGACAGACGACGGACAGATAGAGTCTTAGTAATAGAGTAGAGTAGGGTACTTCTTACAAGGAACTCTTTGAATGATGAAAATTAAAAATTAGTTTGCATGCTTGCTTGCATTCCCTCTGCTTGTTCGCTTGCATGCCATCTTGCATTCCTAATTGGATGTCGTCTTCTTGGTTTACCTGCATGTCCGATTGCATGCCATCATGCACGCTTGCTCGCATGTTCTTTTGCTTGTTTGCTTGAATACCCAATTGCATACTTGCTTGTATGCATGCTTGTTTCACCCGTTTTTTTCTGGATTTTCGTTGTTATTCTGACAGTCGGCGTATATCAATCGTAGACATATCCTTATGCTTTTTTAAAACATTTTTGAACACCTTAATATAGTGACATGAGTATAGTAGAAACATGCATCTACCACACTACACCTCGTTGAGTACTTGCCGGTATCTTCTCAACTGAGGTTTTTTCAGAACCGGTGGTAAATTTTATGCAATTCATAAGTGCTTCCTGCAAGCATAATCTGAATAAAAATATTTTGACTTTGACTACTGTTGAGAAACCGTAATTGTATAATAAAAATTCATTAACAAAATAGGGGAGAACGATTAAAAAAGATGTGTTGGAAAAATGTTGTTCGGATTTTCTCAACGCCAAACGCGAACAATCAAGTCTAAAGTTTAACCTGAAGTGCAACGTTTTAGTTAAAAGCCTTTCACTGCGCACTGAAATGACCGTTTCAGGGCCTGAATACGCAGGGTTGACTGCAGTGGACCACAAGTGGGGGGAGATTCCATCTCATTCAGTTTCAGTACCATCCCGCCTACAACGGACGGCGGACGCGCGTCGCGGTCGCGAAAAACGCGGAAAACATCGCAAAAAAGTGGCAATTTTCAATACGAGGCTGTGTGTGTGTGTGTGCCTGTAATGTTGTTCTGTGAGTGACCCGAGCCATGGATGGCGAGAACCGGATCATTTTGAACGTTGGAGGCATCAGGTGGGTTGTGTTCTTTAGGAAATTGAATGCGGTATTAAGACAAGATTGGGCTTAGCGGTTACGCTATTTGTTAATGAAGCCGGTGGCGAACACAATGCCACTAAAAATAAAAATACTTAAAAATACAAATTCATCTACTTTCATTCTTGACAATAAACATTTCTGATGAGAATGTTCCGTTACTGATGGACTGTTAGAAATCGTACAGCCTAAATCGGTGAAAGCAGTGACACAGAAACGTGAAATTTAGAATATGTGGTCCTCAGGAAATGTTAAAATGCATCAAGAAGAGATTTCTGGAAATTTGATCATTAAGGGGGTTGAAATCAAAGATCTATACAGACTTAAGTATTATATGTATAGATGTTCAAATGTATGCATTTTCCCACACAATATATTTCTTCTTACACAAAAACTATTCTAAGAATTCTTTAGATTATTGCCAGTAGGCACTCAGCATGCAAAAACATGAGAAGAATCTTCGTGAAATATAAATATATTGCGAATATAAATTGCGTAGGTATAACTCAGACGTGCACGTTTGCTTGAAACACCTACCCCTTCTTGGAAGGGGGTATCTAAAGTTATTGTGTGGCCCTAACATGACCAGACCAGGTTTAATTTATCCCTCCCTATGTCTCTGTCAAATTAGTGTCATAAGAAAGGGACGCAATAAGACAAACTAAACTTCCACAGTTCCAAGTCCATTTGAATGTGCTACATCTACACTAATAATCTACACTAGTCTACACTAATCTACACTATATACACTAATATAATAAAGAGGTTAACTTTGTTTATTTTTTTGTTTGTATGTAGGGGGTAATCTCGGGAACTACTAAACCGATTTCAAAAATTCTTTTACAGGTAGAAAGCTACTATCCCTGACGGACATAAGCTACTAATTCCATGCGTACAAAGTCGCGGGCGTCCGCTAATATGTCATAAATTATGACATATGTACAGTCAAGGAATTAAATTTCCAACCCACCTAAGGTTCAATAGCATATAGCAAACTGTCACCATAAGAGCTATAGAGCAAGACGTTAGTTTGACATATCGACCTTATTGCATTGCGAATGTCAGACGACATTTCAACGAAATGGGTAGGGAATTAAATTCCTTGACTGTACAACATTCAAATGATATTATCGTTAAGTTGACCACTCAATTACTTATGCATGATGTCAATTCATTCGAAGCATTTAGTATGAAGACTGTAAATACACTAACAACCTATTTTAGATGCCGCATCTTTTTCTTCTTGGTTCTTTACACAGTATAGAACAAAGTAGGGGGTTTTACGGGTGGTTGGACCTAGTGCAAGGTCCGTCCGGATCGCTACCACTATCCTGATCGCTAATCCTGCCGTTAAGCAGCAGTGCTAACATTGTTGTGTTCTGGCGTGGAGAGCAAGACAGCCGTCGTAATTACTGGCACAAGAGGTATTCCATCTTAACCCTCTGGGTTGGCAACGCATCTGCAATCTCTTTGATGTTGCGGGTGTCTATAGGCGGTGGTGTATATTTACCATTAGGTGACCCGATTGCTTGTTTGCCTTCCTATTTCATAAAAAAAGTAACACTCTCCGCAAATCTGGCCCTCTCTGTCTTAATATCTTCGGCCGGGTAGGAACTTCTTCTTAACCATTCAACGCATTGCAATACGGTTTTTTTTCACAAAAAATATTATTTCACAAAAAAAAATATCCAAAAGGCGGACTTAATACCTTAAGGCATTCTGTACCAGTCAACCTTTAGGCAAAACAAAAATCTTAGACGATAGTGCACCACAATGTAATACACCGACCAGTTTTCACTGTTATTTAGAGAAAGGAAGGTTTTTATGTATAGTCGGCCAATTAATTACTTAATCACTTTTAAACCTTATTCCCTTGTAATACGATCGAAAAGTGGTTAAGCAATTTCTTGGTCGACTATACATTACACCCTAATTTAATAGCTAGTAGATTTTATAAACATACGTTTTCAAATCAAAGTATGATTTCTTTTCCAGTAGTGGAAAAACGATCTAAAAATTGATTTGGAAAGGTTGTAAACTGGAGACTGCGTACCGGTACACAAAGCTTTGGCAAGCGTCCCGCAAGCTGGACGATCATAGCCCAATTTCATTAACGCGACAGGTGACAGTGACAATTCGTTATACATCGCTTGCCCACTATGATGTTAAGTCTGTAAGTCTGGAGCGTTACTTGTCGACACAGTATATAATTTACGGTGAATTGTCAATGTCACATGTCGCATTTCACGTTTATGAAATTGGTCCCAGGGTGTCAAGACAGGTGATATTCCGTTAGCGTTGATGTTAGTAGAAACGATAAAGTCTATGCACTTGACATAAATAGTTAATTTTTGTAATCAAAATTTAAACAAATGGCGTCATCGCTCGTCAGCTAACGGACATTCATAAATCACCACGTTAAATGAGATAACTTGATTAGGTTTCTCATAGATGACACCGAGGGTAGTTTTCCCAAACAAAAATAGTATGTAATGACCGTAAGACGAAACACATCGAAAAATTCACAGGGTATGTTAGCGGTAATGTGGCGAAAATGGCAAACGCAAGGCACGGAATGCTGATGTTGCAGGTTCGAGTCCTGCCATAACCCTAATTTTTCTATGTTTTATCATTGATTTTAAATTTAATTTGAAATTGAAAAGCAAATTAGAAAATGTGTCGATTGCCAATTTCAAATCCATACATTCGTATTTTCTAGCGTTAACGCGTTGACGTTAACAGGGTGTTGCTTTGTCTAGACACTTTGATCGTCCAGCTTATGGGAGCCTGCCAACACTTTGTGTACTGGTATCCGGTCTCCTGTCTACAACCTTTCCACCCAATCAGATCGTTTTTCCACTACGGCAAATTCAATCATACTTTGATTTGAGAACGTACGTACATTTATAAAATTTACCAGCTAACAAATTAGGTTGTAATAATAACTAATTACGTAATTAATGATCTAATCATGAAGATTATTGAAATAAAACAATTTAAACGGTTTATATCGCGTGTATTGTAACGAATCTAATTCCCGACGTTTCGAGCCCTTGACAGGTCTCATGTTCACGGGCAGACTGATAAAAAACTTAGAATACAAACTACCCAATTTTGAAAAAATAATTGAAAAAATAAATAAAAAACTTAATATCAAGTTGTTCCAATTAACGCAATAAGACTACAGACTCTACCAGCGCTTCGGAAGTGGCATCTGCTGAGAAGAATGCGCCGCAAGAAACTCAGCATTAAGCCTTTTTTCAACCAAATAATTTTACAATTTTTTTTACAACACGAAGTTAAAGATTAAAATAAAATTACAAAAAAGTAAAAGCGAGCTTCGATTAAAACTTACTTTAAGCCGCTGAAGAAGATGACCCAGTATCTGCGACCTTTGAAGTCCAACATGCCCCTACAGGAGGCGGGTGTTTATAAACTAGACTGTGAGTGTGGTCTTTCTTCTCTTACATTGGTCAAAAAAGAGAAGTATAAGTCAAAACCTGTATGGCACAGTGGCACATGTGTCTGCTTACTGTGCAAGATGTCCCGGGTTCAAATCCTGGTATGGGCAAATATTTGTGTGATGAACACGAATGTTTGTACCTGAGTCATGGATGTTATTTGTATTTAAGTATGTATTTATCTATATAAGTATGTATATCCGTTGTCTAGTAGCCATAGCACAAGCTTTGCTTAGTTTGGGACTAGGTCAATTGGTGTAAATTGTCCCAAGATATTTATTATTATTTTTATTTTAAAACGCTCATAGATACGAACGTCAAACTTGGCTTGCGCTGTTATTGTGCAATAGCAACGAAACCCTCGATGCGCTAGTCCTCCCCGCTCTTGACCTTTTTTTCGGTTCCGTACCTAAACGGTAAAAGGGGACCCTATTAAATACAGACACCGCTGTCCGTCCGTCTGTCCGTCTGTATCTCATGAACCGTGATAATTAGTTGAAATTTTCACAGATAATGTATTTTTGTTGGAGCGATAACAACAAATACTAAAAAAAGATTAATATAAATATTTAAGGATGCCATACAACAAAAGTTTTTTTGCTTGGTTTTTGTATAGATAATGGTACGGGACACTTCCAGCGCGAGTTCGACTCGCACTTAGCCGATTTTATTATAGACGACTTCTAAAAAGATTCTCAATTTGATATACGAACATATTTTTATAGGAACAGTATATTTACACTCGTCTCAATATAAAAAATATCCGTAAAACAAATTTCACGGAGGTCGGTTAAGGCATTGAGGCGTGACGGCGGAACAAACATATAGTACAGTTAGCAACAGATATTTCTACACAGTCTAACAGATCAAAAAGATCTAAACACGACCCTATTTTCATAAGCGTAAGAGCTTCTGTAAGTCATGCTTTCTTTGAGTATTCTGCTAGGTACTTCTGCCTATGACTGTACAGTTCAGCCAAACTGAAATCTCGGCCTATGTAAAATCTTGTCGTAATAAGCAATGGCTGTAGTTTTAACATACTAGCTTTAACTCATGGCTTTGCTCGCGTGATATTATTTTATTGAGTATAGTTCAAGCAAACCTGCATTAAATATGCAGCAAACGTTCAAGAAAACATGCAAGTGAACATGCAAGCAAGGGTGCAAAGGTTGCCAGGTCCTAACTCCGCATTGCCGGACATTTGGGTACAAAGGCCGGAAATGCTTAATTATTGAGGATTAGTATTAGTCGCAACGCAAGGAAGGGACGGGACCGCTACGTCACTGGTCGAATGCACAAAGCCGGACAAAAGTTGGACTGACCAGACACCGTCTAACTTGCCCGGACCGGCATTCAAAAGGCTTTATCCGGACGCTTGGTAACGCTAGCTGCAAGAAGGAATTCAAGAAGACATGCAATCGGGCATAGTCGTACAATCAAGCATTCAAGTACGTAATCAAGTGTGCAAAATGGCATGCAAGCTAGCAACCAAAAGGGCTAGCAAGCAAGTCATGTTATGTAGCTAAGCTATGGAAATCATGACTTCATCAATGACGTCATTCTATCTTTTGTGAGCGTTGTGAGCATGATTCGAACCGAATGACTGTCTGAGCGCTCTAAGCGCTTTTAATGTGATCCGGAACACATCCTTAATGGAGTAGGTACATTGTTTTGACCTTTACCAGGGGGGTTGCACTCCGCACTGTAGGTACGCTCGACCGCCTTGCCTATGGCATAGGCAAATCGCAGCAGGCTGTCGTCTTGCCGGGCGCTCGCTCGCCCCGCCGTGCCAGTGTAATTGAAAACGAATGCCGCGCAACCCTAGCTTGTCGCCGGGAGTAGCGGCGGGAAGACGGTGTGGGCGGCGCGTTCCTTTTGACTCGCGCGGCGTGGCGCATGGTGTATGAAGTAGTACGAACTTTTTGAGCGTGTGAATAAAGTTGGAATTCGTTTGATCGCGGTCGTGAAAAAGAAGTTTCTGTACGTTATTTATTCTGTGACTTTACGCAAGTAATTACAGTAGTCTAAAATTAGTAAAGAGATCTTTACGCCCTTCAACCTCCAGGACTAATCTGCATTTCACGTCTTTCCCCTCTTATCCACCATCGATTAGAGTGTCTAGTCAAAATGACGCTCCGTATTTTTTTATAAAATAGGACGGCAAACAAGCAAGTGGGTCACCTGATGGTAAGTGCTCAGCCTATACACCAAGGAGATTGCAGATGCGTTGCCAACCTAGAGTGCTAAGATGGAATATCTCTTGTGCCAGTAATTGTACCGGCTGTCTTGCTCTCCACGCCGGAAAACAACAGTGCAAGCACTGGCAGGATTGATGAGCAAGACGGTGTAGCTATCCGGACGGACCTTGCACAACGTCCTACCACCCGCCTAACGTTAAAGCAGGAGAATAAGTACTAAGTCGGCGGTAAACAGCTATGTGGCTCGCCCGATGGTAAGTAATTACGAACGTCTCCATTACAAGCGGCCCTAACACAATTAACAGTTATCCCGCTCTCTAATTCTGCAATCCTAATTTGACACTTGATACTATGAGACAAGCCGCACTTATCGATAAATTACCCTTTTATGAGTATCATTAGTAACTCGGGTTGCCGATCCTTCCGGGCGAGCTTTTGTGCAAACAGCGAAAGGGACCAAAGCCAATATATAAAATCTATTGTCAACAACATTAATTATTATAATTATAAAATAAATTTTTAATATAAAATTACCGAGAGACTCGGACATGTTAATAAAACGGAAACTACATTGCATCTCTTTCTAGAAATCTATCTGAATAAAGATATACTGACTTTGAGTCCTTTATCTTCTTTATTTTTACATAGTCGTTATTCGTTCCTGTTTGTCCTCAAAAACATCCATATAATAATAATACTAGTCCATCGTTTTCCCCCTGTAGTCTTGTACGGTTTAGGTCCCATCTTTCCGCAATAGTCTTTACGCCTGGCGGGGGCTGCCTCTGCTCGTGTCCCTATGATGCGGGCAGGGACAGCATCCGCCCGGTGTACCCATCACATTTCATTAAATTGTCTAAAGGCCCTCTACGCTTCGGCTCCGCGCACGCCTCCCAAAGGTCCGGGGCACTATTGTCCCGTGAATGGGAAAGACATACTAAATGGAATAAAACAATCTAACTACATCAAAACTAAAAGTAAACTAAACATTAATACTCAAACTATAACTAAAATATATCAAAAAAAAGAAGGCCCCCTTGGCATGGTACCGAAGATACTGGCAGCATTACCTCTCTGTATAGTTAGCTTATACGTTGTGCGAGGTAGCTGCCAGCTCTTCGGTCGCCTGTGACGTCGATCAGCCTCTTTGAGATCTCTTTGAAGACGCCTAGTGCACTAGGACCCCACGGACCAAGGGTCTCAACTCCGAATGGAATAAAGTTATATTTGTCGCAGCAAGATATGGTGGGTAACCTAAAGCAGTAATAAAAGATTTAGGATTCTTGTCATGACTCACTTTATTGATTACAACAACTTTATAACGTAAATTTAATTGGGTATGACCGAACACACAAGACCGCTCAGTACGAGCTCTCGAACAAGAATGCCTCTGTCTGACCGATTGTGACGTCACGCTTCCGTTCGGTTGCGTTCAGAAACCAGACTCGATTCTCCGACATATTTATAAATTGTGAATTGAAATCGATAGGCAAGAAATTGAAAACAATCCCTTCCTATGGCTGCCATGATTGGGAAACCCTGTAAAGTCTAAACTCAGGTCCCTTTGATTCTATACGTATAGACAGCATCGAAAGTACAAAAATTAATTAATTTGTTTTCATACGACGAAAAAAAGGAAAGCAAAAAACGTTAAGTTATCAACAATGGCCTTAAAATGACATCCTAAATTTTTATAACCGAAACTTTAGATGTTTTTTTTATATCTTAAATCGTTAAATTATTAAATTTAAATGCTATGTTATGAATGACAATACAAAAAAAAAACTAGAGTAATAGCCGGACTCGAACCGGCAACCTCAGCATTCCTTGCCTTGCGTTTGCCAGTTTCGCCACATTACCATTACCCTGTGACTTTTTCAATGAGCTTTGTTTTTACTACTACTACAGACATTGTGACATGCGACTTACGAATTTAGAGTAGATTACCAGTTTTGGTCAAAGCCTCTAAATAAATAAGGATAAAAAAAGAGTAGATTACGCATAGAAATAGTATATAACATATTAAGAGTTTTGACATTAAAAGCGATATTTTGCGGGTGGTAGGACCTTGTGCAAGGTCCGTCCGGATCGCTACCACTAATCCTGCCGCTAAGCAAGTGCAAGCACTGCTGTGTTCCGGCTTGGAGAGCAAGACAGCCGGTGTAATTACTGGCACAAGAGGTATTCCATCTTAGCCCTCTGGGTTGGCAACGCATCTGCAATCTCTTTAGTGTTGCGGGTGTCTATAGGCGGTGGTGATCACTTACCATCAGGTGACCCACTTGCTTGTTTGCCTTTCTATATCATAAAAAAAAAATATATTAGCTGATCTCTTTACTTTAAATTTTCTATACAATGTGCCAAAAAGAGACTACTAGATACTCTAAACCTCCTTTTCAATTGACACCCTGTACACATAGAATTAGACAAAATGGCTAACTTTGTTGTATAGCCGACCAAGTAATTGCTTGATCACTTTTGAACTTTATACCTTTGTAATAGAGTCGAAAAGTGATCAAGCAATTTCTTGGTTGACTATACATTAAAGTAGTGTAGTATAATCATACGTCTACTTAGGACAAACAGTCCGACTAGGCAGGTCCAACTTAGAGAAAGAGGTCAATCGTCGAATCCAACTCGGCTGGGCAGCGTTCGGGAAACTGCGAAATATCTTCTCGTCCAATATACCTCAGTGTCTGAAATCGATAGTGTATGATCAATGTGTGTTACCAGTGATGACTTATGGCACTGAAACGTGGCCGCTTACTATGGGTCTTATAAGAAAGCTCAAAGTCACGCAACGAGCTATTTAGAGGGCTATGCTTGGAGTTTCTCTGCGTGATCGAATCAGAAATGAGGAGATCCGCAGACGAACGAAAGTAACCGACGTCGCCCAGCGGATTAGCAAGTTGAAGTGGCAGTGGGCAGGGCACATAGCACGGAGAACTGATGGCCGATGGGGTCGAAAAGTTCTCGAATGGCGGCCGCGTATTGGCAAGCGCAGCGTAGGACGACCAGCCACAAGATGGTCCGATGACCTCATACAGGTGGCAGAAAGGCGCTGGTTGCATGCTGCTTTCAACCGGTCACTTTGGAAATCCATGGAGGAGGCCTATGTTCAACAGTGGACTTCTTGTGGCTGAGATGATGATGATGATAATCTACGTTTTTCTTATTAATTTGCAGGTTTTACTACCTTGACGCACACCAAAGGTAACCATTTTGACAGTTTTTGGTGTGGGCTTGATATGTACTGAGGAATATCCACGCTTTAGCTCTTCATCCCAGACATTATGTGTCACAAAAACTCTTCAAATCACCCATGTGTCACTAATTGTCGTTGTCACATGACACCTGTCAGCTCGGTGAGATAGGGTCATGTATACGTAACAGACAGAAATATCTGGGCTAAAGGTTATAGTTTATCCTAGGATATTTAATTATTGCGTAGGTAGTGAAACGTGCGTTTTATGGATCGTAAATAAAAAAGGTCATTAATGGAGATCGGGGGGACACGTTAAAACTTACTCGAGCCATATTCGTAAATAATCAGCACCGATAACTATGGCAACTTTACCACTATAATAGTATAGTCGGGCAAGAAATTGCTTGACCACTTTTCGATCGTATTACAAGGGGATAAGATTTAAAGTGGCTAAGCGGGGTGGTAGGAAAAGTATTCGTACGTTCATTCGCACGCGCGGCAACTCATTGTAGCGGCCCCAGTCAGGGAGATTCCGCTCCGTACTGAAGGTACGCTCGGCTGCCTTGCCTATAGAGTAAGCAAATCGCAGTAGGTTGTCGACTTGCCGCGCACCCGTTCATTTGCTCTCGCTCTGTCGGAGTAATTGAAAATGAATGTAACCCTAACGTGTCGCCGGGAGTTGTGGGGGGAAGGCGGTCGCTGACGGCGCGTTCCTTTTGCCGCGAGCTGCCAGGAGCATGTGTATGAAGTAATACGAACTTTCTGTGCGTGTCAATAAAGTTGGAATTCGTTTAATCGCGGTCGTCAAAGAGCAGTTTCTGTAGGTTAGTAATATTATTTATTCTGTGCCCCAGTGCAGAGGTGCGTTGTACGACTTGTATTTAGCTTTACGATGTGCGCCACGCCTGCCATTAGTGTGATATATTGGTAAAGTATAGTAGCGTAGTATACAGGGTGTCCCAAAACCCTTCAAAAAAACATATACAGGGGGGTAGTGTAAGTGATTGCGAACAACCCTATGTATTTTTTTTTTAATTTGGTTGTGTTTGAAAATTTTAATAAAAAATAAAACATTTTACTTGCGCCTAGTGCCTCTCCAACTCAATATAAAAGATGCATGTAAAATGTCATCATACAGTCATTCAGAACAAAATGTTTTAAACATAGAGCGAACGAATGATAACCAAGACCGAGTCTTGTCGTTTCTTGTCAAGCCTCTGTCAAGCGGATCAACATCAAAATGTTTTTCTATTATTGTTGAGTTGCATATTGCGTGAATAATTACTGATTTACGAATTGCTGACTTCGGTGGAACTCGATGGGTTACCATTAAATGGCGAGAAAGCGAGCGCGGGTGTTAATAAGATGTCTCATCAGTAGGCTTTTATCCAAGGCCTTATTATAAGTATAATATTCGTGTTATGTTGAACGTGCGTGGCGATTCTGACCTTTGTTGCGGCCCTATGATAATCAGCGTTATTGTATCTATCTACAAGTGCGCACTAGAAAATACCCTCTTGATGTCTCAGACATGGGCTTTAGTATCATATTTATGCTGATAAGAAAACCGTTTAGAAATGCCAACACCACAGATTTTACCTGTGCTGGCGAGAGACACCTGGCAATCTAGATGTGTCTTGTTCAGGACTATTTTAAAACGAAGATGAGAGGATAAGTCCATCCTTCTTTAGTCAGTGGCAAGAAAAGGTCGCGTTTGCTTTCGATAGCGACTACACAGAAACCAAAACTAAAATCGCGTGATCATACCTGCAGACACAGTTGGAAGGGATAGAAATGAACATTCTAGGGAGTGAAGAAAGGGTGCATGGGGGAAGCCTCGAGCAACTTGTTCCTGGGCAGGACTGATGCCACTATGGGAAGATGGGTAGAAAGAAGTCATTATCAGGAAATATCTTAACAGTTCTACTTGTTTCAGATGAAAGTTATTTTCGCATTTAATTAAATGAATAAAGTCTACGTTTCAGTTTTATTCGCAAATAATTAGCAGACAATTGACGACGAGTGTCGTAAGAAAAAGACCCGTTTACTGTGTATTTGTTCGTCTGCCGTTGAGAGTAGCTTCGCAAGGCCCAATGAAATTAGTAAATTTTAATGCTGTTATTTTATGTTAACGCTAGCTTATAACATACTAACAAAGTTTAATAACTACAATATCTGAGGATACATAAGAGAATATTATGTGATCTATCTTTAAAAATTGCCTTAATTCTCCCAGCATTTTGTCACTGGTGCAATGAGATTTAGGTAGTTACCTATGTTAGAGATGTTTATCAAATGCTATGTTTGTTTATTGTGAGAATAATTTATATGATTTATTAATTACGACTCTCGAAAATACTAAATATCATATCTTTCTTTCTCCGGAAAATACATTTACTGAGTAAAATCTGCGTATATTTTATAAAAATTAAAACACACGAACACTGATCCTTTCCTTGTATTTTTATTTCAGAAAGAATGATCAAAACTGTTTAAGTTTTAGAGGAGGCAAAACGAAACACTGAAACTTCGATCTGCACCATTTAATAAACATAATTTACCGCTTAAGGTGTAGCTGTTCTTTTCATGCTCATTTTCAATGACTTCACCAATAAGGTGCAATGGCAATAATTTGCCACAGCTTTAGTGGTAAAAACAGGATTTTTGACTAGAATTGTATAGTAGTTATCTTTTACTAACATAGCGGCGGTGGTGCAAGCCCCTTCGCCACCTTAGCCCCATCGATGCACGCGGGCCTTTTGCCACCGCACGACGCAAGCCACATGACCCAGGGGGTCGCGTGTCCGTTGCTGAACGCAGGTTGGCCAAGCCTCGCAATCGTTTACACTTCTTTTGCGTGCCCCCATACCCATGCACTGGCCTTAATTGTCATCCACGTCCGAAACTGTGTGCTAATCAAAGTCGCTGCACCCGGTCTTCAACCACCTGCACTGCTTAGCAAGGTTATATTTATCACCACCATTAATCGACTTAAAATAAGAATGGTGGTTCTTATTGTTTTAATGGGATGATGAATACTGTAAAAAGTTTCACAGGGGGTTTTTCATACTTTGGTCGGCCCATGGGTCGGCCTAATACCACTGTATGTGGTGAATGGATAGAAAAGGTTGAACATTTTAAATAAATCCTCTTTTATGTCACTATCTTCTTTGGTCGATCGACAAGGAACTTGTACCTGGCCATGACAGAATGACAGTTACACTTTAAATTGTACGTCAATCAGAGTAAGCAAATGGGCTAATGCAAAACGAAGAAGATTGTTTATAATAGTATAATTTTTATTTTAGTTTAAATTCTATTGAAAAAAAATTAGTGTAAAACCGATCAATACTTTAATGACATCTTCAGATAACTTTACTTTATAATTGATTGGTTAAAATATCATTTCATGACTGTTCTTTTTTTTACATAATTGGAGTACTAGACCCACATTGTTAACGTTAATTCCTTATGACGTCGAGCTCAACGCTGATGCGCTTAGCAATATCAGAACTGATGTGGTAAGTATTCTAGCAATACCTCTATGCAACTAACCACCATAACCCCTGTTGCAGCAAAACGTACCGACAGGATGATAGTTACATATTCATTATCATGAATGTGCATGTTTCCTTACGACACTTTCCCTCACCGTAAAAGCGTTCGTTACTACAGCAATAACAAAAGTTAGAAAAACTTATTAGTCATGGCGGCTGGTTGAGGTTCGAATCCTTCCTTGCACATTCTAACCCCCGGGACGGGATTAAAAAAGAGTTTTAGTAAATTCAAAGTTAGACCCAATCTTACTAGTCTACTAGCGACCCCCCCTGACTTTGCACGGATGTAATTTACCACCGAAAACTTAATTAAAATGTATCGTACATAAAAACTCTCTGTACAAAATTGCCTAAGTGACAGTCAAAACCGTATCCATACCGTTGCGTGGTTTAGAAGAAGTAAGAAGCCGGAGATATGAGCTCAAACAGGAACTAAGATGGAACTGGATGGAAAGATAAAGATATGCTCTTGTCCTTTTGCTGCATCCTGCAGGATAAGATCAAGCATCTAAAAAAGGACATCCCTTTCATTCCCATAACTTATTTTACATATTATTCAAAGTCAGACATTGATATTCATGTTGTTTATGTTCAAAGTAATCGATACCTATTTATAAAGATTTTAGGCCATAATTGTAAATAATTAAAAAGTTAATAAATTGTAAATAATATTTGGCACTATGGATAATCATCCATAGTGCCAAATATTATTATAATTTATAAGAGTCATAAATTAAACTCGTGTTTATGCTTATTATGGCATTTTTTATGCATATGCGAATGCATTAAAGAACATAATTAAAAAAGCGACCATGTTCATCCCTATTTTGTCCGTCCGTCCGTCCGTCTGGTCGTCATTCCGTCCGTTCTTCCGTCCGTACGTCCGTCCGTCTGTCCGTCTGTCCGTCCGCCCGTCCGCAGACCGCCGCTCATCCGTTCGTCCGTCCGTCTGTCCGTCAGTCCGTCCGCCTATCCATTCGTCCGTCCGTCCGTCCGCCTATCCGGCTGCCGTCCGTCCGTCCTATCGACCGGCCGACTGACGAGTCCACCGGCCGCCGGCCAACCGAGCCCGTCTGTCGATACACCCGCTGCCCATCCATCCCTCCAATCGCTCGACAGACCGACCGTCATAATGGCGTGTCCGCCCATCCGACCATCTGGCGTTAGCCCATCCGCCCACCCATTCGTTCGTCCGTCCGTCCGCACGTCTGTCCGACAGACCGACTGACCTAATGGCCGCCGTCCGATTGCACTTCTGTCAGTCTGTCCGTCTGTACGGCCATCCGTCCTCAGGCCCCACTCATCCGTTCATCCGTCCGTCTGTCTGTCAGTCCGTCCGCCTATCCATTCGTCCATCCATCAGTCCGTCCACCCGTCCATTCGACCGCCCATCCGGCTGCCGTCCGTCCGTCCGTCCGTCCGATCGTCCGACCGATCGTCCGACCGACCGACTGGTAATTTGCCAGCCGGCCAGTCCGAGCCCGTCTGTCGTCACACCCGCTGCCCATTCATCCGTCCGCCCGCTCGACAGACCGACCGTCATAATGGCCTGTCCGCGCGTTCGTTCATGCGTCCATCTGGCGTCAGTCCGTCCGCCTACCAATTCGTTCGTCCGTCCGTCTGTTTGAATGACCTAATAGCCGCCGTTCGATTGCACTTCTGTCCGTCCGTCCGTCCGTTTGTTTGTCTGTCTATCAATCTGTCTAAAGTCCTGAACTAATTTTCGAAATTCCATTACCCTACGCCATTACCAAAGTTTTGCTATTGATAAGACATTGTGTTACATTAATAAAACGCACATACTAGACAATAAAGGGTTCTCTTAATTCTCCGACACAAATCCACTACATATTATGGTATGGTGGTGAAGTTAATGATTTTTTTTTTAATACAGGAAGGCTAACATCGAAGATGGAATACCTCTTGTGCCAGTATTTTCACCGGCTTTCTTGCTCTCCACGCCAGAACTCAACACTGCAAGCACTGCTGCTTAGCAGCTGGATTAGCAAGCAAAATGATAGTGGTCATCCAGACGGACCTTGCACAAGATCCAACCACCTGCAAAACCTAAACCTAGCATCACAATGTTATCGTTTATTTAGTGCACATAGTACTTGTCTCCGTATGCAGCACACAACCATCGCCGCACCGCTACTAGTCACCACTTCTGCTTTAAGACTGCAGCGACCGGCGAACGTCACGCTACTCGCAAATGCCGATGTGTAATGACTTTGTTTGGGATTCCTTTATTAACTAATTAAAAAAACTTTTAACCGTCAGTTTTCACTGTTCAGTGCAAGTTAGTTCAGTTTTAACTGACAGTGAAAGTAGGAAAATCTTATGTTGCACAGAATCAGTTTTGACTGTCAGTTAATAGTGATCGTGTATAGCTCGCATAAGGTTGTATAGTACCTCGTCAAGCGGCTATGCTCGCGCCATCTTGCGAGCGATGGCTAGGATAGCTGCGAGACACAATTGTAGCCCACGCTCGCTGTTAGGCCAACCTGTCTTAGTCGCTGCCTTACTACCGTTAGCATCATCTCCTACGCTGGCGACATGGATCACGCAACTCGACACCCGCATCCTAATGTACAGGTCAACAGTGTCGGTCGAGAAGGTGCGTATCACGTTAGCATTCCTGGACATAGTGCTAGGCGAACGAATGCGACGACGACTACCATCGCGTCGTCGTCGCGTTCGTCACCGACCCCGCTGTGTTAAGAACTCGTGCAGCGGTGATGCAGACGCTTGCGGTCCTGTGGTCCTCACTTTCTGTCACGCAGTCACGCGACATACTTAAACCACAAACCAATAGGGCTGTCGGGCACCACTGTGCTCACATTCATCACGGAAGAGAGTTCTAGGCTACTTTGTTATAGTTTATCGTCGGCATATGTGGCGATGCCGTTTGAATCTCGTCTGTAACTGCCATCCGCCGAAGCCATCTTAGTGCATGTGCGCACGGTATTTGCAGGGGCGTAGTGAGGTACGGGCAGGATACACTAGCCCCCCCTAGAAGATGCAGTATATTAGCAGGAATGCTCACGAACCTTAAAGCAGGTATATTAGGGAGGTACATTTTTCTTCGCCTGCCTTCCCATAACAGAATCCTGGCTACACCCTTGGCCATTTGCCTGTGAAGGTACGTTGTGGGTAGGTTTGTGCCGCCTGTAATAACTCGCATCTCTGCAACGAGCTGCAACGCTTACTACGCGGTCAACACCGCAAAAAACCGAGCATCCCAGTTCTGCGCCCACAGATGCAGCAACAGTACCGATGTCGTCGAAGCCCTGCTCATCCTATAGAGGGTTTTACATGCGCTGCAATGTACTATTTCAACAAATTACCTTATGTAACCGCACAGTGCGAAAGTACGTCAAAACATGTATTGTCGTTTTGAAGTAAAAATTGATACGCTTGTTAAATAAACCAATTTCATACAACCACAATCATTATAAGACTAACTAGCGCACTATGGGACTACTTTTTGAGAATAGAAATAAACAGTTTCAAAAATGTTTTTGTTTGTTATTTCTGGTAAACGCATTCACGGCCTCAAACACATAAGAGCAATTGGTTATTGCTTTGGAGGCGTGCCCGTTTGTTGACTCAACCTTTTAATCAAACCTCGGGCAGCGCCTAAAACGCACATTTGTGTTTGGGGTAGGCAAGCCACGTAATCACCTCTAGCATTTGCGCGGCTTGTAACCTGTGCACCTAGCACGAATCTTCTCGACACGCGTTAACTCGCTACGTAACTCAGTGCGTCTCATTCTAACCAGTCTAGTAGGAGAGAGACGCACTGAGTTACGTAGGGAGTTAACGCGTATCGAGAAGAGTCGTGCCAGGTGCACTGCTCGAATCCGAGCTGTTACAATACGCGGGAATATATCCGGTGACTACGTGGCTGTACGCGTTAAAAAGCACTTCGTGAACAGAAAGCGTATATCTTTATATCCGCTTTTCTAACCAGTATACGTTTGCGAAATGGATAGGTACTTTTTGTCCAATTACGTTTGTACTCAATATGTTTTAATGGCTCCTTTTTTAAGTTGCTTCGCTCATAAGACTTCTTTTACTGTTTATATTACCTAGCCGATGGAAAAGGACACATTAAAGTTAGAGAGGGATAACAAAATAGTTATCTGAATCAGTAAGGCAAGCATGCGCCTTAAAATTTCTCCGCCGTCATCGTTTATGCCCTCTTTCATATTGGTCTAATCAGAAAGAGATGCAAACTTATTGTATATTAATTACGTGTGCTAGTCATGCAGACAAGAGTTTGGCAACAAGAAGTTTTAGTTGATTGTTGTTGTTTCTGGTTACTGTCGTTTGAATGAACGAATCTACGGAACGAATGATTTAGATTTAATGACATTCATTTTAGAATCCTATTGCAATTATGATTAGTGTTGAAAGTTGATGGCCTAAAATTGTGACCGATATCTAAGAACTGTAAAAATGACGTCAGAGGGAATCCATTGTAAAGCTGGGAGGTACCGGGAGCAAACGTGTTTTAATACTTTCGTTTTTTTGATCCTACGTCGTCAAAAATTAAAATTAAAAAAAAAGAAAAACACAGGGTTGTTCGCAATCACTCACTCTATCACGCTGTATATGTTTTTTTGAAGGGTTTTGGGACACCCTGTATATATATTTAGCACATAAGCGTTTAATCTCTGACATAAAGCATCCCTCTGGCATACAACTAGTTAGAAAAAACATATGCTTTATGTATAGTCGACCAAGTAATTGCTTACCACTTTTCGACCGTATTACAAAGAGTTAAGGTTCAAAAGTGGTCGAGCAATTACTTGGTCGACTATACGCCACAAAAACTGGTGCCTCAGCGGCCCTAACATGACAGCCCAGGTTTAGTTTAACCCCTCCCTGTGTTTCTGTCTAACTAGTGTCATAAGAAAGGGACGCAGATAAAGATAAAATAAACTTGGCCAGTCATATTAGGGCCACTGATATACCTAGCAAGACATATTGCGACTCGCGTTGTCGCTGAGTGCGTCTCTTTCTAATTAGGCCAGTAGGAGAGAGACAGACTGAGCAATAAGCTAGAAATGAGCTCACGTATTTAAGTAGTGCAATAAATTAAAAAGTTTTATGAGTAATTGAAAAGTTTATTAGGAAATAAGAAATTATACGAGGAACTTGCACAGGAAAGGAATTTAGCTAAGTATATAAAATAAAAAATAAAAAAAATTCTTTGGACAGTTAACACCAATTGAGCTACCTAAAGTGAGCAACTATAACGGACATACATACTTATATAGATAATTATATACTTAAATACATGTAACATCCACGACTCGGGTACAAACATTTGCCCCTTCCGGGAATCGAACCCGGAACCTTAAGCTTTGTAGTCAGGGTCACTATATTTATTTATGTAACTTACTTAGTATTGTATTAGACTATTTATACGACTTTCTCGCCCACGGGACAATAGTGTCCCAGATATTTTGGAGGCGTATGCCGAACCGAAGCCAGCACGTAGAAGCCCTTTAAACAATTTAATGAAGTGTGATGGGTACACTGGGACACTGACCTTGGATGGGGCACACACTTTTTTTAACAGGGATATGTGGAGGAAAAACAGAATCAAAATATTTTGTCTGGTTTTGCTGAAAATAAACAAAAATAAAATCGGGCATTTGCTTTATATGTGGACACTGTCTGACGACAGAGCAGCCACCATGTTTTTCTATTCCCTGCCATCTTTTTGAATTTCTTGAGACAGAAATTAGGAATAAATAGAAATGATTTAGAAATCTTTATTGCACTTCTAAAATACTGTACTGTAAAACACCCTATTCTAAAAATCAGCAAAAACAGTCACACGCCACACAAACTTAAACCAGAAAAAATAACTCATAATGTCAAATAGTGTAATTTTGCTATGAAGCTTTTGGTTATAGCTGCTTAACAGTAATTTTTAAACCGTAATATCTTCATTAATAGGGACAGTTGGAAAAAATTTAAAACACATAAATTCAAGTTTCTGTAGGCTGCGTTAATAGTACAGTCAAGGAATTAAATTTCCAACCCACCTAAGGTTCAATAGCATATAGCAAACTGTCACCATAAGAGCTATAGAGCAAGACGTTAGTTTGACATATCGACCTTAATGCATTGCGAATGTCAGACGACATTTCAACGAAATGGGTAGGGAATTAAGTTCCTTGACTGTACTTTAAACTCCAACTGCAAGTACATGTTTGCTATAGCACAATATATTTTATGCTGCTTGCCGAATTTCATTAGTTTAGGTCATCGGGAAGTACCTACGTACGCTATAGGTTTTTTTGAGAGACAGATGAACAACGAAGTAAATCCTATAAGGGTTCCGTTTTTACCATGTTTTTACCAATTGAAGTACAGTAGGGGAAATATATTCACGTACCACCTTAGAACCCTATCACAATGACGCGACGCGTTAAACGCCAGGCTATGTCATACAAATTTCATGCATGTATGTCTCTTCGACTAGGTTCTACGGTGGTACGTGTTTCAATTTCCTTGGCTGTACGGTATCCTAAAAACATTACTTTTGCAATGTTGTGCTACTCCTTGCAACTGAAGTAGGTACCTAGAGTTAATTGAGTTGTGTAAGAAGTAATAGTATTTTATGCAACTGTTGCATAATGAGGGGTCTTAAAACACGAGTGTGGTTGTTAATTATGTACAGTTGCATACATTAATTTATCTACACACATATCATAAGTACTCTATGATGGGTTCAGAAGCCATAGGGCAATGACCTGCATTGCTACTAGCTACTAGTGCTTGGTACTTATTAAATATCTATATAGACTGTACACATTAAAATAATGTATCAAAAAATGAATTTGAACAAATATAGAAACAAATTTAAAATCTCATAATAATATTGGTTGTTATAATGCTGGTCATTGCCTACGGTTTCTGAACGCATTATAGAGCATTTATGATATATGTGTAGATAAACTAAAGTTATTTTATTGCTATCAAAATAAAGTTAAACTCAAAGTCAAAATAGCTTTATTCAGATTAGGTTTATAGGAAGCACTTACGAATGTCATAAAATTACCAACCAATAGCCTGTCCCATAGGGTCGGCGACGATGATGATACGGTTGGCGTTGCAAGCATCTAGCTAAATTGCGCTAATTGCTTACCACTAGGCGAGCTGTATGCTGTCTTCTACCAACGTTGTATGAAAAAGAGATTTTCCCGACGTACTTTTGTAGTCAGCGTGAACTCCGACAAAGACAAATTTAATCTACTCCGAAGCATAAATCACGAATTTTACACCCGCCCTCCAAGCGGTCGGAAATGCACTATTTCACACATTTGCAATTTCCTTTGGCGAAATCAAGAAATAAATCTTTGCCGGCCGGCAGATTCTTTTCAGCCTTATCCCGAGCATAGCACAGTTTAAGTTCCTTTGGGCTTCTTTAAATTTATTACGTATGTTAAGTCGAGTTTTGCGGATTTTGGCGAGAATTTCCACGCGAAGAAAATTTGTAATTTAAGTGCCTTGTTTACTGTTTATGAAAATTGTATCGCTCTGGAGATGCAATCTGGAAAAAAACAAGACTAAATAACGAATGCTGTGAATTTTTAAGGCGCGTCTCTCCGGTTTTATTAGCATTTCTCGCTTCATTTCAAGTTTTAATGCATTTTGTTTCGCATTATTAGATCACGAAGTAGATTTTGTATTCTCGCGGAATTCCCTAAAGTGTCAACCGCTGGAATAACTACAGAATTCATCCAAATTTAAGTAAAAAAATGGTGGCAAGGGTCACTTACCGACTTATTGTTCCCCGAGGTCTAATAATTTATCAACCTCCAACTGAAAAAGTGAGTGCTATAATTTAGAAGCGTAATTTGAAATCGTGTGCCGTTTTCGGCATTTTTAGACATGAACGTTTTAGATGGCGAGGGAACACCTTTATTATTTTCATCCCTTGGGATGTAAATTTAACTTTGTGCACCATTTTCCGATTGATCAGAACATGCTAAATAATATTGTCAGTTGTCTATTGGCGTAAAAGTGACTAGAAATATAATATCTCTATGAAAATATAATCTACTCTTAAAAATTTTTATAATGAAGATCTCATTAAGATTAAATATATAAAGGAGCTCACATAAAAATTGTATGATTGGAAAAATAAACCCTATTTCACACCGAATACTGGTTTCATCCATACTACAAGGAGCTGAAATGCATTTCTCAAGAATATTCCATTCGCTTCGCCTTTGCTCGGTTAAATGATTTAAATATTTAACAATATTCCTTAACCTTTCGTGTGGTTTTCTAGGATTTATCTCGTTTCTCAGGAATTCTCCGATTTAGAATATAGAGTGGAGTTGAAAAGTTTTTCAGTCTTCATTTACAAAATATGAAGTTATTTTGAATTAAATTAATTTAAAGAACTACTTACATACTCGTAGAATTACAAAGCGAAAAATGTGGAGAAAATAATAGTACTTTTCGTACCTAGACCAAATTTTAGATTGCTGTTTAGTGTACTTGTACTTTTTTTTTATGAAGTCAAATCAGTTCTACATTCCCTAACGTACGTGATTTTTTTGCAATAACAGATTTTTTTTTACATTTGAGTGTGGTAATCGCATTTTTGGACCCTTATGAATTTACCTTAATACTGCCCCGTCAAGTAATTACAGTTATCATTTTTAAATAATTTTATTATTTTTATCGATAGCAGATTAGACCACAATACTAGAATAATATCAGTGAACAAAGGCAAGTCAAGTATTATTTACTATTTATTCAGCATGTTTTCATTAAAACTCTGATGTCTGATAAATATATTGATATATCTCTAATAAGTGCTTTTAATTATCCTTCAAAACAATGTGCTGTTTTTGTCTATAGCACATTACACCACAAGGGATTAAAGTTAATCCACACGTCACAGCCGCGCAGTAAAATTCGTCGCGAAGCGCTTTATTACTCTAGAAGGCTCTAAATGACAGTTGGGTGTTAAAGAGTAATAAAAAAAAGCGGAAAGTCGGTCAACGACTTCCACGATCGTCAGGGAGATTTAGGGGAATCATTTTAATTTCCATGGGAATAGTGGGACGTTATGAGATTGATACTGGTTGTTTATTTGTCTGTGTGTGTAAAGTATTAAATCGAATTTGATAATGTTTTTTGTGACAGCTGGCTTTTTGCACTGAATTTTTGATTTACAAGAAAAAAAATAAGACAATGGATTTTGTGTGAGTGCGATGGTAAGAATTACCATAATTGCCTTGAAATTTTTAAGATAGTAATATGCATCTCAGACATTAACAGTAAGGAACGGATTCAAATGATGTTACTACTCTTAATGAAACACAAACAAACAATCTTGGTAGTTTGTGTCTATAAGGATTGAAATGTCGAAACTATGTTTCAAGTCAACCCAAGTGAGTGAAAATGGATTGTAAATTTTTCTGCAAACTATACAGGTGAAATTAAATAAAAGTTCCTAAAAATGGCGTCCATAATAATGCAAAATGCAACAGTAAAGAACGATTTTCACCGAACGCATCGAGTCAGCGGTTTGTGTGTTCGAGGTGATAATAGTACTTTAGGACCCTAGGGTAATAAACATGACTTTGAACGTCAAGAAACGTGTGGAGAGCGAAATGATGCGTTAAATAGCAAGGGCGGCTCCAGCCAAGTTGCTTCATGCTACGGGGAGCGTTGGGTCAGTTGGTACTCTTGCTGAAAGTGGCCTGGTTGACTATACACTTTTCCAAACTCTAAGGGAGGTGGGGGGCGGGGGACAAGTCCTCCCCGAGTAGCGAACCGGATATGTTGGGTGGAGGAGATGAAGTTTCACTTTTTAAAGGTCTCTGTTCATAATGCGGTTAAGGTTCTATTGGACCACACGCTAACTTTTTTTAAAGATGTAAATACGCTTAATACTTATAATGAGGCAGTTGCAACGACTTTTCTGTACAAACGTAACCGCGTTTTACTGCTTGAATTTCAGCACTAGAGATTAAAAAAGTTACGCCCTTTTGACAATGCTCTCGGGTTATGTCACAGCGCAAAAAATTGTAGCAGTATCACTGTGCAGGCAGAGCGGGCAGCTGAGTGCGAGCTCACCTGCTGCATGACCCGAAGATGCCTATCATTACTGGAACATTAGACAGCTATTATATGTATTTAAAAAAGACCTAATAATCAACATAGAGATTAAGTAGTTAGAAAAACAATCGCAATCTCTCTTAATAAATACAAAAAAAGTCAAAAAGAAACAATAAATATGATACAATGGCCAAATCACTGTGTACTCATCATCTAGGCAAACCTTTAGGCAAACTGACAAACCGATTAGCATCTTAGTGCCTTACTGGCATGACAATGTAAGTGTGCTGGGTGCTGTAAGTGGATCATTGTTTGCTTCTGACTAGGGCATGTAAAACTGGGTTTTTCTTATATGAGAAACCTGGATAAAACCGGGTTTTTCAAAGAGAATAACCCCGGGTTTGCATGCTCTAATTCTGACCCCCGCAGCACACAGAAAGTTCTTCAGAGTACACTTTGGCAATGGGTCCGAATTTTCTTTTATGAAATGGAAAGGCAAACAAGTAAGTGGGTCACCTGATGGTAAGTGATCACCACCGCCTATAGACACCCGCAATACCAAAAAGATTGCTGATGCGTTGCCGGTTGGCTTAGATGGAATAACTCTTGTGCCAGTATTTGCACCGGCTGTTTTGCTCTCCACACCACAGTGCAAGCACTGCTGCTTAGCGCCAGGATTAGCGAGCAAGATGGTGGTTGGTCCGAATGGACCTTGCACAAGGTCCTATAACCCGCAAATTTCAGCATGTGCATTTACATACTTTATACTATCGAGCCGTCTCGGCTTCTCACGGACACAATCGGGATGTAGTGTACAATAAAAGACATATATGTAAGTCACTATTAAGGCTGCGTTTCCACCAGAGATGTGCGAGGATGCGTAGCGAGGGATGTGTTTGTAAAGAACCAATGAGCCGTTTCCACCGACCGAGGCGAGGTAAATTAAGCGATTCTATTGGTTTTTACAAACACATCCCTCGCTATGCATCCTCGCACATCTCTGGTGGAAAAGCAGCCTAGAGACGGAACTACGAGCGAGTGTAATTTTAAAGTAATGTATTTTTATTTTTAATGTAATTTTTTTTATTAAAAGGAGGCTGTATGGATGCACTGTGAAGTTGATATATGTATCCTTTCCGAGCATAGACAATGTCTCTCAGTTGTCTCTGTAATGGCGGCTATGTTTGTTGCTTTTTGAAAATAAAACAGCAGCAGCAAAAAAAAAGCAAGCTTGTTTGCCTTCCTATTTCATCAAAAAAAAACTTCCGTAAATATTCTAATTAATAGATTCAGGCGTTACTTTGCGGAGGTCCATATCAACAAACTGGAACAAATTACCTTGCTACTCCGCGAAACCAGTGCCGGGCTCGTGCAAAATAGCTGCGTCTGTGCGACACACATATATGTTCATGCAAAAACCCACCCTCCTCCGCTTCCACACGAAACAACATATATCACACAGACTCAACTACACACCACCACCACTAAACACCAAAACTACACGATCGACGCGCGTTTCGCCTCTATACAAGGCATCATCAAGATCGAAATCGATCGATCGATTTCGATCTTCCAGTTTGTCGTAAATATTCTGTAAATGGTAGTTAAAATCGGTTTAAAAGCCGTTGCGTAGTTTAGAAGGAGTAAGCGACCGAAGATACAGGAACGGACAGCAGACAGGAATGGATATTGACTTAGTTTTATACTATGAAACGTTGCTTTTAAGGTGGATCGCTGCGTATGAGGCGCGAATTCCGAAATTTTCACAGTTTTTAATTTCATCACATCATCACCAGCCTATATTCGTCCACTGCTGGACATAGGCCTCTCCCATGGCACGCCACTGAGCACGATCCTCGGCCACTCTCATCCAGCTCTTGCCAGCCGCCTTGCGAAGATCATCGCTCCACCGAGTCTGAGGACGTCCCACGCTACGTTTGCCGATCCGTGGTCTCCACTCAAGAACTCGTCTACCCCAACGGTTATCGGTTCTTCGGGTTATATGGTTTTTAATTTATTGTGGCTAAATGGTGTGTTTTTATATCAATTCTAATAGTTTTCCGGTAGTAAAACACTATTTCGTAAGGCACTGTGTTTTGTTTTTGGAAGTTCAAGCTGTTGATTTTAAATAATTGTGAATTAAGTGCGTAAAAGTCGGTTGAAACATAAAGTGTACCATTATTTAAAACTAGTAACTAGATTTTTCAAAATCATAACACAATCGCTTCAAAAACAGTGTTCTGTTACCGGGAATCTACTTAAATTGATAAAAAGTCACACTATTTAGCAACAATAAATAAATAATTAAAAACTACATTTTCAAAACTCCCGCCTCATGCGAAGCGATCCACCTTAACCATGCTTCAGCTATTTCACTACAATAACTTTTCTGCAGCTTTGTTTTACCTAACAAACGAGACAGCGAACTGACGCAAATTTTAAATATTCCACCCTTTTGCAAAGGTTCCCAAGGATTATGCCTAATTGAAATTAATTGTTAAAACCCTTCAACCGCTATTTATAAGGCTTATAATAATTTAAGCAGAAAATTAGATTCTTTGTTAATTATTTTAATTAATATTTTCAGTGCAGAAAACTGCGGAAAAGAGGCCTTTAGCAGATAACGCTTTTAATTGACGTAGAATATTAGGGTAAATATTAGTGGTAGACGTAGATCATACTACTCCTTCAAGAGCAAAGAGCAACCTGGGTCACGAGAAGACAACTTCTCTAAAAACTCATAAAGAGAACAGCGGGGCTCCACCGGCGAGGATGAGGACATTTTCTACCGGCATTGCAAGGTCTTGCTAGAGGGATATGCTGGTGGTTGTCGTTGTGATGAAAGCATTGGTGGTCAAAAGGCACCCGACAAAGCTGGCTAGCACGCTAACCGTGGCGGTTTTTAGTTGCACCCACATAGTTGTATTGTAGTGCTATAGGGAAGGGTCTCGTGTAACCTACGAGTTGCTCTTCTACTATTAATACTAGATTGGTTAAACAAATATAAACAAATCAGTTTGCTGCTCCGCGTAACCTAACCTAGGTTTCACGGAGTAGCAAGGTAATTTGTTGATATGGTCTACCGCAAAGTAACGCCTGAATCTATTAATTACTAGATTGGTTATCGTGGATTATGAAAAATTCAAACACTGAAAAACATAAAAAAATATCGATACGTGCTTCAAACTAGAATACCTTACCTATCAAGGTCATCATCATGATTATTCTCACTAACACTTATTCCCGTTCCCTTAATTTAAGGTAACGCTTTGACAGTGATGTCACTTTTGCTATCAGGTAGTGACTGATACAGAAGAAACGATTGATGTTTTAATAGAAAATTACCTACTAAGTACTGAGATTCAGACATACTGAATTAAACCACTCATGAGTAAGGGGCTCAGCAATGACTGATGATTAAGGACCACGGACTGGTCCGTAACATGTCGACCGATAACTCTGCTAATACATGTGTGATCCGTTTATTTCAATACAGTCGTATACTTACGATATAATTGATCTTGTTGAAAGATGTGATACAAATAATGATCTGTTTCAGATACGAGACGTACAAGGCGACCCTCAAAAAGATCCCGGCGACGCGGCTGTCGCGGCTGACAGAGGCGCTCGCCAATTACGATCCAGTGCTCAACGAGTACTTCTTCGACCGCCACCCGGGCGTCTTCGCGCAGGTGCTCAACTACTACAGGTCAGTCAAGTTTTGCTGCTTTATTGATATTATCAATTCTAGTTAGTGTTTGTTTCGTTTAATTTCGATATACCACCGATTCTATCATCTATTCATTTTTATGCAGGCGCTCGACTACTATAGATAAGCCTATCTATTTTGCTAAGTTCATTCTATCCTAGCTGACTAGGATGCAAGACTTTCCTTTCGTTGAATTTTGACATACCACTGACTCTATCAACAATGCATCTTTGAGTAGGTTCTCAACTAACACATGTCTTGTAGTAGTTTTATATGAATGTCAATTTTAAATTTTGTATTTGTATTTAGTACGAACAGCTGATTGACTGACATATTTACTTCAACAAAGTATCTGCCTAAGATACAGGCTACTTTCGTATCCTAGTTCAGGCATTCCTAATTATAAAAGTGTACCTAGTATTATTTTCATTTGTAGTGAGCGCTTGGGCGTTATATTATTATGTCGAGTCAATAGTTTAGTATTTTTTGATCTGTACAAACTAACACATAGATATTATGTAGTGCTTACTAACAATTCATCGTTTTTATGTACCATGATTATTTTAATAAATAATTTGAATTTGAATCTCATAACGTCAACAGTCAAAATCTTATTATTTATTATTTTACAACAGGTCTCACTAGTCTAGCTGCTTTATTTATTCTATCAATCCAAGCTACTCTTCGTTCCATTTATTTCAATGAACCACCAATTCTATCTTCTATACATCTTTGCGCAGGCCCTAAACTTCTTTAGGCATGTCTATCCGCTTTGCTTAGTCTATTCTATTTTAGCTAGCCTTCGGTCTGATTAAGTTTCACATACCACTGATTTTATCGACTATGTATTTTCACGTAGGTTGTCGACTAATATAGGTCGGTCTAGTCAAGGTGCTATGTTCATTCTACCAATCCTAGCCCAGTGTCCATTTTGTTGAATTCTGAGATATCACTGATTCTATCAACTATTGTGTTGATTCTCTATTACTACAGGTCAAGTCTAAATGCTTTGTTCATTATATCCATCCTAGCTAGTGTTGCCTTAGTTTTGATTAACGACGCGTCTTCGATAGGTGCTTGACTTCCACAGGCAAGACTACCAGCTTTACTTAACCTATTCTACCGTAGTTAAATAGTGTCCCTTCTGTGTAATTTTGACACTACATTGATTTTTTTAACTATGCATCTTCGCTCAGCTATTCAACTACTGCAAGAAAATTTTGGTTAACTATTTTGATAATTCTATCACTTCTAGTTTGTTTCTTGTCTGTTTCATTCTGCTATACTACTGATTGTTGGGGGCCCATCTCATAAGTAGGGGATTAATCCACTACATTTACTGGTTTGTGGTCTTCATTCAAAAAAATGTATGCATGGAACCATACTCCTCCATTATCCTACTTATCCTACTAATCCTACTAATAATATTATAAATGTGAAAGTTTGTATGTTTGGATGTTTGGATGTTTGTTACTCAATCACGCAAAAAAACTGGATGGAATTGGATGAAATTTGGCACACATATAGTTTATAACCTGGATTAACACATAGGATACTTTTTATCCCGTAAAAATGCATAGTTCCCACGGGATAGCGATAAGTGAGTTATACGCCGCCGTGACGTCATGAGCAGCAAAGCAACTAATTCTCATTAATTTGTCCAGGAAATATTGCAAATTGCATGTTTCAATTAAACAAGTCTACGCGGACGACGTCGCGGGCAAAAGCTAGTAAGTCATAAGAAAAAAAAACATTGAGTTGTTTAAAATGACTCGTTTGAAACTAAAACCAAGAATATTTTTAAACAGCGTAAAAGTCTAGTTTATTACGTTTCTCGCTACTTTTAGAAGCTGCAAAGACGGAACTAAATCCGACAAATCCTACTTTTCAAACTAAATATGTTTGAAAGTTTCGAAGTTTTTCTCTATACGTCATTAGAGGGCACACACGCTCCGAGTAATTTGTGGAGTTGAATTACTGGCTCCCATATTGCTTGCACGGCAAGTGAAAATTGCGGAGCTGCTTTATTTATCTAAGACACTATTAGTCTGTGTGGCCGCACGTCTTGCACGATCTAATGTAGAACTTACATAGCCGCCTTAATTATATTGCTGTAGCATCTTACTCGTAGTTTGTTATTTCGAAATAACTTACGCTTTCAGCGTAACGAAGCATGAAAAAGTACTATTTTGACCATTTCCATTGATTTATACTTTGTAGGTTACTAAAGCATTAGCAACCATTCTGTTTTCTTGTCAACTCCCATAATTATTAAAAAAAAAGTGCGACAAGTAAAGTCTATTCACACATTTCACACATCTCTCTTAAACACGCATCCTTGTCAAAATATTTTGTCTTCGTTATTGTTGTTCGTTGTAAAATTAAATTTTAATGATTCCTAATCATAAAAACCAAGGCAATTCCGTGTGACTAATGCACTGACCTATAAGTAATGGAGTTCTAGTCACCGTTTAAAATATGGCCGCATCAAAAGTCGAACAAAAGTACAATAAATCAACAATCGCTCGCGCTGGTTCTGTCGGACCGACCGCGCTGCAGTCAATACCATTATTTTGTAAAAAAAATCTATTTGCAACGAAACTTAATAAATTATTATCTTATGCAGTTAGACATAAAGTTGTAAATCCAATGATTATAAATGGCAAACTAATAATTTGCATTTGTAACATTGGCGTCAACCTGTATTCTTATGTCGGTCCGTTTTTCTGCTGTCATATTTAATATGACACTGTACAGTCAGCAACGAATGTCGCCGAACACAATAACGTTACAAAAGTCACTAAACAGGTCATTTGTCCATAAGTCGTTGAACTGCGTTAAGAACAAAATTACATTTACACCATGAAATACCAAAAGTCGCTGAACAACTTTATTCCAAAAATTACAGGACAGCATAATTCCAAAAATTGCTGAACAGCCTAATTACAAAAGTCGCTGAATAGCGTAATTTCAAAAATTACGGGACAGCATAATTCCAAAAATTGCTGAACAGCTTAGTTACAAAAGTCGCTGAACACTACCATTGTTTAAATATTTGGAATAGTCGCTGATAGTATATGTATAATTACACACACACAAAGAAAAATTAAGGTAATGGCAGGACTCGAACCTGAAACCTGAGCATTCCGTGCCTTGCGTTTGCCAGTTTCGCCACATTATCAGGGTAAGGGCTGCCCTTACTCTGATAATTTTTCAATGTGCTTTGTCTTTACGGTCATTACAATATTGATTTTAAAGGTATTAAGGTAAACTGAGCTTTATTTTAAATGACATAAGATTTAATTTAATATTATCTTGGGTTAATGAATATGTTACTTACTACAGGTAAAGTGAGAAATTGACATAATAGAACCAGTGTGACATTGACGATACGCGATAAGATTTAATTTAGCCTGTCCTATTTTTTTTTTCACTGAGACATGCTCATCTCTTCGAATTTTGAATTTTGACAATCACTGAGAAGAGTACTCACTTGTCAGTGAGCGTTTCATCTCTTTCATTTCGAATGTAACCTTAAACTATTTAATCAATCGGACATGTTTAGCAACTATTGATTATTTAGAGATCAGCTAATTCTGCAGTCAGACATGTTCAGCGACTATTGATATTGTACATATCAGCTATTTATGTAGTCAGACATGTTCAGCGACTATTGAAAAATCGATGTTTATTGACTTTTGTTATTCTCAAATGTCCACAGACATTTGTACATTAGCCTGTTCAGTAACATATGGAACTTTATAGTGTGCAGGTGTTTTGGAAATTAGGATGTGTTCATGGACTTTCGTTGCTGACTGTACATCCATGTATTATAATATCATCTGACTAATGCTTCAGTTGTGACTAAAGCTTCAGTAAACAACAATTATCACTTTAATCTTCGCTCTTAACAATACTCCACGGTCGGGAACATTTTTACACAATCGCAAATCCCCGTCGTAAATCATTGTCAAGGAAATATAACATGGCTTTTTAAGGGACGCTGGGAACGCCAAAAGAGGCTGTGACGACTAAACGCCTAAACGCGTTGATGGCGCGAAATGAAAAATAGCCATATTCATCTCACGGCGTTTGTGAGAAGTTCGGTAGGGTTGACGCGTTGAAGTTTGTGGAGTGTAATGTCAAAGAAAAACCACTGGAATAATTGCCGGATTTATTCTTTTCCGGAGCAAAAACTGTTGACAAATTTAACTAACATGTGTTAGGAGGAAACTTTTAAGGAATGGCGATCCCTGTCCCTAAATAAATGTTAAATACTTCAGATATGTGTTAGATATGCGAAAGGGAGCGGACAAGGGAGTGCACGACCGTCAAACAAGCGAGCTCGATTCACACTGCTTTATTCAAATAATACCAACCCTGTGGCGCGCAAGCACACATACATAACAAGATGTAAAAAAAAAGAATTCCGTCATAAATGAACTTCAAATAGAAACTGAAAAGGAAAAACAAGTCAGCAGTCTGGAATTCTGTTAAGTAATATTGAAAAACTACACCATTGAAATATTCTATTGGAGATTTGTGCCGGTCCACAATTTTAATACAGTTTAACTTGCAACTTGCAACTGAAATATTTCAAACATCTTTGTATGTAACACAGTAAGCTTTGCTTAACGACGTACTGGTATTTTTTAAATTTTGAAACAGCTATAAGAAAATTTTAAAGCGCTTTTACAATAAGCGGTTTAGCCGCGCGGCAGCGACGCAGCGGTACAACGGCTGATGCTTTCACATTAGCGCGGTTGCACCGCTACTTTGTCGCGCGTTAACCGTAAAGCCCGAATAGGTAACGCAGTGAGAATTGAAGTAAAGATTACACACACGTCTACATAGTCACAGAATAAATAATAGTACTAACGTACCGAAACTTCTCTTTTTCGACTTCGTTTAAACAAATTCCAACTTTATTGACACGCGCAAAGACTTCGTATTAATTACTTCATACACATTCGCCAGGCGGCGGACGTCATAACTCGGCGACACGTTGGGGTTGCGCTGCATTAGTTTTCAATTACACTGACACGGCGAGGGCGAGTGAGCGGGCGCGCGGCGAGCCGACAACCTGCTGCGATTTGCCTACGCTGTAGGCAAGGTGGCCGAGCGTACTTACAGTGCGGAGTAGAACTCCCCTGACACAGTGCCATACAAAACAAAAGTCTTTAGTGTACAGTCAGCGTCAAATAAACCAGAGCGGGCAAGGTGGTCAAAAATACCTGAACACGCTCGAACGTATTTGACAATAGAGTCGATTTCAGATATTTTTGACACCTTGCCTGCTCTGATATATTTGACGCTTAAGTACTGTACTGTGATGGTATCGCGAGACTGCCACGCTACAGTCGCGTAACTTAACCGCCTCATGTAAAAGCGCTCTTTTAACAATAAAAGCCAGCGGGTGTGAAAAAAATGCGTCTGCAATATTTACATTAATTATAATTTACGATTTTATGAAAACCGATTGTCGAAAGGAGTTTATTATTGTTTGCAAATCCATATTTTTCGATTCATTTGTCAACGGATTCCTAGGTATAAAATAAATGAATGTTAAGCTTATAGCAAACATTAGAAAAAAATCATTTAGAATTTAAATAAATTGGATAAAGTTAGTTTTGTGGTATAACAGCAAAATGAAACGTATTAAAAAAACATATATGTAAACGATATGCAATCCCAAAACAAAGAAAAATCTTTGGCGTCTGACAGGTCTCGAACCTGCCACCTTGTCATTCCGTTCCGCACTCAACCAACTCCATAACAGTGCGAGGTATTTTACACCCTGTATATTTTTAACACATTGTATATTTTATACACCCTGTATATTTTTTTAAATACTGTTATTAAAATGGTACATATTAATATTATTAAAAATAACCACGGAACCCACATTACATTAGCGTAACCGACCTTTATGTTTATTTTAGCTGAGTTTTTATGTTTTGTTTGCGTCGATATCTTTCCTTTGGTATTTTATTATTCAACGTGAATAGTTTTCGCTATTTCGCGGTCGTAGTGAACAAACGACTTAGTTCAAGGTTAGGGTTGTCAAAAAAATGCGGCACGAAATTAAAAAAAAAATGGCCAAATGCGTGTCGGCTAAACTCGGTGTTCCGTGGAATTACGACTTTCAATGTTAAATTCAGCGCTCTGGACATAAACGTCTACTTCCTAAAATGTCGCTTTCCTACAATGTCAGAATTCTCACAATGTCAACATTCTCATAGTATCTGCTTTGGGCTGGTGCATTTCTTGCAATCCAACGTGGAAATGCAGCCAGCCTTATGGGCATTTTACCGCAGGGGACAGACTTGGGAGATATTTGTACATATAATTAAGTTTTTGTATTTCTTATTAGGTTAAGTTGTTCATATATTGTTTTACATCTGCTTTACCATCAAAAATGTGATCAGTCTCAGAAGGCCTCCTACTCACCATGACTGCATTACATTATAACTTCTGTTTTTTTTTATAAAGTCTACTTTACTTATAATGTTTTCTTTCGCATAATCTCAGTAAAAGTCTTCATTATGCGCATACACACTCACTCTTTGATAACATGAATGACATCTCACGTTCTGAGTTTTGAAAACGTTGAAGATATTCTAGAACACAGACGTAATCAGAAGCCGACATTTTAGAAACCGTCATTCTTAGAAGCAGACATTATACAACAGACGTGTACGTGCTGACATTCATTGTGGGAATGTGGACATTTTGGGAAAGCGAAATTTTAACTAACAACTTTTTTGGCTTGTACAGTCGACCAAGTAATTGCTTGACCACTTTTCAACCTATTCCTTTGTAATACGGTCGAAAAGTGGTCAAGCAATTTCTTGGTCGACTATACCACGTAATGACACATTTCGTTCAGAACACTTTTTGTTGAATGTTTTTATAAAATTTTACATTATTATTATTTTTTCTAATTTTCTGTCTCGTAGTTGAATAGCCGTAGCCTTTAATTTAATTTAAGTTTAGCATAATTATAAAATACTAACCGTAGCTTTAAGTACCAATGTAACTCCTGACACAATGGATTCAAAGTCTGAAATAAATTATTTGAATTTGTATTTGAAAAGGGAGGACATTTTTTAAGGAATTAAAAATCGCATATTGCAAAAATTGCGATGTTCCGGCCCTGTTGGAAACAAAAACACATAGCAATGAAAATAAGCTCTCAGGAACATCAGTAAACTAGTTTATTAGCTAAGTGTTTGCCTCTATTCTGGGGTTCCGTAACTTATCGGGTTCGATGATCTCGTTTTTAATGGATGTAGCAGGTAATTCTATGAGTAGTTTAAACTCATTTAACCAAATTGTTCTACCTTACTATGCAATAGTGCACCTAGTACGAATCTACTATTACGCTCTCGCTACGTAACTCAGTTCGCCTCTTTCCCACTGGGGTAGTTAAAAAGTTTAGTTAAGTTTATTTATTCAGTCAACACAAAATTATGTTATAAATTGCATACAATGTCAAATTACACGTTTTATATTGAGATCGTCAAAATTACACAAAAAGTATCAAACAATAAACAACAACAATATGGCAAAGTGTGAACTAATGGTTAATAAAACACTATTATAATTCACACTCATTTTAATTTCGTTTTGTTCTTAGATTATTTGACATTTATGCGTCATTAAGCTATCACTACGGTAACGTCAATGTTCGGAAATAAGTGTGGTCTCCGAGTTTTCCCGACGACACCCCGTTCCTTTTCCTTACTTGAGCCGTGATGGGTAGGTGCAATAGGGTTGTCACCACAATTGAACATAAGTGAATTCGGTTTTATTGTTTTTAATTTAATTCATGCTTCTAACCATCACAAACCGACTGTGTACCTCTTAATTGACGCAATATTTCCGGGAAGGTCCCTCATGTCCTTCCACCCTGTAATTAGGCTCCACAAAAACGAATGACCCCAAAAAACTTTTCTCTCGACTCGTTTTAAACAGTATATACGAGATTTATTCCACTTATCACTCTGGTTCTGCGTGATAAATGGACAAGGGTGACCACGAGTCCGGAAAATGAAAGATAAGAATTTAATAAACGAAATTATCGCTAGAATTAAACAAAGGAGAGCGTGGTCCGCTCAACTTAGATTAAGTATCACTAGCGGACGTGCGCGACTTCGTTCGCGTGAAATTAGTAGCCTATGTCTGTCAGGGATAAGGCGGTTTGAATTATTTGGTGTCCAAAAGGCGGTCTTATGGCTAGCGAGCGATATATTATGCTCTAGTAAGGATTGTCCCAGTTTTAACCGGTGTTTATTGACGCCCTAAACGTTTGGCGCAAAATCAGAGTAACGCGTCGTTAAAAGTGATTGATAGCGTTTCATTTTTCGTGTTCAGTTCACGTTATTTGTATGTTGGTGAGCTGTAATAAACTGAAGAATAAACCTTATGTTAGTTTAAAAAAGATCTAAATGGATCGACTAAAAACAAAAGCGTGTAACATAACCTTTCTGGAGGCAGTCGGGTTAAGAGGAATAACGTTGGGTGCAGATTATTTGAATTTTAGTAACCGAAATTTATTTTCTATTTTTCACAAAAATATAACAAATGACGCCATCTCTCATCAGCGGTCACTGCATAGTTACCCAGTTGAATTAAATAACTTTATAAAGTTTGTTAAAATCAGTATCTCTACTAATGAAACCGAGGTAGCTAAACCTAAAAAAAAATATGTAAAAATGAAGCTCATTGAAATTGTTTCATTATAAGTTTTCGTACCTTAGTATCGCTATTTATAGCCTCATAATATAATGTATTTATAAGAATATTTTTTGCCCATATTGTTTTAAAAAGAGGATAAGCCATTTAACCACCGACCGACAACCGTTTTGGTCCGCCCGGATCGCTACCACCATCTTGCTCGCTAATCCTGCCGCTAAGCAGCAGTGCTTGCACTGTTGTGTTCCGGCGTGGAGAGCAAGACAGCCGGTGTAATTACTGGCACAAGAGGTATTACATCTTAGCCCTCTGGGTTGGCAACGCATCTGCACTCGCTTAGTTGTTGCAGGTGTCTATAGGCGGTGGTGATCACTTACCATCAGGTGACCCACTTGCTTGTTTGCCTTCCTATGTTGTATAAAAAAAACACTTTTGTGACACTTGGTTAAAGGTGTCAAGTACCTACCCAATCATGTGCACGCTTCGGGCACAGTATAAAAATAAAGCAGTACCGAAACTAGTCCTATTTGTTGAAGTAGATATACAGGGTGGAAAGTTTGAATGCCACATGGATGGCCACTCCCTTAAATACTGGAAATAGCACATTCTGTGTAAAGGAGACTTTCTTTTATTTTTAAAAACAATAAATTCTGCATTTATGGATTTATGAAAAATTGTTTTTCTTAGTCGGGACTCGAACCGGTTAAATGCGACAAAAAAATAAATGCCGTATTTTACGATGCAAAATGAAAGGGAAGGTTTATTTTTCTTTAAATAACCAACACAATCAAAATAACGGAAGGCCATGAAAACTAACAATTACCTTTTAATTTTGTTTTCACCCGTCACGTGAAATACACCGCAACTACTTTAATTATTGGAACTATCAAATTCTATGCAATGGAGACTTACTTTTATTTTAGAGACAATTTTTCAAAAATCCATAAATGCAGAATTTATTGTTTTTAAAAATTAAGGAAAGTCTACTTTACACAGAATTTAAGGTGGTTGCCATCCATGTGGCTTTCAAACTTTCCACTCTGTATACACAAGGACAAAATTAAAGGAATGTTTACATAGCGTTTTGTCTAATAATTTTTCCTCTTATATTGTCCCTAAGAGTAGTAGCAGGCAAACATTTTGAGTATAAATCGAGTGGAGGGGGTACGTTTGCGCATACACTTTCGTACTAGAAACGGCTACTGCGCAGTCAAGGTCAGTGCTCAAGATGTTTGCCGGGAACTGTACCTACGCTCTAATGGAGCGTTAGGGTCATCACTGTTAGTTTTTGTAAAATTATAAAGTTTTAGTTTAATTATTTATTATAATATTTATTTGGGTTCTAATAATGAAAATTAAATGAATGAACTAGTATACAAATAAAATTAGAATAATTAAAAACATTAACATTTTTAAGAAGTAGTAAAAAAAAATCTGCTTTCGAATAAGCCGACTTCAAGTAGTCATATTACTACGCAAATTTTGTGGCATTTTCTAAAAGATCGCTGACCGTCTGGGGCGCACGCAATAACTATAAACGTAAAGCGCGTCCACTCGTCTCGACGCGGCAACCCTGACTGACAGCACCCCGAAAACACCTAGTGGTCGTGTTGAGCGTGCGTCTGTGTGAGTGCGTCGGTTTCGAGCGTTTGTGTGTAGATTCTTTACTGTTCTATTTATATACTGCGCTCCAGGGTCCCGTTTTAAGACATCGAGACATAAATTCGTATCCATTCGGAGGGAAATCCCAGGCGACACGGCACATCAAATATGCAGGGGTATTCAAGTACCGTTTCTTATGATATGAATTATACATTTTGACGTTTTTTGATACAAATTCGGGACGTCTCAGGTTCTTAGCTTTGAAACAGTCAGCGAATTCTGTATAATAAGCTTGTTAATAATTTATATTAGTTTCTTTGTAGCTTTCGATTCAGTAAATACTCCCAAGAAGTCATACTTTTAATTATATAGGACTAGCTTTTGCTTGTAAGTCCGTCCGCGTAGATTTTCTATACATACTAACTTCCACTCTTCTTTTAAATAATTTATTAGTGTATCTTTAACTGAGCTATGTTCAAAATCTCACGTTTCTGACAATTGATACAAAGCCCGCCCCCCACCTAGTTAGAATTATCAAAAGAAAACTTAATTAGCGGAAAAAACATAATAAAATAAACCTATGTTACAAATTTCAGCTTCCTAGACTCATCGCTTTAGCTATGCGTTGATAGATAAGTCAGTCAGGACATGATCTTTTATATGTTAAAAATAGAAAATTTTGAGTACTAATAGGCTTCTTATTTGCAAGGACTGTGATTTTCTTTTGTTTTGTTTCGGGAGTTACGTTGTACCGTGTCTAATTAAGTGCTAATTTCTGTTGAGGACCTTAACTTTACTTGCAATATTTAAACAAACTGGAACAAATTACCTTGCTACTCCGCGAAACCAGTGCCGGGCTCGTGCAAAATAGCTGCGTCTGTGCGACACATATATATTCATGCAAAAACCCACCCTCCTCCGCTTCCACACGAAACAACATATATCACACAGACTCAACTACACACCACCACCACTAAACACTAAAACTACACGATCGACGCGCGTTTCGCCTCTATACGAGGCATCATCAAGATCGAACAGTACGACCGTTCGCTACTTGAACGAATGGCGTACTGACAAACTAAAACATTTTTCTTTAATCCCGCCTACCGCCAACATTTTTGCACTACTACCCTTATTATTTTTCTCAAAGCCTACCCTCAAAATTTAAAAATAAAACCTAAGTACCCCCGTATATTATCACAAACTACCCACATAATTTATCTCAATCTCAGCTACCCCCGTTGTTAAACCCAGAATTTAAGCATACCCGCAATAAAGGAGAAGAAGGAAAATTAACCTGTTCATTGACAATGGATCCCGCGTTGTTGTACCTAACTATTTCCAAAGGCTCCAAAACATTCAGACGAAATCCCTTTTTGCAAAAGTGTAATATTTCATAAGAATGAGCATCTGATAATGTATGATCTGTGTCTATCAAATGTTTTGCAAAATTGGACTTCTCTGCGTGCGTATGCCTTATAAGGTGAAATGCAATATTTATGACGTTATAGGGACTTTAACGCGATTAAAGTATATTGTTAATTCACCTCGACTTTTCGGTCATGTAACAACGGTCGTGGTCACGAGTAGACTGAAGTGGAGGGTATTCACAAAATTAATAACTAACGCGTTCGGTACGTTTATTTTGAAAGAAAACTTACTCTAAAGGCTCGGGTACTATTCTAGAGCTGGCGGCCGTTGTAAAACGTACTTTTCAGAGCCCAACTTTTTCGATCTTCATTTGTCTCCACTGACAGTTTGACTGATTATCTGGCTGCGTTCGATCAGATGGACTGACAGATAAAAGGGGACGTTGATTATTCGACGGTACCTTATTTTCTCCCATCGGATGAGCGAGTAACTTCTCTTGTGATCTTTAATATGTCGAATATATATAAATAATATACATATAGGTATTTGTATTGCGGGATTAGAGCTATTTTGACCCAACTGCCACCAAAAGGGGTTATGTTTTTCTAATGTATTTATCTTTATTTCTTTATAACGCCTTACAGCCAAGCTTTAATGGACTTTAACATGTGAGTTGTGGTTAGATTTCTTAGATGAATAACAAAATCATAGATGTAGCCTACATGTCCAGCGTAACTACTTGAAACTGTCAAAATGGTAACCTTTGGTATGCGTTAAGGCAGTAAACCTTTAAATTATTAAGGAAAACATAGATTATACTACTTTAATGTACAACAAACATTTTGACAATTCATGGGTGTACGGAATGTCCATTGAAGAGGAGATTCAGATTATGTAGTCGTTGCCATTTAAAGTATAGCAATCAGCTTATAATTTCGCTTTTAATTTTAAAACTCCTTCTATGCTATACTAATTCTATGTTAGATACGCTTTAAGCTTAGGAGTGACATAGTGTACATCTTTAAATATGGCGTCTGCGATTTAAAAAAAAAGAGAGTTTTTTTTTTTATTATTTTAACAAGATTGCTATTAAACAAAATCTAATCTAAAGGCCGTTCCAAGGCATCATTTTTTAACCGACTTCAAAAAAGGGGTTCTCAATTTGACTAATTAAAAAAAATTGTTTGAACAGAGCCGATGTTTGTGTCACGTCACGTTCGCAATCCGAAATATTGGAATTAATCATTCAAACGGACGTGTGTAAATAAATCAGCTTAACCGGAAAAAACTGGTTTCGGAGCGTAAAAATGAATGAAGGGTTTTGAAGCCGATGTTATTTTAACGAAAGCTGTATTTAATGGGGAAAAAGACTTGTACGAGTAGCTCATGTTTTTCCTACTAACTTGTTTTATTTTAAATACTGAGATCAATATAGCCGTAATAGGCGCAAAATATTTCAATTAAATAACTCCTGTCCAGTTTCTATATACTTTTTTCCCCCAGGGGCCAGGAGCCAATCTTAATTTTTTATTTATTTAATTATTATTGCACAAAAAACAACAATAAAATACACAAAAGGTGGACTCAATGCCTTAAGACATTCTCTACCATTAAACTCTTAGGCAAAGCAGAGATAGTTTTTTTTATAGAAGAGGGGGCAAACGAGCAGACGGGTTACTCACCGCCGCCCGTAGACTAGCAATATCAAGAGAATCGCAAGCGCGTTGCCGGCCTTTAAGAAAGGAAGAAAGGAAGTTGTGAGTAGTACACATATTTTAAAAGTTACCTCGTTTCTATTCCTCTAGGTATTTCTTTATACAGACAATCTTATTCTGTCTAGCGGTCAGCCGCCCAAACATCAAAACTTTCACACTAATAGGTATTAGACAGTGCCTACAAAACAGCCCTATTAATCCTTTATCTTCGTCCAAAACAAAAGCCTAACTCCTGAACACTCCTGACTGTCATACCGCGCCAGGGCTGGCATAAGCCGCAAGCCACTAGGGAGCGATAACCCTAAACATGCCCAACTTCTGTACCGGTTCAGAATAAAAAAGAATCCCTTGTCAAAATAATCTTTTAGGGTTGGCGCAAACGTGCGACGGAAAAAAATAGACCAAATCAGGAGTTACTTGGCGGAGGTAACAATATCAACAAACTTGGACAAATTACTTTGCTTTTCCGCGAAACCAGTGCTGTGCACGTGCGAAACTGCTACGTATATGTGATATTTTGTTAGCCATTCGTTCAAGTAGCAAACGGCTCGTAGTCCTTGATACCAGATGATGTCTTGTATAGAGGCGAAACGCGCGTAGATCATGTAGTTTTATTTGTAGTGGTTTATAGTTGTGTTTGTGTGATATATGTTCGTGTGGAAGCGGAGGCAGATGGGTTTTTGAATGAAAATATATTATATGTCATACATACGCAGTTTTGCACATGCACCGCAAGGTACTAGGAACAAAGTACAGCAGTAGCAAGGTAATATCGCACCTTTAGAATTAAAGCGACTCAATTCTGAAAATGACATTTCCCAAAATTAAACCCTATGTCTTTTAATTAAGGTGAAATTTTGGGACGTGTATTATTCAGAAATGGGTCGTTTTAATTCTAAAGGTGCGATATGTTCCACTTCGTAGATAGATCAAAGTCAAAGTGATTTATTTGCTGACATAATTTTAACATGCGTACGTATTTAAGTATGTACGAGTATGTACAATCGTCATTATTTAAGTTAAGGCACTGTAATATATCAAAAATACGACTTCGGCGTCATCGGATATTGTTGACCTTGCCCGTGTTTATACAGCTTCACGCTTAATTAAAGATGTGAAAACTCAAAAAACACGAATCGAGCTAAACCAATTTGAAATTCTCGTAACTCGAATTCAATCGATTTGGCCGGACGACGTTGAATAAATGATTTGGCACATCTGCAATATTGTGACATTTGTGACAGTGATGATTTGTTATGATCGGCAAACTTCGAGTCGTCGTTGTCATTCAGTCTTTGCAATTTGGACATTGTCTTCTTTACATATTGTAAAATCGCTATCCGTTCGTGTCTGTCCTAAATCCTTATAGTGTATGTTCGGCCGCTTTCTCATTCCAAACTACGCAACAGATTTTGAATTTTTTTAAGGAAGGATTTTGTGTAAAATACATCCCGATGGTACCCGAACAACACGCCGCCCGCGTTCGCGGGTTAGAGTTGCGCTGCATTCGTTTTCAATTACACTGACACAGCACGGACGAGCGTGCGGGCAAGCTGACAACCCACTGCGATTTGCCTTCTCTGTAGGCAATGCGGCCGAGCGTACCTACAGTGCAGAGTTATACTCCCTCTGATAAAGGGTAGGCGTGTCTTAGTGGATTTAACTATCTATACATATAGTTAGTAAGTACGTATTAATAATTTAAATTTTAATTGGCCATTAAGATGGTTAAATTCTACGTGTATGCTCGCGGTAACAATACTCCGACATTGTTTAAATTATGAGGTACATTAAATAGAGTAACTTGAGGATTATTATTAACTACTTTGCTCCTGTTGCTTTGCTGGTGAAATAACCCTATTTTACTCTTAAATAATTGCTCTACGCTTTTTCAGATAGGGTAAGTGTAGCGCAGGGAGATGAGTGGACTGTAGAATTGTTGTTGGTTTGCTTGCGTGGAAGTGGATCGCACAGAATTAAAGACGGTCTTCTATAAAAGGCACTGTATTGATGAAACTGAGGCACAAGTACAAGAATAACATGTAGCTAACAGAGAGGTCGGAAGTCAAGTGAATTATAAGAGTGAACAGTCGAATGATATTATGAATGAATGGAAATACATTTATTAATTAATGTTGGGGTTGCCAACAGTAAGCACTTAGAGCATCTATGTCCTCTAAAGGTAAGCATACTTTCTATTGGCATTCCAAGTAGGTACAGTCAAGGAACTTAATTGCCTACCCATTTCGTTGAAATGTCGTCTGACAATCGCAATGCATTAAGGTCGATATGTCAAACTAACGTCTTGCTCTATAGCTCTTATGGTGACAGTTTGCTATATGCTATTGAACCTAAGGTGGGTTGGAAATTTAATTCCTTGACTGTACCAGTTTAGCATTTAGTTTTTCAGGGCTGTCACCACTATTGCTTTGAAATAATATTGAAAGTGTTTCAAGTCATTATTAAGCTTCAAAAGGTCAATACACAAATACTTACCTGACAAAGTAACTTAGATGCATAGTAAATTATAAACAAAAATTAAGAATAAAGTACTTTGGCTTCGCTGCATCTTCGATTATGTTGCCAAGTTTTCCGGTACCCGGTACCGAGAAAGGTCAAGTGGGCCCTATTGTTTTGAGTAGTTTAGGTACATATAAGTACGTATGTACGTTGTGTGGTACCCATAGCACAAGCAACTTTAGTTGCTTACTTTGGGACTAGGTCAATTGGTGTTAATTGTCCCAAAATATTTATTTACTTATTATCGCACCTTTAGAATTAAAGCGACCCATTTCTGAACAATACACGTCCCAAAATATCACCTTAATTAAAAGACATAGGGTCTAATTTTGGGAAATGTCATATTCAGAATTGAGTCGCTCTAATTCTAAGGGTGCGTTATGTCCTTGAACTAGGTTTGTGTGTTTTGATTATTTTTCAATGCCTTACAGTTTAAAAAATATTCACGCTTAATTTGTTTTGTATGAAATTCCTACAATGCAAATATTGTCAAATCTATGAAGAATATTTAAAAAATCAAAACATACAAACCTAGTTCTATAGCATAATGAGAACATACCAAAAAATCATTGCCATAGGTTAAGGTTTAGAGGGTGGAAAACGTTATTACAGTTTGTATGGGGAGCGCTTTTTGGGGCTGCGTTCAGACTTCTTAAGCCCGCAAGTTGTAGCCAGTTTAGACTGCATTGTCGGTCTGTCAGTAACAGAAGCCATGTTTTAAATAGATAGTTGTTTTAACTATTTTGCATCCGTCCGTCTACAGCGGACCTTATCTTAGTTTATTTCACCCCCAATTCAATATTGGGTCACTATTGATTTATTTAGATGCCGACCCTGCTGGCGGCCGTTCAACAACTTTGCCTGTTCCGATTACGCCGGCGATAACATTCAGTTGAGAACTTAGTTGGTTAAGTGAAATGTTTGATAGCAAAGATAACTTGACTGTTTGGTGTTCACTTAGTTCTTCACATTGTTAGCAAGTTCTGTCACTAGATTAAAGTGCTATGTTATGACAACACAAAGAAAAATTAGGGTAATGGCAGGACTCGAACGTGCAACAACGGCATTCCGTGCCTTGCGTTTGCCAGTTTCGCCACATTACACCGACCGACGATTTGACGACCGTGACACTGACTATGAAGCTAGAGGTTCCGGGTTCGATTCCCGGGAAGGGCAAATGTTTGTATGATGAATATGAATATTTGTACCCGAGTCTTGGAAGTTATATGTATTTAAGTATGTATCTATCTATTTAAGTATGTAATGTATATCCGTTGTCTAGTACCCACAACACAGGGTTTACTTAGCTTGGGACTAGGTCAATTGGTGTGAATTGTCCTGAGATATTTATTTATTTTTTATTTATTATTATTAAACTAGCAAACGCAAGGCACGGAATGCTGATGCTGCAGGTTCAAGTCCTGCCATTACCCTTTTTTTTCCTTGTGTTGTTATTAGCATTTTAATTTAATAATTTGAATGTTAAAAACATTTAAAATAAAAATCGAAAGAAATTTCGGTTCTAAATATTTAATTACACCTAGTATTTATAAAGATTTACCCCCTTATTCATAAAAAAATAACAATCTTTTTAAGCTAACAAATGTTATGTCACTTTCATTTGAGGGCAAACGGTGACGTTTGCAACATGTTTTATGTCTTGATCTGTCATTGTGAAATGACAGATGAAGACATAAAACATGTTAACTAACAAATGTTTACGAAGCGTTTATGAATAAGGGGGTTAGTTTTTTACATAACTTTCCTAAGTATAGTTCCTTCTCTTTTACGTCCATACAAACGGTAAGAAACGACGAATTAGCTTTTATCATTTGCTGAACGTGTTCATTTGAGTACAATTCATTTCATTTGGCTCTTATAAAGAACAATTTCATTTCTTGTACCTTCAGGTACAGTTGGCATCAAAAGTAGCATATTAATTATTCATAAAACTTTATTCTACGAATATCTAAGCGGCGTCTAGACATTTTACGTGCATTTTACGAAAAGTGAGTGCCAGACACAAATTATAACGAGAACGAGTTTGACTTCAGGGTTCAGTAACATTTCATAATAACTTTACTAACTAGCTTTTGCCCGCGTCTTCGTCCGCGTAGACTTGTTTAATTGAATCAAGCAAACGTGCACCCAACATGCAATCTGCAATATTTCCTGGACAAATTAATGAGAATTAGTTGCTTTGCTGCTCATGACGTCACGGCGGCGTATAACTCTCTTATCGCTATCCCGTGGGAACTATGCATTTTTACGGGATAAAAAGTATCCTATGTGCTAATCCAGGTTATAAACTATGTGTGTGCCAAATTTCATTAAAATCCATTTATTAGTTTTTACGTGAAAGAGTAACAAACATCCATCCATACTTACAAACTTTCGCGTTTATATAATTAGTAGGAAGTAGGATATTTATACCAAAACAACTCAAAAAAAGATTTTTGATGCTCGAAATGGTATTTTTTTAATTATTGTTGTTTTTGTTAAACACTAAACCGAATAAAAATAGATAAATGTTTTTTAAATACGAAGCTTAAAACCCGATTTGATATTTCATTTGATCTAGTCGCACTTTGAAGTCTTAGTTCTCTTTTTGACCAATTTTGCAAGAAAACTGAAGAAAAATGCAATAAAGTCTGGTAAGCGATTTCTAAAACAGTTTCCTTCCAATGGATAGAATTGGAATTAGTAATCTAAGAAACACGATGATGCGAGAAACAAACAATACAGACAGACGAATGGAGTCACACCAAAGGACTTTTTTTTTAATCTTTTTTTTGTACGAAGCCCTAACACATGACTTAAGACCGTATGAAAAAAATACCAAGTGTAATAAAAAAGGAAAGTAAAGAAAGTATAAAAATGTCGTGAAATATTTATTAATAATAAATTATTCATTACATTGAGATGTCAACAGTTTCACGACTTATTCCAAGGTACAAAAAGAAACAAGTCCTTTACAACCTCTTGACAATAAGATTGTAATGTTCTATTGTTGATACAGAGTTACATCTCAACTTTTGGCGCTGATTGTACTTATAACAGTAACGAGCGTTCCCGCTCCGAGATTCATGGGTGTTCAATATTTGATGAGAATATAAATCGAATCGAAATCATGTTGAGATTTCGATAAATTTCATCTCAACTCGTGTTAATGCTCCTTTGGGGATTATAGATTAGCTGCTTTATTCTTGTTATGTCAAAATCAGCTACTTAAATAATCTACTTAAAAAGAACCTTGTATTAGCTAAAAGACATGAGCATCAGCCTCTCCCAAAGAACGCCACGTCACGTTGTTCACATTTTATAAAAAAAGGAAGGATAACTAGCATGCGGTTTGCCTGATGGAAAGTGATTAGTGATCACAGTCATCTACAGAAACCACAGATCTTAAAAACATCGCTGATCTGTTGCCGCTTTATTGGTCCTCTCCTTCCTGGGCCTCGGGATCTCTCAAGCTACTACTACATGCCGGAATATTTGTGGTACTACCCCGGTACAGTCGCCCATTTGTACTGCAGTCGGTAACTGGCTGTAGTGTGGATTTACCACTATGAAAATCTTCTAGCGAGCTCCAGCAGCCATCACCAGGCCGTCGGACCTTGTGGAAGATCTTCCTATGCTGTGTATTTTGGTACACTGTCGCCACTGGAGACCTCTTTGGCTTCTTCGTTTATCCGTCCTGCGAATAAATGAATAAAGTCTACGGTAAAGGAAGTCTGTACACTGTTTGCTAGTTTGTTCTTCTTTTGTCTTCATTGTGTTTATAATTTTTTTAATATAATAAATGTTCTGCATTACGATAGAAAAATCACAAAAATAAATTAAACAAATTTAAATAAATAGTAAATGCTAGGATTGCTTGGGTAGTAAATCCTTTAAACCAAAAATGCAATAACCGTAAGACCGAGCTTATTGAGAATGCCGTGTATGGCATGACCGTCTGTAGCTCATTTTACAACAGCAAAGCAAAGATGCGGAGGTAGCAGGTCCGAGTCTTTTTAGACGATCAAGATTTTTCTTACAATTGTTATTAAATCTATGATTTAAGGTATGCACTTAAAATTATCAAATTGTATTAAAAGACGCAATATTCAACAATAGAATATTATAAACACCCAAACCCCCTCATTTCGTAAGACTGTGGGAGGCCGCTGTTCAAAGTTTCAAACGGTGCTCTGTAGGGCTGCCAGAAGTTGATCGGCCTTCGGTTCGGCCCGCATGGGGGCGAAAGTACCATTTTCAGGACAAAGCGACTGTGCTTCAGTTTGTTGGACTAAATTGTATTGTTGGTTTAGGGATGTACTTAACTGTAATATTGAATGGAAAATTAAAATGTCCCCAACCTGCAAAAAACATTAAGAAATTATTACAGAACGGAAATGCTATTTCGTACATTAATCTCTAACTCTTCAAGTGTTGGATAATAACACATTTCTCAAGGAATAGCAAAATCAAATTCTATTTTGGCGAAGGAATATCACTCAATTATGAATTTTAAAGGTTCTATACCCAGAGGGTGTCTATTATTAAACTTTCGCCATCCGTCTGTCCGTGCGTCCATCAAACCTTCAAAGGGCATTATCTTTTGAACCGTAACAGCTAGCAACTTGAAATTTTCTCAGAATACGTATTACAGCAGATTTCTTAAGAAATAATAAATTACACAATCCAGACAACATCCAACTAACATCCATGAATGACTGACTCAGGTTCGTACCTCCCTATTCTGAGATCGCATAACAATATAACGAGATATCCGATAACACATCGTTGCCACTTCCCGATTGAGTGTATACCCATCTCGCAATAAGGGTTTCGAGACGCGAATGTAAACAAAAGACATTATTATCGAAATGGGTTCAAGCGGCGTTTAACATCAAAGCTTTGATCGGAATGAAGAGAAAAACCTAGTAGGTCAAAATATTAGACTAGAAGCCCAGTGTGTTTGCGACACTAGAAATTATCTATGACAATTTATTTATCTTCCCTTTAATAAATTCATTTGATTCCGTACGCGCAATATCTTCCAATAACTTCAGTGCATAATAATTCATTTGAAAATACTGTTCATTGAAATATATATTTTCAATATATATTTTGGTCGTTCGAACCGGATATGAAACTGTGAATTGATCAGTGATCGACGCGCGTTTCGTCGCTATAAGAGGCATCGACGCACTATTGTGCCAGTTATTAGTTAGGCGATTAGGAAGGTTGCACAGGTAAGAAGGAAAAAACGAATATAAGGCCATTAACCTGTATTCTTTTTTAATATAAAGTTTTGCGTTAGGTTCTTGGAACGTTGTACCACACTTTGACAGATAAAATATTGTTACACCCCAAGGAAAATTGCAACTACGGAGAGCCGACGAAGAAAACTAAACTTCTACCCGATGAAACAGCAAACTTCGAAAAAGGATGATTTTTATGAACTAAGAATTTAAGAAAGGTATGTCATAGGATGACAGTTGTTAGATCATTGAAGTTGTATTGCACTTACCGGTGACATAATAATTTGAAATATATGCAACTAGTGACCCGTACAAATGTTACAATTAGGATACATTAAAATCTTCCGTAAAAATCCAATTAAAGTTCATTCATTCATTCATTCATTCATTCCCTAAATTATAGTGAAAACTCTGATCACTCACGTATTTTTAAGTCGAGAATTGCCCGATATGTGAGTGATCCGTTTTTATTAATATGTCCGAGTCTCACGGTAGTTTTATGTTAAAAGTGCTTAGTGCTACTTGGATCATAAGTGAAGTATAGTCGACCAAGAAATTGCTTGACCACTTTTCGACCGTATTACAAAGGGATAGAGTACAAAATTTGCTCAAGCAATTACTTTGTCGACTATACATCTAACGTCTCAAACAGAAATGACACTATATCAAATTGAGTTTACCCTAACTCGGTCGGGTAAATGCGTCAAGCAGTAGTTGTCCTAACTTGTCAGCAAGCGTTCTGACCTCACTCTCGGACACTGGGCAATCCGCTTAACTTTGACCTTAACTAACTAGTTCCTGAACAAAATCCCCAGCGTTAGTCAAACCGTGTTGTTCCGGAACTTTTACGATTGCCACATAAATACAGACAAGTTGGGCAGAAGTTGGGACGTGGGGGTGGTAGAAATATTAAGCTAATTCTGTTGCTGGTCAAAGACAATGTCACATTAAAAAATATCGTCATCCAAATAAGGCTAGCAAGAACCACTTATGAATGATAGAAAATGCACCACCGGTTCGGAAGAAACATCTATTCTGTTGAGAACATACCGTATGCGCATGAGAGCTAGCAAGGTATCAAATGCAAGCTTTTATTTTAAAATTGGGGGCGACGCGACTATTCCCTACTCTGTGCTTCGAAGCTAGAAATTTCAAATTTTCGAATAGTCCTTTTTATTCTTAACTGAGAGAAAAGATTTTGACAGCTGGACAGACTGACGGACAACCAGCACTGATTCTCGAAGGATTCGGTTTCCTTTTGTAACACGGAACCCTAAACACAGGATATTGGGAAGTAGAGATCCATAGAGTCGCTAATAGATTCCTTTCTCCGTCTTTTCTGTTTCCTCTACCGATTAATTGGCAGTTGTTGATTGCAATACGAATAGGTCATCTCGACCGGGGTAGTGCCGCACCCTTTTTTTTTATGAAATAGAAAGGCAAACAAGCAAGTGGGTCACCTGATGGCGGTGTATAGCACCGCCTATAGACACCCGCAACATCGAAGAGATTGCAGATGCGTTGCCAACCCAGAGGGCTAAGATGGAATACCTCTTGTGCCAGTACACCGGCTGTCTTGTCACCGGCTTGTCTCAACACAACAGTGGAAGCACTGCTGCTTGGCGGCAGGATTAGCGAGAAAGATGGTGGTACTGATCCGGGCGGACCTTGCACAAGGTCCTACCACCCGCAAAATGCCAGTGTGAAGTAGCTTGCTACTGCGTTTGGACTGTAAGGGATAAGAGCTATAGGCCCTGGGTTTGGGGGAGCTAAAGACGGCAAACGGGTTGGCAGCTTTTTTGGTGTTGCTAGTATGTAACTATGTGAATTCTTTATTGTACAAAAATAAAAAAAATGACAAGAAGAAATACAGTGATGTACAAAGGCGGACTTATCCCTTTAAGGGATCTCTTCCAGTTAACCTTTGAGTGGGTGAAAGGAGTATCACATAAGGGACAGACAAAGAGCAAGATAGCAACAACAATGAAAAATTACCATACAACATGCTGATAAATACAATACACAAACTAGAAACAAGTAATAAAATATAATACAATATAGTAGCTAGTTCACATGGGCTGCGGCGATTACTTACCGTCAGATAACCTGCATGCTCGTTTGTCAGTCTTTTCCATTAAAAAATCTGACCTCCAAATCGCTCTTATATTTATTTATTATTTATTTATTTAATCTTATTGCACAAAAAAAATACATTTAAATGTACAAAAGGCGGACTTAATGCCTTAAGGCATTCTCTACCAGTCAACCTTTAGGCAAAACAGAAATCGTTGTAGGTAGTGCAACACAATTTAATACACAGAGTATAGTATACTTATGCATATAATAGTGTATACGAATACAAACAAATACATACTTACATACTTATATACATACATACACCCTACATACATATATGCGACGAGTGGAATTACCAGCCTATTCAGAGACGAGTAGAGAGAGATTTATTTACAGGTTTTTGATTTAAAACATTTTGACCTGCTGAGTTTGTTTCTACTGAAGCCGTAATGATCTAACTAAAAGATTTACTTGTCCTTGTCTTGTATTGCGTTGCTGATCGACTCCCCTGTCAGTGGAAATATATACACCCTTAAGTGTATTGGATAGCTATTAAAGTCCTTAATACTATTAAAAAAACTGGGCGAGAGCAAGTCGGAACGGTTCAGTCGGTAGGGTTCGGTAGCCATTGTTACAACCGACCAAAACGATTTTCTCAAGCTTGGGCAAGATTTCACTAGATTTTCTATATAACATCGCGCATCGCTATAAACATCTTAGTAGCATATCTTAGGGAACCAATCAAATTATAGTATTGTATTACTGACCTATAAATAATGGACTTCTAGTCAGTGTTTAAAAAATGGCCTCAAATTAGAATAAAAAGTACAATAAATGGACGATCGCTCGCGCTGTCAGTCTGTCGGACCGACGCCGCTGCTGTCAATACTATTTTGTAAAAAAAACCTATTTGGAACAAAACTTAATAAATTATATTTTATGCACAATGATATTATAATGCATGGATGTACAGTTTCATACTAAATGACAGCAGAAAAACGGCACGACATAAGGATACAGGTTGACGCCAATGTTACAAATGCAAATTATTAGTTTACCATTTATAGTCATTGGATTTATAACTTTACGTCTAACTGCATAAAATAATAATTTATCGAGTTTTGTTGCAAATAGGTTTTTTTACAAAATAACAGTATTGACAGCAGCGCCGTCGGTCTGACAGACTGACAGCGCGAGCGATTGTCGATTTAGTCTTCTTTTTATCCTACTTTGATACGCCATTTTTTAAATACTGACTAGAAGTCCATATTACTTATAGGTCAGTGTTTATGCAGTTAGACGTACAATTGTAAATTCATATTACTATAAATGGTGAATTTGCATTTGTAACATTGGCGTCAACTTGTATTCTCATGTCGGGCCGTTTCTCTGCTGTCATTTAGTATGACACTGTATAGTCGACCAAGTAATTGCTTGACCACTTTTGAACCTTAACTCTCTGTAATATGGTCGAAAAGTGGTCAAGCACTTTCTTGGTCGACTATACATCCATGCATTATAATATCATTGTATTGTATGGATAGTTTTCATTTTAGCTACTCTATGTGAGCTTTCATAGATAAACAGTTTTTTAATCGTTGTTATGATTTCCTAAAGCAAAATCCTTTCCTACTAATTGGGTCAGACTTACAGTGAACCATGTTCACCCTGTATTGTGCCATTATAAATATCAAAGACACAGGGTGGTATCACCTCCACCCGACGCGACGCGACGCGACGGCTGTGTCGCTAGCGATTTCGCACTTCGTTAAACCTCGTATAATTGAAGACTGGTATCACGCATTGCGATTTGAGAAGCAGCAGGAAATTTATCCGCGTTTTAAATTTCTTATATTTATTTTTGTTTTATTTTTAAAGTGACTTTTATGAAATAAACTATTTTGATAAGAATTTCTCATGTTTTTGCGACTTGTACTTAGACATTAAAATAAGACAATTAAAACGGTTTATACGCGTGTATTGTAACGAAACGCCGGGATTTAAATTTGTCATAATAAACGTGATATAACATTTTAATACCGTTTTAATTGTTTTAGTACAATGTAAACTATTTTGACTTAGACATTAACAATTCGATAGTACCTAAATTGTCAAAATTATTTACCATAAGCCAAGGGTGGCTGCATTTCTACGACTTGATTCAGGCATTACTTTTCGGGGCCCAATTTTTTTTTATTTTATACAACATAGGAAGGCAAACAAGCAAGTGGGTCACCTGATGGTAAGTGATCACCACCGCCTATAGACACCTGCAACAACAAAGAGAGTGCAGACAAATCACCAAATTACCTGTACTAAGTGTTTAGTAGTGGTGGTTAATAGTTAAGTCCATGTGGTGCATGTTGTTTCACTTGGAAGGGGGTAAGAGGGGGGTAGTTTTTGCATGGAAAAATCTATATGTCGCACAGACGCAACTATCTTGCATGTAAGTGCTAGTTTGCGGAGCAGGAGTTCTAATTTCGAGTGAAATATGATTGTTAGAGATGTTGGCTTTTCATCAAAGCCGTAATTCAAACCTAATCTTACTTAATTAACAACTGTTCATGTTTATCATAATCGAGGCGCAGGAAATGTGCTTGGCTGTTATGAACACGACGTTAATTATGTATCGGTTTTGCGGTTTTAACAAGGCTTGCGGTAATATTCGCTTCACAGATCTTATTAATTGGGTTGTAGTTATCTATTTAAAGACTTGACGAGTTTTGAAGTTTTCGCTTTCAGTTAAATAACTGTACTTTAATCGGGCTTAAGTTCAAGTTTTACGATGTTATAGGATCCCCCCATACACACAAACAAATGCACAGATAGAAACACAGGTACCAAGCTGGAAAAATGTAAAGAAAGCCTGGTCGATCATAAAATATAGGAAAAAAATATTTTTTCTAATGGTTGCACATAATAAATAAAAAAGTTTAGTCATTCTTATATTGAAATTAAGAGCAACCAATAAAAAACTAAGTAGGTATAGTCGACCAAGTAATTACTTGACCACTTTTGAACCTTATCCCATTGTAATACGATCGAAAAGTGGTCAAGCAATTTCTTGGTCGACTATACCTATATGGTATTGGCTTAAACACAATCATACTAACAATAATTCGCTAGCGCTCCTGACGAAGACAGAAAACGTTGCGTTTTTACAGCTGAGTGCGTACTAAACCAAAGGTTTATTGCTTGTTATTAAATTCTTTACTGTCGCTACTGATATTTTTATAGAAAAAAATAACATCTGACGTGGCCGTCGGCTTGATTTTGATCAGCGAGACGGAACGTTTGTTCCAGGTTAGACACGATTCCTTTGCCTTTTATCCCTGAAAAAAGTTGTTTATAGTACAAGCTTCCAAGGGCATCCTATAGGCTTACAGTGCTAAGCAGTTTTGAACCATGTCGTAGTAGGTAAACGAACAGAGATATACGGACTGACATGTCTTTACTCGTTGGCATTTACAATGACTTATGTAGTTCTGACTCTATAAAGTTGATAAAGATGTAAAACGTGTTTGCGGATGGTAGGACCTTGTGCAAGGTCCGTCCGAATCGCTACCACCATCTTGCTCGCTAATCCGGCCGGTAAGCAGCAGTGCTTGCACTGTTGTGTTCCGGCGTGGAGAGCAAGACAGCCGGTGCAATTACTGGCACAAGAGGTATTCCATCTTAGCACTCTGGGTTGGCAACGCATCTGCACTCTCTTTGTTTTTGCGGGTGTCTATATACGGTGGTGATCCCTTACCGTCAGGTGAGCCACTTGCTTGTTTGCCTTCCTATTTCATAAAAAAAAGTTGCTACTCCGCGAAAACCTTTGCTTTGTTTTCGCGGAGTAGCAAGATAATTTATTCCAATTTCTTGATATGGACCTCCGGAGAGTATCCTCTGAATATAATAATTAATAACTTCTGCCATAAAAAGTTAATAGATTTAGCGCCACTTCTCAAAGTTCCATGTTTGCCGTAGGGTCCATAGGACCCCAGGGGACCTTCCAGGTTAACCGGTGAGACAAGTAAACACTTTCAGACGTTTATTAGCCTCTAGACCTGGCAATTGCTAGACTACACGATCTGAGGAGGTGAGTCAAGCTTCTTGAATTAGTTTTTTAAGAATCAAAGGTTGAGTCGAAATCCTACCAGCGGTTGGCACTTTCTTCGACCGGTGGACGACGAGCAGCCTTTCTTTTATATACAACCGGAAGGAAAAGCCAGTTTGGTTAGCTAATGTTAAGCGCCAAGTAGCTAGATTTGGTACTATAAAAGTCCTGAGAACGTTTTTGAACGTGATAATTAGTGTCCATGATTAGCACTGAAATGGTGTTGTAACCATTTACATAACCCCAAATAGGCCCTATATAGCTTTGTCATTGATTTATTCTACAAACATTACATATAGGCTCAGGTAGTTTGTTTCACGGAGTAGTAAGTTTGTGCCAGTTGGTTGAAAAGGTTTTTAGCGGATAGCCAATTGTTTAAACATTTGTTTCAGTTGATGTCAGTGGGAAGATGTCCGTAATAAGCATAGTATTGGAGATATTTGTAGCACAGTTTATAATTCATAAACAATATCTATTTACCACGTCATCGTATTTCGTCATCGCTTGTAAATATTCGTCAAACGGCAAAATAAAATATTGTTTATACGAGATGATGATTTATTGCTTAGTACATTTATTTTAATGTGAACGCCAACTGGTGATGTACGAAAATACACACGGATATTATGAATAATATATGTACGTATGAGAAAGGTGGTACGGCCGTAATGGGTATGGCAGATGGGAAATCCGGTGGAAGAGAAATAATGCTGCTTATTAAATATATATTATTACTGTCTTGGATAAACAGAGAATTGAGTGTATTCTTAACGAATAGGGAATTAATGTAGGAATTGTTTTCCTTAAAGAAACTGAAAATATTACCTTGCTACTCCGCGAAACCAGTGCCATGCTCGTCAAGATAGCTGCGTCTATGCGACATATATATATTCATGCAAAACCCCACCCTCCTCCGCTTCCACACAAAAGAACATATTTTAGTAATCGAAATTTATTAATTTTCGTTTTTTTTGTATTTTTTCGAGGGTAGTTTTCCCAAAACAAAAATCAATAATGTAATGACCGTAAAGACGAAACAAATAGAAAAATTAGCAGGGTATAGTAGCGGTAATGTGGCGAAACTGGCAAACGCAAGGCACGGAATACTGATGTTGCAGGTTCGAGTCCTGCCATTACCCTAATTTTTCTTTGTGTTGTCATTCATCATATAACATTTTAAATTTAATACGAAACAATATATATCACGCAGGCTCAATGCTATGTGCTATATTGCTCGATCACGGCACTGGTTTCGCTGAGTAACAAGGTAATAATCTCAGTTTGTTGAAATGGTCTTTCGCAAAGTAACGCCTGAATCTATTAATTAATTGCTTTTTTGTTAGATATGACGTACATAATGTGTTTTAAATAAAGAAATAACGGCTCTTTTTCTGATTTATTTTTTAATAAAGTTCTACAGTGGCCTGTGAATCAAATTGTTGGATTGTACAGTCAAGGAATTAAATCTCCAACCCACCTAAGGTTCAATATCATATAGCAAACTGTAACCATAAGAGCTATAGAGCAAGACGTTAGTTTGACATATCGACCTTAATGCATTGCGAATGTCAGACGACATTTCAACGAAATGGGTAGGGAATTAAATTCCTTGACTGTACATAGTAAGTCTGTGGAATCAACAAGCCACTTCTTGACGACCTGTATGGCACAGTGGCACATGTGTCTGCTTCCTGTGCAAGAGGTCCCGGGTTCAAATCCTGGTATGAGCAAATATTTGTGTGACGAACATGAATGTTTGTACCTGAGTCATAGATGTTATTTGTATTTAAGTATGTATTTATCTATATATAAGTATGTTTATCCGTTGTCTAGTACCCATAACACAAGGTTTGCTTAGCTTGGGACTAGGGCAATTGGTGTAAATTGTCCCAAGATATTTATTTATTTATTTTGTCAACAGAACTGGCAAGCTACATTACCCCACAAATGTCTGCGGGCCGCTGTTTGAGGAGGAGCTGGAGTTCTGGGGGCTGGACTCAAACCAGGTGGAACCGTGCTGCTGGTCTACCTACAGCATCCATAGAGATACACAGGTCAGACATCTTGAGACATTTGAAGAAGATATACCTCCGGCCCTAACATGACAGCCCAGGTTTAGTTAGACCCCTCCCTGTGTCTCTGTCTAATTAGTGTCATAAGAAAGGGACGCAGATAGAGATAAACTGAACTTGGCCAGTCATGTTAGGGCCACTGGACTGTGTCAACTTCTGCTGACACATTTTCCAATTACATCTCCTTTTTTTAAACGTGTGTTGTACTGATTTTCTTATCTGAAAAAAAGGGAAGTAACGTAACCAGTGCTTGTCACGCGTACGGCATTGTTTGTACCAGTAGTTGACAGCATTCTCACTCACTTTTACTCGTGTCTTCTCGTCAATTATTAGGTCAATCACTGTCAATGACTAGGACTGTTACCTAACAGAATCAGATTATTATTTAATAAAATAGACCTAAAAACCTAATTTCATAACCTAATAAAAAGCAATTTGAACGTGTACAATGGCTGATTTAGGCCGTTCATACACGGACAGTTTGAAGGAGTCAGGATGGACTGCCTTGTGCTGCGACTCCTTCAAGCTGCCCGTGTATAGCCGACCTAAATTAGAGTCTTCTAGTAGTTGACTATGCAGTCGCAGTCTATCCTGACTGCTTCAAGCTATCCGTGTGTGGTCGACCTAAACTAGAGTCTTCTAATAGTTTAAATAAATAAATAAATATCTCGGGACAATTTATACCAATTGACCTAGTCCCAAACTAAGCAAAGCTTGTACTATGGATACTAGACAACGGATAAACATACATATATAGATAAATACATACTTAAATACAAATAACGTCCATGACTCAGGTACAAACATTCATATTCGTCACACAAATATTTGCCTATACCAAGATTTGAACCCGGGACCTCTTGCACAGTAGGCAGGCACATGTGCCACTGTGCCATACAGGTCGTCATGGTCGTCAGTTTACAATGCAGTCGTGTGTGTTTGACCTAAACAAGTCTTCTAGTAGTTGACTATGCAGTCGCAGTCTATCCTGACTGCTTCAAGCTATCCGTGTGTGGCCGACCTAAACTAGAGTCTTCTAGTAGTTTACTACGCAGTCGCAGCTTAAGAGGAAACACAAGGGCCGTTTTTCCATACAAACGTCGTCCCCTGTTTCCTCTCTGGATAATGCCAGTAGAGCAATTTTTTTTCCGAAAAATCGATGGCTACTATTAAGCATGTCCCTATGTTTTTCTTTTTTTAATAAATAAATTATTAAAAGAGATATGAACATTCAAAAACCTAAAAAATTGGCCAAATTTTCGGCTGCGTTCATACAGTCTGAAAACAAATTTTACTAGATTAAATAAAGAAAGAAAAACATAGGAACACTGCCAAAGCCTTTCTTTAATTTTTAAAGAAAAAGTAGTTAAATCGGATAAGTTTTGGAGAAGGAATCAGGGGTCTAAGAATCGTTGATTTTGTGTACTTTAAATAGGTATTTTCAGTCCAAGCTGCGGCTGTCTCTATTGCACTCTGCGGGGGGAGGCTTGATAGATGGAGGCAGCAATAGATTTTACAAATACCTATTTTTCAATTCTCTAGGCCTTGGTGTTTCCTCTTAAAACAGTCCATCCGGACTGCTTCCAGCTGTCCGTGTATAGCCGGCTTTAGGTACGTCCATTACGCTCTTTGCGTTTCAGCTAAATTTTCGAGTTATACGAGTTGCTAACAATCACGAAATCTCCTGAAATATCTCGATTAAAAATGTACCGTTTAATAATCAACACGGCAATTTCACTGATACCAGCATAATGGAAACTGGCATAAATAATAAAACCGCTATCGCAGCCTCATTGGAAAATTTCACGGAATATGATAAATAAATTAACTGAGATGGATTTAATAAATCAATCTGCCTGCGCATGTAACGGGAAGCTTTGAGGATAAAACGGTATTTTTAATGTCATTGGCAATGTACGTAACCTTATTATTAATGATTTTTTACGATGCTTCACGAAGTTTTGCCGTTTTTAAAAAGATTACATCCACTTCAAGTGTTTTTATTGAAACAAGTGAACCTCCATTCAGCATAACTAGCCGTTAATAAAAAAATGGGTTAAACTCAAACACGTTATACTCGTACCGACCGATATTAAAATAATTTTGGGTCCCAAGATACAGGCTCAGCCTAGTTTGGGGTCCATAGGATATTACCTACTGTATTTTTCGTATTTTGTTCTCAATAAACAATTTTTCATTTCATTTCAATTTATATTAGTTTCATAACAGTTATGTAACGACGTATATCAGTTTTGTAATGATTCCTTTACTAAACTGATACAGATAGTTACAAAACCGGTACGAAAATGATGTTGTACCGTTAGGTACAAGTGGTTAATTATTAGGTACCTATTAATTTAAATTTTGTAACCGAAATTTCTTTCGATTTTTTATTTTAAATGTTTTCAACATTCAAATTATATATTTCTATATTCCTTTGTGTTGTCATTACAATTTTAATTTAATAATTTGAATGTTGAAAACATTTAAAATAAAAAACCGAAAGAAATTTCGGTTACAAAATTTAATAACAAAAACGGCGCCATCTCTCGTCAGCTGACGGTAGCTGTAAAGGTACCCAGTTGAATATGATAACTTGTTAAAAGTTTCAAATAGATGACACCGAGGGTAGTTGTACCCTTAAAATCAATAATGTAATAACCGTAAGACGAAGCACATTGAAAAATTCGCAGGGTAGGGCAGCGGCAGTGTGGCGAAACTGGTAAACGCAAGGCACGGAATGCTGATGTTGCAGGTTCAAGTCCTGCCATTGCCCTAATTTTTCTTTGTGTTGTCATTACAATTTTAATTTAACAATTTGAATGTTAAAAACATTTAAAATAAAAATCGGAGGAAATTTCGGTTACAAAATTTAATAATTAAATTAAATCATTACTAAAATTTAATATTTTAATGTAACTGATAATAAAATTAGTTACCTTACACATCATCATCATCATCATCATCTCAGCCACAAGATGTCCACTGTTGAACATAGGCCTCCTCCATGGATGGAGGAGGATGCTATACCTTTCACATGCCGAAAACTAAATATCTAAGTGTATCGTTCAACATTATCATTTGACAGAAGTAATCTTTTGCTAAAAGAACCTATCGGGCAAATCGGAACAAATTACCTTGCTACTCCGCGAAACCAGTGCCGGCCTCGTGCAAAATAGCTGCATTATGTGGGTAGTTTGTGATAATATACGGGGGTACTTTTGTTTTATTTTTAAATTTTGAGGGTAGGCTTTGAGAAAAATAATAAGGGTAGTAGTGCAAAAATGTTAGCGGTAGGCGGGATTAAAGAAAAATGTTTTAGTTTGTCAGTACGCCATCCGTTCAAGTAGCAAACGGTCGTACTGTTCGATCTTGATGATGCCTTGTATAGAGGCGAAACGCGCGTCGATCGTGTAGTTTTAGTGTTTAGTGGCGATGGTGTGTAGTTGAGTCTGTGTGATATATGTTGTTTCGTGTGGAAGCGGAGGAGGGTGGGTTTTTGCATGAACATATATGTGTCGCATAGACGCAGCTATTTTGCACGAGCCCGGCACTGGTTTCGCGGAGTAGCAAGGTAATTTGTTCCGGTTTGTTGATATGGACCTCCGCAAAGTAACGCCTGAATCTATTAATTAACCTATCAGGCGTTATGAAATCAACCTGAAAAGTTATATGTATACCTACATGAAATATAATGATCACCCCGCCACGCGAAACCTGCGTGACTAGCATAATATCATGATTTCGCAAAGGTGTTGATTAAAACTATTTACGTAAGCGCCATCTATCGTCGACCGCACGCCTTTCATCTCAAAGCCCAGTGAACCACACTGCCATTGGTTCCACCACCTAATTGGTGTCTTTCAAGGCTTGACCTGTTTCCTATAGAGCGGTGCAAACTTAACTTTGCTGTCATTTGCGTCGCCTTTGTGGAAAAGTTGAAGTGGAGTTACTTCGCGGGATGATGGTTGCAATTTTTAGCAACCGAATAATTTAAGTTTGTAACGGGGAATCGCAAATGTTGGGGCGGGATTTAGGAAAAGGGAAGTAAATAGGTAGCACAGCAGCTCTGTGGCAGCTTAAGTTTAATTTATCCCCTCCTGCGTCTCTGTCTAACTAGTGGTATAAGAAAGGGACGGAAATAGAGATAAAGTAAACTTGGCCGGTCATGCTAGGACTACTAAGAGTAATTTGGAACTCTAACACTCTCACTGACTGAATGAGAGAGAAGTGCGAGTGAAAGATCCGGTGCCCTAATTAGAAGGCTAGAAACGAATAAGCGATTCTCTTGAGAACGCTGGATTCCATAGGCGGGGTGATCACTTTCTGTTAGATATCTCGCATGCTTGTTTTCCCCTGTGCCATTAAAACACGTCAGTTACATTAGCATCGATGTTTTGCGGGTGGTAGGACCTCGTGACACCATCTTGCTCACTCATCCTGCCGCCAAGCAGCAGTGCTTGCACTATTGTGTTCCGGCGTGGAGAGACAGCCGGTGTAATTACTGGCACAAGAGGTATTCCGTCATAGCCCACTGGGTTGGCAACGCATCTGCAATGTCTTCGATGTTGTGGGTGTCTATAGGCGGTGGTGTACACTTACCATCAGGTGACGCACTTGCTTGTTTGCCTTCCTATTTCATAAAAAAAAATAACAGTGTCCATAAGTAAATAATAGCACATAAGTGTTTCTCGCGGACTTAAAGCATTCGTCTCTTTCAATGCCTTTCTAACCAGAAAGGGACGATCAGGGCCCAATTTCATAAACGCGACAGGCGACAAGTGACAGTGACGATCCGGTTTACATTGCTTACCCACTATGATGTTAAGTCTGTAAGACTTTAGCGTTACTTGTCGACACAGTAATGTACAGCGAATTGTCAATGTCACCTGTCGCCTGTCGCATTTATGAAATTGGGTCCAGATCACCGACCGACCGGACAGTCTAGTGGTTAGTGGCCCTGACTACTGAGCTTGAGGTTCCGGGTTGGATTCCCGGGAGGGGCTAATGCTGTATGATGAATATGAATGTTTGTACCCGAGTCGTGGACGTTATATGTATTTAAGTATATATTTATCTATAAAAGTATGTATATCCGTTGTTCAGTACGTATAACACAAGCACCTTTAGTTGCTTACTTTGGGACTATGTCAATTGGTGTTAATTGTCCCAAGATATTTATTTTATTTTTTACTAGCTATTGCCCGCGACTTCGTCCGCGTAGACTTGTTTAATTGAAGCATGCAATCTGTAATATTTCCTGGACAAATGAATGAGAATTATTTGCTTTGCTGCTCATCACGTCACGGCGGCGTATAACTCACTTATCGCTATCCCGTGGGAACTGTGCATTTTTACGGGATAAAAAGTATCCTATGTGTTATTCCAGGTTTTAAACTATATGTGTGCCAAATTTCATCCAAATCCATTCAGTTGTTTTTGCGTGATTGAGTAACGAACATCCAAACATACAAACTTTCACATTTATAATATTAGTAGGATTTTATATACCTATGCTTTACGAGTTTGTCCCAAAATCCAGCATGCTAGGACCTCTGTTGTGGCTGTGACCGTCACTTAGAAAGAGCACGAAAGAGACGGATATAGACAAGAAATTGTGTGTCATCCTGAAACGAATCTCAAGTACTACCTAGGGAGAAGCAATTTACTTTGGGATGCTAAGAGATTGGTATAACATTTTACTTTCGCAAGCTCGTGTCTTTCATAGACTTGTAAATACAACCTTTTTTCTTTTCAATAAAGTTCGGATTAGTAACCACGTAGGAGGTTGAGGAAGTCAGCAATCGAGCTAACGCCGGATGGCTAGTCAAGGAAGTTAGTGTAACTAAAATTTTAATTTTAATTAGAAGTTAATTGCGACTTAGGAGTTAGAGTAGAATCTGTAGGAAAAAGCGCAATATCCGGGGAGAAATCTACCGATTTGTCATTGGTGGATTAAGTTTATGTGTGCTAGGACAGATTAATGAAGTGACCTGCAACTTTCGTCTCTACTAATAACTAAAACTTGTATAGAGGGAAGATTCAGTAGGTTATTTTTCTTAAGTCAATATCAGTATATCTTTTTTTTTCTTATTCTGATAATGACTTTAGAGAAATGTTTTTGTACGGCGTGTAATGTAATAATAGTAGCATTGCGTATTTATTTATATTTAATCCATTACTAACCTCAGAAAATAATTATCATCATAATTATGCCGGTAAAAAATTCGTACTTATGGAGTTTACAAATGGCTCTTGAAATAACAAAATAATCGATAATAAAAATCACCAAACCACCAAAATAGACATACATTTTTCTGTTTTATTAAACAATGATTATTGTAAAAAGTGATTTAATTTAAAACATGGACAACGCATTTAATCAATATCTCTTACAAACTCAGAAATTATTGCGCCATCTAGCGACACAATCCGAAGCGTGAAAGAGAACAGCGTTTTAATAGCAAATTGAGTTCTCTTATACCCCCTTAAATGCTATGAAAGAACCAGCAATATAACCTCACGTCTCGTTATTCAAAGGTGCTTGTTTATTGAACGAGGAAGGCATATTGAGCGAGCGCTTCACGATTGCACGGAGCTGTATTACCGGCAGATGCAGTGAGGCCACTAAAAGATAGAAATATTAAAAAATATTACTGCCCTCGCGTTCGCAGGAGTGCAGCCATAAGACATTCGATTGACAAAGGTGCTGGGGAAACCGACTGCCCCGAAAAATAGACTGAGCCAAAAAGATCATATGAACCATTTATTAAATTTACAAGTAAGCCCAGTTTAACACTTCTGTGTCTTAAATAAATGAATTATTCTATTAAGGGGGAATAAGAGAATTTGTACTCTAGTTTTCTCACGTTATTATTATTTTCAATAGATTGAGAGGTGTTATTGTAAGTCAAATTCAAATTCAAATTCAAATTCAAATAATTTATTTGTCAAACATAGGTCAAAATAGATGGTACAATGATTATATACTTGTATCACTATGCTGCGCCCAAGGGCATACAAATATCTTATAGTTAAGTCAATTCAAGTCATGCACTAAATTAGTATACCGTCTAAAAAATTGTTAAACTATCACGCATATACTCCTCCATTGAATAGTAGGCCTTATCCGCCAAAAAATTAAAAAGTAGTTTTTAAAATCATGAACATCCTCGGTCATTAATATATTCTTCGGAAGCTTGTTAAAAATCTTGGATGCCATGCCGAATACGCTTTTAGCAAGTAATGCTGTTTTGTATGGTGCTATGTTAATTTTGCAAGTTATTATTACTCGGATTGTCATAAGTTTGAAACCGATTGTCAACGTGGGCCTGTGTCACGCTGCGTAGCGTTCAGCTCTGCGTCGCACACTACCATGGATCCACGAAACATCAGCGTCGTGCCACCCTGGGTGGCTCGACATATGCTGAGTGGACTCCGTTTCATACTTTTAAGCAATTAATGTTAACTTTAAGCCCTTTTTTGTGTCTGTAACGAGTATATGTGAAATTAAGTTTTCTATTCTTTTCGAAACCGCTCTTTTCGTAGCTACAAATGCACATGAACAATGGTCGGTTGGATGCAAATCTACCTCTGAAACATGATCCTTCAATATCCTTTATTGAAAGAAAGAGCAGCATTGAACTCTCGGGTAAAGAATAATTGCTTTTATACTGGGAAACTAGATATCTTGTAGGAAGTTAGTTAGTTTAACTAGAAAAGCAAAGACAACTATTGGAAAAGGAAATTTGGAATTTTATCCATTATTCTTTGTCAGAAGATGTAATGTTTCTAGTCAATGACGACCTGTATGGCACAGTGGCACATGTGTCTGCCTACTGTGCAAGAGGTCCCGGGTTCAAATCCTGGTATGGGCAAATATTTGTGTGACGAATATGAATGTTTGTACCTGAGTCATGGATGTTATTTGTATTTAAGTATGTATTTATCTATATATGTATGTTTATCCGTTGTCTAGTATCCATAGTACAAGCTTTGCTTAGTTTGGGACTAGGACAATTGGTGTAAATTGTCCCGAGATATTTATTTATTTATTTATTTATTTAATCTTGTATGTTTATAGGAAATAACAACTTAATTAAGAACACCAAGGTAAATTCAAAAAGTGCAGTCCTTGGCTCTTTTAGATGTAGGTACAGTCAACCAAACAGAATTCTAGGCTATTGTAGAACCTTGTCGTAATGAGTAATCGCTTTAATATGAAAACATTTAGTATGAAAAGGTTCTACAGTGGCCAAAATTCAGTTTGGTTGACTATACATAAAAATCTTAAGTAAAGGAAACCTCTAAGTAAATGACAGTGAAAACGGGGTGGTTGCGTGGTTTAGATGGAGTAAGCACCCGAAGATAAAAGGACAGACAGGAACGGATTTTCGACTTTTTTTAAATTCAGGAAAGACTAAAGATAAAGATAAGTATACACACGAGTATATACAGTATACATACGAGTGTACATTTAAATTGTATGTATGCGAGATTAAAGTCTTTGTCTACACATCTATATATATAAAATGATAAACTGACTGACTGACTGACTGACTGGGTGATATATCAACGCACAGTCTAAACCGCTGGACCTAGAGACTTGAAATTTTAAACATAGATACCTTATACAGTGTAGGCATCCACTAAGGAAGGATTTTTGGAAATTCCACCCCTAAGAGGGTAAAATAGGGTATGAAAGTTTGTACGAAAGTCCCTCAGTTTTGAAGTTACGATTATCAAATTTTGTATGTAGACTGATGATTGAAAATGAGTTTATACCTGTTTCAGGGTTTTTGATAATTTTAACCCTAAAGGGATGAAAAGGGGGATGAAGTTGTGTATGGAAAGTCCTTCATTTTCTAAGTAAAAATCACTTAATTTATTACTTAGGCTTATGGTTGGAAAGTAACGCTACGGAAATCAGTTTTGTTGGAATTACAACCCTTGTGGGGGTAAAAAGGGGGATGAAATTTTGTATTTAAGTTGATAAGTCACTAAATTTTGTATTCAAAGTAAAAATAATGTAAACGTGTATCGTGCTATTAACTAAGCCTCTACTGCCGCCCGTCTGTGCGTCTGTCTATCTGTCTGCCATGCCCAAACACGTCCTGACAGATTGGCGATCATCGCCCAGCCGAAACTACTGAAGCTAGAAAACTGAAATTTCGAATATAGTTTTGTTTTATAACGTAGGCATCCGATAAGAAAGGACTTTTGGAAATTTTCATTTTAAAGGGGGGAACTGGGTGGTGGTCGAACTTTGTATGAAATCTTCTTTGAAGTTAGAAACATAATAATTAAATTTGAATTAGAGCTACTGAGCATAGATAAATTATATTGTGTTTCATGGTTTTTGGATTTTTACTTTTTAAGGGGGGGGGGGGGGGAGGTAGACGGAGGATACATATAGATAAGAACTTAAAACTTTTAAAGTTTAGCTACTTTCATAGATAAATAATGAAGTGTTTTGGATTTTTGCATTTTAAGGGGGTGAAACAGAAGGTGAAAGTATATTTGGAGGCATCTTTTTTTTTATAGGAACTTGAAAGTTTTAATTATACTCATCATAAATAAATACTGACTTGCTACTGGGATTTTGGATCTTCTCATAGGAGGAGAAACGGAGGGTGAAAAAAGGGGAAAAACGGGGAAGAAAGTTTATATGGGTGGTGGTTTTTTTAATGATGAGAACTTGGAAATTGGAGCTGTTGCTATTCATAATAAATAAATAATGACGCGTTTCACCATCTTTTGATATCAATATTAATAGGTATGTTACTTCGATTCTTTTGGATGCCTATATGTAGATTTAGATAACCTACACTACACGATTATGTGCTCTAAAATTTGGTGCATGTAGTGCTGTTGCAAAGAAAAAATTAAAAAAAAGGATTATGCGGTGAAAGAAGAGTTACTACATATTAAGCTATATATATACAGTTTTGATCTTTTTTATGGAATAGGGAGAAAAACGAGCATGTGAGTAACTGATAGGCAGGCCGCCCTCGGAAACTAACGTTTTCAAGAGAGTCGCTGATCCGTTGCCCACCTTTAGGTCCCCCCTCCCTGTGGGCCTCCTGGATCTTTCACTCACTGTCCGATACCCAGCAGCAAGCTATTACTTCACGTCGGCATTCTGTGAGAGTGGAATACTACCCCGGTCGGACCAGCACACTACTACTACAACTGTAACTGGCTGCAGTGTGGCTCTAACACTCCAAATCATCTTTTAACGCCTTGGCTACCTCAATTGAAATTTTAAGAGGGTGAAACGGAGGTAAAAGTTAGTATGTAGGTATCGATCTTTTTTAAATAAGAACTTCAACAATTGAATTACAGCTACATATCATAAATAAATAATGGTGTATTTCAGGATTTTTGGATTTTCACATTTGAAAAGGATAAAACGGGGGTGAACATTTGAGACAGGGTGAAAGCGCTTATAATGTCTGTTTGTAAAGAAAAATATGTCATTTGATTCCTGTAGGCTACGCGAGCGAAGCCGCGGGCATAAGCTATTATAAATAAATAATAAAGTTTTTTTGGATTTCTGCATTGTACGGGGTAAAATTTTATTTGGATGTATCTTTTTTAAAAATAGGATCTAGATTTTTTAATTTTATTCATCATAAACTAATAGTGACGTATTACTGGGGTTTTAGATTTTCAAATAGGGGGAGAAATGGAGAGTTAAAATTACTTTCTGGGCAACGGTTTTTTAAAGGTAGGAAATTCGAAATTGCAATAACAGCTAATACTGAGCACAAGTAAATGATGAAGTGTTTCAAGGATTTTCGATTTACACATTTTAAGGGAGAGAAACGAGGAGTGAAAGTTTTTAACGATGCATTGGTTATTTAAAGATATAAACATAATAATTAAAATTCTTGCCTCCCATCATGAAAAAGAAATAATGAGGTGTTTTGGAGTCTTTAGATTTCACATTTTCACGTGGGGAAGTCAGAGCACAAATAAATAATGATGTGTTTCAGGGCTTTTAGATTCAAGGGGGAAAACGGGGAAGAAAGTTTATATGGGTGGCGGTTTTTTAATGATGAGAACTAGGAAATTGGCATTGTTTTTATCAACGATTCTGGATCTTTAGATTTTAAGGAGGAGGGAAACGGGCGAAGGGGGGGGGGGGGGGGGTGTTGAAAAGTATGTGTAGGTGTATCATTTTTTGAAAATTGCAATTATAGCTACACTCATCATAAATAAACAAGGACGTTTCTCAAGCTTTTTGAATTTTTAAATTTGAAGTGGGCAAAACGGGGGGTGAAAGTTTGAGAAAAGGTGAAAGTGCTTATAATGTTTGTTTCTAAAGAAAAATATGTCATTGGATTCCTGTAGGCCACGCGGGCGAAGCCGCGGGCATATGCTAGTATATCATAAATGCTCTATAATGCGTTCAGAAACCGTAGGTAATGACCAGCATTATAACAACCAATATTATTATGAGATTTTTTCTAATTTATTTCTATATTTGTTCAAATAAATTTTTTATTACATTATTTTAATGTGTACAGTCTGTAGATATTTAATAGGTACATAGCACTAGTAGCTAGTAGCAATGCAGGTCATTGCCCTATGGCTTCTGAACCCATCATAGAGTACTTATGATATGTGTGTAGATAAAATACCTAATGTATGCAACTGTACATAATTAGGTCTTAAAACACTCGTGTGATCCTATTATGAAACTCGCTGACGCTAGTTTCATAAAATCACACTCGTGTTTTAAGACCCCTCATTATGCAACAGTTGCATAAAATACTATTGTTGTACAAAAAACATAAATTGGCAATAGATGTAATTCAGTGATCGTACTAAGGCGAACTTAATGCCTTTAAGGGATCTCTTCCAGTTAAACTTTGCTTAAAGGTGTAAAGATATAAATTGTTGAATACTTAGTATGTTTAATATTTTAATACGTTCCGGGCATAGAATTAACCAGAAACCGCCAGCGCGCCTAAAACTGAGGCAACTAAAACCACTCTTAAATGGAGTGGTTGCGCTTTATTGCGCTTAGTCGCTCTTTTGCAAGTAGCGCGTCATGACGTATTGTACTAATGCCAATTTTAATTGTAAAATGCCGTCTTGTGTCGTTCCTTCAAGCAAAAATGCTGCTGGACATACAAAAAAACAGGATAGGACCACATTTCATCTGCTAGTAGCTCTTTTAAAAGTGAATTTATTTAATTATTTAATTTATTTTACTTATTGTGATTGACTTGGAAAAGAGGGCGTCCATTTTGTAAGTGTTGCCAGTGTAGTCAAAAATGGGATCAACCGTGTAAGTATGGGGAATCGGCCCCAGACGTCAATTGATTGCCCAGATTTATTGGCCCAGATATAAGATGCTGATTCACCAAATATTAACCCTTAAATGCCACAGGAATACGAGAAAAAAAAATATTTTTATTTTATTTTATCTAAACTACAGAACCGATTTTTATGAAACTTGGATAGAATATGTAAGTAACTTAGGATTAACAAACTGGAACAAATTACCTTGCTACTCCGCGAAACCAGTGCCGGGCTCGTGCAAAATAGCTGCGTCTGTGCGACACTTATATGTTCATGCAAAAACCCACCCTCCTCCGCTTCCACGCGAAACAACATATATCACACAGACTCAACTACACACCTCCACCACTAAACACTAAAACTACACGATCGACGCGGGTTTCGCCTCTATACGAGGCATCATCAAGACCAAAAAAAAAATTTTGCTTGGGTGCTTTTGTTTTTTTGCAAAAATGTTGGCGGTAGGCGGGATTAAAGAAAAATGTTTTAGTTTGTCAGTACGCCATTCGTTCAAGTACCGAACGGTCGTACTGTTCGATCTTGATGATGCCTCGTATAGAGGCGAAACGCGCGTCGATCGTGTAGTTTTAGTGTTTAGTGGTGGTGGTGTGTAGTTGAGTCTGTGTGATATATGTTGTTTCGTGTGGAAGCGGAGGAGGGTGGGTTTTCGCATGAACATATATATATATGTCGCACAGACGCTGCTATTTTGCACGAGTCCGGCACTGGTTTCGCGGAGTATTATTATTATTATATTATAGGCGAGCAGCATCATTGCTGATATGCCTATCTCAAAGTTCCACAAGTTATTTTAAAGTCTTGAGTAGCAAAGTAATTTGCTCCAGTTTGTTTATTTTGTTATTAATAATACCGATTTTTCTTTAAAAATGCCGTAGAGTTCTTGCCACTTCTTCTCACGGAGCTTTTAAAGTGGCAGATAAAAAATAAAATATTTGTATTTTTGGAAAGAATAACTAAAAAGATTTAGGCTTAGACTTTGAATGATGTTTTATTATTTGTATGACTAACTAAACTTAACTAAACGACTTTAAAGCAACTGGGTAAAATGATTGAATACTGGTTGTATACAACGTTAGTTAGTACCCTATGCCTTAATAATTATATTTGTTAAATATTTTTAACAAGTGTCCTGGGTGGGTGCAATGTTTCCACAAAAAGTGTGGAACTGCTCACGAGCTGGCAACATTACGCGGGCGGGGGGCGGGGCTTGCGCGGGACGTGCGCTTTGTTTTTGGACACAGCGCCGGGTATGACGTTTTAGTTGAACGCGCCTTCTAGTTAATTCTATGGTTCCGGGATTAATAACAATAACATAGCGATATCTAACAAAAGATGCCACTTCGCAGTTATCTTCAAGACCTTTTTATTCCCTTTATCATACCCATAGTGCCTTATGAGGCTTAAGTGGCCACCGACAGAGGTTGCCAGACTAGGGATGTTACGTAGTCTCCGAAATTTCGGAGTTTTTGATTGACTTTATATCTAGTATACTAAGATCGACCGCGACCAGAGTGCATGCATATAAGCGAGGTTATAAATACGTTCCCAAGATGTCAAAAGTACTACACAACTCTATGACACTGACAATAAGGTTAGTTATAACATATATTTGGCCATAAGCCTGTATAGATATTTATGATCTTAATTGTACCTGACTTACGTAGCTAGTTACGGCGTATTGAACAATTTCGTGTTGCCTATATTTTATTCCTTTAGGTACTTAAAATAAGGTAGACAAATTAGTCACGTGACTCGAGTCAATCTTTTGGATCTGTGGAGACCCAAAAGAAAGATTTGATTGGTTGATTTGTCGAGTCACGTGACTTATTTTGTACAACTATAGGTGCACTATTGTTTTGCCTGCATTTAAGTATGTACCTATGTACAACTCTTTCTTGCACATTATTATTAAAATAACAGTCACTCACTCGGCTTAGCTCTGATCAGTTAGCTTGTCACTTCGTTTAAACACGTCGAGCCACTATTAAACTTTATTACTATCATGAATTGCTACCGAAAATTCATATTACGTTATTATCAGTCAATGGTTAGTAATAAAGTCGATATAGTATTTTCCGATGGCATTAGCCAAACTTATACATGATACCGGTATTCTACGGCAACAGCTACAAAACGTCAGAAACTATTTTTTTTCTTGCTCTCCACGCCGGAACACAACAGTGCAAGCACTGCTGCTTAGCGGCAGGATTAGCGAGCAAGATGGTGGTAGCGATCCGGACGGACCTTGCACAAGGTCCTACCATCCGCAAAACCCCACCAGTGCATAGATTTCGAAAGCTTATTTACCGTTAGACTCGTACTGGCGATCTTTAGTTCTCTAAGTGAGCGTTGGAGGCGCTGTACAATTCTCCACACAAATCTTTTTTGCCATTACTAGTGAGTACAATCACTGTCAAGTATGTAGTAAGTATAAAAAACATAAATGACAAAAAGAAGTACAGTGATGTACAAAGGTGAAATTATCCCTTTAGGGATCTCTTCCAGTTAACCTTAAAAAAGTCATGATAATCGTACTTGTAATTTGTGAATTGTATGTAATTATTAACAGTGTTTGAGTGTATTAATATTTACACATGCGGTTGTGCGTTTTATTGTAGGTAACTTACATACATACACACATATTATTATGTGTGTATCTTTACATCTATGTATTGTATTAAATGTTTTGTATGTATGTAGTAGAATTTTTATTGTGTTTCTGTTACTCGTCTATCCGCATTGCCCATAACTTTTCTGTTTATGCTCAAAGGTTGACTGGCAGAGAATTCAGTCATTAAGTCCGCCTTTTGTACATTTTATTTTTAAGTTTGTGCAATAAATATGAAATACATAAATAGATAAATAACTTACCGGTACCGGAGTCAAAACTCTAGTCGACTCCGAATCCGGTAAACACATCTCTGTAACATCCCTTTTCTGCACAAGGTCGCAAACACACTCGGCGTAAGCTACAATAAAAACTTATGGATATAACTGTATTTATTTCAGTAAAATGCGAACAATTTTCTAAGGCGCAAGTTCCGCTGTTCTTACAAATGTTAAAAAATGGCCAAGTCGTAAAATAAATCGCTTTTTTATCTGTTGGCCAAGTGCATGTCAGACTAATACGACGAGTTCCGTATAAAATATTCAACAAAAAAATCACAGACTATAAACCAGAGCTAAATTTCATAAACGCGACAGGCGACAGGTGACAGTGACAATTCGGTATAATTCGGTAAGTTTGTAAGTCTGTAGCGTTATATGTCGACACAGTAATGAACGGCGAATTATCACTGTCACCTGTCGCCTGTCGCGTTTATGAAATTGGGCCCAGTTAAAATGTAAAGATGGACATTTATATCTGTTTTAAGTAGCACTTATACAACCTGAAAGTCAGTTTTTGACATTAAAATATTATTTATTGTATGAATTAAACATTTTAAAGTACAGCAACATAATTAAAAATGACAGTCTTGATTTGTTTAATGTAGGGGACAAGCGCAAAATTGCTACTCCGAGGTCCCAGTGTTTTGCGTCAGCTGCGTCTGTGCGATATATTTTTTATGCAAAATCTACCTTCGTCCGCTTCCGCATGAAACAACATACTGTTACACCGCCACCGAACACAAACTACACGAATTACACGAGTTTCGCCTCTATACGAGTCATCATCGGAATCTTAAACGATACGACCGTTTGCTATTTGAACGTATGACATACTTATTGAGAAAACTTAATATTTCTTCTAAATCCTGTCTACCAGCAACATTTTTCTTAATCTAAACTACCCAGCTTGGTATAGTCAACCAAGAAATTGTTTGACTACTTTTCGGCCGTATTACAAAGGGATACGGTTTAAAAGTGGTCAAGCAGTTACTTGGTCGACTATAAATTTTCCCTTTTTACAAAACAAATGTATGAAAAATATATATTTTAACAACTTTGGTTGAAAAGGTACACAGTTCTATAGCAGATACATTGACAGACGAACAAACGAATTACATAAGTTTAAATTAGCACTGTTGACTACGGAACCCAAAAAAAAGCCAATGAATAAGCATTAAACCCCCACTCCTTACTAAAATACTTAAACTTTACACAAGATCACGCAAAAATGAATCTTAAATCAATGTCTTAAGATGCTTTCAATTTGCATTTTCCGTACGCAGTCATTACCGGGTCCATTTACATGGAAAGCGGCTAGTATTCAATTTTGAACCTTAACGAAGTTATGATAGGTTTGAATATTGCTCCAGTGCTTATGCTAATGAGGTTTCGATGCAGCGTTCCTTGTAATTAAATTGATTTTAGCGTGATTTAGCGATTGGCGATTTATACAGGGTGTTAAGTGGAAAAATATACAGGGTATACATAACACGAACGATGCAATGAAATAACCTACTACAACTACAGCTACTACTGTAGGTTAAAGGGCAACTAGATTAAGTAATATTATATCAAACTGGAACAAATTACCTTGCTACTCCGCGAAACCAAAACACAAACATTTCATTTCATTTTTTATTGGTTTCGCGGAGAAGCAAGGTAATTTGTTCCAATTTGTTGATATGGACCTCCGCAAAGTAACGCCTGAATCTATTAATTATGTAATATTTTATTTATAAAAAAAAAGATTTATAAAATATCAAAATTTGCAGAGTACTGAAATAAATCAGAATCTACAAGGCTCAGTTAAACGTGGTGTGTGTGTTGTGTGTCTGTGTGTGTGTATGTATATCATATACAAATATGTAGTTAAATAATAAAGGAGCATAACAGGTATAGAATGTACAGTCAAGTAAATTGAAACACGTACCACCGTAGAACCTAGTCGAAGAGACATACGCATGATATTTGTGTGACGTAGCCTCGCGTTTAACGCGTCGCGTCATTGCGATACGGTTTTAAGGTGGCACGTGAATATATTTCCCCTACTGAACATTGCTCTGAAAAACGGAGTGTTTTCAGTGTGTTTGACACGCCTCCGTGTCTGCAGTGGAACCCGCCGTATGTTATAAACGGCGCCCGTCACAAACACGTGAACAAATCGACTGCATTCACTGAAATCTGTACAAAATGACGGCCATAAATCCGAGTGACTAACAACGCCCATCTGATCTGACGTGTTGAAATTCTATACCAAACTCACTGTGAGGAATTCCTGTGGACTGTATAATAAATAAGAAACGAAAAATTATGAATAATGCTAATTTAATGGTCTAAATGTATGTAAAATATGGGTGAACCTCGTGGCAGCAGCCTCAGCGGATAGCGAACGACTGACTCCAAAAACTCTTCGAGCTGGGCTGCTGTCACGAGGTCTTACACTGGCCAGTAATATAAATATACAGGAACAAAACGAAAGAGGCCTGCTTGTCCTTCACACTCACTGTAGTTGTTTTGACTTTTTTATGAAATGGGCAGACAAACAAGCAAGTGACTGTCGCACGTTTATTCGTATCTATTAATTTTTTTATGAAATGAACAGGCAACGTGTGACGGCGACCAGCCACTTCGAGATCTCATTGAAGGGGCCTAGTGCACCAGGACCCCACGGACCAAGGGTCTCAACTCCGAATGGAACAAACTTATACTCGGCGCTGAAACCCCCATTTTAACTTTTTTTTATGAAATAGGAAGAAAAACAAGCGAGTGTGTCACCTGATGGTAAGTGATCACCACTGCCTATACACACCTGTAACGCCAAGAAGATTGCAGATGCGTTGCCAACCCAGAGGGCTAAGAGCGAATACCTCTTGTGCCAGTAATTGGACCGGCTGTCTTGCTCTCCACGCCGGAACACAACAGTGTAAGCACTGCTGCTTAGCGGCAGGGTTAGAGATCAAGATGGTGGTAGCAATCCGGACGGACCTTGCACACGCTATTTACTGTTTCGCGAGTGTCAAGTGTCAAATAGTGAATTAGTAACTTAGAATTTTAGAAGTGTTTAGGACTTAAAATAGTTTCAACTTAAATAACATACATCATACCTAGATCAACTAAATAAAATATTTGACCTTCTGGGAAGGGAGAATTGGCTATAAACAGGGCTGGAAGGGCTTGCGTCTGCCCTTTCTTTCGATCCGGGTCTCATTTGCATTCATATATGGAACCTTTTTATTTTGTCTCGGCAGTTAAAATAAGCGACGAGGGTTTCGTAGGGAAATCTTGGGCCCATAACCTGCAGGAATTAGTCAAGAACCCCTTTCGAAGTAGTTGAGCCGCATTGTTGGTTGAGGTACTACAAATGAGTAGACCGCCGCGTAGTAGCTTGCTACGTTTCATACGGATCACGAGGGTAGCTTATGGCCGGTCACGAATGATCCCCTTGCGGTTACTGTTCCCATGGGAGGCGGTGATAACTTTCTATCAAGAGACCCGTATGCCTAAAAATGCAAACCCTTTGGTCGTGAATTTTAAAAAGTCAGTGAAGAAGTTGCTGCTTTTCATCAGTCTCTCTTCTCTTTTACTTGGTTAAATAATGACAATCAGGGTATTCTTCTGCCTATTTTTCCTCTGGAATACTCTAGAAGATTCAATAGAAACTGTCGTGCCATAGCTGTTGTCCTATTTTGTTTTCTTTTATATTCGTTATAATTTACTAAATAAAATGTAAAATTTGTAAATGTGTAATTATAACTATTGAAATGTCAATCTATAGTGCCTTATGTTACTGGTTTAGTTATTTTAATTGACAATGAGTTGATGAATACATTACTTTAAAACCTACTTTAGTTTAAACGCAATGATAGATAAAGTTGAAACATACTTACTTTATCTATCATTGCGTGGTTGTAGCTAACGTAGCTAATAGAGGTTTACAAACTTTAAAAAATTAGGTGGTTTAAATTTAAGCTCTAAATTCCGATCTACTTAAAGAAACGACAGTAGTTAATTTAAAGCGCATTAGGCATCAAATGAAAGGGAAGACTAGTGACTTAGTTGTAGTGCCTTTAAGTATTCAGACGGGTTGAGTGTGTGGCGATTTTCGTCTGTCTTCAACAGTCACTGGAACAGCTACATCACTAACCGTCACAGTGACACCCCTTCATAAACCTCTTATAAATATTCACTAAACCAATATTAGTTGAAACGGTATATTTCCAATACAACGTGAAGGAAGGATAAACAACAAACTCTCGTTCGCATTTATAAATGTTATATGAATATTTTAGTAAAAAAAGGTTTGTAAGCTTTTAGGGCTGTGTACACTGTTATTTGTAAAAATACTTAATCGCAGTTTTTCTAATGGCAGATAATTCGATATTTATTTTATTTTATTTGACAACCTAGCCTAGCTGTCGGCAAGCCTGGCTGCGAAGCCAAAAGGTCACGGGCTCAAATCCTGCTAGGAACAAATATATGAGTGATGGAAGTAAACTAGTTAAAAGTAAGTAATTTCAATAGATAAATTCGTCACGGAACATGTCGGGCATTTTTCGACGTAAAAATACGTGAGTGATCCGTTTTATTAATATGTCCGAGTCCCACGGTGGTTTTATGTTAAAGATACATTCGTGTTTAATACTTAAATTACTTAAATTAGTGCTTTATTATTGTTTTATTACGTTTGCACGACGCAAACTGATAATATTTGTCAAAAACTAACGAATAATTTATTTTATGAAAGTAATTAAAAATATAAAAATCATGAACATAATTATTAGTGAAAACAAAAAAGTTGAATGCGTGCTAAGCAGGTATATTAAATTTTACTTAAACAAAAGTAAAAATCCATAAAGTTTTATGTATGTTATCAATAATTAAAATTGCTGGCACAAGAGATTAATATCTTAGCTCTCTGGGTTGGCAAAGCATCTGCAACCTCCTTGGTGGTCGTTTACCATCTGGTGAACCACTTGCTCGTTTGCCTACGTATTTACATAAGTAAAAGAAAAACAAGTGCATTGACTGTTTTTCTCGGCTGTGACACGACATCCAAATGGTTCGTGTAATAGTTTCAGGAGGGTTTCAGTTGAAGCTTCCTGATTGAATTATTTACTTCCTTCAATCAGATCCGCCTTTATGTTTTAAAGTTAAGCTAGGAGGTTGAAAATTTTAGTAACTTACTTACCTACTAAACTCAAATGAAATAAACACAAAACCACAGTAAAATGACATTTCGGAGGGGGGGGGGGGGGTCAGGTTTTCTCCCTGTGTGTCCGCGTGCTGCGGCTCACCTACCTTTTTGGTTAACTGGATGCAGAGTGCTTTTTGAGCTTTGATATAACGTTTGCGCGTTAAGGGCCTATTAGACGAAGCGAGATTCGGAGTTTCTCTGCGAGATCGAATCAGAAATGAAGAGATCCGCAGAAGAACCAGAGCCACCGACATAGCCTTAAGAATAGCTAGACTTAAGTGGCAGTGGGCGGGGCACATTGCTGGCAGAACGGATGGCCGATGGGGCTATAGAGTTCTCGAGTGGCGACCGCGTACCGGAAAACGCAGCGTGGGCAGACCCGCCACAAGGTGGACCGGAGATCTGGTGATCGTTGCGGGAACCCGCTGGATGCGAGCAGCACAAGACCGGTCGTTGTGGCGATCCTCGGGAGAGGCCTATGTCCAGCAGTGGACGTTTTTCGATGAGACGAAGCGAGTTGTCGTATACGAGTTGCATTACATTGCGCAGTTCGATCTATCGATAGATCGCATCATACCTCGGTAGCCCGCAGTGTAATACAACTCGTATGCGAGACCTCGCGCCTTGTAAATGGGCCTTAAGAAAGAAAGAAAGAAAAATATTTATTTAAAACTATTTAACATAAAACATACAAATACACACAACACGGACAGAATAATAAAAATAACAAAACATTATGTTGAACAGAATCAAAAAGGGCCCCACTCAGCATACTGCCTCGGTAAACCGAGACGCTGATTTTCAGTGGGACCCCTTGGATTCCAATTACCAAACTAAAAACTAATGGGCAATGACGACACGAACGAAAATAGAAAGTGGACTAACAATTAACATCGAATACCTCAGGTTTGTATGGCAAAATTTAGCGGTTTAACAGTTTCACTACTGCTAAACCGCACAGCCGCTTAGTAGCCGTTTAGAGACGTTTATTGTGACAAAAACTTACACTAACACCTCAGAAATATAAACCAAGATTTCCTAGTAAACTATATTTACTGAAAGATACTGAATTAATATAAATAATATCAATGCAAATCCAATAAACACTTCAAAGTGTGAAGCGAACTAAATGTACTCAGCATAACATTTCACCAATTCCCATGCGTCCATCAGCGTCTTTCGTACTATGTACATTAAGTTGTCAATCTAGTAAACCACCTGCAAAGCGTTGGGTTAAACTTCGCCAATTTGTGTGCCTTTACTGCGGTCTTTAAAACTTTCATCATAAGGTAGATTTCTGTATAAATTGAGTGCAAGAGATTGCAGGCACTACAGCTGAAGGGGTTTGATTGGCACGGTAGATCAAAGGGAACTATTTCGGCTACTCTTACTTTGTATTCTGGAATGCTAATAAATATAGATTTGATAAGTATTTCTAGATCATTTCTGATGATTATTTAAATTTGCTTAGATATGACGCTCTATAGAATGACGGTGTACTAAAAAGCGGTCAAGTGCGATTTGAACTCGCACGCCAGGTCGTATGAACTCAATAAGCTCTAACGAAAAGATGAATTAAATTACCCATACAACCAAATTTAGTCGTGGCGACTAAAATTTCGGTAACAAAATAATCTGCAAATAATTAATAGATTCAGGCGTTACTTTGCGGAGGTCCATATCAACAAACTGGAACAAATTACCTTGCTACTCCGCGAAACCAGTGCCGGGCTCGTGCAAAATAGCTGCGTCTGTGCGACACATATATGTTCATGCAAAAACCCACCCTCCTCCGCTTCCACACGAAACAACATATATCACGCAGACTCAACTACACACCACCACCACTAATCACTAAAACTACACGATCGACGCGCGATGTACGCTATTCGTTCAAGTAGCGAACGGTCGTACGGGTCGATCTTGATGATGCCTCGTATAGAGGCGAAACGCGCGTCCATCGTGTAGTTTTAGTGTTTAGTGGTGGTGGTGTGTAGTTGAGTCTGTGTGATATATGTTGTTTCGTGTGGAAGCGGAGGAGGGTGGGTTTTTGCATGAACATATATGTGTCGCACAGACGCAGCTATTTTGCACGAGCCCGGCACTGGTTTCGCGGAGTAGCAAGGTAATTTGTTCCAGTTTGTTAAAATAATCTGCACCCAAATTCTGGTCGCAGATCAGTAATCGATATTACTTACGACCGTGTGTGATTTTATCCCCAAAATTATAGTATTTATGTTCCGGAAATTCCCCACTTCTTGGCGACGTGACGAAACTAATCGGTAACCGCAACTAGTGTTACATAAGGATGTTACAGTTGTATGGGGATTAAAATGGTTACATGGGTGAGGTACAGTCAAGGAATTAAATTTCCAACCCACCTAAGGTTCAATAGCATATAGCAAACTGTCACCATAAGAGCTATAGAGCAAGACGTTTGTTTGACATATCGACCTTAATGCATTGCGAATGTCAGACGACATTTCAACGAAATGGGTAGGGAATTAAGTTCCTTGACTGTACAAACTTAACTTTGCCATTGGAAAACTGTTGTCCCCATAAATCGACATAGGTTTCGGTTAGTTAACCAAGTGAAAAATATAAGTTACTAATCGCAAAAAAATTGTTGCTCATATGTAACATTATTGGAACTTTTCCGTTCACTTATACTGTAGATAAGACATTGCTTCATAAAAAAATTATGATTCTAGCTCAATGAGTACTATCCTATAGATTTTTGATTTCTTTGCAAGTATCTAAATATGCGGCACAAACGGTGATTACGCTGACTTCAAAGTTTCATTTTTTTCACAACTTCGAGGAACCGCAGGCCACTCCGCAATATAAATCCCTATTTCTAAACTAAAATCTAATTTAATTCAAATCCTAAATCATGCCATCCCAAGCAATAACATTTTATTACTTCTGCAATTCCCGCTTCCGCGGCAGTTTCTAACAAACCGAACGTAAGCCATCAAACACACAACCCATTTCATTCTGCATATTTTCTCATAAAATTTTAAATTATGAATGCTTACTGCAGTTCCCCGTAGGATGAGTTAAAATTCCCGCTCCATAAAAAAAACTAGTACATGTAAAATGAGACTGGGCTCAATTTCATAACGCGACAAGCGACAGGTGACAGTGACAATTCGCCGTACATTACTGTGTCGACAAGTAACACCATGTGCCGTCCTTTTGTTTTAGATCTCTCAACCGATCATTCATGCACTTTCTTCGTTGGAAGTCATAAAGGCCAATCACCCTGTAGCTACAAAACTTGACGTTGGCAATGTTGTCCCATTGGACAGAAGCCAAACACCCAAAAAAAAGTAACGCTACAGACTTACAGACTTAACATCTTAGTGGGCAAGCAATGTAAACCGCATTGTCACTGTCACATGTCGCCTGCGGCGTTTATGAAATCGGGCCTTGGGCGCCATTTTGTCGTGCTCGATAGATAAGAATTAATTAACAGACATTTAAAAAGTGTCTGTTTACTTAAGCTTTATTGCAAAATTAATGTGTACATGGCGGACGTAATGTCGCAAGGCATTCTCAACCAGTCAACTATCAGGTTAAGCAGATTTTAAATTGGTGCGCGATCGTGTATTATGTAACGAGAGTAACATAAGCCAGAGGGGAATATATAAATAGATTAGTTGTGGGAGACAACTCATTTCCAAAAATAATAAAACTTTAATTTTGGATAACATATTTTGATAATAATTATACTAAGTAACGCGTATCGAGAAGATTCATGCCAGGTGCACAGCTTATGGTATGTCACAATAACCAGCTCTGCAGGGCAATTCTCGCGTCAGATGAAGTCACACTCGAGATAAGCAGAAAAGAGCTGGCAAATCCCTTCAAAATCTGTCATATTTTGACAGATCTCGAACGTCAGATGAATTTCGATGAACGCCAGATTTGGGGGCCTGATTGTTAGAGTGGTCCAGGACAGGAAAGATGGGTCACACACTTAAGAGGAAACATAAGGGCCGTTTTTCCATACAAACGTCGTCCCCTGTTTCCTCTCTGGATAATGCCAATAGAGCAATATTTTTTTTCCAAACAATCGATGGCCACTATAATGCATGTCCCTATGTTTTCCTTTTTTCAATGAATTAATTATTAAAAGAGATATGAACATTCAAAAACTTAACAAATTGGCCAGATTTTCGGCTGCGTTCATACATTCAGAAAACAAATTTTACTACATTATTTAAAAAAGGAAAAAAATAGGAACACTGCCAAAGCCTTTCTTTAATTTTTAATGAAAAACGCAGTTAAATCGGTTAAGTTTTGGAGAAGGAATCAGGGGTCTACGAATCGTTGATTTTGTGTACTTTAAATAGGTATTTTCAGTCCAAGCTGCAGCTGTCTCTATTGCGCTCCGCGGGGGGAGGCTTGATAGATGGAGGCAGCAATTGATTTTACAAATGCCTATTTTTCAATTCTCTTGGCCTTGAGGTTTTCTCTTAAAATAAGCAAATAACGAAACGGCACTGTGTTTACTGTATTATTCTTGTGTTGTTCGGGAACAACCCAACCGAGGGACAAACATTTTTTCCTACAAAATTCCAGGCGTGCGATCTTCGCATTTCTTGTATTCCTTTCATCGTATGCAAAACCTCTTAGCTTATTTTTTTGCTACCAATATTCATGTAAGGATACAAAACATTGTATACAAGTTTATATTTCCTTGTACTTACTGAATATACTTAAAAAAATTAAAGACCGATGGGAATTTTCCACCCTTAGAGGTGGAATCTTTTTTCATTTATTCCGGGTGGTAGGGCCTTGTGCAAGGTCCGTCCGGATCGCTACCACCATCTTGCTCGCTAATCCTACCGCTAAGCAGCAGTGCTTGCACTGTTGTGTTCCGGCGTGGAGAGCAAGCCGGTGCAATTACTGGCACAAGAGGTATTCCATTTTTGCCCTCTGGGTTGGCAACGCATCTGCAATCTCTTTGGTGTTGCGGGTGTCTATAAGCTGTGGTGATCACTTACCATCAGGTGACCCGCTTGCTTGTTTGCCTTCCTATTTAAAAATAAAAAAAATTCAATGAGACCAACTTCAAGTAGTTTTTAGTAATTCATTAAAAAAAAGATTACTGAAATCTGTCTCAAATAGAAAAAAAACTGTCGAATTGAGAACCTCCTTCTTTTTGAAATAATTTAGTTAAAACTTAGGTACTGATATGAATTACGTTGTATTTTTTGCAGACTATTAAAAAAATATTTATGTTCTGAGCGAAATAAAAACTTGGCCTAGTCCTTTGTTCATAACTCCCAAACCTTTTTTAACTAAAATATGTTTCATTTCTTTTCGTAGGCGACATCACGATAATAGAAAAAAAATAAATTTTTTTAAACCAAAGAATGTCTTAAACTTACTGAGTGATTAATCGTTGATGAATGATGAGGTAATATAGACGCTTATAACATCTAAAGTATCACTGCACTTCCGAAGCGTTGGTAGAGTCTGTAGTCCTATTGCGCTAATTGGAACGATTTCATATTTAGTTTTTTAATTTTTTCAATATTTTTTTCAAAATTGGGTAGTTTGTATTCTAAAATTTTTTGTCAGTCTGCCCATGAACATGAGACCTGTAAAGGGCTAGAAACGTCGGGCATTAGATTCGTTACAATACACGCGATATAAACTATTTAAACTGTTTTATTTTAAAGTATCACTGTTTCCGCTTTGCTCTATACTCTAATCAGCACTTAATACTAACATTTACAAACGCAAAAGTTTAAAACTCCGTGGATACAAAATAACGTTTATGACATAATTTAATCTGATATGAAAACGCCCGCTTCAACTGTTATTACAACGCGGAACCCGTAAAACGGTAGTAAAACTCATTATCGGGTTAACATTGCCATAACTGCTGCAGCGAGCCGTTAAATGTCATTAACTTGTTTGTCACTAACATTGTCAGATAATATCACTTGAATACACCCCCCAAAACAAAACACAACAACCAATTGGAAAGAATGATTTGAAATTTGAGCGTACTCATTGGTTTTAATTTACGTTCCAAATTTAAATTCCGCATGACGTCCATATTCTGCACGCTGTCGATATCGGAAATAAATTTATGTTTTTACTGTTCGGTTTGAAAGTTTCATTTGAATCCAGTTTTAAATTCAAGGTTTAACCTTAAGATAACATTGTATTTATATGCGTGCTCTATTTGCAGTTTATTTGTGTGAACTTGTAGCAATGATTTAAGCTCTTCGACAGATAATAAAATCGTATGTGATCGTAAAATTTAAACGTACTGTTGTCCAACAACAAAATAAATCTTCGAAATGTCGGTTCGTTCTTTTATTTTTACTTTGAACGTGGAAAGTTCCGATTGTGACGTATGAGTTGTTTTTTTTAATAATTCAACCAAAAACTTGAAGAGGTAACATCATAGTCAATGACAGCTGTCTTACTGACAGAATTTTGTGGATAGAATGACAGTTAGGACCATCATCTGACACAAACCGAAGCTGCTGGGCACAGCATCTGGTTAAATAAAATAGCCTATGTTGCCCAGACTACAATTACGAACCGATTGATATCTCATTAATTAAAATTGGCTCAATCGTTTAGGCGCTACAATGGAGCATACGTAAATACAAACATACATACATAGACTGCTAAAAACATAACCCTTACTTTTGGCTTTGCCGTAGACGGGTAAAAATGTACTCAAGTCACTTATTATTAGTTATTTAACAGAAGTCCAAATTAACAAATGATAACAAATTGCTTGCACTCCCGTTTTCGCAGAGAAGTGATTTGTTACAAGTTTTATACTCATTCCTCCAAAAATCTGTCAGCAAATTGTAGCTGACAATGATGGTAGTTGAAACCAAACAATTATCGCGCATCCTTATTTGACGTGCAATATTTAAATAATTTAAAAATTCGAAAATATTTTGGCGTCTGTAATAGTACATTCTACCCCTAGGGCAGTAAAATTAAGATCGTCCCAGCTCGTTTGTACTTGGCGCAAGAGCTGAATTTATTGTTTAAATAAATTTATTCTTATTCTTATTTGAAGTTTTATTAATGACCGTCCGAAGTGTGTATATAATGTATTTTCTTGGTTAGGAAGTGTAATTTTCTTTTCGCGTGTAGCAGGCAGTAAACTGACCCTTGCCGTGATCAGATTTTTAAAATTCTAACTTATGATTTGATAGAGCCTATCTCTGGATGCCAGAAACTGATAAGCATACATAGTATTATAGGTACGGAATTAAATTAATGTCCATGCTAACCACATCGGAGTTGTACAAACTTCGAGTAACGAATTACAGCCTGTAACTGACAAATGAACACGGCGCCGTTAAGTTGCAAGTTAAATGGAAGGTTCTTGTGTAATTTATATTTGAGTACCATTACAAGTGACAGAATCGATTAATTTGGATATTGCGTCATTATTCAAGTTTCTGATTCCCCTGGCGCATGTTTAAGCATGTATACCTAAAACGTAATAAATATAATGTGTAAATATCTGACAAAACATGCCAGGGTAATCAATATTTTCAAGATTTACCCATTGTGTCGAGCAACTATTAGGTAAATATGCTAAATCATGTATGTATGTGCCAGGGGACTGAGAATATCCAAGAATTGCCCTGCTGTGTTATGCTTTAGAATTCAGCGTGCTATATAATAGATGAGTTTCTCATACGGCAATTATATGAAAAGCGGTTAATTTTATTTAAGAAATTAGTTCAAAATTAATCCACGTCGGCTTTAAAGCATAACTGAACCAAATATAAACAAAACGCTAATTAATGGATTCAGGCGTTACTTTGCGGAGGTCCATATCAACTAACTGGAACAAATTACCTAGCTACTCCGCGAAACCAGTGCCGGGCTCGTGCAAAATAGCTGCGTCTGTGCGACATATATATATATTCATGTAAAAACCCACCTTCCTCCGCTTCCACACGAAACAACATATATCACATAGACTCAACTACACACCACCACCACTAAACACTAAAACTACACGATCGACGCGAAATTTTTCATTAAAATTAAAGAGAAAAATATCGCCTAAACCGCTGTTTTTGGGTAGGGTGCCCAAAAGGCTGGCGGCGTCACCTCTCTGAATACCAATGCTAATACGTTGAGCGAAGAACGCGCCAGCCCTTGGATCACTAGAGATATAAACATTTTTTTTTTCGATAGAATGGACCCATCATCGTGGGACCAGGGTTCCATGGCTAAAATGAATATTGATTTAATAATAATAATTTTCTAATGTTAGAATAACCAATTACGTAGAATGATTGTCATAGTTAACGTGACTTGTGAAATATGTATTTTGTAAATTTAAGATAGTGAAGTCTAGATTCGATATTCCTTTGCGAAGTTATCGGAGCCTTAATAACAAAGATGGCCGCTCCATATCCCTTTTTGAATTGGAAATGATAAAGAGCTGTTAAAGGTCAATCATGTGTACGTAATTTGTATGAAAGGTCGCCCTTTACGATGTTTCTGAGAAGACCCAGTTCCTATAGTGGGACCCTAAAGTTACCTCGTTAAGTTTCTTGACGGTATCTTCTCATCAGAGGTTTTTATGAACCAAAAGAAAGAAATATATTATTATATTTATTATAAGCTAACGCCTGTTTCCCTTTGGAGTAGGCAGACACCACAGAACGCCATTTTTTCCGGTCCTGGCATACTTCCCAAAAATATATGTGTTTTCATATTGAAGTCTTTAAGTGTCTGTCTATGGCATCGCAACGTTGAAATGGATGAAGCAATTTTATGCATTTTTTGTTTCTATTTATTTCAGAGGTAGCTTTTAGCCATATTTAAGTCATATTGCTTAAGAACGTAGCATGCTAATTAAGTTTTAAGATGCATGTCAAGAATAAAAAATATTTTTTCCTAGTCCTTTCTGTACAGCGTGCTCTTTAAAAATAGAGAAATGTCGTGTTAATTTTTGCTGTTGTCATGACTTTCCTGCCACACAGGTTTCGCTTTAACACATTCCTGGTAAAATTTCAGCAAAAAGCCCAACCCAAGTCTAGGTCAAAATTTCCCAGTTCAAAAGAACTTTTTGGACTCCCGTTTAATTCCTCTAGGAATAGCGCTACCCTCGTCGTATGAAAAGCAACGGAATTTTCAAAGTTTTCAACTTTACGTTGAGAAATTTCGACTTGTTAATTTAGTGAGCTTGCGAGAGGGTTACTCTGAGTCGTCGTTTGAAATTATGGTTTCTGAATTTCAATAGTACCTATTAAAAAAAATTATGGTTTGAAAGTAAAAATGAAGTTTGACATTTAATCTACCTGAAAAGGGCTCGAGACGTGGGCAATTAGATTCGATGCAATACGCGCGATATAAACCCTTGCTTGCACTGTTGTGTTCCGGCGTGGAGAGCAAGAAAGCCGGTGCAATTACTGGCACAAGAGGTAATCCATCTTAGCCCTCTGGGTTGGCAACGCATCTGCAATCTCTTTGGTGTTGTGGGTGTCAATAGGCGGTGGTGATCACTTACGATCAGATGACCCAATTGCCTGTTTGCCTTCCTATTTTATTAAAAAAAAACAATGTCTACAAATCAAGAAATCATTAAAATAATATTTTAAAACTTCATTTCATACAGAGCTCAGAGCCGTTAGTGTAAGCTTTCAGCCACAAAAAACGTCTCGAAAGCGTTAGCGTTAACTTCTTAATTGTATGGAAACATTTTGTTGCAAATATGTGCCGCTAGAGGCGCTGTCTTTGCTTCCATAGTAATTGAGAAGTGAACTTTAACGCGTTTGAGTCGTCTATTGTAACAAAAAATTACACTAGACACTTTGATGACTGGAAGTGATCTGGTGAATGAGTAAGTGAGTGAATGGAAAACTATAGTCTAGTGTAGTGGATTATTTAGATAGTTTCACCGTTTCATCTATCCTAAGGTTGTCTGGAAGCGATCGCCGCTTAGAAATAAAACCGTCTGCTGTCTGCGATTTCGTCTACTTGTTTGTCACCTTTGAAATATTAAAATAAAAACAGTGAAACAAAAAAAGAGACATTTCGTTTACAAGTTAGAGACCTGTGACATACAGACAGTTGGACAGAAAACTGTCAGCAGTATGGCGCCCAATAAGAAAGTACCAAGAAGAATAAAAAAATCATTTACACAACAATGTGCTATGAAAATAATATATCTTTGCACGCCATAAAACGTAATGGCTTAGGGATGTGCCTTAAGCTGTATTCTCAACTACTATACAATACTCCTAAAGTACTCCATCTGTGTGCTAGTGATAACCCTAGAACCATTTCACTAACACTACCACGTAATCACCAGAATAAATTTGCAGTCAGTAAAACAGACGTATGTTCTTATTAATGGAACATAAAGTTCAATGTAGCGTGTGTTATGAAGGGACTGGATGGAGTGATAACTTGGTTATAAAATAATGCTTTCTTAGCTTATGCCTAGGGTTGTGTTGTCACACTAGTGGTTTTGTTTTGGTCCATAATATAATATTATGACATGATTTTTTATTTCCAAAATTAAAAGAATCCTTTTTGGTTTTCTTCTGATAACAGTATTTTTCGAAACAACGTAATAGTGGAATGACAGCGGACAAGCGTTGCTAAAACGCTCCATCAGATCACTGAAGTCACAGAATAAATAAGTACTAACGTACAGAAACTTCTCTTTTTCGTCCACCATTACACGAATTCCAACTTTATGATCAGGCACAAAAAAATCGTATTACTTCATAAACATTCGCCAGGCGGTTTGCGTCAAAAGAAAGGCGCCGCCCGCACCCGCCTTCCACCCGCAATGCCCTGGCGCGCCGCTAGGAAGACAGACAGATAAAAACTTCAAACACAATATTATGACTACACTGAAAATTGATTCGAAGTTACACATTGTTTGTAAAATTCGTGGCTTTTTAATTAAACTGAACGGTTAGCACGAGCCCCTCGACATGCTTTGTCGATTTTTTTATATCTATTCCTTTACAGCTTGGTTACATTGCATAGCTGAAGTAACCAGTTGAATGACGATCCATGAGCATATGCTCATAATATATTCGCACTATTATAGCTCATCCATAGCTACCATCATCTTGCTCGCTAATCCAACCGCTAGGCAGCAGTGCTTGCACTGTTGTGTTCCGGTGTGGAGAGCAAGACAGCCGGTGAAATTACTGGCACTGGTATTCCATCTTAGCCCTCTGGGTTGGTAACGAATCTGTAATCCCTTTGGTGTAGCGGGGGTCTATGTCTAAACGTTAATGTAAAAATTATAACAAAAAGATTTAAAAAAATAAGGCCTCTTTGGCATGGTACCGAAGATACTGGCAGCATTACCTCTCTGTATAGCTAAGCTTATACGCTGTGCGAGGTGGCTGCCAGCTCTTCGCTCGCCTGTGACTTCGACCAGCTTCTTCGAGATGTCTTTGAAGAGGTCTAGTGCACTAGGACCCCACGGACCAAGGGTCTCAACTCCGAATGGGACAGACTTATATTCGGAGCTGAAATCCCCATTTTAATTTTTTTTTATGAAATAGGAAGAAACACAAGCAAGTGGGTCAGCCGATGGTAATGGATCACCGCCGCCTATAGACACCCACAACGCCAAGCAGATTTCAGATGCGTTGCCAACCCAGAGGGCTAACATGAAATAGCTCTTGTGCCAGTAATTGCGCCGGCTGTCTTGCTCTCCACGCCGGAACACAACAGTGCAAGTACTGCTGCTTAGCGGCAGGATTAGAAAGCAAGATGGTGGTAGCGATCCGGACGGACCTAGCACAAGGTCCTACCACCCGCAAAATTACTTAGTAGAAGTTCTCTTGAAATTGTAATACAATATTGTACGCTTCTAGAGTACAAATTGCAGAGGTATTATCTCAAGATATTTAATTAAATTAAACTAAACTAAAATACACTATTCATCCTCCATTACCATTTATCAACCCGTGTGAAACCTTTCATGCTTCTCTAATTGCGAATATTCTAAAGCAAACGGAACTATATGCGTTATGTTTCAAGGTTCAATGTGGCTTGGCAGTTTCCTTCATAACGAGCATTAAGACTGTAGAGATGTAGTGATGAGTTTGAGGTTATCAATAGTTTGAGAGGCAGATGCTAAATTGCTTGCGACGTTGGGTAATTTTTTAATCACGGTTTAAGGTTGCGTACTCAAAGGGTGCCATGACCAGTTATTAAGCTTCAGCCGTCTATCCGTCTGTCTTTCACAGGCTGTATCTCATGAACCGTTATTGGAGTCACTTTGAATTAAATTTTTACGGAGCGTGTATTACTGTTGTTGCCGCTATAAGAAAAAATATGATTAGCATCCAAGTAATTTATTTTTTTAGTTGCTATACGTTTTATTACAGTTCAAAAATAGAATACAAACGTATATAAATAAAAAATAAACGGGTTGACTTGAGTACCTCCAGTGTTTTTGCTTCGGTTAAAAACAAACAACAAATAAGAAAAATTATCATTGAGTATTCTTATCATTGAGTATTCACTAGTTTTCCAAACGATACAATATGTGATTATACAGGCCCAACAATCTATATCTAAATCTATTACCGTATAGTCCAAATCAATCAAAGCCAAACCGGGTAAGGTCCATTAGCTGGATCCAGCGTCACTGGATTCCAGCAGTAGATTGACACTGGATTAATTTAAACAATTTGCAATCCCAGTACAGCATCCAGGCCCTCAATTCTGGCGCTCATCGAGATTCATCTGACGTTCGACATGTGTCAAAATATGACAGTTTTGGAAGGATTTGACAGCTTTTTTTGGCTTATCTCGAGTATGACTTCATCTCCACTGACGCGAGAATTGCCCCGCTGTATCTATCGCTAAATCGGAATAGACCTTGTTCCTACTCATATTTTTAGTCCAGTGCTACTGGATCCAGCTACTAGATTAATGTAAATCTGCCTTAACCTAACACTATTTTTTTCAGGCCGGGAGTGCGTCCGCCAAGTCAACTCACAGTTATTCTAGGTTGTACCTTGTACCTGTAAACCTTAGCTCGAAGCTTTTTGGGGTACTTTTAAAACCCGTAACTTGCGATTGGTCAGCACAGAACGAATATAAACCGAAACATCACACTAGCGCTCTTAAAGTTGTATATGAGCTGTATAAAAGCGGTCATATCTATACAGCTTAAACAGCTTGTATATCATTTAGTGTTATACTCTAGTACTCCAGGAGTCACAGAGTTTACGGAATTAGCAAATTCAATTTTACCCTAGGACTTGTATAATAAAAACAAGTTGCCACAGCCGCATCTCGCTGTAAAAAAGGACATAAACAGAATCTCATTAGGCAAACAGAAATATGAGGCATTTTATATTTCTTGACTCTGCCTCTCGATATGATTCTAGTATTTCGAGCCCCAAAGAATCACGAGAATGTGGACCCTTCCCATCCCGAGCGTGAGATAAAATTTGATGTTTCACCCCCTCGGGTGAGACGGAAATAAAAGAGATATATCTTGTAAATAAATAAAGTAGGCGCGCTGGCTACTCTATCGTCTCTATCTAAACATGACACTGCGAACAAGATAAATCTGATATATCAATTCAAATTATTCTGATGAACTGTTTGAGAAAATGTATTTACTAAACATAATAATAAAATTATAATAGGTCTAGGTCTTAATAGGAGCCATAGAAGCAAAAAAAAAATTGCTAGAATTATTGTCCGTCTCTCTGTATGTTTGTACGCGCATCACGCAAAAAACGCCGCAATAATACGTTTTTTTAGTTCCGTATGTTAGTTAGTATGGTATTTATGTATGGGGTTTTGTAGCCTGATAATGATTTATTTATTGAATTTCATATCTGTACCTCCTCATCAGAGTTTCCAGAGTACTGTTTAATAAAGTCTCCAACTGACGTAATGCATGCCGCGGCCCATGATGATAGCTTATAGGTCTCTAAATATCAATTTACAAAATACTTTAATGAACAAACTTTTATGCCATTGTGACTTACTCCCAAAGCCATTAAATAAAGTACTCTCAATAAAGATAAGTAGAATAGAACTAGCATCTCAAAAACAAACGACAATAGACTACTTATCCGCATTCAAAGGCAACAAAGAGGGAATTACCATACATAAGTAAAAATATTTACGATACAAAACGATACTCAAGGAGGATGAAAAAAAAATCCAATCCTTTTAGTTTACGCGATACATAAAACGCCTTCCCGAATGTGCCTAACACATTTATCAAATGGCCATTTCGTTATGAGCCCTGGAACGACTTGGCTCTATTTTACTCTACTACAAATTGGTTGGAGCGGGGAGTTAGGAGAGGTCAGTTGAGACTGGTTGTTGGCTAGAGCTATTGAAAATGAACGGTTTTCCATTAGTATTACGACAGATGTCGTTGTTTTTCTTTAGTGTTCTGAGTACGGGCTGAGCAAATTTGGGTTGTTTTTCTTCGAACTTTTGCTCAACTCCATCTCATATGGGGAAAGAAAAACAGGATTTGACTTTGGCAAGTGAAAAACTTGCTTCTTTGCCTTGAAGTTTCAACAATAGGTTTTGTAGCAAATAGATTCAGGCGTTACTTTGCGGAGGTACATTTAAACTGGGACAAATTAGCTTGCTACTCCGCAAAGCCTGTGCGAACGAACCATATAAAATAGGAAGCCTAGTGGTGCTTCTGCTGGTAAGTGATCATCGCCGCTCATAGGCATCCGCAACACCAGAGTGACTACAGATAGGTTGTCAACCCTGAGGACTAAGATGGAATACCTCTTGTTCCCATAATGTCACCGGCTGTTTTGCTCTGCACGCCGGAACACAACACTGCAAGCACTGGCTGGATTACCGAGCAAGATTTAATAAATTCTTCTAATCCATTTTACTTATTTGCTGGATATAAGATATCACAATTAATGCTACACAATTTCAAAGAAATGTGACTTTTACTGGAGCACCTATAGATTCCGCATGGCTAAGGAAAGGTCAAAGGAAAGTTATTCACTATTTTGCTACGGGCAAAAATATTAATCAAATATGGACGAAAGTTTCCCTTGTTCAGCCATCTGTTGCTTTCAGTTTAGACATCGCTTGTAAGTCATAAGCGATTAACCTCTCTTCAAGACAAACACATAGGTACCTATAAGAAAAAAAACTGGTTTGTTATTATATTCAAATCGATAGCATTAGTAGTTTCTAAAATATGCTGCTGTGACAGACACCATAGGGAATGAAGTTGTAAAGCTGCTAGTGTTGCTATACAGAATTAAGTGCTAAGGACTATTTACATGATACAAGTTCTAGCACGCAAGTCGGTTTGTATTACGCGTTACCGAGGTATAACGTGGTCAATCGATTGATCAAGCCGCGCAATGTAATGCAACTCGCATACAAGAACTCGCTTCCTGTAAATGGCTGCTTAGAATTTGCTGAAGTAATTGTACATGTACAATATTGCACAGTTATGACGCAAGAGGCATTCCATTTTAGTCCTCTGGGTTGGCAACATAGCAACGCATCAGCAATTAGAGTACCATCAAATGATTCACTTGCTGGCTTATCTGAATTTATTTCTATGGGTGTCACTTTCTTATGACACTAGTTAGACAGAGATGTAAGGAGGGGTACAATAAACCTGGGCCGGTCATGGTAGTGGCACTAGATTGAAAACTAGTCTCTTTTTTTAATGGTCTTGTGCTGGTAGCCACAGGGTTTTGTCAGCTTATCGGAGAGAAGAAAATAGTCTCATTATCGTTCGTGTCGTCACTATCCAATAGTTTTCGTTTAGTCTTAATTCTTAAGGTAGGCTTCCAGCTAAAAAAGTCGAAACGCGATTTCTCTTACTTTGCACCACAGCCAAAACTCTGGCATGAAACTGATTCTTCACTAATGGGCATATTTATGGCAGTATTTAGTGGTGGTTTATTACAAGCAGTATATCAAAGGTCAGTAATACAAAAACAGGTTTGTTATTAATAATTTTGGTGTTACGAAATTTTTATAACGTTACAAGAAACCGTTTACATTGAAATTGGGCAACTGAAACGGCTTATTGCGTGTTTTGTTACTAATCTAATTTCCAGTGTTTCGAGCCATTTTCAGGTTTCATGTTCACGGGCAGACTGACAAAAAATTGTTCAAAGTACAAACTACCCAATTAAAATTAAATTAGGTCGTGACCGAGAAATCTATTTTAGGGTTCCGTTATTAAACGTTTGGCACCGTTACTAAATACACTGTTACTAAGGCTCCGCTGCTTGTCTGTTCATCCGTCTGTCATACGGCTGTATCTTCTGAAGTGTAATTTTTACACACTCGAAATTTTGAATTGAATTAATTAAAATTTAACAAAAAGGGGTCTCCAAACACAAGAAACGCATTTACTTGCCGTTTTTGGACAAAATCCTTAGTATAGGAGTCAGACTCGCACTTGGCTGGTTTTGTGGAATAGAGAGACCAATCAGCAGGCGGGTTATCTGATGTAAAGTAATTACCACCACTAATGGGAACTAGTGATCCCCATAAAACCGTTAATTCGTTGCTCGCCTTCGGGCTAGCAACACCGGATGCGTATGCAGCACTGCTCCGTAGACACGCACGTGCACACGCCGGTTGTAATTATATGTTGAGATGCCACATCGCTTGCGTTGCGTGCACTTAACGCAGCTCTACGAAGCGAGCTGGAGCCCTGCTGCAGCATACGCAGCCGATGTGATCTGGCTTTTAATATGTCCCTTCACTGTGATCTGAGGATCACATTCACCGTACGAAATAGTAGCAAGCTACTACTTCACGGCGGTATTCCGTCTGTTAAGTCTGCAGAAATAACTCCGTGTCAGAACACCCTTTACTTCTGTTTGACACACCACATTGGAATACCAATCCTATGGTCAGCAGTTCAAGACCCATATTACCTTGTTTCCGTGTTTCGTGTAAACAGTTTGTTTTCGCTGATAGAACAAACTGCTGGGACACCACCTTGACGCAGACAGAACGGCTTCCTCACTTTGTTAGAGAGATTTAAACCTTATTGGGTTCTGTATGTATGTATGTAAATTCTTTATGGCATAAAAACATAAATGACAAAAAAGAGATACAGTGATGTACAAATGCAAACTTATCCCTTTAAGGGATCTCTTCCAGTTAACCTTGAAGTGGATGAAAGGTGTATTATAGCTGGGACAGACTAAGAGCAAGAGTATAGCAAAAATGTTAGAAAATTATCGTACAATATTGTATATTTCGTATTTTTTAGATTAGCATACTAACGAAAAAACTTGCACATGTTTTAAGTGCAACGACTATTGCATGATAAATGGCAATGCCAAAAAGGAGAAGTAAAAATATATATCTCGCACAGACGCAGCAAAGTATTTTTTACACGAATATACCAAAACAACCCATGAGAGAAAGAAAACCAGACAGCAAAAGACAAACCAAGACATAACAAGACTAATAGTTCATACAAAAATGTGACAACCATGTTAAATTTGCAGCACATACGCTTTGTGGTACAGGCCCTACTTTATTTTTAATAACTTTTTTATCAGTGCATAGTCTCCCCTCCCTGCGGCGGTCCACCGCAACATAAACAAAGGATCACCATTCCATTATCCGGGATTACCCCAGTCCGAGAGATTCGGACACGCCCGCTTATTATTCCCCCGGGAATTCCCGTAAATAAGGGGATAAATACTGCGGGACTTCGATTATGACGTCGGTATGAGTGAAGTTTAGTATTTTGGTGTAGTAATGATGTATGAAGCGGAATTCTGGTCTATTTTGTAAAATTTAAATATTAAATCTATTTGCGTCTTAACAACAAATACGAATATTTTAACCAGATTCTATCGGTAATATAAGTCCCTAAATCAAGTAAAAATTTTTTTTTTGTTTGTTTGTATTAACGCAATCACAAAGGAATCGGTGTAACATAACACAAATGGCCTTGGGAGAAATATAACTGATTGTGAGCTAGAAGGATACTAAAGCATGCTTAGTTTAAGTACCTGTGTAATGGTTTTTTGGCAAGCGCAGCGTAGGACGACCAGCCACAAGATGGTCCGATGACCTCATACAGGTGGCAGGAAGGCGCTGGTTGCATGCTGCTTCCAACCGGCCACTTTGGAAATCCATGGAGGAGGCCTATGTCCAACAGTGGACTTCTTGTGGCTGAGATGATGATGATGATGATGTAATGGTTTTTGTAGAATATTGACGATACTATGTGCTGCATTGGAAAAAAAAACAATTATTTTATTATCAACTAGTTTCAGAAAAAAATTAACACCCGGTGCATGCATACGTTCACACTTCAGGTTACTTTTGTTTGAACCTAACTGTAGGCTTAGTGTAGGCTTAAAGTGTACCTAATAAACAAAAAAATATGGGGTTTAGCAATCAGACGCAAGTTGTGCAGAAAACTAAACACTTACTCGTGTTGCTTTTCAAGTAAGATTCTAAAACTATTTCCTTTACATAAAATTTGCTCTTTAACTTCTACTTCATCTGGCCTACTCGAATTTCAACAAAATTAGAAAAAAATCGGTATCGTGATTACCGGTATGAAAACCTGACGACGTAGCCAATTTTGCCGCTGGCGCTCCGCCTACACGGCAGGATTTTTCTTCCATCACATTAATTGAAATTGATTTCTTTGCTTAGTCTTTGAAAAGCTTGGACTAAAGTAAGGGGAAGTTTAAATTTATATTTATAGTCCAGTCAACAGAAAAAATGTAAAGTCTACAACCTCACTTATCTTAATAATTTTTAAACAACATTCTAACCTAAAATTTTAGTTTTTGCGATCAAAATTTTTTTAAGATATAGGAAGGCAAACAAGCAAGTAGGTCACCTGATGGTAAGTGATCACCACCGCCTATAGACACCCGCAACACCAAAGAGATTACAGATGCGTTGCCAACCCAGAGGGCTAAGATGGAATACCTCTTGTGCCAGTAATTGCACCGGCTGTCTTGCTCTCCACGCCGGAACACAACAGTGCAAGCATTTCTGCTTAGCGGCAGGATTAGCGAGCAAGATGGTGGTATCTATCCGGACGGACCTTGCACAATGTCCTACCACCCGCAAAACTATGTTGTATACTATGTAAAGATATAAAGAAGATCTAGATAAAGATGGGTACGTAGACATCTGAGTTGGATCGACATTTCTAATTCTGTTCTTACCACGCAATCCATTACGGCAGCCATGGCGAATAGAATTACATTTTAAAATGGATGCATCCAACGTGCAAGAATTGCTAATTATTTCCTGTCTAGTTACCGTGGCACTTTAGCTTATTTCTATCGCCGACAAATGCGGGATACTCTAACGCAGTGATTCCCAAAGTGGTCCAGGTGCGCCCCTAGGGGTCCACGGGAGACTTGCTGGGGGTAGAAATGTAGCAGCAGGGGGTCCACCGAAACCAGTAAAATTTTGAAAGTGGTCCATGAGAAAAATAAGTTTGGGAACTACTGCTCTAACGTAATGAAGATAGTTCGTCGCGTTTATCTTCATTGTAGACCAACTCTATCTTACTTAGTTCATAATGGAAAAATGTGGTTTGGTATTGAGTTCAAATTAATATCAAATACTCAAGTCTGCAGTCCTATAGAGCCGTGAAAAAATCAAACTTCTAAGTCAACGCAATCAAAAGATACAACCGTTTATGCCGCATGTTTCATACATTCGCAAGGCACTCAAAAACCTATGGGGTACTTCCCGTTGATCTAGAACTATGAAATTTGGCAAGACGCAAGATCTCAGAGCACAAATGAAATAATAAATCCGAAAACTGTAAATTTGTTATGAATAGACACAAAAAAAAATTGGATTATACAATTTGGATTTGGCCGGTTTTTGATATTATGTATCCCCGACGGATAAAACCACTATTAATGAAGTCAATTTTTAAATAGCTGAGCTAGCTGTGTCGTTTGCGTAGGGTTTGTATGAAACTACTATTTTTCCTACTGGATTTGTCCTAGGGCTTTCATTTGGGCCGTCAATTACTTTCCCGCTGACCGTCGTTGACCATTTCGTAGTCGATTCCTGCCATCTGCTGGCTTCCTATCTTATTTTCAGCGTTCCCATTGGTTTAATATTGCTTTAGGTCAAAATTTGATTAGAAAGAAGGAAAAAATTTATAGATATACGTAAGTTTCAAGCTCAGAAGAAGCTAAATACTTAAAAACCTTGACATAGTTTAGTATGAGATGAGAGTTGTTCGTATTATGGCATATTACTTCAGTTCAGTAATGTGCCATATTCAGCAAGTACGTCCGAATCTCAAGATAGTTTTATGATAAAAAAATACTTTCGCGCCATTTGGTTAATAGTATTTTATGCAACTGTTGCATAATGAGGGGTCTTAAAACACGAGTGTGGTTTTATGAAACGAGCGTTAGCTAGTTTCATAATAGGATCACACGAGTGTTTTAAGACCGAATTATGTACAGTTGCATACATTACTTTATCTACACACATACCTTAAGTACTCTATGATGGGTTCAGAAGCCATAGGGCAATGACCTGCGTTGCTACTAGCTACAAGTGCTAGGTACCTATTAAATATCTATGGACTGTACACATTAAAATAATGTAATAAAAAATGAATTTGAACAAATATAGAACCAAATTAGAAAAATTCTCATAATAATATTGGTTGTTATAATGCTGGTCATTGCCTACGGTTTCTGAACGCATTATAGAGCATTTATGATATAATGTGTAGATAAAAGTATTAAGTACTCAATTGAGTAATGTAATAATTATGTACAAAACTCTATTAATAATAAGGATGAAATATTTTTTTTTATGATATAGGAAGGCAAACAAGCAAGTGGGTCACCTGATGGTAAGTGGGCTGTTTTGCTCTCCACGCCGGAACACAATAGTGCAAGCACTGCTGATTATCGGCAGGATTAGCGAGCAAGATGGTGGTAGCGATCCGAACGGACCTTGCACAAGGTCCTACCACCCGCATAAGATTCAGTAGAATAAAAAAAAACGAATCTGTAAGTAGGCTACGTAAATCATAGGGACCTTATTATTAAAGATAAAGATCTATGTGGACCTTATTTCAGGGAAGGGCTTCAGGCAGTATATACACAGCGCAGGTAATTTTATGAGGGTGGGCTGACAGACAAAAGGTTGGGTCGGGTTCTCATACAAAGTTTCACCAGAAGCCGGAATAAATAACAAGAATTTAATAAAAAAAATGAAATCTTTATCCTAGATATCGCACCTTCAGAATCGTAGCGACACAATTCTGAATATATATGACATTTTCCCAAATTAAACACTACGTCTTTTAATTAAGGTGATATTTTGGGACGTGTATTGTTTGGAGATGGGTCGCTTTAATTCTAAAGGTGCGATATACCCAATAAATATTCGTATTATCTCTTAATCCCAGACAGAATTCATTAAGATTTTTCTAGCTGACGGCAGTTTAGTATTGCATTATATTCAGAACTACATATCTACACAAAACACAAAGACGCAGAAAAACCTTGGTCATTAGGACTCGAACCTGCAACTTCGGCGCGCCGTGCCTTGCTCTTAATATATAAAAAAAAAAAATATCTTGGGACAATTTACACCAATTGACCTAGTCCCAAACTAAGCAAAGCTTGTACTATGGGTACTAGACAACGGATAAACATACTTATATAGATAAATACATACTTAAATACAAATAACATCCATGACTCAGGTACAAACATTCGTATTCGTCACACAAATATTTGCCCATACCAGGATTTGAACCCGGGACCTCTTGCACAGTAAGCAGACACAAGTGCCACTGCGCCATCCGGGTCGTCAGAAATATATAATTGCGTTTGCATAAAGTAAACGGTTATTTTCTAAATTCGAGATCGTCAAAGAGAATGTAGCTAATTTGAGCCGTTCCACCTTTAACGATCCGGGGCAACTAAAACCGTAGTACTGTTATCAAATTCAAATTCATTTATTTGCCAGAAATCGAGTACAAAATAAGATGGTAAGTACAGTCAAGGAATTAAATTTCCAACCCACCTAAGGTTCAATAGCATATAGCAAACTGTCACCATAAGAGCTATAGAGCAAGACGTTAGTTTGACATATCGACCTTAATGCATTGCGAATGTCAGACGACATTTCAATGAAATGGGTAGGGAATTAAGTTCCTTGACTGTACATTTATAAAAGATCATATTAATTCTGCCGTTTGTCGGCGTGCAAATCATAAATAAATTTATATTAAATTTAAATGAGTAAGTAAGTATAAGTAGGTATGTTAATTTCATATCAGAAGTCAAACAAGAGTAAATTGGAATCTTTAAATTATGTAGTCAAATTATCTTCTAAAATTCTTTGATTGAATAATAACATTTTTCCAGTAGCCATTCATGGATCTTACGTTTAAATATACAATAGTCTGTCAACATATTTATATCATCAGTCATCAGGCAACTTATTATAATTATATTTTTATTGTCATAAAATAGGCATTCTTTTTCATCATACTAAGTTTGTATAGCGGAGCTCGTAATCTGTGTTCTGACCTTTGGGGTACTTTCCTCTGCCTTGTCGACTTATTAACATTAAAAAACTATGGGTATTGTCTTACAAATAATACAGTCTGCTTTATGTACATACAAGTTAGATTGAGTAGCTTAAGTTTTTTAAAAAGTGGTTTACATGGCTGGAAACTATAAAGAACTATCACTTAAAAATAATACATTATTGTCTTTCACGGAAACAACATTGTACTAATTACATGCATTACCTACGGGCTTATCGTATTTTCTGCTCCAATATTCCTCGTTATTATCGGGGAAAGGATAAGGGAAAGTAATATGAGGTAAATCTTTAGAGATTTCGTTGGAAAAAATAGGCCAAAGCTTTGGAAAGAACGCGCTAAATTCTAGAATGTTACTTCGTTTTCTAGGTTATATTTGGATTTATTCGGATTCCAAAGTAATTGAGAAGGATTTTGGGGTACGGTCAGGTCAGGGGTAGCCTAAACCGATGAGCAAACATGGAGAATGTTATGAGAGTTAGTGAAGCAAAGGTTGTATGTCAGAATCGTAGCAAGTGGGCATCAGTGGTCTCTGCCTACCCCTTCGGGAAACTGGCGTTTATGTATGTATGAGAAGGATTTGTATGCGGTTTTATTTTTAGATGTAGTCAGTTACTGGTTGAAGTAAGAATAGTAGTACCTTGGTAGTACCACACTTTCGGAGAATACCGGCGCGGCGTGAAGTAGTAACTGTTTTAGTGAGTGAGAAAGCCAAGATAAAGCCCTTGGGCGAGGAAAGTCGGCAACGGATCAGCGATTTTTTTGGGGGCACGGTTGCCATCAGCGGCGGTGATTATGATCACTCGCCAGCAGGTTGACACTTGATCTCTGATCTTTTCATTTTTTATCTAAACTTTATTGAAATAGGTATTACAGCATTTTATTTTATTTCTTCTCCTGTTGTTCGTCTTTTCTTTTATTTATTTTAAACATGACAGCACATCATGAATCGAAGTCGCCATGGCGTCGCAATCATCATCTGACAGAAATGCAATATTCAGCGATGATGACTATTCAAGACATTACATAAATGTTTAACTTGTTACAAGTACACGCTTAAGGTTTCCGCCCACTAGACCGGACCATACCATGACCGTAATCGCCTGTACTCATGGGCTCATTCGCGTTATACGCCATCAAACCCGTACTAAACGGGATAACATTTTAAACACTGGCACTCACACATTGGCACTCATTTTAAACTATAAGTGGACTTTGAGTTCTGCAATTCCTTCAGTACGGTACAGAAACGCAGGTCACTGTCTGCAGGCACTGGTCTGGCAATGTCACGTGCCGCGCTTCTCAGAGCGTCTAGTGTAAGTTTTTGTTACATTAAACGCAACAAACGCGTTAGAGTTAACTTCTCAATTACTATGGAAGCAATGACGGCGCTTACGCGCGTATTTGTAAGAAAATTCTCTATACAATTTAGAAGTTAACACTAACGCGTTCGTGACGTTTTCTTTTGACAAAATACTTACACTGAGGGCTCTGAGACGGGCCGGTTGGGATACGTGCTGTTGTCGTGAGGGGCAACTCATAATAATTCATACAAAGAGTTTTTTGCATGTGTCAGAATGGTTACGGAGCTGGTATGGTACGGTCTAGTAGGCGGAAACCTTTAGCAAGCACTATAGTCTACACTTTTTCACAACCTATTAAATACAATGTATTCAACCTCAACACTTACTCGTGGGTGTAGACAATGGATATTCGTTATCTCCTCCACTTCAGTGGCCTCCTTTTTTAAAGCTACCATATAAAAACCATCAATACGTATCTCGAAGTCACATGCCAACAGTAAAAACTGAAGTGACAATTTTATTTCAAGTATGAAGACTTAGATATTCTTATATAGTCGACCAAGTAATTTGCTTGACCACTTTTGAACTTTACCCTTTTGTAATACGGTCGAAAAGTGGTCAAACAATTTTTTGGTCGACTATACATTGCGAAAAAATTGTTTCATGATAAGTCATCCATATCTAAATAACTCTTGCGAGCGGCTTCCAACCCCTTTTTAAACCCCTTTAATGGTGAAATATCCAAAAATGCTTTTTTTTGGTTTTGATGACCATATAGCCTAGTGGTTAGTGACCCTGACTACAAAGCTTGAGGTTCCGGGTTCGATTCCCGGGAGGGGCAAATGTTTGTATGATGAATACGAATGTTTGTACCCGACTCTTGGATTTTATATGTATTTCAATATCTATTTATCTATATATGTATGTATATCAGTTGTTTAGTACCCATAACACAAGCAGTTTTAATTGCTTACTTTGGGACTAGGTCAATTGGTGTGATATGTCCCAAACTATTTATTTATTTAGTGCACCTGTACACTAACTGGTCAAGTTTAATTAATCTCCATGTGCGTCCCTTTCTTAAGACACTAATTAGACAGAGACGTAGGAATAAACTAAACTAAACATTAAAATCCATTGCGTGGTTTAGATGGAGTAGGCGGGCGAAGATATAAGGACAGATAGGAATGGATACCGACTTTGTTTTATACTATGAACAGTCGACCAAGAAATTGCTTGACCACTTTTCAACCTTATTACAAAGGGCTTAAGAGGAAACACAAGGGCCGTTTTTCCATACAAACGTCGTTCCCTGTTTCCTCTCTGGATAATGCCGATAGAGCAATAATTTTTTTCCAAAAAATCGATGGCCACTATTATGCATGTCCCTATGTTTTCCTTTTTTCAATAAAGCTTCCCTTCCTTTAATTTTTAATGAAAAAAGTAGTTAAATCGGTTAAGTTTTGGAGAAGGAATCAGGGGTCTACGAATCGTTGATTTTGTGTACTTTAAATAGGTATTTTCAGTCCAAGCTGCAGCTGTCTCTATTGCGCTCTGCGGGGGGAGGCTTGATAGATGGAAGCAGCAATAGATTTTACAAATACCTATTTTTCAATCCTCTTGGCCTTGAGGTTTCCTCTTAAGTTCAAAAGTGGGCAAGCAATTACTTGGTCGACTATACGTACGTACAAAAGATTCTGTTGTGAGAGTATGGTACTACCCATCGGGTCCACCCATTCAAACTGCAACCAACAGCCAGAGTTACAAATAAATAATAGCATCTACAAATACAGAAGTTCCACTTCGAACAAAAACAGCTTTAAAGTGTAAGAAACATCCTACTTTATGCCTCTCTGTGTGTCGTAACCTCAAATTGTTTTAAACTTTCGCGACTTTCATACATTTATAACATTATCGGGACTTCAGTGCGATAAAATTATATTGTTGATTTACCTCGACAATTCAGCCATTTTTCAATGGCCGTGGTCACGAGTAGACTAGAGTAGAATTTTATCGCACTAAAGTCCCGATAATGTTATATCATTCGCACGCGCGGCAACTCTAGCAGTGTAGTGGCCCCAGTGCAGTGGTGCGCCGATGTTCTTGTAGCTCCGCGAAGTAAGCCACGTCTGCTACAGTGTGTGTCTACCACTGTGAAAATTGCCTTCATGGAACTCTCTTAGTCCTATCTCATATCAAAAATATGATGATATTATTCGGACCCTAGCAGAAAGTTATTTAATTAAACACATGAAGGTGGCCGCACCTTTTTCCGTTCATAATTAATAAGATAACGGTAGTCTTTTAATGAACTAAAAGGTTAAGTACTATAAGAAGCGAGTAGTAGGTCCTTGTGCAAGCTCCGTCCGGTCGCTACCACCATCTTGTTCGCTAATCCTGCCGCTAAGCAGCAGTGCTTGCACTGTTGTGTTCCGGCGTGGAGAGCAAGACAGCCGGCGCAATTACTGGCACAAGAGGTATTCCATCTTAGCCCTCTGGGTTGACAACGCATCTGCAATCTCTTTGGTGTTGCGGATGTCTATTGGTGGTGGTGAACACTTACCATCAGGTGACCCACTTGCTTGTTTGCCTTCCTATTGCATAAAAAAGCGTCCTACTATAATATGCCTCTTTGTTTAACGTATAACTAGTGTTCATTTGCGTAGCAACACAATACCGTATTCTAATGACTTTTTTAATGAAAAAGTGTGTTTAAAATTTTTAATCTACACACATATCATAAGTGCTCAATGACGCGTTCAAAAACCACTGGAAATGACCAGCATTATGACAACCAATTTTATTATGAGAAATTTCTTGTCTGTGGTAGTTCAAATCTGTACTGTTATGGTCATTACAGTACCGATTTCTGTACCGTAATGGTCATTACAGTACTGTAATGGTCATTACAGTACCAATTTCTGTTCTTTCTGGCCTTTTATACTATTCGATTTTTGAGTGGAATACCGTATTACGGCGGTCTCAGTACAGAAACTTGGTGAACGCCTCATAGTTTCACGAAGTGCACCGCGCCTGTCCACGTTTGGACTTAACAGTGCAGGCATAAATGCCCAAGGGACCAAAACTAGCCAGAAACACAATAGCACCTAATCCCAAAAACCCGAGGTCATAAACCAGACCGTGGAAACGTGCCAAACCGCTTTGGTCGGGTTTTACAACAGCGGCCATAAATTCACTCTTTCAATTTATCTTGCAGCCCACGGTTGCCTGCAGCTACTTCAATTCGTTCCCTCCGACTCTCAAAGGAGGAAACGTGTGCTACAAATACGTTATTCCACACACAAAGCAATTTGGCACAAAAGTGTAAAATTGTTGAAGGTTATCATTAAAAATATTTTTGTCGAAACGATATTTTCGAAATTTACACAGTTGAAATTAACTAAATGCCTTAACAGTATAGCAAACTCCATTTAACCGACGAAAGAAAAACGGAGAAGATTCTCAAGTCGACCCATTTATATATATTATATTTTTTTATGTATGATAACGCTCAACTTTTTACAGAGCAGTAGTCTGATTTTTTTATACGGCAGTTAGCTGTGCATGGGACAATACCTAATGATCTTCAGAATCCAGATGAAACATATCAACACAACACAAAAGCTGTCAGCATTAAAATAGAGATTATTTTATCGTTAGCTCCGTATATTAATACGATAGTGACGGCTGGACGGATTTAGATGAAATTGGTTAAACAGATAGATCATGTCCTGGATTAAAACATAGGATACTTTTTGTCACATCAAAGTCCCGTAAAATCCCTTAAATCCCATAATCCTATGCGGGCGAAGCCGTGGGTAAAAGCAAGTAATTTATAAACTTTTCTCAAACCAATTTTTTTCTTTTAAAAAATTTGGTGTTTCTTAACGTAAGAGCGTAGTCTTATATCTGTCAAAGGTATTTTGCCTGTCTCTCACAATTTGAGACAGTACCCTGTCATATTATACACATATCTACCTGTCATTCTCGCAGACGTTACTGTGATATACAGACCTACATCATCTTCTAACTATATCTAAGGCAGAATTACGTTTCTGACGAATGAATAAAAAAACAAACTTTTTTTTTAGACAAAGTATTTTTTTAGTTTTTCACACTCGGAATTATTTATATTACCAGGATTAATAAAAAAATGACCAGTCTATAGCTGATGTAGTCTTGACCATAAAATATTGGCCCGTAGACCCTTACCTGTAGTCCACAAGAAACATTTTTGAACCTAATTCTAATTATGACCCGGATATATCTCCTTGTTTAGCACCCCAAAATAATCTTGACAAGCGCTACACTAGTGACAACTCGTCTGGTAATGTTCATTATTCTGACAAACTTAGACAATGCAATGTTACCAGTTAAAGTAGTTTTTGTTCCAACTAAATAGAATAATTTCTCCTTTCTCAGAATACCCTGGCCATCCTGGATAAGCTGGATATCGACAGTGAAAAGCCTTCAGAAGAAGAAATCGCGAGACTATTTGGTTATGAAGAGGCCTACTTTGCGGGGGAGCTCGGTGCCTGGCAGAAACTCAAGCCAAGAGTCTGGGCTCTGTTTGACGAGCCTTCCAGCTCACCACCCGCCAAGGTAGGTGTGAAGGAATTGGACAATAAACCATACAAACTGGAACAAATTTAATTGCTACTCCACGAAACTAGTGCCGTGCTCGTGCAAGTTAGCTGCGTCTGTGCGACATATACATGTTCATGCAAAAATATACGCCGCACAGACGCAGCTAACTTGCACGAGCACGGCACTGATTTCACGGAGTAGCAAGGTAATTTGTTCCAGTTTGTGGAAATGGACCTCCGCAGAGTAACGCCTGAATCTATTAATTATTCAATGAACAATACACAATTAAATAAATTAGATTAATAATTAAATTAGAGCGCATTCTAAATGTTTGATCCGTTTTATTTTTGGTTTGCGGAAGTATGACCATGTGTCCCAATTTCGTGCTCAACTAAAGTGGCTTCCTATCCGCCTTCGTCGTAACTATCACATGCTTTCTCTCTTATACGGCATACTCTTCCTCCCTGCAACCCCTCACTATCTTAAGGAGCGTTTTTCCTATTTTTCCTCTATCAGGTGTGCTCAAAATTATCATCTTTCGGTACCTCGTTCCTCGTCAAAATTTTACAATAAGTCCTTCACTTTTAGAGCTATCTGCCTGTGGAACTCATTACCCCTGGATCTAAGGCGAGCGAAATCTCTTCCCATCTTCAAAAGACTTCTTCTTGAACACTTCCTGTCACTTCCGTAATGTTTCTCTTTCAATTACTTCGTCTTCTTTTTGCTGTAGGTAACCTTCATCTTTTGGCTGCTTTTTGGCGATGCAGTTGTGCTCTGTACATTTACGTATTTCATGTAAATATGTATTTTTATGTATATATTTATATTTATATGTATGTTTATACCTTTTTATTTATTAATTATTATCTATGTAAACTCTTATGTACGCTTATTGTAAGCGTGTTTGATTATTTTTTTTTTATTTGCACTGCCCGTTGTACTCTGACTATTTCTCACCGTATCTCTTTCCAAAGGTTGTCTGGAAGAGATCGCTGCTTAGCGATAAGACCGCCTGTTGAATTCCATGTAAAATTTCCCTGTGTGTGTTCTTTTAATAATTGCTCTTTTAATAATAAATAATTGCAAAAACAGAAACATCTTTATGTACTCGTAGTCGACGGTACCAAAAAGCCATCACGCAACTTTAGCCTTAATTACGTCACACGTATAAAGATCTTAATTGCGCGGGAGTTCAAGTAATAAAGGAACAACAAGTGAAATCTTGTCATCACTTGCACCTGCGCAGTCGTAAATCAAGGGTTAGGACCAATTAACCGTTCGTCAGTTACTTTAGTAATTATTTTTAACCCGTGTAAAACGAGGCCGAAGGAAATTTTCTAACTTTTCAAATTGGCAACACGGGTAAAAAGTTTTGTTCCGAATAGATAATTGGATGTATTCAGCAAACCGGAACCAACCCACCAAAATGGCTTTTATAAAAGTTCTGTTAGTGTAGAATTATATAATTTGTGCTTTTATCAAGTCCGTAAGATTATAATGATCTGCAAAGCATACATCGACAGAGTAATCAACACACAGATTTAAAAAAATAATAAAATCCATGCCTTTTGATAACCTGAAAATCTGAGAAAAAAATGATTCCACTAATAAGTATATTTTTTAATATTTTTGTAGAACCATGCAGTTCGGTTGCTGTTTAGGTAATACAAATTTTGAAGCAGAAAGACATGCTGGTGAGGGGTAGTGTAAAGGATAATTAATTTTAAGGTTACAATTTTATGTAAGCTTATTTAAAAAAAAATGTTGCTCGTAATTATCATTTTTTAAATAATAAATAAGGAACCAACTCACTTACTAGCTAATAGGAACTATTTAGTTTTTAAATTAAAAAAATCGATAAATATTTTTATTTTTTAATGAAATTAGTTGTCAAAAATAAAACATAAGCATTTTGCAATAAAATTGTTTTTTTTAATGTGTAGATTGGTTCCGGCTTGCACAACCACATCCAATTTCATTTGGTAATTGTTTTTTCGTGCTTTATCTTGTCTATTGTCAGTATAAAAAATGGGGTACATACTTAAACAAAAATAACTATAAAAAATTGCCATATTTATATAATATTTGAGAAATTGCTTTAATTCTTCATTTTTTCCAGCATCAGAATTGAATGTTGATTATAATGTGACAAAACCTGAGAGTAAAGTATTGTTAAAAAAAAAACAAATCTGGTTTTGAATGAAAATATTCTGAGGGGACAAACATAAAAAAACAATGCCGATCTGGGAGCCTCCTCCTTTTTTAAATTGGTTAAAAAGTACCAGACTGAACAGAATACATTACACAGTTTTTATCACACATAACCTTATTCCTTAAATACTTTCTGGCATACTAATCTTAATAAAGAAACGTCCCATTTGTTTCGCCCAACATTGGTCATTAGCAAAAAAATACAGCGTCCTAAATCACCTTGGACATACTGAAAATGGTCCTCTATTCCGACAGAATAAGGTTTCAAATCGAATAATCTAAAAAAAATAATAGAACCTTGTGGTTTTAGGCAGCAAGTGGTACTCTCCAGGGCCCACATCTAATACTGAGGCAATTAGGAGAGTTTAACTCGACTTTGGGACATGAATTATTGACCTGCACCTTTGCTGGAACTTAGGCATAGTACATTATTAAGAGCAGTACCACAGATTACTATAATTATATTCTACTAGCAGACGCCCGCGCCTTCGTTCGCGTGGAATGAGTAGCTTATGTCCGTCAGGGATAGTGTAGCTTTCTATCTGTGAAAGAATTTTTGAAATCGGTTCAGTAGTTGCAGAGATTACCCCCTACATACAAACGAACCAAAAAACAAACAAACAAAGTTTTTCTCTTTATTATATTAGTGTAGATTACAGATACACGATATAAAAAATCTTTAGAGCGAGCTCTATTTGTATGGACAGTTTTCTTACGGGACTAGCAAATTTTTGTACTGTTGCTGACCACTAGAAGGCCAACAAAGTCCTTAGGTTTAGTTTTCTATCAAAAAAACGTCTCTTTCACGTGTCAACTCCTAAATTGCTATGGAAACATTTGTTGCAAATGGGCGCCGTTAGAGGCGCTGGCTTTACCTCCATAATAATTGTGAAGTTAACGCTTCGCCTTGTAGTTCATGGATAAATTTTTCGATATCCACACATATTTATAACGTTAATCGGAATTTTAACGCGATTTTTTTATACAACATAGGACGGAAAACAAGCAAGTGGGTCACCTGATGGTAAGTGATCACCACCGCCTATAGACACCTGCAACACCAAAGAGAGTGCAGATGCGTTGCCAAACCAGAGGGCTAATTAATTGTTTATTTACCTTGATATGTGTTGAGCGCATTGGGTCTGCTCGTGACAATGACCGTTGCAATACGATTGAATCATCGAGGTAAACAAACAGTTTCTTAGTCGCGTTAAAGTTCCGTTAGATTTTATTAATATGATTGAACTGAAGATTTCCTCGAAGCAGTTCTCGTGGTAAATTGTTCGTACTGTTTTCCCCAGGTTTACTGTGTACGATATGAGTTAACAGGAGATCACAGAAGTTGCGGTCTCCCCATTAAGGATAAGATGACTTGAAAATTTAGAGGCAAACGCGAAATAGGATAACTTGGTGTGTGAAGGGTTAGTGCGGTGGCTATAGGGGGTGTTGCCTCTTATCACAATTACAGGGTGACATTAATAGTCATGAACTCAACATTTTAGTTAACACTATAGGCTAAAATGGACATTATACTAGTATTTCTATATTATGAAACCTCTTATTACTAATTATTATACATTTTTTTACTAACTATGTCTTATTTCTGAACGAAGCTGTGAATCATGAGTACTAAAAGTTTCTGTTAACAATGGAAATAAAATATGTGTAAGATCTATACGTTTGGTAAAAGATAAGTATTACACTAGTTAATTCTAATTACTAGAACTTAAATCAGAAAACAACGCTATGTATTTGTATAAGATCGTCTGTAAAACCCTGTTCGTATTTTTTTTTACGGAAAAAAAGTATATGTTTTAATCCAGTATATAATCTATCTGCCTGCCAAATTTCATCTAAATCCGTTCAGCTGTCAAGGCGTGATTGACAAACATCCAAATATCCAAATATAATGGAGTTTTTGCATTTATTCAGAGCGAAACAATAACTAATCCATAATACATTTAAAAATTCTAAACTAGACATAGACATATAAAACTTAACATAATTAAATTCACAGTTATAATATAAGTAGGATACTACTGATAGTAGGATTACTAGAATAGAAAATAGAATTCATTTCACAAAAGAGAAAACCGTTCACGACTTGAGAATCTATTTGAAAATATTCAATTTGCAGGTTTAAATCCTTTATCCCAAATCGGGATCAAATTCCCGAACTCCAATAAAAGTTGGCTCAGAAATTGTTCGGTTTGATCCGAACAAAAGGCTCGTTAACAGATGAAAGAAAGATTATACTTAATTTTGTTCTAGCCTACGTATTATACCTTGCGAAATTACTTTAAAGGGTATTTAAATGTATAGACCTAGATTTAGAATTCAGTTGATATATTTATATGAATCCAGTGCACGAGAAATAACAGAGGCAACTTAAAAATTTCAAGAATCCAAATAATTAGGAAAAAAATCCAAATCCAAAAAATGTTTTTTAAATGTTAAAAACGTTGTTTATTTATTATGTGCAATTAAATATTTAGAGTTTGAGTTTGAAAATCATACCACTGGATAATCCGCCTGATCGACATGATAAGAAAATTATCCATTAGACACGCCGATACCCAGATAGTCAGATTAAAACCATATTCAATAACTTTCTAAAATAAAAAAAAGACTTGATAAGAAGTGTTTTATAACAAACATAATTATTTAGAATCGCTATACGTATACCTATAATTTTTTAAGGAGAGATTTCAGCATCAAAATAAAAAATATATAGCCAAATTAAAAACCTACTTACCTACCTATTTCTAATTTATGTGTACGACATACTGATTTTTCAAACAAGAAATGACTTTACATTGCAAGTCCGAATATTAAGATACAGTTGACATTGTTCTTAAATAAATACAATACAATACCTACTTACGAGTATTACGTTTAACGGGACTTGAACGCGAAAAAAAACTGTTTATTTATTTACCTCGACGTTTCGGCCGCGTTGCAGCGGCCGTGGTCACGGTCTATAAACAGTTTTTATCGCGTTTAAGTCCCGATAAACCTAATAAGTATGTGTGAAAATCGCGAAAGTTTAAAACAATCAATACAATACCTTTTATTTAAAGTCGGTTTACACTGCTTTTTTCTCAGGGGTTGAAACATCCATCTGCGCCGTGACGCAGAGTAACAAAAGAGCAGCAGCACCGGCCGTTCTCGCTCAGTCACGCATACAAATACTCTACTTACTGACTATTTAGGGCCTGAAACTGCGGATGCTGACGTTGAGCGCTTACGGTTTAACCTTTTCCTGATAAAAAAGGTTAAGAACCGTTCATTACAGCTAATGGTTACTGCTGGGATTGCTCGGGAATCTCCGAATAAGTGGAGCTGTTTTGGAGGCTTTTTTTTTCATAAATAGCGGTCTATTTATGAAAAAAAAGCCTTTGGAAAGGTTTGTTTCGCTACAGCTGCCATTGGAAAGAGTGTGTAGATAAAATAATGTATGCAACTGTATATAATTAGGCCTTAAAACACTCGTGTGATCCTATTATGAAACTCGCTGACGCTCGTTTCATAAAACCACACTCGTGTTTAAAGACCCCTCATTACGCAACAGTTGCATAAAATACTATAACACGACTGCATGGTAAAGGACGTGAGTGTTTGGATGAGAAACTTGGTACATAATGGCGTATGACGTACACACATTAAATTGAGACGTAACCATTTTTGACAAATGAAACTGTTACGTTAAGTGTAAAAATTTACATCAAAATAAAACAACAGCAACAACAACAATACCACAACAACAAGGTCAATAAGTCGCAAAAACATAAGAAAAGATTTTGTAAAAATAAACTAATTATAACAGCTTTTAATAATTTATTTATGTTTTATTAAACAATGAAATGTCCTTTGTCTCTTGGTCGATTTAATCTCAACAGTTACGCATCCCAAACTTGAGAAGTAATAATAAAATTAGCAAAACAGAAGCGTTTGATTCCCAAAACTTTATTAATCTAAACTTAGGGTACTGAATGTAAATTCAAGTTGAGTGCTTCTACAAATTATTGTCGTTTTTGAGAACCATAGGAGGGTTGGACGTATTAAATCAAAAGTTCTTACTCGCTTTCTATTTCAAACCATAAATAACTCTATGCCGTAAAAATTTCAAGTACTATTGTGTCTACATATATTTTTTATACTAGCGGACGCCGTGCAATTTTTTTTTTTTACAACATAGGACGGCAAACAAGCAAGTGGGTCACCTGATGGAAAGTGATCACCACCGCCTATAGACACCTGCAACAACAAAGAGAGTGCAGATGCGTTGCCGACCCAGAGGGCTAAGATGGAATACCTCTTGTGCCAGTATTTACACCGGCTGTCTTGCTCTCCACGCCACAATTAGAAGCCTATGTCCGTCAGGGATAGTGTAGCTTTCTATTGGTGAAATAATTTTTGGAATCGGTTCAGTAGTTCCAGAGATTACAGCCTACTTACAAACAAACAGAGCCTCTTTTTGTATTAGTGTAGATGGTGTGGGTGAAATAGGAAGGCAAAAGAGCAAGTGGGTCACCTGATGGTAAATAATTACTACCGCCCATAGACACCCCCAACATCAAGGAGATTTCAGATGTGTTGCAAACCCAGAGGGCTACGATGGAATACCTCTTGTGCCAGTAATTCCGCCGGCTGTTTCGCTACAGTGCAAGCACTGCTGCTTAGCGACAGGATTAGCGAGCAAGATGGTGGCAGCGATCCGGACGGACTCTATTATTAGGGTTCTGTAGTTAACTACTAACTTTTTTGATGCAATCGAATACACATTCTGCCAAAGAGGAGGTTGAGGTTTTTTGAGCCTTTACAGGCAATGCAAATGGGCTACAAATTATTTCATGTCGCTTCCCTCAAAGGGAGGTGGGGGCAATATATCACGGTGTTAATTTAGTGCGCGCTTGAGATGTGGGTTTTTAGGTCTATGGAATTAGGTTAAATTCGCAACTAAGTATGTAAAAACTTTTATACAGTATTTTGTAGAAACTTTTAGCATTTTTTTTTAAGTTTTGCGGAGAGGCCTTTGACCAACAGTAGAACACAAATGTGGGCTATGAAAAAAAACGAAATTTCTTTAGATTTAGAAACACACGGAGCTGAGGTTTCAGGTTCGAGTTCTGCCATAACCCTAAGTAATAAGTTAATGTTTCAGTATTTTCAAAGCTTAAATTTGAAAGCTCTTATAATTTCATGTATTTTAAAAGCTCAGGGCTCAAGCGATACATCAGGCTTAAAATGGAATCCGAGCAGCAGTTTCAACGTTAGAATTTAGCTTTAAAAATGGTCTTGATGTAACGAGATTGAGGTTAATGGCCGCTTTAAGGAACGACGACATTTTTTTAATTTTACTGGAACAAAATTAAGGTAAAAGAGTAAAGCTGGCACATTATAGCCGAGAGGACACATCTGCTCAAAGTCATCTCGAAATATCATTTGAAAGTGCCCGTTTCAACTATGGAAATAATTTTGGGTACGGTATAAACGTTGGTATTGCAAATTAATTATTTTTTTATTAAAACAAAAATTTGCGGGTGGTAGGACCTTGTGCAAGGTCCGTCCGAATCGCTACCATCATCTTGCTCGCTAATCCTGCCGCTAAGCAGCAGTGCTTGCACTGTTGTGTTCCGGCGTGGAGAGCAAGACAGCCGGTGTAATTACTGGCACAAGAGGTATTCCATCTTAGCCCTCTGGGTTGGCAACGCCTCTGCACTGTCTTTGTTGTTGCAGAGTCTATAGGCGGTGGTGATCACTTACCATCAGGTGACCCACTTGCTTGTTTGCCTTCCTATGTTGTATAAAAAAAAAAACTTTTGTCCCGGAAAAATGCATAAACGGAAAGCGATAAATGAATTATTTGCAGTGGGAGTAACGGCGATGCTTTTAAAAAGGTAAAAGAATAAAATCAAATTCGAATTTACGAGAACATTCGTGGCACTTTCAAGTGAATTCGACAAAAGGGAGCGTTTTTTATGCACTGCTAGCGCTTTTATTGTTTTTCAATGGACAGATTTCTGCATTAAGCTGATAGCGTTATTTGCGTTTGCCTGGCGTTTATACTTTGTCTTATTAAATATGGAGATTTAGTAAATAAATTAATCCTACTAATATTATAAATGTGAAAGTTTGGATGTTTGGATGTTTGGATGTTTAGATGTTCGTTATTCAATCACGCAAAAACAACTGAATGGATTTGGATGAAATTTGGCACACATATAGTTTATAACCACCACACATATAGTTTATTACCACTTAGGATACTTTTTATCCCTTAAAAATGCATAGTTCCCACGGGATAGCGATAAGTGAGTTATACGCCGCCGTGACGTCATGAGTAGCAAAGCAACTTATTCTCATTAATTTGTCCAGGAAATATTGCAGATCGCTTGTGGGGTGCACGTTTGCTTGATTCAACGCGGACGAAGTCACGGGCAAAAGCTAGTAACTAATACAGTTCAACAAATACAGGCATTCTACAGGGGTTCATATCGCTAGGCAGCGATCTATCAAGATAACCTTCAGAAAGATTTACGAAGTTATTTTATGTGCTTCTTTGTCATATTTAGAGTTTTAAAATATGGTAGTAAGCTCACGTCGATTGGGCTTAATTGCATAGATAATTCCAATTTTTGTAAATTTTATGTATCATAAATTCTGTAGTGTGACATACTATTATGGATTTAGATTGAGGATTTCGGAATCTTCATGGAACAGTCTGTCTATAAGAGAGACGAACAATAATAATTTCGGAAAGAACCAAGTTCACAAACTATCATACCATCTAGAGAAAGACGGGCGATTTTTACACTTTTTTTAATGAAATAGCAAGGCAAACATGCAAGATGGTCACCTGATGGTATGTGAACACCACCGCCTATAGACACCCGCAGCACCAAGGAGACTGCAGATGTGTTGCCAACACAGAGGGCTAAGATGGAATACCTCTCGGCTGTCTTGCTCTCCACGCCGGAACGTAACAGTGCAAGCACTGCTGATTAGCGGCAGGATTAGCAAGCAAGATGGTAGTAGCGATGCGGACGAACTTTGCACAAGGTCTTACCAAAAAAACATGAAATAAATTATGTCTTATATTGTCTTCCGTGAAATATTGATCGCTTTACCATCCTTATGCTACGTCACGCGTGCGTTACCCGCAGGTAACATAGATAAGGGAGATGCAGAGAGAGTTCACGTCGCTTCCATAATAATATGCGCAGCATGAATAGCTAGATTATATCAGTTTTGCGGCGAGCACGTATCAACTGTCATATCCATAATTTGAACAAAGTATTAATACGGTATTCCACTCACAAGTTAAACGGCATAAAAGTGAAAAAAATCACAGATTACCTTTAAAACTATTTATGTCCACGTTCAAAAGGTACCTAATCAAAGTCAAAGTCACAGTCAAAGTGATTTATTTGCAAACATAGGTTAAATAAATTGGTTACTGCGGCCCTAACATGACATCCCAGGTTTAGTTTAACCCCTCCCTGTGTCTCTGTCTAACTAGTGTCATAAGAAAGGGACGCAGATAAAGATAAACTAAACTTGGCCAGTCATGTTAGGGCCACTGCGGTGGTCAAAATATGTATAAGTCAAAGTCCAAGTCAAAATATCTTTATTCAGATTAGGCTTACAGGAATGTCATAAAATTTACCACGGACCGGTTCGGAAAAAACCTCTGATGAGAACATACCGGCAAAAAACTCAACGAGGTGTACTTTAATAAGTAGGTAAGGTAAAACTATGCTTTGCCTGTGAGCATACACAACAATAAAGATACCGCGTAGCATTCACATGAAAAAGTCAGTAATGTTGAGAACCTCCTCCTTTTTACCCGACTACAGCAAAGTTTAGTTTTAGTTTAGTTTAGTTTAGCAAGTGGGTCACCTGATGCTAAGTGATCACCACCGCCTATAGACACCTGCAACAATAAAGAGAGTGCAGATGCGTTGCCAACCCAGAGGGCTAAGATGGAATACCTCTTGTGCCAGTAATTACACCGGCTGTCTTGCTCTCCACGCCGGAACACAACAGTGCAAGCACTGCTGCTTAGCGGCAGGATTAGCGAGCAAGATGGTGGTAGCGATCCGGACGGACCTTACACAAGGTCCTACCACCCGCGAGTAGGTTTAATTTATACAAAAAACAATTTATATTGTGAGTGAATATTTTCTTAACAATAATAATCTAAACATTATATAGTAACTCTAAAATCTAAAATCCAATACAGCAATCAAGTTTGATACAATTTCACAAATGTCATTACATGATTCTAGTAAGTATCCGTAATTAGTTTATTCATATTATTGATTCATCTATCATAAAATCATTCGTTGAGTAGTAACACTTCTCCAACAACAATAACTTAAGTTTATTAAATTTTGTAACCGAAATTTCTTTAGATTTTTATTTTAAATGTTTTTAACATTCAAATTATTAAATTAAAATTGTAATGACAACACAAAGAAAAATTAGGGCAATGGCAGGACTTGAACCTGCAACATCAGCATTCCGTGCCTTGCGTTTTCCAGTTTCGCCACACTGCCGCTGCCCTACCCTGCGAATTTTTCAATGTGCTTCGTCTTACGGTCATTACATTATTGATTTTAAATTCTAATTTTTCTTTGTGTTGTCATTACAATTTTAACTTAAGTTTATGCTTAAAGGAAGCCAAATGGAAGGGTTATGTTTTTAGCAGTCTATGTATTTTGAAGTCGAATAAAATAAATTTGTTTTCTTTACCTGGTTAAATGATTAAATGTTTATTTTCTTTCAAAGATTTTGTTAAATACATTACTCATTCATGCGCACGAACCAGACACAATAGAATTTTTATTGTATTGATGTCCATAGACGTCCACCACACATTAATAGCTTAAAAAATATATTACGTTATGTTCCGACTCGCTCTTGGCCATTTTTATACCACTATATAACACATACCAGCATATATAGCACCTCCACACTCGACAGTTTAAATTGACTAAGCCGACCGAGCGGACCTCCCATTGCCAATTTATCATAAAAAGTGCCTCCAATCTCGTAAATTTCAAATAACTGAGTGGATAGTGACGTAGGTAAAGACCTCTTGGACAGGGGGACCGTGTTTTATGCTATCACGATGGGCGAGGCTCGAATTTTTCAATAGCCATATACGTATAGCTAAGTTACTTTATGTATTTTAGTATCCACTTTGATGTCGTAAGCGGTGAACGGCCGTACTAATTCTAGATTACCTATTTAAGAACAAAAAATGTACGTCGTTAAGTTTCTTGTAGGCCTTTTCTCATTAGAAGTTTTTTCCGAACCGCTGGTAATTTTTTTGACATTCATAAGTGCTTCCTGTAATCTGAATAAAGATATTTTGACTTTGACTTTGATTCCGTCAAAGCCTCGTATAAAGGCAAAACGCGCATGGATCGTGTGGTTTAATAATAGTACATAACGTGCAGGTTTCCCATGATGTTTTATCTTACTGTAAGAGCATTATTATCTACAGTAACGTGATATCCAGTAGCGAGAAAACCTTACTTACATGACGACCGCTGAGGATCAAAGTCAGAATTTTGCGGTCAGTCTATACCCTAACAATCCATTATTTATAGTGCATTGGATTTTTGTGTATTTTTGACGATCCTAAACGGTGACGCAATTTTTTTGTTATTTTTGATATTTTATTTTAATTTTTTACTAGCGACCCGCCCCCGGCTTTGCATGAGTTTGATTAGAATGAATTGTACACAAAAACTTTCAGTAAAAAAATCTAAATAACAGTGAAAACCATATCAAAATCCGTTGCGCGGTTTAGGAGGAGCAGGCGGCTGAAGATACACTATTAAAATTAAGGTCAGTCAGGAAAAAAAGCGACTTAACTTTAACCATGTAAAGATGTCATTTAAATTTTAACGATTCCAATATAACATATAACTACCGTGAGACTCATACATATTAACACTGGATCACTCACGTATTTTTGCGTCGGGAAATGCCCGACATGTTTCGGACCAGTCCGTGGTCCTTAATCAACACCGCCACCGCCGCGGGGGCTCATGATTAAAGACCACGGACTGGTCCGAAACATGTCGGGCATTTCCCGACGCAAAAATACGTGAGTGATCCGTTTTATTAATTTGATTCCAAAATAAATTCATGTAACTTGACGTTTATGCCATTTATAATGAAACTTTATATTGACGACCGGATAGCCTAGTGGCGAACCACTAGGCTATCCGGTCACTAATGACCCTGACTATGAAGCTAGAGGTTCCGGGTTCGATTCCCAGGAAAGGCAAGTGTTTGTATGATGAATATGAATATTTGTACCCGGGTCTTGGATGTTATATGTATCTTAGTATGTATCTGTTTATTTAAGTATGTATATCCGTTGTCTAGTACCCATAACACAAGGTTTACTTAGCCTGGGACTAGGGCAATTGGTGTGAATTGTCCTGAGATGTTTATGTTTTTGTTTATTGAATAAATTGACTAAACTAAACTAACCACTAGGCTCCCAACGCTCTTTTCCCGTTTCCACAAAAGAATAAGAAGCGAGTTACATATTTTTGTCACGTGAACTGTTATAGTAATGAAGAATAACTGATTCGTGCGCGGATTGTCATAAATCCGTAATGTACAGCGTTCGAGAATTACTTGCTGAGCAATAACCTAAATGGAGAAATTCTTTGAACGTGCCATTTTGCCATCGTTTAAGCACGCTATCAGACTTAAATTTTCTTTCTGTGTACCACTATCGAATACCTTTGTTTCGTGTGGAAGCGGAGGAGGGTGGGTTTTTGCATGAACATATATTGTAAGTGTCGCACTGACGCAGCTATTTTGCATGAGCCCGGCACTGGTTTCGCGGAGTAGCAAGGTAATTTGTTCCAGTTTGTTTAGCTATTAAATATTTTTTATGGCCTCAATTTTTGTCATCTGAAGGTAATTAGTTACTATGTGCTTCTAAAAGTCGAATTAGTCTTCCTAAACTACTCGTTTTCTAATGCAGTCGCTTTTTGGGGGTGGTAGGACCTTGTGCATGGTCCGTCCGGATCGCTACTACCATCTTGCTCGCTAATCCAGCCGCTAAGCAGCAGTGCTTGCACTATTATGTTCTGGCGTGGAGAGCAAGACAGCCGGTGAAATTTCTGGCACATGAGGTATTCCATCTTAGCCCTCTGTAATCTCCATGGTGGTGACCAATTGCCATCAGGTGACCCAGTTGCTCCTTTTCCATCTTATTTAATATATTAAATTATTTGCTGCTAACTGTATTTAACGAGTACAGCTCATCTAACTGTGAGAAATATCTTTGCTCTACATATGTCCTACGGAAATTTAGATTTATTGTAATAAATTACTGAGTCCTATTTTGTCATAATAATGTAGGTCAAGGATATGATACGAGTATCAGATAGTTTGTTATTGGAAATGAACTGATGATATTTCAAGAAGAATTAAGAAATATATGTCAGGTTTAATAAAATCAAATATTTCTGAAAACCCTCCGTAACAATCCCTAAATGATAGTGAAAACTCTATTAAAATCCCTTGCGTGCTTTAGAAGGAGTAAGTGGCGGAAAATAAGAGGACATACAGGAACGAATAGCAACTTTACTTTAAACTCTGTAGTGATACTATTGATAGTGAAGAACCTTTAGATTGAAATCGATTAAGTTTACTATGAAAAAAGCATTAAAAATTTTCAGAACATTATAAAAAGTTCTCTTAAAGGTATTATTAAAGTTAATTTAACAGTAGAGAGTACATAGCTACATAGCTTGTTATAAACAGAAGAAAACATGTCCAAAAAGCCAGAAAGAAGACAAAAATTCATAATGATCACTTCAAACGAACTCCAGGCAAAATGTTCAGTTTAAATTTAGTACTGTCTTTAATGTTTGCGCCAGTGTCATCCGAAATACACAGCTCTTTTTTATTTTACGGCAGATTGAAGCCCAAAGCGGTCGCGAGCTAGGCAGCCTATAATTATGTTCTTGACATACCAAAATTTCTACTTTGCCATCAACCCTTAAAATACTCCAACGGATTCTAGACTTTATAGCGACAGGTTACCGTCTGAAATCGTTTGTTGATATACTCGTTAATTCGCAGTAAATTTGGGAGAGATACTTTAGTTATTTGATGAACAATTACGTAGTGCGGGATAAGGATTTGTCCGTTTTGGGTAACGTGGGAGTACAATGCGCTCTTTCGATTTGCCCATTTGCTTTTGGGTCCTTTGCGGTAGTCAACATGCTTTCTATTTGCGTGATGCGTCCGTAATAATTTTGTTTCATTCCTACATTTTTTGGTGTCGTAGAAGGTGTAAAAGGTCATTTTCTACGAAATTTGTTTGATGAAAGGGTAGTGAAAACCATATTTTTGACTAGCACAGTGTTATTGAAATCTTTAAAAATTGTTTACAATCGTTTTGTAGTTCTTTTTTTTTTAGGGTTGTTTTGGTTAATTTAGAACATAAAAATAAAACTTAATGGAGCGCTCGGTGTATAATTCCTACTTCTACTTGGTTTGTTTTTGTATTCCAGTAAAGAAAAAAGTACAGAGTTCCGATTTAATAACAACTTGAAATATCAAAGTATCGTAACTTTTTATACTTTTTACATAACTATACGGTTTAAACCCAGAGCAGCTCATAATGCCCAACGGAGATAGTTTCCATAAGAAAATATAACTTTGCTACATTGTTTATTAAAAGTACGCTAAATTAACCGAACTTAATTTCCTCAACTTCTCCAAGCCCTCTGAGTATTAAGGATAACTTAATCTACTTACTTATACAAACTAGTAGTAATCATGATTTTGCAAGTGAAGAATAATATAAGCTTGATAAAATTACCAGTTGAAATAACAAAATATCCTGAAGTTTCAGCCGACGAAACCCTTATTTGTCTCATTCCCAGAGGATATAACTTATTTGTGCTTTCAACGGCATTCGTTTTTAATATATTCAGAGAAATTTACACGAAAAGTAACGGGACGAGTGACAAGCCAATTTATTAATTCTTTGCAGTCTATTTCAGGCGTTATTTTGCAAAGGTCCGTATCAACCAATTAGAACATTATTACCTTGCTACTTCGCGAAACCAGTGCTGTGCCTTCAAGGGCAAAACAGCTGCGTCTAGGTGCGACATCAATAATTTTTTGCATGAAAATTCTTCGAAATTGTTTTTTGCAGTTTATTTTTAAGTACTCAATAAAACGATGTGATTCGGCTAATTAGCTAAATAATCATATCAATTGCTTGCCTCCTATGAAAAAAAACCTGGCAATAGCATGACGGGCCGAGCTCAAAATGATTTTTGTTACTAATTTTATTCTTGGTCCTTGTGTTCAGGATCAAAACGACACGTGTGCAAATTTCCCATTTTGTTTTTCTCAAAAACTACTGTAACATATACAGATGGACGTAGCAAAACTATAAGGGTTCCTAGCTTGACTATGGAACTCTAAAACATAGCTAAGGAGCTTAAAACTTTGATTGAAAAGGACATTTTTTTTCTTACCAAATCTACAACCACATGGTTAGTTATAGGTTTGTTAGCATATACCCAAGATGGAACGAGTACGCATAATAAAATGCAGAGTCAACTTTAATAAATATTTACTAGGTATATTGCTATAGCACCCGCTATAAAATCCAGCTGGGCCCACCCTGTATGAGAGCAAGTGCACACTTCAAAATTGGGTATCTCTGCAAATGAACTCTGAATAATATTTTCGGGTTTTATGATTTTAATATAAATAAAACCTGCATAAGACTTTGTGTGAAGTTGAAAGAGCCAATTTGGTAAAAATACAAGTTTTAATAAAGTAGAAGACTACCATGGGGTTAGACATTTTAATGTACCTAAACCAGATTTGGTACTAACGTATTTATACCAAGAACTAGTTGACACCAATTAAGATCCTGATGATGCCTCGCATAGAGATGAAACGCGCGTAGATCATGTAGATAGTATGTTGTGGTGGTGTTGTTTCGCGTGGAAGCGGGGGAGGTGGGTTTTTTGCATGAAATTTATATATGTCGCACAGACGTAGCTGTTTTGCACGAAAGTACACGATACTGGTTTTGCAAGCAAGGTATAGTCGACCAAGAAATTCCTTGACCACTTTTCGGCCCTATACAAAGGGGTAAGGTTCAAAACGCACGCTTAGAATTAAAGTGACCCATTTCTGAATAATACACGTCCCAAAATATCACCTTAATTAAACGATATAGGGTTTAATTTTGGGAAATATCATATTCAGAATGAGTCGCTTTAATTCTAAGGGTGCGAAAAGTGGTCTAGCAATTACTTGATCGACTATACGTGAAGATTCTTTAATAACAGCAATTTCGGGTTCAAATTTTGCAAATGCCTTGTCGAGTTGCGGCCATGTACCGTAACTTTATGCGACAAGGTTTTTGCTCCGTAGACCGTGTCTAGTGTATACCAACATAGAAATCTTTAGGTACAGTCGACCAAGTAATTGCGACCACCTTTAAACCTTATCTCGTTGTAATACAGTCTAAAAATGGACAAGCAAGATCTTGGTCGAGTATACATCCATGACGATATTTCCAAGAACAAAACCTTCCAATAAATAAGCTTAGGTAAGATAAAACGTTTGTTCTTATTGGATCTATTGTGGGCGAGTGGAATCGTTTATTGCTACAAAAAGGATACCGCTTTATAAGTAATCAAACGCAGCGGTTAGTTCAAAGAAAATGGTATAAGAAAATCACTTATGAAAAGATTTGTAATTTCTGGAGAGCCTTTGTAAGGTTACACATTTCTACTCTTTATTTTTTCTTTTTAAGCGAATATTAAAAACCGGCCGAGTGAGAGGCGGACTTGCACACGAAGAGTTCCTACCCACCGTACAATATTACTACTACCATCCTAGAATTCTGTTTCTGTTACAATCTGGTGGTGAATTGAATGCCAAATCAACAACACTCCAGTTTGAAAGATGTTGCATGCCATTACAGCATACTTATCTATAATCAAAGCAGGGACATTAAGCTATATGCTTATATCATCTAAATCTACATCTACCCTACACTAATATAATAAAGAGGTAAACTTTGTTTGTTTGTATGTTGGGGGAATCTCTGCAACTACTGAACCGATTTCAAAAATTCTTACACGGATAGAAAGCTGCACTATTCCTACTATCCGCTACTAATTCCACGCGAAAGAAGTCGCGGGCGTCTGCTAGTGTATTCTATACTTAGATAGTTGATTACATATAATTACTGGGAAGAAGTCGCTGCTTAACAACAGTCCCTCGTTTTAAATACCTTGTTGTAAAAGTTCCCTATCTGTATTTTTTTGTATCTTTTGTGTACATGTGAGGTCCAATGAAAAATATTTCATGTTGCTGTCACATTTTGTAACCACAATAACTTACCTTTAAAGAATAAACGAAAATGTAAACAACATCAAAGCAAACCATTACAAAGGCGTCAAAGAGATTAGCGTTTTTTTTTATGAAAACACGCAAAAATTGCGCTATTGATACTTTCTACTGTACGTATCTGGGGTGTCTTTTGAGGGTAGTCTTGGTCAAAAAGCTGAAGTTACATCAATCATGGCATTATAGCGAGAAGAGACAGTTTAGTTCGCGGGGGCGTAAGCGACGAACGAACACAGACGTGAATGACAGTTATTTATTACTGTGACAGAAAGAAATGAGGTTATCAAAAACGAGCAGATTTCCAGGTGAAAAGGCTTGAGTATAAGCGTTATTTGAGTGACGATGGTTAAAACAAGAGTCCAGAAATGACAAGTTTAGAGGTTTACGCTGTATTTGTAGAAATTCCTGATAATTTAAAAGAAGATTTTGAAAGAGATATAAATTGGAACCTCTGTGTAATGAAATTCCTCCGTGTTACAGAAAGTCGTAGACAAACAAAAGCTGCTTTGGTATTATAGCATTGTATAATAATTTCTCCTAAATCCATTACCTATGCTAAAAAAACATTATGCGAAACCAACATTAGGACGCGTCAAGAGACTGATTCTCTGTGATGGGTGGTGATCCGCTATAATAGCTTCTTCTAACATGACTAACACAAATTTAAGTTGTCCCTCAGTGTCAGGCTCGTGTTTTCCATCGGCCACTCTGAGTAAATGCTTAAAGCCTATCCATGGTGTTCCTCTAGTTTATGCTAGATCACCTATCTACTCCTTATGCCTGTAGTTAACAAAATAGTCCTACGTCATATTTTAAAGAAAGAAAGTAAATAGTATATTCGGCACCCAGAAGAACATAGGATGAACATAAAACTAAGACACAAAAAAGGCACCCATTCAACATAATATTGAGGTACAGTTAAGTACCACGATGCTGGTCTTTTGGATACCTTAACCTAGAGGGCAATACGATAAAAAAAATCATAGTCATAAGGGCCCAATACCTTAAGGAAGGTAGTAGGACCTTGTGGAAGGTTCGTCCGGATCGCTACCACCATCTTGCTCGCTAATCCTGCCGCTTAGAAGCAGTGCTTGCACAGTTGTGTTCCGGCGTGGAGAGCAAGACAGCCGGTGTAATTACTGGCACGACAAGTATTCCATAAGCCCTCTGGGTTGGCAACGCATCTGCAATCTCTTCGACGTTGCGGGTGTCTATAGCCGGTGGTGTACACTTACCATCAGGTGACCCACTTGCTTGTCTGCCTTCCTATTTCATGAAAAAAGGGACAGCCTTGTTCATTGCATCCTCTTCTTATAGCACTCGTTAGATAGAGTCGCACTGAGGGAAAGTTGTTCTAGTGACAGTCAGTCTGGGGCCACAAACGCTGTTATCTCATAAATTGGACCTTAACACCAGTACGTAAGTTATATCATGACGTGCAAATATTTAGCTAAGGCTGGCGGCGTTGTTGCCATTTTCTGTTCTCATAAATATAATAATATACCGTTTGTACCTTGAAATGCTATGTAATGACAACACAAAGATAAATTAGGGCAATGGCAAGAGTGGAACCTGCACATCAGCATTCCGTGCCTTGCGTTTGCCAGTTTCGCCACATTACCGCTAATGTGTGCACTTATTTTTCTTTGTGTTGTCATTACATAGCATTTTAAAGTAATAATTTGAATGTTAAAAAACATTTAAAATAAAATCGAATGAAATTTCGGTTACAAAAAAATATTTTTATTAGTACCTTGCTTAAAAATTAACTGTGCGTAAACAACATAAGGTTAATCTTATGAAAAGTCTGTAAAATATTTATAAAAAAATATATCTATTTGCAAAATATTTCTAAGAATATTTACCCTACAGATATGATCTACATACAGTGCCCAAGCGACCGAGTTCTGCTCATTTCAGAATTGAAAAATGCGAAGAGAACAGTTTTTCTAAGAAATGAGAACTTGTACAAAAGCTGAATCGATGAACCCCTGTAAATTACATCGAAATAGAGCCGTTTTCAAGAACACAATTTAACACAAATGTGATATACGAGTATCTTGACCTTTATACACTAGACAACAAAGGCTATCCGTTCCAGCCTGACCTCATCGCGGCCGCTTACTTCTTCGAAACCACACGACGGATTTTGATTCGGTGTTTCAGTGTTGTTGTGATGAACTCCTTGCTGTTAATCCTTTTTTAGTGATTTATTCTTTTATACTTCGTTTGTCTATTTCGTTTTATATATAAGTCGGTCGTGTCAGAGAAACGACTGCGAGAGCTTGTAAGTTGAAGATTTTACCCTTATTTCCTTCTATCCCAGCATTTTCCTTTATCTCCATTATACAGTCAATTTCGTCCACTTCAAGTGTAATTTGGAGTTTAATAGTAAATATGTGTAAAAACCGCGAAAGTTAAAATAATTTTTCATTGTGCATATTATACTCAACCTTCCTTTCAAAACCATTGCGCATTACGAAACCTAACCATACAAATAAATAACAAACAATCTAGTTACGTGCAACCATTTTTTTTTCTTTTAAAATGTACAAGGTTCGAAGTAACGCGAAAGCTTTTTTTTATGAATTAGGAAGGCAAACAAGCAAGTGGGTCACCTGATGGTAAGTGATCACCACCGCCTATAGACACCCGCAACATCAAAGAGATTGTAGATGCGTTGCTAACCCAGAGGGCTAAGATGGAATACCTCTTGTACCTATTATACCGGCTGTTTTGCTCTCCACGCCGGAACACAACAGTGCAAGCACTCTGCTTAGCGGCAAGATTAGCAAGCAAGGTGGTGGTAGCGATCCGAACGGATCTTGCACAAGGTCCTATCACCCTCAAAAGTGAAGTAATATGGACTGACCTGTCATTTAAAACATGTTACAATATAATTATATAATTGTATAAGTATTTTCTTTTTCAATTGCACCCGCAGGCCGTCTTCTATTTTCTAAATTTAAAATAGAATTAAAATTAAAAATAGTGTACCGTATTAATAATTAACATCAGTTTCGTATCAGTTTGGTAACGATTTATATCAGTTTAGTAAAGAAATTGTTACAAAACCGTTACAAAACTGACACTTGATATTTATAAAGTACTAGCTTCTGCCCGCGACTTCGTCCGCGTAGACTTGTTTAATTGAATCAAGCAAACGTGCACCCAACTTGCAATCTGCAATATTTCCTGGAGAAACGAATGAGAATTAGTTGCTTTGCTGCTCATAACGTCACGGCGGCGTATAACTCACTTATCGGTATCCCGTGGGAACTATGCATTTATACGGGATAAAAAGTATTCTATGTGTTAACCCAGGTGATAAACTATTTGTGTGCCAAATTTCATCCAAATCCATTCAGTTGTTTTTGCGTGATTGAGTAACAAACATCCAAACATCCAAAAATCCAAACATCCAAACATACAAACTTTCACATTTATAATATTAGTAGGATAGTCGACCAAGTAATTGCTTGACCACTTTTGAACCTTATCCCTTTGTGATACGGTCGAAAAGTGGTCAAGCAATTTCTTGGTCGACTATACGACGTTTATGATTCTGACTCGAAAGCTGATTAAATGTCGTTCAGCTGAATATAAAATATCATAACTATTTACTACTTGCCTACCTTTAGCTGAATTCCCAATAACATAACTTCCTCCACCAAAAACCTTTTTTATTATTCTATTAACAAGCATAGGCCGTACAATACAGCGAGCATATACTACGCAGAGCTTTGGCATCTCCTCTCCGCCTATAGAATTTCATTGTGTTCGGTTCTACCTTACATTTTCGACCTACAAGGCAAGATTGTTACTCCGAGGTCTCCAAAATGAAGTAAGTTTTGCAGGTATGTTTAGTTCGTTGATCCAGTTTAATTGAAATATAAAATCCCGTCGATGCCTCGTGTAGAGGCGAAACGCGCGTAGATTTTGTAGTTTAAGTGTAAGTGGCCGTTTAAAGTTGAGGCTGCGTGATATACGTTGTTTCATGTTGAAGCGGAAAAGGGTTACTTTAAAAAAAAGGTCGCACAGATGTAATTGTTTTACAAGTGCACAGCACTGGTTTCGCGGAGTAGCAAGGTAATTGGCTCCAATTTATATATATCCTCCTTCTTTTTTATGTCACCGTTTTACTTTACCTACCTTATTTCATAAACGTAACAGTGATACTTCGAGTTCATAACTTTTGATTGTTAGAATTAGGGAGTTATGAATAGTTAAATCAAATTAAGAATTACTTTTAGGGAGCCTGCAGCTCTATATAGATTGGAGAAATGGACAGAAATTCTCCTATCGTTGACGGTATGGTTTAGATAATGAAGAAATCATAGTAATCAATTGCATTGTTCCAACTTCTATACACTCTCATTTGAAACAAAATTTTCACAAATTGATGAGCATAAAAATATTAAAGCATAGAAGAAGTTTTAAAATTGCAAGCGATATTTTAATAGCTGATCTCATTACTTTAAATGGCAAAACAATTTGCCGAAAAGAGACGACTATCGATGACACCCTGTACACACATGAAACGCCAAAATGGTTGCCTATGCTGTACATTAAGGCTTTTCTTATTAATTTACCATTTTGACAGTTGAGTGTGTACGCTTCACATGTACTGAGGCTATATAAATGATATTATAATACATGGATGTACAGTGTCATACTAAATGACAGCAGAAAAACAGACCAACATAGTACAGATTGACGCCAATGTTACAAATGCAAATTATTAGTTACCATTTATAGTCATTGGATTTACAACACTACGTCTAACTGCAGTAAGTTTCGTTGTAAAATAGGTTTATTTTTACAAAATAATAGTATTGCCAGCAGCGCCGTCGGTCCGATAGACTGACAGTGCGAGCGATTGTCGATTTGTTGTACTTTTGTTGGACTTTTGATGCGGCCATATTTAAAACGCTGACTAGAAGTCCATTACTTATAGGTCAGAGGGCTATATCCATGATTTAGTTATTCACCTAAGCAAGGAAGCCTCTTAATGTGCAAATTAAGTAATCAATTTACTTTCAAAATATTCAAATTATTTATCGAAAAAGCCAGCGGTAGATTGGAATGATTCAGTATTTACGAGATGTTCTTAAAGACGCAATCAGACGGCGGAGATGATCAATTAAGCCAATCCGCTCTCAGGAGAGCCGTAGCACTTTGATAACGAGAAGGTTCTCTGTTTAGAAGATATTTACTTATTTAGTAACACACACACGTTCAAACGGATATTTTTTTGCGTAGAGAAAGTTTCTTCTTTATTTTTAGATATGCTCTTCTTTGTTGGGTGTATATTGCGGGTGGTAGGACCTTGTGCAATGTCCGTCCGGGTCGCTACCACCAGCTTGCTCGCTAATCCTGCCGCTAAGCAGTAGTGCTTGCACTGTTGTGTTCCGACATGGAGAGCAAGGCAGCCGGTGTATTTACTGGCACAAGCGGTATTCTATCTTAGCCCTCTGGGTTGACAACGCATCTGCAATCTTCTTGGTCTATAGGCGGTGGTGATCACTTACTATCAGGTGACCCACTTGCTGGTTTGCCTTCCTATTTCATTAAAAAAAAATGTAACTTTCGTCTCAAATTAAGTTGCTCAACTGCTATAGCTATGTCAGCACACAAACTTATACACACACACTCTTTTCACTCTCTCTTTGCACACTTTTTTTGTGTGCAAAGTTCCTCTAAAACTCTAAAGTACTAATATATATCTCTAAAGTAATAATATAGCAATATTTCTTTGTGCAACATTCGCCATAATCACTCACATTTCACTTTATATACACTACTAGCGGATGCCCGCGGCGACGTTCGCGTAGAATTAGTAGCTTATGTCCGTCAGGACTAGTGTAGCTTTCTATTAGTGAAAGAATTTTTGGAATCGGTTCAGTAGTTCCAGAGATTCGCCCCTACATACAAACAAACTAACAAACAAACAAAGTTTACCTCTTTATAATATTAGTGTAAAAGCGTAGATTATATTAGTGTAGATGTAGATGTAGATTGCGCGATTCAGGCATTTAGAAAGAAACGGATTTAAATAAAATAACCAGTTATGTTTAGATTTATTAAACTCGTTCAATATTTTTCTGTTTACGTATTTTGTTCGGGAAAATGAGAAATGATTTTCGCTCTTACAATTTAAAAATCACAAAAAGTCAAAGCTTTGGACGACGAAGCAAAATTGACTAAATTAAAATAGGCACTTGACTTTATTTCTCTTTTACAGGCGACAGAGATTTTACGAGACTTCCAAAAAAGCAATGTTTCATTTGACTCGAAATATAGGAAAAATACTCTTCATTCATTCATTTTATTCGCCAATAAATTACGGTCCTTCCTTTTAAAATGGCGGCCGCTTTTCGGTGGAAATGTTGAAGGCGTTTTAATTGCTTCTAACCAACCATTACGTTACCGTTTGAGTGGTGAAAAACGTTTAAGCTCAGTAAATTATGATCCCATTGAACGTTTCAGTTTTATCTTATAAAGAAATTTCAAAAGTTACGTTGTCGGTCCACTTATATTCAACTGACTTCAAATCAATTCGGTTTATTTGTTACCACAGAACTCCGTCATTTACAAACCGATTTGGAAAATTCTCTCATTATTCTATCTTTTATATTGGCAAATTATCTCGTTTAAAAATCTAGTTCTGATAAAGAAATTCATGAGGACCTCCTCAAATAGTATCGACATACATGTAGGGATTTTATGTAGTAATTTTGGTTCGTTTATACCTAACCTATACAAGATAAAAGCACTATGTGACTATCAAGTCGGTTTTCATTTTTAAAAGGTTATTAAATACGGGTTTTGTAAATATTGAACACTTATCAAACTAATGTTACTTCCTACTTAAAATTAAAAGTTTGCGAGGGTGGATTATTGTTGAAACTCTTTAAAAAAGACAAGGAACAAGTTTAAAAAATGATTTATGATTTATGAAGGATTTTAATGAAACTTTGCAGTTGAATAGCTTATCAGAAATCAGGATAAAGTATTAATTGTCTATAATTTATTTGCGTCATGCATGGCGTTTATGAACTTCACGCAAATGAAATACAAACCGTATTTAAAGATTTTTTAAGACATAATAACATTGTGTTAAAAATGCTATATAGTGAATGACAGCACAAAGAAAAATTAGGGTAATGGCAGGGTTCGAACATAGCATTATAAATTTAATTTGAATGTAAAAAAATACAAAAAGAAAAATCGAAAAAAAATTTAAAAATCAATAATTTCGATTACAATAATTTAACATGGTGGTACTTTACAAAATAGACCATACAATTAAACAATAACAATCAACATAATAGAACTAAGAGGGTTAATTAATGCATTTCAATATATGAATATCTAAATTGTAAACTTGTATATAGTATTCTTATTATAGGTACTCTTATGAACTACCCCTCCTCATATAAATAATCTAGATAGTAAAACTCAAATTGACAATTTAGTTACTTTGTTTTGTTTTTAATATTTTTTAGATAGTACAGAATTGTTACTTTAAGTTTGAAATTGCTATGCCCTGACAGGGTCTCATTTGTAAAAATTTTGTGAAATGGTGCAATGCAAAATACTGAATACATATCCAGTGGCCCTAACATGACTAGCCAAGTTTAGTTAATCTCTATCTGCGTCCCTTTTTTATGACACTAATCAGACAGAGACACAGGGAGGGGTTAAACTAAACCTGGGCTGTCATGTTAGGCGCCCTGGGTAGTACAAATCCTTTATCCACGAGCAAGAAATGAGCAGTTAGGTTTAAACCTTAATTAAAACAGTATTGCAGTCAAAACTAAACAAATTAAACTGCACTGATATTTGCTATTTACCGGAGCTGTATAATAACAAGGTCAAATCCAAAACAATAATAAACAATAGAAACCAGTACAAATATGAAGCGTTTCATTATTTCTGCGACAACAAGCTGTGTTTGCGCTGCGCTCGGACTGAATTGTTTGAACAAATAATATTTTGACCTATCACTGTTTAGCTTAGAGGCACGATCGATTCGTCTCTGAGCCAATATACCAATACATCTTTCGATAATGACTAGAGACAAGTTAATACTTTTAAGTACGTCTAATCTTTGATTTAAGAAGTTGTTTGTTTGAAACCAAAGATAAAGATAGCCTTTATTGTCAAACTGAAACAAATTATCTTGCTATAAGCGAAACCTAACCGCGGTTTCGCGGAGCAGTAAGGAAATTTGTTCCAGTTTGTTGATATGGACCTCCGCAAAGTAACACCTGACTATATTGGCTTTAACTGACCATAAAAGACGGGAGTAAGATTTGTCCATGCTCAATTGCGATAGAAAAATCAATTTCAAAGAGTATATTATTTGCCTCCCTTTCACAAAATGACACCTCTCGGTTTCGTCTTTAATGGGCACTTATTCAGTTTTTAACACTCCTTGTCTGTTCATGTGTCTGTCTGCAGCTTCTTATCGACGTTGGATGATCAACTTCAATACAATTTCATAATATCTTTTTTCGTTGTACTCGTAAGTCGTCCATCAAAATCGATTTAGCAGTAAATAAGTTAAAAGCTTTTCAGTAAGGAATTATTTTTCATTTTAACTTTTAACTAGCAAAAAGACGTCCTATTGGAGTTCCTTGTAATTTTATAGATTTGAATGAAAACAAGCGATTCCAAATCAAGTCTTCAATTAAGGCCCTAAGGTATCTCAAATAAAGCATTTAAACCTACTTATAATGCTGTCTTACCACAAAAGAGGAGCAGGGCCCAATTTCATAAGCGCGACAGGCGACAGGTGACAGTGATTATTCACCGGACATTACTGTATCGACAAGTACTTAACTCTACAGACTTACATACTTAACATTACAGTGGGCAAGCAATGTGTACCGAATTGTCACTGTCACCTTTCGTCTGTCACGTTTATGAAATTGGGCACTGGACGAAGATGGCGGCATTTCCATACATTTCCACTCCAAGTGGAGTCGAGCGGAGTTTCAAGTGTATGGAAACAGCGCACATCTCTGCTCCACTCTCCTTTATTCGAAAGAAAGCCTTACAGCACTCTTTTTCCATCTGTCCATACAAAATAAATACACAGAGCACCTCTTCTTTTTAAGGTCTGTTAAGAAAACTCACGGGATATCTCTGTCTTGTTACAGGTGATATCAGCCCTTTCAGTCTTCTTCATCTGCATATCTGTCCTCTGCTTCTGCCTCAAAACGCATCCGGACCTTCGGGTCCTTACGCCAGCAGTCACAGAGAACAGGACGACGGTGGAGGAGACGACCGCCGTGGTGGAGACCAGGCCAGCCTGGCAGGACAACGGACAGCCGCATGTGGCCTTCTTTTACATAGAACTGGTGTGCAATGTGTGGTTCACCATCGAGCTGCTTGTCAGATCTGTGGTAAGTAAGTTAATGACTAAGAAAAACACTAACAGTTTCATTAGTTTGCGAGCTTTGGCCTTAAGCTGCTTTTCCACTAGAGATGTGCGAGGATGCGTAGCGAGGGTGTTTGTGTGTTTGTAAGAGCCAATAGAATCGCTTCATTTACCTCGCCTCGGTCAGCACAGCTCTGGTGGAAACGGCTCATTGGCTCTTTACAAACACATCCCTCGCTACGCATCCTCGCATATCTCTGGTGGAAACGCAGCCTTAACATGATCGGCAGTTTAGTTACCTGAGTTTATCTCTATGTCCTTCTTTATTTATGAGTCTATAGTTTGAGATAGCATGAACGGATAATTTACACCTGGGCCGGTCATATTCATGACCGGTTAAGTTTAGTTTATCTCAGTCTATCTCTATGTGTGTCCCTTTCTTATGGCTAGTATGACAGAGACGCAGGGAGGGATAAATTAAACCTGGGCCGGTCATGTTAGGGCCACAGAGCGATTTTTGCAGCAGTTACAAAATCACTTTCCAATGTGTTCGATTCGGACTTTATTGCACAGGTTATAAAAATTGACTTAATATTTACACTTTTAATCGTCAACCAAACCACGGAAAAACGTTTCATCGTGGAGTTATGGACATAGTAAAAAAGGAGCAAATTACTTCGCTACTCTGTGGAACCAGTGTAGTGTTCAGGTCCAAAACATCTCATTTAAAAAAAATAGGAAGGGAAACAAGCAAGTGGGTCACCTGATGGTAAGTGATCACCACCGCCTATAGATGCCCGCAACACCAAAGAGATTCCAGATGCATTTCCAACCCAGAGGGCTGAGATGGAATACCTCTTGTGCCTGTAATTGCACCGGTTTTCTTGCTCTCCACGCCGGAACACATCAGTGCAAGCACTGCTGCTTAGCGGCGGGATTAGCGAGCAAGATAGAGGTAGCTATCCGGTCGGACCTTGTACAAGGTCCAACCACCCGCACATCGCACAGATACAGCAGTTCTGCACGTGAGTACACAGCACCGGTTTCGCGGAGTAGCAGGGTAATTTATTCCAATTTGTTGAAATAGACCTCCGCAACATAACGTTTGCATCTATGAATTTTTCGAATATAGTTTTTAGGACAAACGCGTTATAATTTATTAATTTATTTATTGAAATTTCGATTTATTTTTAATTTAAATTTTTCTTTGTTTTTTCATTCATTATATAGCATTTGAAATTTAATTGAAAATAGGCTTCGTTATAAATATTTAACTCGTACAATATCAGTATTTAACATGAATAAACATAAAACCTTATTGATATTTCCGGTACGCCGGACGCCGGTTTAATATTCGATCAAGCTTCAGTAACTGAATTAAATATGACTGGAATTAAGTATACCGAACTGAAAATATCTTCAAACGAAAGTTTATTTTAGGGTCTTAATCAAAAAGCATTGTACCGTTACTAAAGTAATAAATATCAGTTTCGTAACGGTTTTCCAACGATTAAATTACTGAACTGATATAGACATATTAATAAAACGGATCACTCACGTATTTTTGCGTCGGGAATTGCCCGACATGTTTCGGACCAGTCCGTGGTCCTTAATCATGAGACCCCGGGGCGGTAGCGCGACGACGACTGCCGTCACCGCCGTTTTATGTTAAAAACTGATATAGACTGTTACAAAACCGTTACGAAACTGATATTTATTATTTTAGTAAAGGTAGGTAAGTACAATCGACTTCACAGATGTGTTTGCATTTATTTACCTAACTCTTTGCAATAAGGTGAAATAGTGTACCGTTCTTGGCGATCTCCTGGGCCTCCAGATCACTGTGCTTGCGCTTTGCGGGTGGTAGGACCTTGTGCAAGGTCCGTCCGGATAGCTGCCACGATCTTGCTCGCTAATCCTGCCGCTAAGCAGCAGTGTTTGCACGGGTGTGTTCCGGCGTGGAGAGCAAGACAGCCGGTGCAATTACTCGCACTAGAGGTATTCCATCTTAGCCCTCTGGGTTGGCAAATTAAGCTTCTGAAAAATAAATAACGCTTTCGGGAAAAAAGGTGACCAGAAAATAAAAAGTGGTAAAATTTGCGACTGATATTAATCGTCATTAGGAAAAAATGATTTTCGAAAAGTAAAGTATACACTCGTTAAGAAGTGATAGGGAAACCAGTCTTTACTCACAAACAAACGCAACCCACACGTTACTCGCATTGGTTATTTGTCAACTAACTATAGTATGCAGCATAGCGTAGACACACCCACCCACACACACATACACCCACACACACACACACACGCACACACACACACACACACACACACACAAACTCACTTTTTTTTGGTTTATGTAAGATGTAATAGCATTGCTACTACTTTTTTATTTTTTTCTGAAAATCGGCTCCGGACTCCAAGCCCAGAACCAAGACTGGCACCCATTACCAAACTTCAATTGTTTTATGTACCGCAATTTTATGTGCTTGTTATTTATTTATTTAAATTGTTGTTGGCAATAAAGACATTTAATTAACTCGCTATGTAACACAGTGCGTCTCTTTCTAACTAGGAGAGAGATGCAGAGTTATGTAGCGAGTTAACGCGCGTCTAGAAGATTCGTGCTAGGTGTACTAGTGAAAGGGACGCATTTAGCCGCGTAAGGCTAAAATTTTGTTCAGTGAATTTTAAGCCTTGTCACTTGTGAGAGTGGATTTAATATCCTTTTGTCATTTATCCTATAGGGCTTTGGGTCTTACGAAGATACACACAAATTAAACTTGGGTTGTAATTGTTAGGGTCGATAAAAAATCTACACAAAAAGCAATAACAATGAATTAGCAAATAAGTTAAGAGAAGTATGAACTCAGCGCTCTCCATACAAAGGGCGATAACGTTTTCCACCCTCTAAACCTTAACCTATAGCCATGATTTTTTTGTATGTTGTTATTATGCCCTAGAACACCGGTGTGAAGATAGCAGCCTAAAGTTAGCAGCCTAAGGCAACCCGACCAAATTAAGAAGTTTCGTTTCTGATACTAATTTAATATTTTTTTTAAACCGCTACTGAATCATTCTTAGGTCAAAAAGCTTGCATAATAGTATCCTAAACTTGTATTGTTCGAGTAAATTTATTGGTAAAGAGTAAAAGAGGGCGCAACTCTAAGTAATGATTTTTATGTCGTACTCTTAGAGAATGCAACGTTTCAGACAGATCTAAACTAAGCTAGAACAAACGACACTGTGTGGCATACAACCACTCCGCCAGAGGTCTGAAAAAGCGCTAGCTCTGACTGTAACCATTCTTTGACTAAGAGGAATTACCAGATAAAAGCTAGCAGCCCACATGTGTTGAACGGTATACAATATGCCCTTTTTCTGGAAGATACAAACTACGCTAGAAGAAACGGCTGTATGTAGCGTATAGCTGCTCTGCAATAGGCCTAGAAAAACGCTAATTCTGACTGTAACTATTCGTTGGTAAGAAGGTACGACCCGGCAAAACCTAGCAGCCTAAATGGGTTGAACGATACACAAGATGCCCTATTTCGGCAAGATACAAACTAAGCTAGAAGAAACGGCTTTATGTGGCGTATAGCTGCTCTACAATAGGTCTATAAAAACGCTAATCCTGACTGTAACTATTCGTTGGCAACGAGGAACGACCCAACAAACCCTAGCAGCCTATATGGGTTGAACGGTACACAAGATGCCCTATTTCGGAAACAGATTCGGACAGATGGAAGGTTAGAAGAAATAGCTCTATGTGGCATATAACAACACCACCATAAGCCTAGAAAAACATAAGTAATGCCTGTAAAAAAATTTACCACCCAACAAGAGCTGGCAGCCTAAAGGTTGATTCACAATAAACACCGCACTGCACGGGCCGGTGTTATATTAATTAGGTACTGCTTACAAAAGCGTACATGTATACCATAGATGTTGTGGGTCTCAAATAACGCTAGTTCTGACTATTGTAACACCGGTTTTTATTTTATTTTTATAACGTTGATCTTCTAGCGTTTGCAGGCAACTCTGAGCTGTCCGTCGGAATTGATCTAAGTTTGAAGGCGAGTTAGTAAGTTTGTTTGTATTTTTGTTTCAGAAGGATTTTTTTACATTTTTCAGGACATAGTTTCGAATTTTGTTCGGAGTATCTTACGGGGATTTTATAATCCTAAATTTTGACATCATCATTCAGCGTTCATTAAAGTCAAAAACGCCTCATGATGTGTGATCGATTTGATACTGTCAAATTGACAGGTCGTCAATATAAGTAAGAGAAGGAAGAGCGATTTGCTTGGGTTAGGAATCATGGTCTTTGGGTTTTTTCCTGCCAATTTACGTCTTAATGGTGAGTGTTTACGTTCTTTAGGTAGGTATTTTTGCCGCCGCCTGTGGTAGTTATTCTTTTTCTAATCGGATACTTATTTTTCAGGCGATGAAGTGAAGTGTCAGAGTCACACCCCATCGTGGTACAGTTCAGTTATTTTTCACGACTACCTTATTGCTGTACATCGAGTAAGTATGTATATGGCCCTCTGAGTGTCATGCTTAGCGACTCCATGGACCATACATTAATAGGTTTTGTCCGTTTCAGTGAGAAATCTGCTGTGACTCGATTATGAAGCACTAGAGCTTCCACGCTCTTCAAGGCGGTCCCCAGCCTCAGCCGCTCAGTCCGCTAAGGTGCCTCGTAAAATAGCCCAGGTGAATGAGAAATGTCTACTAAGACCCCTATTTAACCGAGCGTGTGCCACCTCGCTAAATAGCCACTCTAGGCCTCCTCAATTGCTGATTCTCGTAAGTATAAGCTATGAAAGCTGGCCGTACTCCGTGTTACGTGTATAACACGGGTTTATAAAGCCATGTGTTTTCTACAAGCATCGGTGAACATGATTGGGAGTGCTGTCGTGATGTTCGCTTTAAATCCAGTTTCTAATAGCTCCATGTTAGAGCTGTATGTATGTTAGAGCTCTAACCCACTCATGTGGTATGTATGCAACTTATTTTCCTACAGAAAAGGCTTAGGAAGAGACTATATTTAACTTTACTTTATTATTTATTGATACATTTTGTTCCAGGTTTGTTAATTTCGGTTTGTATGCTGTGGTGGGCTTGGGTGAGCTGCACTGAGGCTTTGGATAGCCGTCGGCCCTTTGTTTGTATCCGAAGCGCCCTCTGGATGTAGCAGCGACCTCTGGAAGCCTGCATTTGCACTGGGAAAGCATAGCGTTTACCAGCCTATCTGGCATATTTGAACATTGTTTTTTCTTCACATGGCCAGTTTGTCACAGCATTGTATGATGTGATGATTTAAGTACCTACTAATGCTTTTACCAATAAAGACTTGTTAGAGACACCAGCTTTTCATTTGCTGACCATAGCCGTTTCTGTTTGCTTGAAGCTCCTAAGGCGCCCTCTATAAATTTGAAGGTCTCTCTCTCAGGTCCTTGCATTGCCCGCCACCCGGGGATAATCTCATGCGGGTAAAATTAAAAGGTTACAATGAAACTATTATTTTACTGAGAGGAACGACCAATGACATGTGGCGCTTACCTACCAAAGCCTAGAAGAACGTAAGTAACGACTGTAAAAATTCTAACCGCCCAACAAAAGCTAGCAGCCTAAAGGTTCATTCATAATAAACACTGCACAGCATTGTACCTTGTAACAGGAAATCCTAGCTCAGGACCTCAATGACAATGACACTGTGCCACAGGAGTTACAAAGTTTATTAGCTGAATTTAAATATTACCGTAACATAATACATACAACTTCCATTGTTAACTCCATTGGGAACATATAAAGTGTTTAGCCAAATTTTTTAAATAGTGTAGTGTAGTTAAAACTTATAGTGAAGTGATTTCCTGAGACTTTCAAACAGAACACATAATTTTTAGACTGGCTCAAAAGGAATCATCCAAGGCCGTCAAACCACCAAAAAAAAAAATTGCTCAGGACCTAAAGCCTGATGATTATTTGTATTACTTTTGAATAAATATATTACATTTCATTTTATATAAATTTCATTGTGTACAATACGACTTATTGCGTACAAAAAAAATACTATAGATGTTGTGACCGTGCCCGGCCATGTTCGTCTGCGACACCGCTCCGGTGTAATGTGAATCAACCTTAAATGGGTTGAACGGTACACGAGATGCACCATTTCGGGAAGATATAAACTAAGCTAGAAGAAACGGCTCTATATGGCGTATAGCTACATTATCATAGACCTAGAAAAACACTAATCCTGACTGTAACTATTCGTTGATAAGGAGAAACGATCCGACAAAACTTAGCAGCCTAAAGGTTGATTCACAATAAATAACGTACTACATTGTGCAACAAGGCCCAGCATAATGAGAATTACTACGTACAAAAACATACTATAGATGTAGTGACCGAGCCCGGCCATGTCCGTCTATGACACCGCTCCGCACACAGGACCCCATCTCGGGTAGACAGAAGTTAGGCCAGAGGAAACAACTCTATGCGAAGCATAACAACTCTACCAAAGGCCTAGGAAAACACAAGAACTGACTGTAAAAATTATTTGATACGAAGGAACGAGCCGACAACCTAAACGGGTTGAACGGTACGCGTGATGGCCAATTTCGGGGAGATAGAAGTAAGGCTAGAAGAAACTTGTCTGTGTCATGTAAAGCTACTCTACCGTAGGCCTAGGAACACGCAAATACCGACTGTAAAAATTCTTCGTTAAGGAGGAATGACGAGACAAAAGCTAGCAGCCTAAGTGGGTTGAACGGTACACGAGATGCGCTATTTCCGGTAGATACAAACTAAGCTAGAAGAAACGGCTCTATGCAGCGTATAGCTACTCTACAGAGGTCTCATATAACGCTAATCTAGACTGTAACTATTCGTTTACTAGGAGAAAAAAGCCAGCAGCCTAAATGCTAAACGGGCTGAGCGGTACACAAGATGCCCAATTTCGGGTAGACAGATGTTAGGCAAGAGGAAACAACTCGATGCGGGGCATTGCAACTCTACCAAAGGCCTAGGAAAACACAAGAACTGACTGTAAAAAATCTTTGATACGGAGGAACGAGCCGACAACCTAAACGGGTTGAACGGTACGCGTGATGGCCAATTTCGGGGAGATAGAAGTAAGGCTAGAAGAAACTTGTCTGTGTCATGTAAAGCTACTCTACCGTAGGCCTAGGAACACGCAAATCCCGACTGTAAAAATTCTTCGTTAAGGAGGAATGACGAGACAAAAGCTAGCAGCCTAAGTGGGTTGAACGGTACACGAGATGCGCTATTTCCGGTAGATACAAACTAAGCTAGAAGAAACGGCTCTATGCAGCGTATAGCTACTCTACAGAGGTCTCATATAACGCTAATCTAGACTGTAACTATTCGTTTACTAGGAGAAAAAAGCCAGCAGCCTAAATGCTAAACGGGCTGAGCGGTACACAAGATGCCCAATTTCGGGTAGACAGATGTTAGGCAAGAGGAAACAACTCGATGCGGGGCATTGCAACTCTACCAAAGGCCTAGGAAAACACAAGAACTGACTGTAAAAAATCTTTGATACGGAGAAACGAGCCGACAACCTAAACGGGTTGAACGGTACGCGTGATGGCCAATTTCGGGGAGATAGAAGTAAGGCTAGAAGAAACTTGTCTGTGTCATGTAAAGCTACTCTACCGTAGGCCTAGGAACACGCAAATCCCGACTGTAAAAATTCTTCGTTAAGGAGGAATGACGAGACAAAAGCTAGCAGCCTAAGTGGGTTGAACGGTACACGAGATGCGCTATTTCCGGTAGATACAAACTAAGCTAGAAGAAACGGCTCTATGCAGCGTATAGCTACTCTACAGAGGTCTCATATAACGCTAATCTAGACTGTAACTATTCGTTTACTAGGAGAAAAAAGCCAGCAGCCTAAATGCTAAACGGGCTGAGCGGTACACAAGATGCCCAATTTCGGGTAGACAGATGTTAGGCAAGAGGAAACAACTCGATGCGGGGCATTGCAACTCTACCAAAGGCCTAGGAAAACACAAGAACTGACTGTAAAAAATCTTTGATACGGAGGAACGAGCCGACAACCTAAACGGGTTGAACGGTACGCGTGATGGCCAATTTCGGGGAGATAGAAGTAAGGCTAGAAGAAACTTGTCTGTGTCATGTAAAGCTACTCTACCGTAGGCCTAGGAACACGCAAATCCCGACTGTAAAAATTCTTCGTTAAGGAGGAATGACGAGACAAAAGCTAGCAGCCTAAGTGGGTTGAACGGTACACGAGATGCGCTATTTCCGGTAGATACAAACTAAGCTAGAAGAAACGGCTCTATGCAGCGTATAGCTACTCTACAGAGGTCTCATATAACGCTAATCTAGACTGTAACTATTCGTTTACTAGGAGAAAAAAGCCAGCAGCCTAAATGCTAAACGGGCTGAGCGGTACACAAGATGCCCAATTTCGGGAAGACAGAAGTTAGGCCAGAGAAAACAACTCGATGCGGGGCACAGCAACTCTACCAAAGGCCTAGGAAAACACAAGAACTGACTGTAAAAATTATTTGATACAGAGGAACGAGCCGACGAAAGATAGCAGCCTAAACGGATTGAACGGTACGCGTGATGGCCAATTTCGGGGAGATAGAAGTAAGGCTAGAAGAAACTTGTCTGTGTCATGTAAAGCTACTCTACCGTAGGCCTAGGAACACGCAAATCCCGACTGTAAAAATTCTTCGTTAAGGAGGAATGACGAGACAAAAGCTAGCAGCCTAAGTGGGTTGAACGGTACACGAGATGCGCTATTTCCGGTAGATACAAACTAAGCTAGAAGAAACGGCTCTATGCAGCGTATAGCTACTCTACAGAGGTCTCATATAACGCTAATCTAGACTGTAACTATTCGTTTACTAGGAGAAAAAAGCCAGCAGCCTAAATGCTAAACGGGCTGAGCGGTACACAAGATGCCCAATTTCGGGAAGACAGAAGTTAGGCCAGAGAAAACAACTCGATGCGGGGCACAGCAACTCTACCAAAGGCCTAGGAAAACACAAGAACTGACTGTAAAAATTATTTGATACAGAGGAACGAGCCGACGAAAGATAGCAGCCTAAACGGATTGAACGGTACGCGTGATGGCCAATTTCGGGGAGATAGAAGTAAGGCTAGAAGAAACTTGTCTGTGTCATGTAAAGCTACTCTACCGTAGGCCTAGGAACACGCAAATCCCGACTGTAAAAATTCTTCGTTAAGGAGGAATGACGAGACAAAAGCTAGCAGCCTAAGTGGGTTGAACGGTACACGAGATGCGCTATTTCCGGTAGATACAAACTAAGCTAGAAGAAACGGCTCTATGCAGCGTATAGCTACTCTACAGAGGTCTCATATAACGCTAATCTAGACTGTAACTATTCGTTTACTAGGAGAAAAAAGCCAGCAGCCTAAATGCTAAACGGGCTGAGCGGTACACAAGATGCCCAATTTCGGGAAGACAGAAGTTAGGCCAGAGAAAACAACTCGATGCGGGGCACAGCAACTCTACCAAAGGCCTAGGAAAACACAAGAACTGACTGTAAAAATTATTTGATACAGAGGAACGAGCCGACGAAAGATAGCAGCCTAAACGGATTGAACGGTACGCGTGATGGCCAATTTCGGGGAGATAGAAGTAAGGCTAGAAGAAACTTGTCTGTGTCATGTAAAGCTACTCTACCGTAGGCCTAGGAACACGCAAATCCCGACTGTAAAAATTCTTCGTTAAGGAGGAATGACGAGACAAAAGCTAGCAGCCTAAGTGGGTTGAACGGTACACGAGATGCGCTATTTCCGGTAGATACAAACTAAGCTAGAAGAAACGGCTCTATGCAGCGTATAGCTACTCTACAGAGGTCTCATATAACGCTAATCTAGACTGTAACTATTCGTTTACTAGGAGAAAAAAGCCAGCAGCCTAAATGCTAAACGGGCTGAGCGGTACACAAGATGCCCAATTTCGGGTAGACAGATGTTAGGCAAGAGGAAACAACTCGATGCGGGGCATTGCAACTCTACCAAAGGCCTAGGAAAACACAAGAACTGACTGTAAAAAATCTTTGATACGGAGGAACGAGCCGACAACCTAAACGGGTTGAACGGTACGCGTGATGGCCAATTTCGGGGAGATAGAAGTAAGGCTAGAAGAAACTTGTCTGTGTCATGTAAAGCTACTCTACCGTAGGCCTAGGAACACGCAAATCCCGACTGTAAAAATTCTTCGTTAAGGAGGAATGACGAGACAAAAGCTAGCAGCCTAAGTGGGTTGAACGGTACACGAGATGCGCTATTTCCGGTAGATACAAACTAAGCTAGAAGAAACGGCTCTATGCAGCGTATAGCTACTCTACAGAGGTCTCATATAACGCTAATCTAGACTGTAACTATTCGTTTACTAGGAGAAAAAAGCCAGCAGCCTAAATGCTAAACGGGCTGAGCGGTACACAAGATGCCCAATTTCGGGTAGACAGATGTTAGGCAAGAGGAAACAACTCGATGCGGGGCATTGCAACTCTACCAAAGGCCTAGGAAAACACAAGAACTGACTGTAAAAAATCTTTGATACGGAGGAACGAGCCGACAACCTAAACGGGTTGAACGGTACGCGTGATGGCCAATTTCGGGGAGATAGAAGTAAGGCTAGAAGAAACTTGTCTGTGTCATGTAAAGCTACTCTACCGTAGGCCTAGGAGTGTTCCTAGGCCTACGGTAGTGTACGGGAGTGTGAAGGAGCAATGACCAGACAAAAGCTAGCAGCCTAAGTGGGTTGGACGGTACACGAGATGCGCTATTACGGGAGGATATAAACTAAGCTAGAAGCAACGGCTCTATGCAGCATATAACTACTGCCAGATGTATGGGTAATACCTAGAACGCTATTTAAGTAATTTCGTGATCGCTAATAGTTTTTTTTTATAAGGCTGCAGAGTAAAAAATGTACGAATACTACCTGCTCTCCCCTATATTTACTTTACCGTGTAGGATAGGTAGTATAAATGCTCCAAACTGCTTCGCGTTGTGTTGCTCGGACGATGGTTGCCGCGTCGCTAGTTATCTTACAAATCTAAACTGTATACATATTTACAAGCACACGCACGTAGCGCGTAGCTGCGCGCCAAGATGGCTTGGAGTATATCTATACTTACCAATAAAAGTAATATTGAGCTCCAAAAACACTTTAATTCAATAAAACAATTTCATGAAGAAAATCGGTTACAATCTAAAGCAACTGGAACAATTTACCTTGCTACTCCGCGAAACCATTGCTGCGCACGTCAAAAAAAAACATGTAAGTAGATCGTGAAATTTTAGTGTTTAGTTGTGGTGGTTTATAGTAATATGTGTGATATATGTTGTTTCGTGTGAAAGCGGAGGGTGGATTTTTACATGAAAATTATATATATCGCACAGACGCAGCTGTTTAGCACGTGCACAGCACTGGTTTCACGGAGTAGCAACGTAATTTGTTTCAGTTTGTTGATATGGACCTCCGCAAAGTAACGCCTGAATCTATTAATGAGTCACAAAAATAGATCAGGTGTTTTTGTAACTATCTTATTATTTTATTTTTAACAAACTGGAACAAATTAAGTACCTTGCTACTTCGCGAAACCGAAGCGAAATATTTTATGTTTGTCCAGTTTTTAAGTAGGTACTTAAGTAAAAAAAAAAAAACAATTTCATGTTATATTATTTATAATTAATAACTCGCTTATTACGTTTATCGGGACTTAAACGCGATAATATAACCTTTGTTTATTTACCTGGACGCTTCGGCCGCATTGCAGCGGCCGCGGTCACGAGCAAACGCGTTTAAGTCTCGAACGTAATACGTATGTGTGAAAATAGCGAGAGTTTAAAACAATCGAATTAATAACTTAAGTAATCCATATGACAACTTAAAATATAAAAATAATTTGAGGGTGGTAGGACCTTGTGCTAGGTCCGTCCGGATCGCTACCACCATCTCGCTCGCTCATCCAGACGTTAAGCAGCAGTGCTTGCACTGTTGTGTTCTGGCGTGCAGAGCAATCCAGCCGGTGAAATAACTGGCACAGGAGGTATTCCATCTTAGCCCTCTGGGTTGATAGTGACAGCGCCTCTGCAACCTCCTTAGTGTTGTGGGTGTCTATGGGCGGTGGTGATCACTCACTATCAGGTAACTTACTTGCACGTTTGCTTATTATTTGTTTATTAAAGAAATATCAATAATAATATAAAAAAATAAAGTTCAATCAGTCGGGGTGGCGGAGTCCGCGCTGGCGAGGTGACGCCGCCCGCCCGCGAGGTCAAGCCAGCCGACTGAGACCCCTCGGGGAGGGCCGGCCAGCGACCTGGGCGCGAGCAGCGGCGGCACTGTGGATGCGGGTGCCAGGCCGGGCCACGGCTCCGAGATACTGGCGAGGAGTACCGCTCTGCTGTCGCCACCGGACGTCAGCGTCAGGAGGACGCGCTGCAGGAGTTCGAGCTCTGCGTCAATTTGCTTGACGCGTGCTTTCTCTGCTTCCTAGGGGGGTCGCGGCGCGCCAGCACGCCGTGAGGCGATGGGCGCCGCGGTAGGGGCGGCTTCGGTGCCGCCCCCGGGCTCGGCGACCTGCGGCTGGGCTCGCCAGGCGGAGGCCCGGGGGGCCCGCGCCTTCTGCTTTGCCACCCCTCTCCCTCCGGCGAGCGGGGGGCTGCTGGGACCGTTCGCGGGCGCTATCGTGCGCGAAAGCAGCGACGTCGTTGCGCGCAGACGCAGCAGCGCGGGGCGCTTGATGCCCAGCGCGCGCGCCGGAGAGGGACACGGTCCCGGCTTTAATTCTCGGCTCACGGTGAAGGACGGGGCGCCGCACGCTGTTGCCCGTGTGGGCCCCTCGCAGTTGGCGCAGGTTGGTGGGTCGTGGAGGGGGCGTGGGCACTGGTGTGCCTCGTGTCCTTCGAGTGCGAGTGCGTTGAACGACGACCCTTTTATACTACTCAAGTGGGGGAGGGTAATATAAAAGCGCCCGAAGCCCGCGCGCGCGCCCGCAGTCCGATCAGAGTCAGAGCGGCGCACAAGTAACACATCATATGCAAAACCTCAACAATCCTGTTAAAATTAAAATTTCAAAAGTATGACTGCAAGGAGAGAAACTGTATTAATAATAAATAAAGGCATGCAGGGGGGAGGTAGCGAGTAAAACATGTGGGGATGACAATTAGAGTACAATATATATAATGGCGACAGGACAGCTTTTTTTATTAAATGAGAACTAGCGACCCGCACCGGCTTTTCACAGGTACAAATAGAATGTTAACATACATAAAAAGCTTCTGGAATAATCTCTAAATTAACATTAAAACTGTATCAAAAGCCGTTGCGTGACTTGTGTGGTTTAGAAAGGTAAGCGACCGAAGATGTGAGGACAGACAGACGCAGATAGCGACTTTGTCTTATACTATGTAAAGATTTAAAGATCCTACGAAGCCGTCGGAAAATATAGGTCATTTTAATGGTTAAACACAAACATTTCTACGTCTTAAGATCTTAAAATTGTAGATAGCTCAACAGTCATTTTTCTTACTAGAAACTCAGCCTCAGAAGTACAAGTTTCTAATATGTTCAGCTACTTCTGCGACTGACCGCACAACATAATTCTAAATATTTATTTTTATATTTAAATGCACTAATTTCAATGCACGAAATTGTGTAGGATATAGATAGGACACAAAACATATTGCAGTATAGGTAGAAAACCTAAGTAAATGACCTGTTGTATGTAGTTGTGTACAGTTTGCAAAAAAACGCATAAGCATAATAAATTATATAAATATTTACTTAATTACTTAATATGAGTTGTACATATTAATAACATACACTACATATGTTTTTGTCTATTCGCCCACATTACTCACACATGCAACAGGTCATTTACTTAAGTTTTTCACCTTTACTTATTAATATTGATGTCAATAGTTAGTGAAACACATCATTATTTATTGTGAATAGCTACACTTCAAATGTTCAAGTTTCTTCCTTTAAAGAAACCAAAATTATGGCCTACAAACTTTGCAATGATAGATTGGTCAGTCAGTCAGTCTGTCAGGATAAATGATTTTATAACTTTAGGTTTATGATGAGTAGTTACAATTCCAGTTTTCAAGTTCCTACCATTTAATATTTAACCAATACTCCTACAAAATGTTTGTTTACCTCCAATTTTCTCCCTTTTAAATGTGAAATCCAAATACCCTGAAACACATCATCATTAATTTATACTCAGTAGCTGTAATTCATAATGACAAGGTCCTATATAAAAAAAAACGTTACCCCCATACAAACTTGCACCCCCTTTAAATATGGAAATCCAACATACACAAACAAAAAATTTTCATTACCTATTTTATACTGAAATTATGTATATAATTAATTAACCAACGTAAAAAGTGGGAATGACAGTCAATAGGGGACACAGAAAGACATTAATGTGGACTGTGGAGACTGAGGTGCAATAACACATCACTATAGAAGAATTATTTCAATGGCAGATTGGCTTCATCAGAAATGTCACAGCAAAAATTAAAGTTAAGAGGAGTGTGAACCCAGCGCTCTCCATACAAACGGTGATAATGTTTTCCACCCTCTAAACCTTTACCTATAGCCATGATTTTTTTGTATGTTATTTATTTATTTAATCTTATTGCACAAAAAAAATACATTTAAATGTACAAAAGGTGGACTTAATGCTTTAAGGCATTCTCTACCAGTCAACCTTTAGGCAAAACAGAAATCGTGTTATCATTATGCCCTAGAACTAGGTTTGTATGTTTTGATTTTTTTAATTTTCTTAATAGTTTCAAAAATATATGACACTTGTGTTTCGTATGAAACTCCTAAAATACAGATATGGTCGAATCTATAAAGAATATTTAAAAAATCAAAACATACAAACCTAGTTCTAAGGCATAATGACAACATACCAAAAAAACATTTCCATGGGTTAAGGTTTAGAGGGTGGAAAACGTTATTGCCGTTTGTTTGGGGAGCGCTTTTTGGGGCTGGGTTCACACTCCTCTTAAGTTGCCATCTCCAGGTCGAATGTTAAGTATCAAATAATGAATCAAAAACACAATACATGTTGTATTGTAATTATACATATGTAAATGGACAAGATGGCTGCAGGAAAATTGTTTTTACAGTATTAAGGAAAACTTAACTCAACTAATTAATTGATTATTTCTTATAAAGCTATCCCACTGACATGTTTAATTTGTAGCCTGTAGTAGGTATTATTTTATTTTATTTTATTTTGTGGTTCAATTTTACATGCATGTTGATTATTTTGTTAGGTACTTTGACAATTATAAAATGTGGGATAAAATTGTAATATTTGCACACCAGCGCAGGTTGAATGTACACATATTATTTTTAGCCTTAAGATCATATCTTGTTACCATATAAAAAACAATCTTTGTCTACTAATGCCAAGATCCAAACTTTAAGTCATTATACTGTGCAGTAAGTAGGTATATTTAGAAACATCGAATAGTATAAAGTTTTTGAGATGTCCCAATCTATTTAAGAGCTCGAATTTCCACAAAGCTATTGTATATATATTAGTGAATCCTCACACGCTTAAACTTCAGCTACGGTCTATGATAGAGAAAGAGTACGAAACAATATATCAGCCAACATTCAGTTGTAAAAAGTATTCTGCAAACCATCTGTAAACAAGTTTTTAATTTAAAGTTGCCTTTCTGCTTGAGACAACTATTTAATATAATATAGTGCACTCACTTTCTGCTACTCTTCCTAACTTCGGGAATCGCAAATTTCCTCTCTGTTAAGGCGTTAAGTTATTGCTCTCCATGATTCCATTTAGAAGGTAATTCAGGTCTCCGATCGGTTTCGACAAACCTGTCTTGTAAAAATGCATGCGCGATATTAGTTCGTAAAAGATTACCGGAAATAAAACGAAATCCCAATCAATGAACACTAGGGATAATAAATATGAAAAACTGAGCATATACGAACTTTAATTTAACGTACTTGTCAGTCGTCACTCGTCAGTCTGTGTCTCTTTTTTCAAGTTAACTTCTCCAAAAATAGCAAAGCAATCTTAACTCATACAGCCATGACTAACTCGAAAAACCAAGGCCGAAACGCCCTGGGGATGTGGCAGCGACCTCTGGAAGCCTGCATTCGCACGGGAAAAGAATAGTGTTGACCGGCCTCTCTCAGCTTTCATACCATATTGAAACATGGTTTTTTGTCACATGGACAGAGTTTTCGCGGCACGCGGCACAGCATTGTGTATGCAAATTTATGATGAAGTGATTTAAGTACTTAACAATGGTTTATCAACAAAAACTTGTAAGCGATAACAGCTTTTCATTTGCCGACCATAGCCGTTTCTGTCTACAGGAAGCTCCTAAGGCGCTCTTTACAAATTTGAAGGCCCCCCTCTCAGGACCCCAATTCTCGGTTCACACGAGATAATGTCACACATGTGTTAATCTCACATCATACATCTCGGTTGAAAAATCTCACAAAAAGTAGAAAACCGTATTCTCAGTGCTAATCGAGATAATGCCGTGAGATAACTTTTAGATTGTAGTAGTCTATGTTGAGTCTATTGAATATTGCGTTTTGTTTTTTCATTAGTGAGAAGTTAGTCAGTTTATTAGCATTTAAACCAAATTTAAACGATTAAAGTAGGAAAAAAATATGTTTTTATTCTTTTTTCTTTCATTTAATAATAAATAAATAATGTCTATAATAAATAGAATCCCAAAAAACTATTTATTGACTTTACTTGTTGAAAGGTCCGTTAACGTAACGAAACGTAAGTTTTATATCAAACATATTATTATATATAAAAATTTGGTAATTCCAAACTTTTAAAATTGTTAATTTCCCTGATTAATACACTGGTTGGCTTTCGACAACCTAAAGTTTTTAAGAAAGCCGGTACCTCGCGTTGCCTTGGTGTTTCGGCTGTCCATTCCTCAGCCACTTCTACAATATCATTAACAAATGGTGCCATAAATTCGTAAGACATTTTATTCACAATTAAAGTGGAGGATGGCTTGAATTGAATGACATTAATAGTATTAATACACGGATTTATACTAAGACATGACAAGCAAGACCAATAAAAGTCGCATGAGATGCGGTCTCGGTTGCTCATGACCACCCGTTGTATGTCGGATGGCTGGGAGTCGAGATGGCTCACCCGTGAGACGACGAGAATACGAAAAACCGATTTCATTCGAGATCCGCCATGTTTTTTTAGAAATGTCGGACATGAGATCGTCTCGCATGGAACGAGAATTGGGGTCCAGGTCATTACCCGCCTCCCTGAGATAATCTTATGCGGGTAAAATTAAATGGTTATACAAGCAAGACCAATCAAACTCGCGTGAGATGCGGTCTCGGTTGCTCATGACCACCCGTTGCATGTCGGATGGCTGGGAGTCGAGATGGCTCAGCCGTGAAACGACAAGAATACGAAAAACTGATTTCATTCGAGATCCGCCATGATTTTTTTAGAAATGTCGGACAGGAGATCGTCTTGCATGGAACGAAAATTGGGGGCCAGACAAATTCTAGCAGCCTAAAGGTTGATTCACAATAAACACAGAACTGCACGGGCCGTGCAATCATTCATAATACGCCGGGCCGTATCTGCGCAGACACCGTCCGGCGTATTATGAATTACTTCGTACACAAATATACTATAGATGCCGTGTTCGTCCCGACCATGCCTGTTCGTGGCATTGCCCGGCTCTGGCTCGCTGTAATGTGAATCAACCTTAAATGAGTTGAACGGTACACGAGATGCATTATTTCGGGAAAATACATGCTAAGCTAGAAGAAATGGCTCTAAACTGCACAAAGTTACATTGTCATAGACCTAGAAAAACGGTAATCCTGACTGTAACCATTCGTTAATAAGGAGGAACGATCCGACAAAACCTAGCAGCCTAAATTGATTGAACGGTACATAATATGCCCTATTTCGGTAAGATAGAAGTTAGGCCAGAATAAATAGTTCTATGTGTCGCATAACTACTATAGTATTAGCCTCGAAGAACGTAAGTGACGACTGCAAAAACTCTAACCAAACAACAAAAGTTAGCAGCCTAAAGGTTGATTCACAATAAACACCGCACTGCGTGGATCGTGTTTGTGCAGACACAGGCAAGCGTAATTTGAATTACTAGGTACGTACAAAACATACTATATATATTGTGAGCGTGCCCGGCCATGTCCATCTGTGACACCACCCCGGTGTACTGTGAATCAACCTTAGATGGGTTGAATGGTACACGAGATGCGTTATTTCGGGAAGATACAGGCTAAGCTAGAAGAAACGGCTCTATGTGATAATAGCTGCTTTAAAATAGGCCTAGAAAAACGCTAATTCTGACTGTAACTATTCGTTGATAAGGAGAAACGTTCCGACAAAACCTAGAAGCCTAAATGGGTTGAACGCTACACAAGATGCCCCATTTCAGTAAGATAGAAGTTAGGCTAGAATAAATAGCTGTATGTGGTGTATAACTACTAAAGCATTAGCCTAGAAAAACGTAAATAACGTCTGTAAAAATTCTAACCATCCAACAAAAAGCTAGCAGCCTAAAGGTTGATTCACATTGAACACCGCAATATGCGCGGCTTGACTGCTTGACAGCGTTGTAACAATGAATTATGAAATATATTAGTTAGAGTTGCTTGTTCGTAAGCAATAAATATACATTTTTATTGCATTAAAATCAATAGTCTATTTTTGCAAATTAAATTAACGATTTTTTATCTGTTGGTCACAAGAATCGAAACGCAGAAGCATAGACTTATTATAGGAAGACAGAGGTCGTGCGTGTCTCCGAAAGGGACAGCAAATACACACACATGAATATTTCGGGTTACCATCTATAAGGCAGTTTTCCCTGGGGTCATTTACGATGTCAATATAAAAACAATATTTTTAAATTGAAAAAAAGAATTACTTTTGGAAAATGTTTTTAATAATTAACAGGAATTTATAAAATCACTCTTAATAATAACAATGGTACCTAATTAAAGCGAAAAAAGTTGGAAATAATTATGTAGTAAACCCACACTGTAACAATAGATTTCGGTCAAAGTGTTGACAACACATTCTGGAAGATTCCAGTAGGTGCAATCCATGATTCCCGTAAATGTGGTTCGCGGGGGGAATCTGGAAGTTAAATCCAGAATACACTTCACGGGGCTTCATTTCATACCGCATTTGAGTCGACCTCCGAGTTACACGAGTGCATATTTTATCTGTGTACTAGTGTTTTATCTCGTAAAATAAACGATTAAATGAATCAAAATACTAGACTAACATGCTTTACGAAATAGGGTCCTGTATAAGTTTTTTCTATACCAATATTTCATCAACGTACTATTTACCCCTTAACGTGGGGTAATGTTCGTGGGAAAAAGTGACAACACTGAGTTTTAAGGTTATGTAAAAAGCACCAACTAAAAATGCATAAAACAGCTTTTATTTGATCTTGAAACACGTTAGGATGTGTATGTAAAGCGGGAAGAAACCACACAATATGAAACATCTGTTCTAATAAGTCAAATAAGATCAAATTTTTAAAAACTTCAGAGTGAAAAGATAGTTCATCAATTTTCGATTCACTGTCACTTTTGCAGCCTAAAACAGAACATCGCACCATTCTGCAGACTCGTTATATTGTTTTTAACGCCTGTATAAACAATAGTCCACGTAATTTTAAATAAATCGGACATTTTTTGTAATTTTTCCGGTGACATGGATTGAGCTTGTCACAAAACGTCAAAGTCTGTTTAGCATAGAAGTATGCCTAGCAAATTTGACCTTGAAAAAATTAAACATGCGATGAGGGACAAAACGTATCAAGCTGTGTCTCTTTTTTTCACAAGCAAATTCATATTTATATCTTATTCTTGTGCAAATGAAAAGGAAGACGTCCATTGTTCTATAGCTTTCTCTTTCTACGCGCAGAAGGCAGGCGGCCATGTTCAAAGAGTATTGTATGTAGAACGAAAAGCAACTTTGAGTTTTAGCCAGCATGTATGGAAAGTGCTGCTGTTAGTGTCTAGGAACTGAACTAATGCAGTGTCTTGGATGAAGGACTAAAGCATGGATATAGCCTCAGTACTTGTCAAGTGTACATAGCCAAAACTCTCAAAATGGTCACCTTTGTGTACGTCAAGGTAGTAAAACCTGCAAATTAATCTTACCTTAATGTAAACATTACCATAACCAAAGGTAACCATTTTGTCTATTGGTTGTGTACAGGGTGTCAATTGAAGAGGAGTTTAGAGTATTGTAGTGATCGCTTTTTGGCACATTATATTGCCATTTAAAGTAAAGAGATCAGCTAATAAAATATCAATTTCAATTTTGACACTCTTTCTATGCTGTACTATTTCTATTTGTATTCGTGTAGCTATAGATAGGCATATATACATGTATGTGTGTACTTAATCAATGCTTTGTTCTGGCAAATTGTATGAACACTTATATAATATATAAGTAAGAATGCCATAGCACAGAATAAATACACGCATAACGTACAGAAACTTCTCTTTTACGACCGCGATTAAACGAATTCCAGCTTTATTCACACGGTCAAAGTTCGTATTACTTCATACACCATACGCCAGGCAGTGCAAGTCAAAAGTTGGCGCCGCCCCCCCCCCCCCCTGCTATTCCCGACGACACGCTAGGGTTGCGCGGCATTCGTTTTCAATTATACTGACACGGCGGGGGCGAGCGAGCGATCGCGTGGCAAGCCGACAACCTACTTCGATTTGCCTATGCCATAGGCAAGGCTGTCGAGCTTACCTACAATGCGGAGTGGAACTCCCCTGGTCATAGTCATAAAATTAATAACGAATAAAGTTGATTTGTTTCTTCTCTATAAATGTTTTCACTCATTTTAACATGATCATGATGATATTCTACATGATATACTAGTTAAATACAAGTAATTACTTACGATGTTTTGAAAATATCGATATATCGATACTGGAAATCTCAAATGTCGTAAGGGACACTTTAGATTTCTAGTATCGATATTTGTTCGATACATATACATTTTACACAAAACGATACATTTTATTAAAAAAAATCGATATTTTTTTACATGAACTTTCCTTCAATGACCGCCCCCGACACGAGTGGCTAGCAGCATGAAGCTAGCAGATATTTTTTGTCACTAACCGCGAGGGGACGCTGCTAACTGTATGAATTAAAACTGACCTATGCCTATGTTAAATCATTTATTACTTACTGGAAAATAGTGGTGACTTTTTTTACTCATCGGTCAACAAATATAGAAAAAAATTAGAAAAATTCTCATAATAATATTGGTTGTTATAATGCTCGTCATTGCCTACGGTTTCTGAGCGCATTATAGAGCATTTATGATATATGTGTAAATAAATTACTTTATCTACACACATATCATAACTGCAAAAAACCGTAACAGCAAAAAACCAACAAACGAGTGACCACAAGTAATGGCGGCAATTCGATCTATCCGTCAAGACTTCATTCGTTTTTAAATTATAGACAAACGAATGAAGTCCCTATTGTCATGTCACTCGAGATCAAATATCGTGCGTTTAAATTAAAAAATCATACTGAGTTGACGTTTCGTATTCGTGTTTTAATATCTATGGAAACTAGAATAGAGACCAACTTGAATTTTGACAGCTGTTTCAAATTTAAATTCATAACGTCACGAGATTTCGGTAATGTGATCACCAATAAACACAGACTACTAAGAGATACTACCCAATAAAGAACAGATTTACCTACTACCACAGACAAGAAAATTCTTATAATAACATTGGTTGTAATAATGCTGGTCATTTTGTATGGTTTTTGAACGCGTTATTGAGCACTTATGATATGTGTGTAGATAAAGATGTTTATTTTGATTTTGATTGAACAACCCCTCAGAGACTCGAATCAAATTTATTAATCACTGAACTGAAGACATGGCTTCGGCTTCGAGTTAGACGTGGCTGTATAGATTAAAATCGCTTTGCCATTTTCGGAGAAGATAACTTGAAAAAAAGGGACACTGACTGACAACTGACAAGTGTCACAAGTACGTTAAATTAAAGTAGCGTATATTTTTATATTTTTCTTCAAATTTTCAAGTTGACCTAAATACATTACTTATTTTATATTTTGTTAAGTGCATACAAGTAAAACTATTTATATTATAATGCTATATATTAGCTATTAGTGAAGATTTCATAAAGTGTTACCACCTACTGCAGCAGGTTAAATTCGCTCTTAGACCTTAATGTATGATAGAACATGAACTAGACTGCCTCCATTTTAATGGGAATGATATGGAAATTCATGCAGTTTATTAGTCCCTAGTGTTCATTGATTGGGATTTCGTTTTATTTCCGGCAATCTTTTACTTACTTATATCGCGCATTCATTTTTACAAAACAGGTTTATCGAAACCCATCGGAGACCACAAGAACGCCAATTGTGCATCGATTACCTACTAAATGAACTTATGGAGAGCAATAACTTTACGACTTAACAGTGAGGATATGTGCGATTCCCGAAATTAGAAGAGTGGCAGAAAGTGAGTGCACTATGTTGTATTTAATAGTTGTTTGCAATTAAAAACTTGTTTGCAGAATACTTTTTGCAACTTAATGTTGGCTGATATTTTGTCACATACTCTTTCTCTATCAATCTATCATATACTGTAGCTGAAGTTAATGTAGCAGAGGATATGCTAAAAAAAATGGCTTTGTTGAAAGTTGATCTCTTAAATAAATTGGGACCGGTCAAAAACTTATACTACTATAAAAATACATGTACTTACTGTACAGCAGGCATGTCAAACATGTGACCTGTAGCCCTTTGCATGTTTGCCTGCGGCCTGATCCAATTTTCAACAGCAGGCTCTTGGTGCGGCCTGCTAGTGTCTCAATAATATTTTTCAACTTGGATAGGTACAGTTTCAAAATGTATTGTTTTTTTCATCCATTATGTGATACTTAACATTCTATATAGAGATGGCAATATACTTAACTTACATTTTTGCTATGACATATCTGATGCAGCCAATCTAATTCTACTTTAGTGGCCTATAATTCCACCACAGTCTCCACACTTCACACTAATGTCTGTCTGAATCTCTTTCCCCTTTGACTGCTATTCCTACTTTTTATTTTGATTAATAAATGATAATTTCAGTATTAAATAGGTAATGAAATTTTTTTGTTTGTTTATGTACTTGTTTCAGGGTCTTTGGATTTCACATTCAAAAGGGAGAAATTAGGGTTAAATATTGAAAAGCAGGAACTTTTTTTTTATAATCTTTATTTAAGGAGCGTATTGGTTTCTTTAAAGGTAGAAACTTGAACATTTGAAGTGTAGCTATTCACAATAAATAATGATGTGTTTCACTAACTATTGACATCAATATTAATAAGTAAAGGTGAAAAACTTAAGTAAATGACCTGTTGCATGTGTGAGTAATGTGGGCGAATAGACAAAAACATATGTAGTGTATGTTATTAATATGTACAACTCATATTAAGTAATTAAGTAAATATTTATATAATTTATTATGCTTATGCATTTTTTTGCAAACTGTACACAACTACATACAACAGGTCATTTACTTAGGTTTTCTACCTATACTGCAATATGTTTTGTGTCCTATCTATATCCTACACAATTTCGTGCATTGAAATTAGTGCATTTAAATATAAAAATAAATATTTAGAATTATGTTGTGCGGTCAGTCGCAGAAGTAGCTGAACATATTAGAAACTTGTACTTCTGAGGCTGAGTTTCTAGTAAGAAAAATGACTGTTGAGCTATCTACAATTTTAAGATCTTAAGACGTAGAAATGTTTGTGTTTAACCATTAAAATGACCTATATTTTCCGACGGCTTCGTAGGATCTTTAAATCTTTACATAGTATAAGACAAAGTCGCTATCTGCGTCTGTCTGTCCTCACATCTTCGGTCGCTTACCTTTCTAAACCACACAAGTCACGCAACGGCTTTTGATACAGTTTTAATGTTAATTTAGAGATTATTCCAGAAGCTTTTTATGTATGTTAACATTCTATTTGTACCTGTGAAAAGCCGGTGCGGGTCGCTAGTTCTCATTTAATAAAAAAAGCTGTCCTGTCACCATTATATATATTGTACTCTAATTGTCATCCCCACATGTTTTACTCGCTACCTCCCCCCTGCATGCCTTTATTTATTATTAATACAGTTTCTCTCCTTGCAGCCATACTTTTGAAATTTTAATTTTAACAGGATTGTTGAGGTTTTGCATATGATGTGTTACTTGTGCGCCGCTCTGACTCTGATCGGACTGCGGGCGCGCGCGCGGGCTTCGGGCGCTTTTATATTACCCTCCCCCACTTGAGTAGTATAAAAGGGTCGTCGTTCAACGCACTCGCACTCGAAGGACACGAGGCACACCAGTGCCCACGCCCCCTCCACGACCCACCAACCTGCGCCAACTGCGAGGGGCCCACACGGGCAACAGCGTGCGGCGCCCCGTCCTTCACCGTGAGCCGAGAATTAAGAGGAAACACAAGGGCCGTTTTTCCATACAAACGTCGTCCCCTGTTTCCTCTCTGGATAATGCCAGTAGAGCAATTTTTTTTTCCAAAAAATCGATGGCAACTATATTGCATGTCCCTATGTTTTCCTTTTTTGAATAAATTAATTATTAAAAGAGATATGAACATTCAAAAACCTAAAAAATTGGACAGATTTTCGGCTGCGTTCATACATTCAGAAAACAAATTTTACTAAATTATATAAAAAAAGAAAAACATAGGAACACTGCCAAAGCCTTTCTTTATTTTTTAATGAAAAGTAGTTAAATCTGATAAGTTTTGGAGAAGGAATCAGGGGCCTACGAATCGTTGATTTTGTGTAGTTTAAATAGGTATTTTCAGTCCAAGCTGCGGCTGACTCTATTGCACTCTGCGGGGGGAGGCTTGATAGATGGAGGCAGCAATAGATTTTACAAATACCTATTTTTCAATTCTCTAGGCCTTGGTGTTTCCTCTTAAAGCCGGGACCGTGTCCCTCTCCGGCGCGCGCGCTGGGCATCAAGCGCCCCGCGCTGCTGCGTCTGCGCGCAACGACGTCGCTGCTTTCGCGCACGATAGCGCCCGCGAACGGTCCCAGCAGCCCCCCGCTCGCCGGAGGGAGAGGGGTGGCAAAGCAGAAGGCGCGGGCCCCCCGGGCCTCCGCCTGGCGAGCCCAGCCGCAGGTCGCCGAGCCCGGGGGCGGCACCGAAGCCGCCCCTACCGCGGCGCCCATCGCCTCACGGCGTGCTGGCGCGCCGCGACCCCCCTAGGAAGCAGAGAAAGCACGCGTCAAGCAAATTGACGCAGAGCTCGAACTCCTGCAGCGCGTCCTCCTGACGCTGACGTCCGGTGGCGACAGCAGAGCGGTACTCCTCGCCAGTATCTCGGAGCCGTGGCCCGGCCTGGCACCCGCATCCACAGTGCCGCCGCTGCTCGCGCCCAGGTCGCTGGCCGGCCCTCCCCGAGGGGTCTCAGTCGGCTGGCTTGACCTCGCGGGCGGGCGGCGTCACCTCGCCAGCGCGGACTCCGCCACCCCGACTGATTGAACTTTATTTTTTTATATTATTATTGATATTTCTTTAATAAACAAATAATAAGCAAACGTGCAAGTAAGTTACCTGATAGTGAGTGATCACCACCGCCCATAGACACCCACAACACTAAGGAGGTTGCAGAGGCGCTGTCACTATCAACCCAGAGGGCTAAGATGGAATACCTCCTGTGCCAGTTATTTCACCGGCTGGATTGCTCTGCACGCCAGAACACAACAGTGCAAGCACTGCTGCTTAACGTCTGGATGAGCGAGCGAGATGGTGGTAGCGATCCGGACGGACCTAGCACAAGGTCCTACCACCCTCAAATTATTTTTATATTTTAAGTTGTCATATGGATTACTTAAGTTATTAATTCGATTGTTTTAAACTCTCGCTATTTTCACACATACGTATTACGTTCGAGACTTAAACGCGTTTGCTCGTGACCGCGGCCGCTGCAATGCGGCCGAAGCGTCCAGGTAAATAAACAAAGGTTATATTATCGCGTTTAAGTCCCGATAAACGTAATAAGTGAGTTATTAATTATAAATAATATAACATGAAATTGTTTTTTTTTTTTACTTAAGTACCTACTTAAAAACTGGACAAACATAAAATATTTCGCTTCGGTTTCGCGAAGTAGCAAGGTACTTAATTTGTTCCAGTTTGTTAAAAATAAAATAATAAGATAGTTACAAAAACACCTGATCTATTTTTGTGACTCATTAATAGATTCAGGCGTTACTTTGCGGAGGTCCATATCAACAAACTGAAACAAATTACGTTGCTACTCCGTGAAACCAGTGCTGTGCACGTGCTAAACAGCTGCGTCTGTGCGATATATATAATTTTCATGTAAAAATCCACCCTCCGCTTTCACACGAAACAACATATATCACACATATTACTATAAACCACCACAACTAAACACTAAAATTTCACGATCTACTTACATGTTTTTTTTTGACGTGCGCAGCAATGGTTTCGCGGAGTAGCAAGGTAAATTGTTCCAGTTGCTTTAGATTGTAACCGATTTTCTTCATGAAATTGTTTTATTGAATTAAAGTGTTTTTGGAGCTCAATATTACTTTTATTGGTAAGTATAGATATACTCCAAGCCATCTTGGCGCGCAGCTACGCGCTACGTGCGTGTGCTTGTAAATATGTATACAGTTTAGATTTGTAAGATAACTAGCGACGCGGCAACCATCGTCCGAGCAACACAACGCGAAGCAGTTTGGAGCATTTATACTACCTATCCTACACGGTAAAGTAAATATAGGGGAGAGCAGGTAGTATTCGTACATTTTTTACTCTGCAGCCTTATAAAAAAAAACTATTAGCGATCACGAAATTACTTAAATAGCGTTCTAGGTATTACCCATACATCTGGCAGTAGTTATATGCTGCATAGAGCCGTTGCTTCTAGCTTAGTTTATATCCTCCCGTAATAGCGCATCTCGTGTACCGTCCAACCCACTTAGGCTGCTAGCTTTTGTCTGGTCATTGCTCCTTCACGAAGAATTTTTACAGTCGGGATTTGCGTGTTTCTAGGCCTACGGTAGAGTAGCTTTACATGACACAGACAAGTTTCTTCTAGCCTTACTTCTATCTCCCCGAAATTGGCCATCACGCGTACCGTTCAATCCGTTTAGGCTGCTATCTTTCGTCGGCTCGTTCCTCTGTATCAAATAATTTTTACAGTCAGTTCTTGTGTTTTCCTAGGCCTTTGGTAGAATTGCTGTGCCCCGCATCGAGTTGTTTTCTCTGGCCTAACTTCTGTCTTCCCGAAATTGGGCATCTTGTGTACCGCTCAGCCCGTTTAGCATTTAGGCTGCTGGCTTTTTTCTCCTAGTAAACGAATAGTTACAGTCTAGATTAGCGTTATATGAGACCTCTGTAGAGTAGCTATACGCTGCATAGAGCCGTTTCTTCTAGCTTAGTTTGTATCTACCGGAAATAGCGCATCTCGTGTACCGTTCAACCCACTTAGGCTGCTAGCTTTTGTCTCGTCATTCCTCCTTAACGAAGAATTTTTACAGTCGGGATTTGCGTGTTCCTAGGCCTACGGTAGAGTAGCTTTACATGACACAGACAAGTTTCTTCTAGCCTTACTTCTATCTCCCCGAAATTGGCCATCACGCGTACCGTTCAATCCGTTTAGGCTGCTATCTTTCGTCGGCTCGTTCCTCTGTATCAAATAATTTTTACAGTCAGTTCTTGTGTTTTCCTAGGCCTTTGGTAGAGTTGCTGTGCCCCGCATCGAGTTGTTTTCTCTGGCCTAACTTCTGTCTTCCCGAAATTGGGCATCTTGTGTACCGCTCAGCCCGTTTAGCATTTAGGCTGCTGGCTTTTTTCTCCTAGTAAACGAATAGTTACAGTCTAGATTAGCGTTATATGAGACCTCTGTAGAGTAGCTATACGCTGCATAGAGCCGTTTCTTCTAGCTTAGTTTGTATCTACCGGAAATAGCGCATCTCGTGTACCGTTCAACCCACTTAGGCTGCTAGCTTTTGTCTCGTCATTCCTCCTTAACGAAGAATTTTTACAGTCGGGATTTGCGTGTTCCTAGGCCTACGGTAGAGTAGCTTTACATGACACAGACAAGTTTCTTCTAGCCTTACTTCTATCTCCCCGAAATTGGCCATCACGCGTACCGTTCAATCCGTTTAGGCTGCTATCTTTCGTCGGCTCGTTCCTCTGTATCAAATAATTTTTACAGTCAGTTCTTGTGTTTTCCTAGGCCTTTGGTAGAGTTGCTGTGCCCCGCATCGAGTTGTTTTCTCTGGCCTAACTTCTGTCTTCCCGAAATTGGGCATCTTGTGTACCGCTCAGCCCGTTTAGCATTTAGGCTGCTGGCTTTTTTCTCCTAGTAAACGAATAGTTACAGTCTAGATTAGCGTTATATGAGACCTCTGTAGAGTAGCTATACGCTGCATAGAGCCGTTTCTTCTAGCTTAGTTTGTATCTACCGGAAATAGCGCATCTCGTGTACCGTTCAACCCACTTAGGCTGCTAGCTTTTGTCTCGTCATTCCTCCTTAACGAAGAATTTTTACAGTCGGGATTTGCGTGTTCCTAGGCCTACGGTAGAGTAGCTTTACATGACACAGACAAGTTTCTTCTAGCCTTACTTCTATCTCCCCGAAATTGGCCATCACGCGTACCGTTCAATCCGTTTAGGCTGCTATCTTTCGTCGGCTCGTTCCTCTGTATCAAATAATTTTTACAGTCAGTTCTTGTGTTTTCCTAGGCCTTTGGTAGAGTTGCTGTGCCCCGCATCGAGTTGTTTTCTCTGGCCTAACTTCTGTCTTCCCGAAATTGGGCATCTTGTGTACCGCTCAGCCCGTTTAGCATTTAGGCTGCTGGCTTTTTTCTCCTAGTAAACGAATAGTTACAGTCTAGATTAGCGTTATATGAGACCTCTGTAGAGTAGCTATACGCTGCATAGAGCCGTTTCTTCTAGCTTAGTTTGTATCTACCGGAAATAGCGCATCTCGTGTACCGTTCAACCCACTTAGGCTGCTAGCTTTTGTCTCGTCATGCCTCCTTAACGAAGAATTTTTACAGTCGGGATTTGCGTGTTCCTAGGCCTACGGTAGAGTAGCTTTACATGACACAGACAAGTTTCTTCTAGCCTTACTTCTATCTCCCCGAAATTGGCCATCACGCGTACCGTTCAACCCGTTTAGGTTGTCGGCTCGTTCCTCCGTATCAAAGATTTTTTACAGTCAGTTCTTGTGTTTTCCTAGGCCTTTGGTAGAGTTGCAATGCCCCGCATCGAGTTGTTTCCTCTTGCCTAACATCTGTCTACCCGAAATTGGGCATCTTGTGTACCGCTCAGCCCGTTTAGCATTTAGGCTGCTGGCTTTTTTCTCCTAGTAAACGAATAGTTACAGTCTAGATTAGCGTTATATGAGACCTCTGTAGAGTAGCTATACGCTGCATAGAGCCGTTTCTTCTAGCTTAGTTTGTATCTACCGGAAATAGCGCATCTCGTGTACCGTTCAACCCACTTAGGCTGCTAGCTTTTGTCTCGTCATTCCTCCTTAACGAAGAATTTTTACAGTCGGGATTTGCGTGTTCCTAGGCCTACGGTAGAGTAGCTTTACATGACACAGACAAGTTTCTTCTAGCCTTACTTCTATCTCCCCGAAATTGGCCATCACGCGTACCGTTCAACCCGTTTAGGTTGTCGGCTCGTTCCTCCGTATCAAAGATTTTTTACAGTCAGTTCTTGTGTTTTCCTAGGCCTTTGGTAGAGTTGCAATGCCTCGCATCGAGTTGTTTCCTCTTGCCTAACATCTGTCTACCCGAAATTGGGCATCTTGTGTACCGCTCAGCCCGTTTAGCATTTAGGCTGCTGGCTTTTTTCTCCTAGTAAACGAATAGTTACAGTCTAGATTAGCGTTATATTAGACCTCTGTAGAGTAGCTATACGCTGCATAGAGCCGTTTCTTCTAGCTTAGTTTGTATCTACCGGAAATAGCGCATCTCGTGTACCGTTCAACCCACTTAGGCTGCTAGCTTTTGTCTCGTCATTCCTCCTTAACGAAGAATTTTTACAGTCGGGATTTGCGTGTTCCTAGGCCTACGGTAGAGTAGCTTTACATGACACAGACAAGTTTCTTCTAGCCTTACTTCTATCTCCCCGAAATTGGCCATCACGCGTACCGTTCAATCCGTTTAGGCTGCTATCTTTCGTCGGCTCGTTCCTCTGTATCAAATAATTTTTACAGTCAGTTCTTGTGTTTTCCTAGGCCTTTGGTAGAGTTGCTGTGCCCCGCATCGAGTTGTTTTCTCTGGCCTAACTTCTGTCTTCCCGAAATTGGGCATCTTGTGTACCGCTCAGCCCGTTTAGCATTTAGGCTGCTGGCTTTTTTCTCCTAGTAAACGAATAGTTACAGTCTAGATTAGCGTTATATGAGACCTCTGTAGAGTAGCTATACGCTGCATAGAGCCGTTTCTTCTAGCTTAGTTTGTATCTACCGGAAATAGCGCATCTCGTGTACCGTTCAACCCACTTAGGCTGCTAGCTTTTGTCTCGTCATTCCTCCTTAACGAAGAATTTTTACAGTCGGGATTTGCGTGTTCCTAGGCCTACGGTAGAGTAGCTTTACATGACACAGACAAGTTTCTTCTAGCCTTACTTCTATCTCCCCGAAATTGGCCATCACGCGTACCGTTCAACCCGTTTAGGTTGTCGGCTCGTTCCTCCGTATCAAAGATTTTTTACAGTCAGTTCTTGTGTTTTCCTAGGCCTTTGGTAGAGTTGCAATGCCCCGCATCGAGTTGTTTCCTCTTGCCTAACATCTGTCTACCCGAAATTGGGCATCTTGTGTACCGCTCAGCCCGTTTAGCATTTAGGCTGCTGGCTTTTTTCTCCTAGTAAACGAATAGTTACAGTCTAGATTAGCGTTATATGAGACCTCTGTAGAGTAGCTATACGCTGCATAGAGCCGTTTCTTCTAGCTTAGTTTGTATCTACCGGAAATAGCGCATCTCGTGTACCGTTCAACCCACTTAGGCTGCTAGCTTTTGTCTCGTCATTCCTCCTTAACGAAGAATTTTTACAGTCGGGATTTGCGTGTTCCTAGGCCTACGGTAGAGTAGCTTTACATGACACAGACAAGTTTCTTCTAGCCTTACTTCTATCTCCCCGAAATTGGCCATCACGCGTACCGTTCAATCCGTTTAGGCTGCTATCTTTCGTCGGCTCGTTCCTCTGTATCAAATAATTTTTACAGTCAGTTCTTGTGTTTTCCTAGGCCTTTGGTAGAGTTGCTGTGCCCCGCATCGAGTTGTTTTCTCTGGCCTAACTTCTGTCTTCCCGAAATTGGGCATCTTGTGTACCGCTCAGCCCGTTTAGCATTTAGGCTGCTGGCTTTTTTCTCCTAGTAAACGAATAGTTACAGTCTAGATTAGCGTTATATGAGACCTCTGTAGAGTAGCTATACGCTGCATAGAGCCGTTTCTTCTAGCTTAGTTTGTATCTACCGGAAATAGCGCATCTCGTGTACCGTTCAACCCACTTAGGCTGCTAGCTTTTGTCTCGTCATTCCTCCTTAACGAAGAATTTTTACAGTCGGGATTTGCGTGTTCCTAGGCCTACGGTAGAGTAGCTTTACATGACACAGACAAGTTTCTTCTAGCCTTACTTCTATCTCCCCGAAATTGGCCATCACGCGTACCGTTCAATCCGTTTAGGCTGCTATCTTTCGTCGGCTCGTTCCTCTGTATCAAATAATTTTTACAGTCAGTTCTTGTGTTTTCCTAGGCCTTTGGTAGAGTTGCTGTGCCCCGCATCGAGTTGTTTTCTCTGGCCTAACTTCTGTCTTCCCGAAATTGGGCATCTTGTGTACCGCTCAGCCCGTTTAGCATTTAGGCTGCTGGCTTTTTTCTCCTAGTAAACGAATAGTTACAGTCTAGATTAGCGTTATATGAGACCTCTGTAGAGTAGCTATACGCTGCATAGAGCCGTTTCTTCTAGCTTAGTTTGTATCTACCGGAAATAGCGCATCTCGTGTACCGTTCAACCCACTTAGGCTGCTAGCTTTTGTCTCGTCATTCCTCCTTAACGAAGAATTTTTACAGTCGGGATTTGCGTGTTCCTAGGCCTACGGTAGAGTAGCTTTACATGACACAGACAAGTTTCTTCTAGCCTTACTTCTATCTCCCCGAAATTGGCCATCACGCGTACCGTTCAATCCGTTTAGGCTGCTATCTTTCGTCGGCTCGTTCCTCTGTATCAAATAATTTTTACAGTCAGTTCTTGTGTTTTCCTAGGCCTTTGGTAGAGTTGCTGTGCCCCGCATCGAGTTGTTTTCTCTGGCCTAACTTCTGTCTTCCCGAAATTGGGCATCTTGTGTACCGCTCAGCCCGTTTAGCATTTAGGCTGCTGGCTTTTTTCTCCTAGTAAACGAATAGTTACAGTCTAGATTAGCGTTATATGAGACCTCTGTAGAGTAGCTATACGCTGCATAGAGCCGTTTCTTCTAGCTTAGTTTGTATCTACCGGAAATAGCGCATCTCGTGTACCGTTCAACCCACTTAGGCTGCTAGCTTTTGTCTCGTCATTCCTCCTTAACGAAGAATTTTTACAGTCGGGATTTGCGTGTTCCTAGGCCTACGGTAGAGTAGCTTTACATGACACAGACAAGTTTCTTCTAGCCTTACTTCTATCTCCCCGAAATTGGCCATCACGCGTACCGTTCAACCCGTTTAGGTTGTCGGCTCGTTCCTCCGTATCAAAGATTTTTTACAGTCAGTTCTTGTGTTTTCCTAGGCCTTTGGTAGAGTTGCAATGCCCCGCATCGAGTTGTTTCCTCTTGCCTAACATCTGTCTACCCGAAATTGGGCATCTTGTGTACCGCTCAGCCCGTTTAGCATTTAGGCTGCTGGCTTTTTTCTCCTAGTAAACGAATAGTTACAGTCTAGATTAGCGTTATATGAGACCTCTGTAGAGTAGCTATACGCTGCATAGAGCCGTTTCTTCTAGCTTAGTTTGTATCTACCGGAAATAGCGCATCTCGTGTACCGTTCAACCCACTTAGGCTGCTAGCTTTTGTCTCGTCATTCCTCCTTAACGAAGAATTTTTACAGTCGGGATTTGCGTGTTCCTAGGCCTACGGTAGAGTAGCTTTACATGACACAGACAAGTTTCTTCTAGCCTTACTTCTATCTCCCCGAAATTGGCCATCACGCGTACCGTTCAATCCGTTTAGGCTGCTATCTTTCGTCGGCTCGTTCCTCTGTATCAAATAATTTTTACAGTCAGTTCTTGTGTTTTCCTAGGCCTTTGGTAGAGTTGCTGTGCCCCGCATCGAGTTGTTTTCTCTGGCCTAACTTCTGTCTTCCCGAAATTGGGCATCTTGTGTACCGCTCAGCCCGTTTAGCATTTAGGCTGCTGGCTTTTTTCTCCTAGTAAACGAATAGTTACAGTCTAGATTAGCGTTATATGAGACCTCTGTAGAGTAGCTATACGCTGCATAGAGCCGTTTCTTCTAGCTTAGTTTGTATCTACCGGAAATAGCGCATCTCGTGTACCGTTCAACCCACTTAGGCTGCTAGCTTTTGTCTCGTCATTCCTCCTTAACGAAGAATTTTTACAGTCGGGATTTGCGTGTTCCTAGGCCTACGGTAGAGTAGCTTTACATGACACAGACAAGTTTCTTCTAGCCTTACTTCTATCTCCCCGAAATTGGCCATCACGCGTACCGTTCAATCCGTTTAGGCTGCTATCTTTCGTCGGCTCGTTCCTCTGTATCAAATAATTTTTACAGTCAGTTCTTGTGTTTTCCTAGGCCTTTGGTAGAGTTGCTGTGCCCCGCATCGAGTTGTTTTCTCTGGCCTAACTTCTGTCTTCCCGAAATTGGGCATCTTGTGTACCGCTCAGCCCGTTTAGCATTTAGGCTGCTGGCTTTTTTCTCCTAGTAAACGAATAGTTACAGTCTAGATTAGCGTTATATGAGACCTCTGTAGAGTAGCTATACGCTGCATAGAGCCGTTTCTTCTAGCTTAGTTTGTATCTACCGGAAATAGCGCATCTCGTGTACCGTTCAACCCACTTAGGCTGCTAGCTTTTGTCTCGTCATTCCTCCTTAACGAAGAATTTTTACAGTCGGGATTTGCGTGTTCCTAGGCCTACGGTAGAGTAGCTTTACATGACACAGACAAGTTTCTTCTAGCCTTACTTCTATCTCCCCGAAATTGGCCATCACGCGTACCGTTCAATCCGTTTAGGCTGCTATCTTTCGTCGGCTCGTTCCTCTGTATCAAATAATTTTTACAGTCAGTTCTTGTGTTTTCCTAGGCCTTTGGTAGAGTTGCTGTGCCCCGCATCGAGTTGTTTTCTCTGGCCTAACTTCTGTCTTCCCGAAATTGGGCATCTTGTGTACCGCTCAGCCCGTTTAGCATTTAGGCTGCTGGCTTTTTTCTCCTAGTAAACGAATAGTTACAGTCTAGATTAGCGTTATATGAGACCTCTGTAGAGTAGCTATACGCTGCATAGAGCCGTTTCTTCTAGCTTAGTTTGTATCTACCGGAAATAGCGCATCTCGTGTACCGTTCAACCCACTTAGGCTGCTAGCTTTTGTCTCGTCATTCCTCCTTAACGAAGAATTTTTACAGTCGGGATTTGCGTGTTCCTAGGCCTACGGTAGAGTAGCTTTACATGACACAGACAAGTTTCTTCTAGCCTTACTTCTATCTCCCCGAAATTGGCCATCACGCGTACCGTTCAACCCGTTTAGGTTGTCGGCTCGTTCCTCCGTATCAAAGATTTTTTACAGTCAGTTCTTGTGTTTTCCTAGGCCTTTGGTAGAGTTGCAATGCCCCGCATCGAGTTGTTTCCTCTTGCCTAACATCTGTCTACCCGAAATTGGGCATCTTGTGTACCGCTCAGCCCGTTTAGCATTTAGGCTGCTGGCTTTTTTCTCCTAGTAAACGAATAGTTACAGTCTAGATTAGCGTTATATGAGACCTCTGTAGAGTAGCTATACGCTGCATAGAGCCGTTTCTTCTAGCTTAGTTTGTATCTACCGGAAATAGCGCATCTCGTGTACCGTTCAACCCACTTAGGCTGCTAGCTTTTGTCTCGTCATTCCTCCTTAACGAAGAATTTTTACAGTCGGGATTTGCGTGTTCCTAGGCCTACGGTAGAGTAGCTTTACATGACACAGACAAGTTTCTTCTAGCCTTACTTCTATCTCCCCGAAATTGGCCATCACGCGTACCGTTCAACCCGTTTAGGTTGTCGGCTCGTTCCTCCGTATCAAAGATTTTTTACAGTCAGTTCTTGTGTTTTCCTAGGCCTTTGGTAGAGTTGCAATGCCCCGCATCGAGTTGTTTCCTCTTGCCTAACATCTGTCTACCCGAAATTGGGCATCTTGTGTACCGCTCAGCCCGTTTAGCATTTAGGCTGCTGGCTTTTTTCTCCTAGTAAACGAATAGTTACAGTCTAGATTAGCGTTATATGAGACCTCTGTAGAGTAGCTATACGCTGCATAGAGCCGTTTCTTCTAGCTTAGTTTGTATCTACCGGAAATAGCGCATCTCGTGTACCGTTCAACCCACTTAGGCTGCTAGCTTTTGTCTCGTCATTCCTCCTTAACGAAGAATTTTTACAGTCGGGATTTGCGTGTTCCTAGGCCTACGGTAGAGTAGCTTTACATGACACAGACAAGTTTCTTCTAGCCTTACTTCTATCTCCCCGAAATTGGCCATCACGCGTACCGTTCAACCCGTTTAGGTTGTCGGCTCGTTCCTCCGTATCAAAGATTTTTTACAGTCAGTTCTTGTGTTTTCCTAGGCCTTTGGTAGAGTTGCAATGCCCCGCATCGAGTTGTTTCCTCTTGCCTAACATCTGTCTACCCGAAATTGGGCATCTTGTGTACCGCTCAGCCCGTTTAGCATTTAGGCTGCTGGCTTTTTTCTCCTAGTAAACGAATAGTTACAGTCTAGATTAGCGTTATATGAGACCTCTGTAGAGTAGCTATACGCTGCATAGAGCCGTTTCTTCTAGCTTAGTTTGTATCTACCGGAAATAGCGCATCTCGTGTACCGTTCAACCCACTTAGGCTGCTAGCTTTTGTCTCGTCATTCCTCCTTAACGAAGAATTTTTACAGTCGGGATTTGCGTGTTCCTAGGCCTACGGTAGAGTAGCTTTACATGACACAGACAAGTTTCTTCTAGCCTTACTTCTATCTCCCCGAAATTGGCCATCACGCGTACCGTTCAACCCGTTTAGGTTGTCGGCTCGTTCCTTCGTATCAAATAATTTTTACAGTCAGTTCTTGTGTTTTCCTAGGCCTTTGGTAGAGTTGTTATGCTTCGCATAGAGTTGTTTCCTCTGGCCTAACTTCTGTCTACCCGAGATGGGGTCCTGTGTGCGGAGCGGTGTCATAGACGGACATGGCCGGGCTCGGTCACTACATCTATAGTATGTTTTTGTACGTAGTAATTCTCATTATGCTGGGCCTTGTTGCACAATGTAGTACGTTATTTATTGTGAATCAACCTTTAGGCTGCTAAGTTTTGTCGGATCGTTTCTCCTTATCAACGAATAGTTACAGTCAGGATTAGTGTTTTTCTAGGTCTATGATAATGTAGCTATACGCCATATAGAGCCGTTTCTTCTAGCTTAGTTTATATCTTCCCGAAATGGTGCATCTCGTGTACCGTTCAACCCATTTAAGGTTGATTCACATTACACCGGAGCGGTGTCGCAGACGAACATGGCCGGGCACGGTCACAACATCTATAGTATTTTTTTTGTACGCAATAAGTCGTATTGTACACAATGAAATTTATATAAAATGAAATGTAATATATTTATTCAAAAGTAATACAAATAATCATCAGGCTTTGGGTCCTGAGCAATTTTTTTTTTTGGTGGTTTGACGGCCTTGGATGATTCCTTTTGAGCCAGTCTAAAAATTATGTGTTCTGTTTGAAAGTCTCAGGAAATCACTTCACTATAAGTTTTAACTACACTACACTATTTAAAAAATTTGGCTAAACACTTTATATGTTCCCAATGGAGTTAACAATGGAAGTTGTATGTATTATGTTACGGTAATATTTAAATTCAGCTAATAAACTTTGTAACTCCTGTGGCACAGTGTCATTGTCATTGAGGTCCTGAGCTAGGATTTCCTGTTACAAGGTACAATGCTGTGCAGTGTTTATTATGAATGAACCTTTAGGCTGCTAGCTTTTGTTGGGCGGTTAGAATTTTTACAGTCGTTACTTACGTTCTTCTAGGCTTTGGTAGGTAAGCGCCACATGTCATTGGTCGTTCCTCTCAGTAAAATAATAGTTTCATTGTAACCTTTTAATTTTACCCGCATGAGATTATCCCCGGGTGGCGGGCAATGCAAGGACCTGAGAGAGAGACCTTCAAATTTATAGAGGGCGCCTTAGGAGCTTCAAGCAAACAGAAACGGCTATGGTCAGCAAATGAAAAGCTGGTGTCTCTAACAAGTCTTTATTGGTAAAAGCATTAGTAGGTACTTAAATCATCACATCATACAATGCTGTGACAAACTGGCCATGTGAAGAAAAAACAATGTTCAAATATGCCAGATAGGCTGGTAAACGCTATGCTTTCCCAGTGCAAATGCAGGCTTCCAGAGGTCGCTGCTACATCCAGAGGGCGCTTCGGATACAAACAAAGGGCCGACGGCTATCCAAAGCCTCAGTGCAGCTCACCCAAGCCCACCACAGCATACAAACCGAAATTAACAAACCTGGAACAAAATGTATCAATAAATAATAAAGTAAAGTTAAATATAGTCTCTTCCTAAGCCTTTTCTGTAGGAAAATAAGTTGCATACATACCACATGAGTGGGTTAGAGCTCTAACATACATACAGCTCTAACATGGAGCTATTAGAAACTGGATTTAAAGCGAACATCACGACAGCACTCCCAATCATGTTCACCGATGCTTGTAGAAAACACATGGCTTTATAAACCCGTGTTATACACGTAACACGGAGTACGGCCAGCTTTCATAGCTTATACTTACGAGAATCAGCAATTGAGGAGGCCTAGAGTGGCTATTTAGCGAGGTGGCACACGCTCGGTTAAATAGGGGTCTTAGTAGACATTTCTCATTCACCTGGGCTATTTTACGAGGCACCTTAGCGGACTGAGCGGCTGAGGCTGGGGACCGCCTTGAAGAGCGTGGAAGCTCTAGTGCTTCATAATCGAGTCACAGCAGATTTCTCACTGAAACGGACAAAACCTATTAATGTATGGTCCATGGAGTCGCTAAGCATGACACTCAGAGGGCCATATACATACTTACTCGATGTACAGCAATAAGGTAGTCGTGAAAAATAACTGAACTGTACCACGATGGGGTGTGACTCTGACACTTCACTTCATCGCCTGAAAAATAAGTATCCGATTAGAAAAAGAATAACTACCACAGGCGGCGGCAAAAATACCTACCTAAAGAACGTAAACACTCACCATTAAGACGTAAATTGGCAGGAAAAAACCCAAAGACCATGATTCCTAACCCAAGCAAATCGCTCTTCCTTCTCTTACTTATATTGACGACCTGTCAATTTGACAGTATCAAATCGATCACACATCATGAGGCGTTTTTGACTTTAATGAACGCTGAATGATGATGTCAAAATTTAGGATTATAAAATCCCCGTAAGATACTCCGAACAAAATTCGAAACTATGTCCTGAAAAATGTAAAAAAATCCTTCTGAAACAAAAATACAAACAAACTTACTAACTCGCCTTCAAACTTAGATCAATTCCGACGGACAGCTCAGAGTTGCCTGCAAACGCTAGAAGATCAACGTTATAAAAATAAAATAAAAACCGGTGTTACAATAGTCAGAACTAGCGTTATTTGAGACCCACAACATCTATGGTATACATGTACGCTTTTGTAAGCAGTACCTAATTAATATAACACCGGCCCGTGCAGTGCGGTGTTTATTGTGAATCAACCTTTAGGCTGCCAGCTCTTGTTGGGTGGTAAATTTTTTTACAGGCATTACTTATGTTTTTCTAGGCTTATGGTGGTGTTGTTATATGCCACATAGAGCTATTTCTTCTAACCTTCCATCTGTCCGAATCTGTTTCCGAAATAGGGCATCTTGTGTACCGTTCAACCCATATAGGCTGCTAGGGTTTGTTGGGTCGTTCCTCGTTGCCAACGAATAGTTACAGCAGGATTAGCGTTTTTATAGACCTATTGTAGAGCAGCTATACGCCACATAAAGCCGTTTCTTCTAGCTTAGTTTGTATCTTGCCGAAATAGGGCATCTTGTGTATCGTTCAACCCATTTAGGCTGCTAGGTTTTGCCGGGTCGTACCTTCTTACCAACGAATAGTTACAGTCAGAATTAGCGTTTTTCTAGGCCTATTGCAGAGCAGCTATACGCTACATACAGCCGTTTCTTCTAGCGTAGTTTGTATCTTCCAGAAAAAGGGCATATTGTATACCGTTCAACACATGTGGGCTGCTAGCTTTTATCTGGTAATTCCTCTTAGTCAAAGAATGGTTACAGTCAGAGCTAGCGCTTTTTCAGACCTCTGGCGGAGTGGTTGTATGCCACACAGTGTCGTTTGTTCTAGCTTAGTTTAGATCTGTCTGAAACGTTGCATTCTCTAAGAGTACGACATAAAAATCATTACTTAGAGTTGCGCCCTCTTTTACTCTTTACCAATAAATTTACTCGAACAATACAAGTTTAGGATACTATTATGCAAGCTTTTTGACCTAAGAATGATTCAGTAGCGGTTTAAAAAAAATATTAAATTAGTATCAGAAACGAAACTTCTTAATTTGGTCGGGTTGCCTTAGGCTGCTAACTTTAGGCTGCTATCTTCACACCGGTCCCTAGAACTAGGTTATGCTTTGATTTTTTAAATATTTTTAATAGTTTAAAAAATATTGACGCTTTTGTGTTTTGTATGAAAGTCCTAAAATGCAAATATTGTCAAATCTATGAAGAATATTGAAAAAATTAAAACGTACAAACCTAGTGTTAAGGCATAATGACCACATACCAAAAAATCATTGCCATAGGTTAGGGTTTAGGGAGTGGAAAACGTTATCGCCGTTTGTATGGGGAGCGCTTTTTGGGGCTGGGTTCACGCTCCTCTTAATATTTTTTCTACCTATTTCCCAAAATTGGCTTAAACCGACCGATTTCCAACTGTATTCTAGCAGCGCTGCGTGAAAAATATTTAATTATTAATGGAGAAGTGCGAATGGCCGTTTTATTTCCTGAAATGCCACTCCATTGACACGTTCACGAAATAGTCCCAAGGGACCTCTACATGTTTCCTGATGTCAATAATTTCCTCAAACATAATGCCCTGAAAATTAATTCAACCTTTTTGGCTATGTTACTGCCAAAGAAAGTGTTTTATTTATGTTTTGAAATACCGCGACAAGTTTCGCTCTAAAAAGAATTAAATTGTCTACCTTTACTAAAGTAACGGTTTCGTAACCATTTAAATAAATTTAAATGATAATGACAACACAAAGAAAAATAAGGGTAATGGCAGGACACGAACTTGACGGTAAAAACGAAACACATTGAAAAATTCGCAGGGTATGGTAGTTAGTAGTGTGGCGAAACTGGAAAACGTAAGGCATGGAATGCTGATGTTGCAGATACGTGTCCTGCCATTACCCTAAAAATTTTCTGTGTTGTTATTATCATTTAAAATTATTTGAATGTAAAAGAAACTCGGATGTAAGTTTCAATTACAAAAAGGTTTTGTAACATTTATAAATATCAGTTTAGTGATGAAATCGTTACAAAACTGTAACGAAACTTTCCATTGATGTGATATTTTGTATTTTAAGTTTTCACATGTATATATTTTTTTTAACTTTGTTTATTCTTTTATTCTCTCTTTTTTTTCTTGCCGCACAATGGATTCACATGCATGTTCTATAGTAGCAAAAAAACAGGAATAAACTGAAAATCAGCGCTGATCAAGTTTCAAAACTGGAGCCAGCATTATGCTGAGTTTATTCCTCTTGCCGAAATTTAAAAAATGTTTAATTTATCTAGGTTTTAAGAAGTTGTACAAGGCAATAAATATTTTTTCTTTCTTTCTTTCTTTACTTATTAATTATTTTAGTAACGGTACAATGTTTTTGATTTTTACCCCAATTGTTTCCTTTTTACTAAAATATCAAATAACTAGCTGTTCGTTTATTATTATAGAATTCGTTTATTGCTATTCCGCGGATACTTATCAGTTTACGGGATAAGACGTATTCTTTATGTCAACCCAGGGTATCAGCTATCTCTATTCCAAATTTTATCCAAATATATTCAGCCATTTTAGCGTGAAAAAGTAAGAAAAATATAATTATTATCACACACAAACTTTCCGCTTTACAATATTAGTAGGATAATTTTCAGTTATGCTCCGGTTTTGTAACAATTTATATTAATCTACAGTAATATTATAAAGAGGTAAACTTTGTTTGTTTTTTGTTTGTTTGTATGTAGGGGGTAATCTCTGGAACTACTGAACCGATTCCAAAAATTCTTTCACAGATAGAAAGCTACACTATTCCTGACGGACATAGGCTACGAATTTTACGTGAACGAAGTCGCGCGCGTCCGCTAGTAATATTATAAAGAGGTAAACTTTGTTTGTTTGTTTTTTGTGTATGTAGCTTGTAATCTCTGGAACTACTGAACCGATTCCAAAAATTCTTTCACTAATAGAAAACTACACTATTCCCAAATGACATAGGCTACTAATTTCACGCGAAGAAGTCGCGCGCGTCCGCTAGTGTGGTTAAAAACTGTTGCAAAACTGATATAATCATTAGTGAATTTACAATGTTTTTGATTCTGTATACATTCGCCACACGAACAAAATACGAATGAAATAAATGCGAACAATTTTTTCGACTCTTTTAAGTCTGTGGCAACCGAAAGAAATAGTACATTATTGGCTTTTGTCAGCCTCCTAATTGATACATTTAGAAAATAGTCCCTTAGGTGACCTCGGCGTGTTTCCTTGTCAATAAGTCGGTTCAAACAGGATGCTCCAAACAATTAGGTCAACTTTCTGGTCATCCAACTCTCTAGGGAAGTGTGAGTGTCCTTAACGTAATTATAAAGAAATGGGAGTGTCAAATTGGATAAGGATCAAAGCGTGTACCTTATTAGGAGCAATTTAGGATATTTTAAAATTAAAGACAGGTTTCTCGGTTCGTGTTTTTACACTCTGTCTTCCATTTAAAAAGTACCCAGCCTCAAAGAGCGCTCGGCATACCAAAGGCGATAGCGTTTTCCACCCTCTAAATGATAACCTATAGCCATGACTTTTTTGTATGCTGTTGCTGTTATGTCTTGAAGCTTTTTATGTTCTCCATAGTTTTGATAGTTTTTTCTCTTTAAGAGTTTTATATGAAAGAAAAAATTGTAAACTGACAAAACAAGTTTTAAGGTATAACAAGAACTTATTAAGAAATCATGGTTATAGTTTAAGGTTTAAAGGGTGGAAAACGCTACCGCCGTTTGTATGGATACACAATAGGTTAATCTTAGGGCGTTTAACTGACTGGATACCTAAACCTAAAACACTAAACTATAGTTCAGGCAAAATCCTTTGTAACAAGAGACCTATTGTAATTGCCTTCAAGTTCAACTAATTAATAATTAATTACGCCAAGTTCCATTTTCAATATCCATTGTGGTAAGTTTCTTACAAAAGTTGGTCACGAATTGTTAAGTCTTAAGAAACAGTCATTTGAGGTATTTTGTAAGTGGCAGGCTATTTTTAGGTTAGAATTGGAGTGGTCTTGTGTTAATTAATCCATGAGAATAAAATAGAGCTGAGAATGAATCTTTTATAAAAAGGCAATCATTGCTAAAAGCGATAAGCTGACATAAAAGCAGGAATAAACCTATTTCCAGTTACAGTTTGTTTAAAACACCTTTACAAAGAAAACATTATACTTTTGGGTTAAACCACACTGCAGTCAGTTGTTAGTTGCAGTGCGAAATGACCTCAGATGAGAATGGTCTCATACGTTTATAGAAAACCAGACTGAAATCTTGTCTTGGTATTGCGTTTACATTGAGTGAGAAGTCTATTGTCCACCTGGACATTTAAGCAACGGATCAGCAATTCTTGAGAGGTCACTGATTCCCATGGGCGGTGGTGATAATTTCCCATCAGGTATCTTTCAGGCATCCTTGTTTGCCCCCAGTTTTCCATAAATAGAGTACACTTGCACTTTGCAAATAAGATCGCATCGCAATACAAATTTATGGACCAGATATGTGAAATATTATTTAAATCCCAACACTATTCAAACCTGGAAAGAAAAGTCATTGCTAGACCCATAAAATTTTAAAGCCTTGAATTTTATTTGGTAGAGGTAATAGTACGGGTCCTAAGCTTGAAATACAGTCCCATCCGGAAGAAAGCACCAAACTTGGCGTGAATGTAGCTTTCATATGTGTGCTTCGATGTCGCTAGGAAAACACGATGAGAAATGATTGTTTCCCCGCTCCCTACTCCCCCGTTTTATCTCCCCTACTTTGGTTTTCTTCATTTTTTACAAAAACGGTAGGACTGAGGAGTTTACTTTTTAAAGACCAAATCATCGTCAATAAATTACCTACAAAACAATAATAAAAGTATAGTGGTGACATTGATAGTTTTTTAAATACAGCCATCAACATATCATAAAATGATAAAAAAAGTTACACTTTTTTCTTTCTAGCTCCATTTATAGGAAAATGACAAGAGTTATGATGAATTAGACTAAGAAGCTTAAATACCTTTTAAATTGAGCTATAATAGGACACCTAATTGAAGATGATATCAGCATTGGTTCCCGAGTTACAGCTCATCACGTGATTCCACGAAACAAGTAATGTACGGGTCTTTAGCTTGAAGCACAGTCAAAGCCTTTGTACATCACTATCTCTTTTTGTCATTTATGTTTTTTTTTGTACAATAAAGAATTTACATACATACATACAGTCCCATCCGGAAGAAAGCACCAAACTTGGCATGAATGTAGCTTTCATATATGTGTGCTTAATAACATAATATGTATAACCCTTTTTCACCGTCATAATAAATTTCAATTTGTGCACCAAGGTATTGATTGCGAAAATATGAAAATAGCTTTACCAGCTCTATTAAATTTAAATTAACAATGATTTTATCGCGTTAAAGTCCCGTTAACGTGATAAATGTCTATAAAATTTCACTGAAATTTAAACATAGATTAACCCAACTTTGGCCAGCCTTAAGTAGTTTTGAGTTTCACACTTAGTAGAAATTTCTAGAACCGTACAAGCATTTCACTAGTTCCACAGTATTCAGGAAATTACCATAACTTATACTAGCTAAGCTTGTTGCTAAGAGTTTAGAAACTTCTAAACCATACATCTTTAAGTGCCATTTAATTTAGTACCAAATTCATCCTAGTTTTGCGGGTGGTAGGACTTTTTGCAAGCTTTGTTTTATTTGTGCTGTGAGACCTTGCTTCTTGCCAAATTTCAGTTCTAGATCAACAGGAATTACCCATAGGTTTTTGAGTGCCTTGCGAATGTATGAAACCTGCGGCATAAACGGCCGTATCTTTTGATTCCGTTGACTTCGAAGTTTGATTTCTTCACGGCTCTAAGGGACTGCAATGCAGGCTTGACTATTTGATATTAATTTCAACTCAATACCTCCATGCGTTCTTGAGAAAAATGATCTTGACAGACAGATGGACAACGAAGTGATTCCATAAGGGTTCCGTTTCCCTTTTGAGGTACGGAAACCTAAATAAGTAAAAAAAAATAAGCTAACGTTCCCGTCATTAACAGTGCCCCAATAATCGACGAGAAGATACTGAAATGTACATACAATATCAACAACTGGTAAAAGTGTTCTATGCATGTCAAACACTGGTGTCATATTAAAAGCAAACGCCGTCCGCTGTCAATAAAAATCAATCCACCACAAATCCCAATCGCCCCATGATAGTTGCGTAAACCAAAAGTAACGAACTAAATCAGGATATCACTAACTAGCTAAGAGCAACTTAACTAGCACCCCGGGGAGCGGAGTTGGTGGATTAGTTCAGTAAACGAGGGCTATTTAGATACCTAGTGTACTTTCGACAGTTTGGTGGCGCGTTTTTTAGGGTTCCCAAACCCTTATAAATTTACCTTTTTTTATATGAAATAAGAAGGCAAACAAGCAAGTGGGTCACCTGATGGTAAGTGATCATCACCGCCTATAGACACCCGCACACCAAGAAGATTGCAGATGCGTTGCCAACCCAGAGTGCTAAGATGGAATACCTCTTGTGCCAGTAATTATACCGGCTGTCTTGCTCTCCACGCCGGAAAACAACAGTGTAAGCATTGCTGCTTAGCGGCAGGATTAGCGAGCAAGATGGTGGTAGCGATCCGGACGGACGTTGCACAAGGTCGTACCACCCACAAACTTATTACCATATTGGTGGAAAACGGGTATGCGGGTCGCCCAATAGTAAACAATTACCGCAACTACGGACGCTTGCAGCTACAGAGGAATCACGCGCGTTGCCGAGCCTTTAGGAACTTTTTAATAGGATTGAAATAAATAAATATTTTGGGACAATTAACACCAATTGACCTAGTCCCATTGTAAGCAACTAAAGCTGCTTGTGTTATGTATACTAGACAACGGATATACATACTTATATAGATAAATATACACTTAAATACATATGAGATCCAAGACTTGGGTACAAACATTCGTATTCATCATACAAACATTTACCCCTCCCGGGAATTAAACCCGGAACCTCGAGCTTTGTAGTCAGGGTCACTAACCACTAGGCTATCCAGTCGTCAATGTCCATTTTAAAGACCACCATGTTTCACCTCGTTACAAATACCTCAGCAGTGACCTCATTCTAGAGAAAACATCTATTGAACAGAACCGTTCGTGACCATATTAATAAAAAACGGATCACTCACGTATTTTTGCGTCGAGAAATGCCCGACATGTTTCGGACCAGTCCGTGGTCCTTAATGCCCCCACCGCCACGTGACCAAAGCCGCGGGGGCTCATGATTAAGGACCACTGACTGGTAAGAAACATGTCGGGCATTTCCCGACGCAAAAATACGTGAGTGATCCGTTTTATTAATATGTCTGAGTCTCACGATAGTTTTACGTTCGTGACCATTCTGGTTCCAATGTGTGAGGATGAACTCTTGTCGATGTCGTCATTTAGGTGTCTATAACTCTATTTGTCACATAAGTGTTAAAATCAAAAAACATTGTACCATTACTAAAATAATTATTATCAGTTTTGTAACGGGTTTGTAACGATTTATGTCAGTTTAATAATCAGATTGTTACAAAACTGTTACGAAAGTGATATTAATTATTTTCGAAACGGTATATTAGCTACAAACAAAAATTACCAATACACATCCAACGTTATTTAAAAAAATAGTTTCGTAACGATTCCGTAACGATTCATATCAGTTTAATAATGATTAAGTTACAAAACCGTTACGAAACTGATATTAATTATTTTAGTAACAGTATAACTCTACGACTCAATGTTTATTTTGACCCATTAACTTATACTTTAAAACTGATGTTTCATAATACCTTCGCGCACAATATAGAAACATAACTGTGTTATGAAGAAAATCAAGGACGCTTGTGAGCGGTGAGGGCCTTTACATAAGCTTCTAACTTGATCATTCAGTGTTGACTTGGCACAAATAATTTTATTGCTAACAGATCCATTTCTAACTTGTTGAGAATCATTAATCAAAAACCATTACGGTGCCGTAATAATCAAGAGATAAAATATCTTGATACACTACGCAGTGTAACGCAAACGACAACTAACTTTAAGTCTGACGCAGGACTCAGTCCCCAGAGTAAGCCCACGGAGGTAATTAATCACGTACCAGTTAACCAACTTGCGTTTACCGTTATCCAAATGAATATCAACCAAAACCCGCACTTATAAAATTCAATCAAGAAGTCAAGGGCGGTGGAATCAACCGCAAAAAAAAGTTTGGCTATCGTTAGCTAAGCTATTTGTAATTAAGAGCGTAACAATACGTATCTGTGAAATGTAATCGGTTATATTAATTGGAAATGATTTATTATAAAGCGAAACTTTACTTGTTAGTAATTTGGATGAGCTTAGCAATTTTGTTGGCTGTACTTACAGTTTAAACAAAAACAGGATGAAATAATAATTCAACTTTGATTGATTTGCTGCTTAGAGAATTATTATTCACGACCTCTTTTCGACACAGTCTACGTAACATAGAAGAAATTACTTACTCTTTGTAATGAAGATGCACATTGTAACAACTGGGGGGTTCCACTCCGCACTGTAGCTACCCTCGGCCGCCTTGCCTACAACGTAGGCAAACCGCAGTAGGTTGCCGGTTCGCCATGAGCCCGCTTGCTTAAATTGTTCATTTTGACTTGAGCCGCCTGGCGAATGTGTATTTAGTAATACGAACTTTTTGAGCGTGTTAATAAAGTTGGTATTCATTTGTCGAAAAAGAGGACTTTCTGTACGTTAGTACTATTATTACTCACAGAATACCGGCAGAAGTAGTAAGTTATTGCTGTTTTTTGTACGAAGAGTACTGATAACTGAATTTCTAACTAAATTATACCCGACATACGCATTTTCAAGGGTAATTATCTCAGCCCTAACCCATTTGGCACCGCATGACTTAGCGCAATTTTGCTTAATTCAGCTTTAAATCAAAAAAGGCTGCGTGGAAATTGATTGATAGAATCCAAATGAGGCCATGAATAAACGGACAGACAGAGCTCTCAAACTTATAACTCTTTGTTTTTGTTGGAGCTGAGGTTATTTTTAATGTATTTATTAGAGAGGCGACTTATTATTAAAACGGATCACTCACGTCGATTTCGACTCTGGAGTCGAGAAATGCCCGAAATGTTTCGGACCAGTCCGTGGTCCTTAATCATGAGCCCCTGCGGCGGTGGCGCGACGACGACCCACTTAGGTAACTTAGGTAAGGTAAGTAATCACCGATGGCTATGGAAACTTACAATATCAAAAGAATCGCAAGCGCTCCGCTGGCTTTTAAGAAGGGAAAAGGCTAGTTCTACATATAGTAAATAGTTTATTCGGCCCCAAGAAGAATAAAGGCTAAACAGATAACTGAGGGACCGAAAAGGCACCCGATCACGAGTGGTATGAGTATCATGACGCTGGTCTTCCGTAGGTTACCTTTACCAGATGTAAGGGGCCACCTGTGGACGCTCTCTAAGCCTTAGATCTATACTCTCTCATCGTCCAAACAATCCCCATACTTTTCTATTCCCTGCCTTTAGGAGGTCAAAGAGAAGCCAGAGATTAGAGAAACATATCGATTGCTCCAACATTGAGAGAGTATAGCTTCAAGATTCAGGCTGCTTTTCCACCAGAGATGTGCGAGGATGCGTAGCGAGGGATGTGTCTGTAAGAACCAATAGAATCGCTTCATTTACTTCGCCTCGGTCAGAACAGCTCTGGTGGAAACGGCTCATTGGTCCTTCACAAACGCAGCTTTAGAGTATCTTCAAATACAGTTGTCCATAGGTAGAGGAGTTGCCCTCGCGTACTTATAAATATTGTAAGTCAACAATGTCACCTCATGTATTTTTCTAAGCTTTTCCTTATAAATTTAATGAGGTGTAATAGGAATATTTATTCACAAAACACCAATACACAACACGTGTAAAAACAGGCATATCTATCGGGGCCCAAAAAGTATTCCTGTCATTATTTTCGTCCTAACAATCCAACTTCCCAAAGAAATAATGAGATGAGTTGACAGGCTTCCTTATTATCCTGCGTATCAATACTTTGCCTTTTAAGGGTTGTGCTTTGAAAATATTCTTTTTTTATATGAAAAAGGAAGGCAAACAAGCAAGTGGTACCTGATAGTAAGTGATCACCACCGCCTATAGACATCCACAACACCAAGGAGATAGCAGATGCGTTGCCAACCCAGAGAGCTAAGATGGAATACCTCTTGTGCCAGTAATTGCAACGGCTGTCTTGCTCTCCACGCCGGAACACAACAGTGCAAGCACTGCTGCTGAGCGGCAGGATTAGCGAGCAAGATCGTGGTAGCGATCCGGACGGACCTTGCACAAGGTCCTACCAACCGCAAAAAAATCAGTGTTGTTTAATTTACAGCAAGAGAGCTTAGAAACAGCCTAATAAAATGAAACATGCAATTCAATCGTCTACGTAGATTACCAGCTAATATGTAAATTGGTCCTTAGTAACCATCCCCAATTAGTCTGAACAAGTTTGACGTCATCCTAATGTCACAAATGCCGTTGAGCAAAGGCAATTCTCGTTGCACCTCGCAAATACTAATGGATGGAATTTGATCTTAATTTGGGCCGAGTCCGGTAAGGGACGCAATAATGAAACTAATATCGTATGCGGAGCACGGACCCCGGACTAAGGTATGAGGATAGTGTACAAGTTATGTGAGTTTCTATTACGTGCGAAGATTCCGTTTTTTTTTATTAGAGGTGGGAAACAAGCAAACGGGTTGAAGATATCACCATTGCTCATGAACACCTGCAATATCCAACGCGTTGCCAACCTTTAAGGAAGTGGTTATTATTATTTATTTTTCGAATAGACTCATACTGCACGATTTACGTTAGCTGCATTCGGAGGTCCAAAGAAAACCAAAACTCTTATTACTAATTTAATTAAAATTACTATTTACAAAACTTATAACCTAAAGTGGTGACAGTTGGCCGATGTGAGAACCAAAAGTGATCCGCTATAAAACTATGTCAGTGAGGTAAACGCGTCACACGTATGCTGATCCAGCAGGCTCGTGATCGATGCATCGCGCCCTCGTTCAAAGTGCGTGTTGAATCGGCAGCTTGTCTTATGGCGCAATACCTAACTCCTCCATCCGCAGAGCAGCGATTATTTTCCAACGTTTAGTGAAAATATTGCTGGAAGTCCATCTTGAAGTTGGCAATTTTCAGCTTTTTCAGGGTCCCCCGGTGTCTGGTTGTGATCCGGTTTTGATTCTTGTACTTTTCGCGGTTTACAATTCCATAAGTTGTATCTGCGGCGCGCTATTACAATAGCGAGTGCAAATGCACTTATTATTATCACATATAGGGGTATCGTTGTGTGATATAAGGCGCTGCTTTCACTCGTGTCGAGCTTTAAGGGAGCCTCGGCTAAGAGTTTGTTCTGAATGCTGTGAAGACCTCTCAAGTCAATGGATTTCAGGTTTACGTGGGTTGGGCTTGCAGCTTGTTTCATGACATCATATGAAATTTTAGTGATTTTCAGAGGGTGACCTTTTATTTCATCATTGTCATTTATAATAGTGAATTCCTTGGTACGCAGGTGGCATTTGAGGGGAATAGTAACTAGATAACTTCCTTGCAGTAGGTCATAATCTTCTCTTTCGCATGTCAGCTGAACTCTCGTCGGCTGAGGGAATGAGACGACGAAGTGCTGGTCATCGAGCTGCTCCATTGCTGGCTTTGATAGTGAGACCGTTGTGACTTGGCAGGATTCCTGTAGGTCCTGGTTTATAATTAGTTGATGCACGCAGTCTGGTGTAGACCGGAGTTGAAGGCTGGTTTCCTTACTGCAGAGATAGCTGTGACTGAACTTCGGGCATTCTGCCTCCATGTACACGAATTAATTCTCATGTGTTGCTAGGGCGGGGTATGGGGAAATAAGGGCTTGCTAGTTTTATGGTAATATAATATTTTAGGTGCAATGGATAATTCAAATAAATCGTATATATCTGATGCGACTATAGGAAACTGAAATCCGATAACTCTATCTTTTTCCGAAGTTATTCTATCTTGGCCTTACACTAGCCTTAACTTATCTATCTTTTTTTTTTAAACATTCATATCTATTATAGAATGTTGCATACTTGAACTGCGAACTGCTGATACGTACATACTTAGTAGTTGTAAATTGGTTCAACATATTGCCCGGTGGTGTCATAGTCAGAAAAATTGTCGTAGGTCATGTCATTGTAATATGAGTCAGTAGTGTAGGTTGCACATTGATTATAACGTTCAGTTCACGGGACTTATAAAAACTTTAATTTGCCAGAGGCAAAATTTTCGGTGTGTAAGCCTGGACTTCACTCATGGCTTGGGGCTGAATCAAACTGAGGGTTGTCCCTGGGGGTAATCGGAAAAGATTGCTTCGTGGGTCATAATAAAGTGGACGTGCACTAAACGTCTGCTGGGTTCTAATGGGCATACGTACATTTAGTATCTAAAGAAATATCTAAATCTGAGCTCTCTAAATTCCTAACTAAATCTATTCTTTCCCGGCGAACCTGACTCGATGTAGGTCCCCGGAGTCCCGAGTTTCTGGGATGAAACATTTTGGAGGAGGCTTATGAACTAAGGAAGCAAGCAACACGAGAACGATTCAAATGTACTTACAAATGCTTCATGTCTGGTCTTCTTCTTGAATCGATTTTCGGATTCTCCTCCTGGACTGCAGCTCGTAGATTCTGGATACTCGGCAGCGGCGCTTGAAAGCAACCCGGGTGGCTCGCGAACGTGAGGTCTCGATGTCAGAGGTGCCCGAAATTTTCGCGAAAACGACCCGCGAGTATCGTACCGACTGCGCCATTTACGTTAGCTGCATTCGGAGGTCCAAAGAAAACCAAAACTCTTATTACTAATTTAATTAAAATTACTATTTACAAAACTTATAACCTAAAGTGGTGACAGTTGGCCGATGTGAGAACCAAAAGTGATCCGCTATAAAACTATGTCAGTGAGGTAAACGCGTCACACGTATGCTGATCCAGCAGGCTCGTGATCGATGCATCGCGCCCTCGTTCAAAGTGCGTGTTGAATCGGCAGCTTGTCTTATGGCGCAATACCTAACTCACGGCTAGCACGGCAAAGCGCGACTTGCGCGAGAAGCGTCATTGACGCGCGAGATAATGCTTTGTCGCGATTCGGTAGCAAGTCGTGTAGCGAGATAGCTTATCGACTCACACTTCTACATCATTCTGACATTCTTTGTAGCATTAGACAGCTTTGACCACTTGCCAGAGAGAAGGGCGAGCAAACAGAAGGACGTTCAGCAAAAGGAATATTACTAAGCATGCCAAAGGGTGCACCTATTGAGTTAATCTCAGAATTTGAAAGCTACCAAGGGGATATTTAGCAAATAATCTGAGTTTTTATGCTATTGTCAGTTCGGAAGGAGTAAGTTAATACTGAATGAGAAGGACCGCCAAGAAACTCAGTTTGGCAACCAAAAGGAGAGAACCTACGACCTATCTTAGGAAGTGTTTCCCAATCCCAAAGTGGTCATATCGAGCCTACCGTCGTATAAGCTACCGTCTTTGGACTTTAGAGTCTCAAGAAACCGACACCGTTTTGACGAATAATCAAAAGGGCACGCAGCCCTAAAAACTATACAAAAATACTTACATTAACTGCCGTACTCAAATTCAATAATCCTTACTTCCTTACTAATATTATTAATGCGAAAGTAACTCTGTCTGTCTGTCTGTCTGTCTGTCGCGCTTTCACGCCAAAACTACTGAACCGATTTGAATTAAATTTGGTACTCAGATAGTCTAGAGCCCGAAAAAGGACATATACTACATTTTATTGCGAAAAAAGGGTTGTAAGGGGTTGAAAGGGGGGATGAAAAGTTGTATGGAAGTATCGACATTTTTAGAGCTAGAAGCTTGAAACTTATTTTTGAGGCTGTTGATTCAATATTAATAAATATGACATTCAAAGTTTCTAAAAGTTTTACCCTCAAGGGTGTAAAATAACAATAGGGAATAGGTGATGAAAGTTTTTATTTAAATATGTAAGATTTATGTGAATGTTTTACAAGTTTGCGACCAGAGACAAAATATTAGAGCTATTCTGATGTAACATTTACGAAGTCATTATAGCGAGGAGTAGGGGGGGGGGGGGGAGCGCGGTATGGTACGGCGCGGTGTAGGTAGGAAAATATGCCTAAGTGTCCTTACCCGAATAGGCAGATACGTGAAGGCAAATGCACTGTAAATAGCTCATTAAAATATTTACACGTTTGTCTTATTTGTAAAATAATTAGCCAAAATAATTAAAAATGACCCAAAGACACTATTCCACGCGGACAAAGTCGCGGGTATAGCTAGTGTATCATGTTTCTCATTATTTATTTAAATTAAATTTTCATGAGTACCCAATCTGTCATAGGAAAGTTATCCCACCATTTTAAAGACTCTGAGCATTCAAGACTCAAACAAGCTTTTTTAACTACAAAAATCTTCACCAGTGTTGTGTTACAGACAGGTATAGCTAGAAATAACAATGCTTGTATTAATCATCGACCCATGTTATTCCTTTTAGTGTTGGCTCTCCAACTATTAGTCATTTTGCTATCCCTGTGGCGTATAGATCATTTATCATAACAAATCTAGCTTTTTGCTGTCTCTGATAGATGATTAATTTAGTTACGAAATCTCGTATTGTTATGTCCATTAGAAGATCTAGTCTAGACCGATAAGATATATTACAATAAATAATGTTTAATGGTGAATGCCAAAATTATGAGAAATCATGTTTGCATCTGATACTGTCTAAATTTAAGACAGTATTGAATTCAAAGGTCTCATCGGTAATCCTCCAGCGTTTTCACCATTGCTAACCGTTTCTTCATTAATAGTTGAAATACAAGTCTACAAACATGGACTTTAGGCAAAAACAGAAGCTGTACGAGTTGATAATAGTTTTAGCAAAAATTGGTGCTAAACGTTAAGAAAATCGTCAATGTATTAAGGAACGGTAATGAACAACGGTGAAAAGGCAGGAGAACTATCGTCTGAATATATTTGCTAGCAACAATGAAGCTGCGATATGCTGTTAGTAGGTAATCATTATAATTATTACAAGTATCGCTTTTTATTGCGTTATTTATTTTATTATCACGATCTATAAACATAAAGTCACGCCTATTTCCCGGAGGGGTAGGCAGAAACCATGGATAATTCTTCATGGATTATCTATTTGCTGCGATCTTCACCCTGTTTACTTGCCCAGAATACAGTTTGATTGGCTGTACTGTGAATCTTTACTGTAAAATTTAGCTTTTTTTACCTCAATTTTGCTTGAATAAGGCTTTTGCAATAAGGTTGAAACATAAAGGTACCTAAATAAAACATGTTTTTTTTTGACATCATTTAAGCCTCGTTTTCACCAAATAAGGAAAACACTCCCATTTCTTTCAACCTCGAGTATGGAAATTTTTGAAGACATTAAGGCAGTGGCTTGTAACTTTGATATTAATTCAACCATTTAAGTTTCCAGTAGCGGCTGGTGAAAGTTTAAACACTTTTCGGAGCTTCATTAAATTGTTCTAAGAGTAAATTTTTAAGCTATCATTTAAACCATTTTGTTCAAACTATACCCCATTGCATATAAAATTTAATAAGGTATGGAGGCTCTTTATAGCTTATTTAATTATTGAATCTTATTGCACTAACTTAACTATAAAATGTACAAAAGGCGGACTCAATGCCTTAAGACTATAGAGAATTTTATCAGTCAACCTTTAGGCTAAGCAGAAATAGTTTATAATCCACAACGAAGTTACAGAGGGTCAAAAATGGCCTGAACTGCTTCGAGAAAAGGATGGTACGACCGTGTCGCTTTTTTTTTGCTTGACTTGCCGTGCCCCCAAATACCTATATGTCGGAGAATCGAGTCCGGTTTCTGAACGCAAGCGTGACGTCACAATCGGTCAGGCTTGGACCCAGCCGTTGAAGCACAGAGGCATTCTTGTTGGAGAGCTCGTGTCGAGCGGACGTGTCTGTTCGGTCATACCCAATTGAATTTACGTTATAAAGTTGTTGTAATCAATATAGTGAGTCATGACCAGAATCCTAAGTCTTTTATTGCTGCTTGAGGTTAACCACTATGTCGAATTCTGATAACAAGATACTACCTACTGCGACATATCTACTACTACTTCATATAAATTATATAAATATTTCACCATCATTAGAATCGGACCCGCAACTTCTAGCTTTGTAGTTCTATAGGTCAATTCACGATGCGAAATAGTAAGCGATAAAATGCAGCAATTTATCGCGCGCGACTGCATATCGCTCCGTTTTATTGCAACTTTGCATTGGAAAACCACCTTAACTAAGCAAGAAAGAAGTTTTAAAAGCATTGATATCGATTCATTCATTTATTGTCAACAATTTTTCATACAAACGGTGCCGATAGTTGCCCGAACCATTATTTGTTCTTGGCTGAAAACGATGAGCCGACAAGGGCATAGAAGTATATTATTGTAAGATCTACAATACCACAGAAACTATTCCATCAGGCAGCGACTTTATACCTCACAGTAACAAATGAATGTTGTCACGGCACATCACAAATAAATCCCTGAATTTATGGGAAACGTCCCAGGCAGTAAAGATAAAGCTACGTCGGTACTTACCGTAAGATGCCTGATGTCAACTCAATTTCATGTGCTGACGAATAAAATGTTTTACTCGAGCACTTTACATGTTACATCTGGCTTCTTTTGTTATTGTACGTTCATTTGTTTTTGGGAGGAAAAAGGAGTCGAAGGTATTACGCAAAAGATGGCGTTTGCTAAAACCTCTTCCGTGACGCTCGTAACTTTAGTGCAAACATTTTCATGTTGGTTTTATTTGACACTTGTTATATAAATTAAAATTGTAATGACAACACAAAGAAAAATTAGGGCAATGGCAGGACTTGAACCTGCAACATCCGCATTCCGTGCCTTGCGTTTTCCAGTTTCGCCACACAGCAGCAGTGCAGCGGTAGGGCAGCGGCAGTGTGGCGAAACTGGAAAACGCAAGGCACGGACTGCTGATGTTGCAGGTTCAAGTCCTGCCATTGCCCTAATTTTTCTTTGTGTTGTCATTACAATTTTAATTTAATAATTTGAATGTTAAAAACATTTAAAATAAAAAATCGAAAGAAATTTCGGTTACAAAATTTACTTGTTATATATATTTTCCCGCGACTTCATTCGTGTAGATTTCACCCTTGTTTGAACCCCTATAATGGTGATACTGCGTCTCGTACGTACCGAACAGTGGCCCTAACATGACTGGCCGAGTTTAGTTTATCTCTATCTGCGTCCCTTTCTTATGACACTAGTTAGACGGAGACACAGGGAGGGGTTAAACTAAACCTGGGCTGTCATGTTAGGGCCGCTGGCTACGCTATTCGGTTTGCTGGTGGCGGTGACCCATTATACCAGGTGCCTCGCGCACTTATCGCACCTTTAGAATTAAAGCGACTCAATTATGAATATTACATTTCCCAAAATTAAACCCTATGTCTTTTAATTAAGGTGATATTTTGGGACGTGTATTTTTCAGAAATGGGTCACTTTAATTCTAAGCGTGCGTTATGTGCCTTCAACTTAATTTTAAGTCATGCACACCTTGGTAGAATACGGAAGTATTATAAAGTGTATTTACATAAAGAAAGAAAGAAAATGTATCTTATTAACACACTAATTTAAGAAATATAAGAAGAACAGGAACTTATTTAACTTAACCTATGTGAACACAATTCGTAAACAAATCGGGTTTAGTGGTCGTTTCGGTATTAGCATAAGCTGTCCTATGCTGTAACAATATATTTGTTGTTATTTGTTACTGGTTTATGTATGGTATTTATTAAATAACCGGATAGCCTAGTGGTTAGTGACCCTGACTATGAAGCTTGAGGTACCGGGTTTGATTCCCGGGAGGGGCAAATGTTTGTATGATGAATATGAATGTTTGTACCCGAGTCTTGGATGCTATAGGTATTTCAGTATGTATTTATCTATATAAGTATGTATATCCGTTATCTAGTACCCATAGTACAAGCTTTGCTTAGTTTGGGACTAGGTCAATTGGTGTGAATTGTCCAGGGACATTTTATTTATTTATTATTTATTTTTATTAGCATTATTTTTAATTTTTATTAATTTTTGAATATTATTAATTAGCCATATTATTAATTTTTTCATTGTTGTTGCTATCTTGCTTTTTGTCTGTCCCAAATGTGATACTCCTTTCACCCACTCAAAGGTTAACTGGAAGAGATCCCTTAAAGGGATAATTCTTGTCATTTTTGTTATATTTGTATAATAAAGAATTTAAATACAATACAATATTCTGCAAACAACCGCTAATTTCATTGAATTTCACTGTGCAAAAAAAAAGGAAAACGTAAAGTTCGTGAACCGATTTGTAATGAAAGAAAACAAAACTTGCAAGTGTTGACTAGAATAGAATGCTAGACAGTTTCACTTAAATAGTTTATGGCACAGCTGTATAGGGCCACCCTTTATGTTTGCAGAGTGTCTGTTTTGCGACTTGTCGAGTGCATTCAGACGAGAAGTCTAAAAACACGAATGGACGGTTGAAGTGTTTTTTACGCTGATTCAGTGATCCTGATTCTGACACGGTTCGTATTTTTCCTCTAACTCGGCTTTGGCGTGTTCCTGCCGAGTGGAAAAGACGGGTCGATTCATAATTCGGGACATAGAGCCAAAAACCGAATGCCCAATTTTTATTACAATAATATTTTTTTATGAAATAGATGGTAAGTGATCACCAAAGGAGATTGCAGATGCGTTGCCAACCCGGAGGGCTAAGATGGAATACCTCTTGTGCCAGTAATTACACCGGCTGTCTTCCTATCCACGCCAGAACACAACAGTGCAAGCACTTCTGCTTAGCGGCAGGATTAGCGGGCAAGATGTTGGTAGCGATCCGGGCGGAGATTGCACAAGGTCCTACCACTTAAGCACTTGCACTGCACTATATCTATGTTTCATTGGTGAAGTTATCGACGTAGGTATCATTCATTTCACATTACGTTATTCTATCTCCTTTTTTTCTTTTTCTTCAATCATTATTCACCTAATACTGTACTCTTCCAACACACGCCATACTTCTCGGCTTTGTGTCTTCCTCATCCAATTTTCCCCCGCTACCTTGACGAGGTCGTCGGTCCTACGCATCGGTTGCCTACATTTCTGTATCCTACTCTGGGTCTTCATTCCAGTGGCCCGTTTCACGAAGCTACAAGTTACAATTTTACAAGTCTAAACCGGCAACATTGGTCATTTTGCCCATTGCCATTGGTCATAATTGACCAATGTTGCCGGTTTAGACTTGTAAAATTGTAACTTGTAGCTTCGTGAAACGGGCCACAGCAAGCTGCAGCAGCTACGTCTTGTATTATTCTATCAACAGAACTATCGTCTAACCTGATATTTAAATCATTAAAGAATGGTCCAGCCACGTCTGATCTGATACTTGAATCATTAAATAATGGTCCAACCACGTCTGATCTGATATTTGTATCATTAAAGTACTTTCCAGCCAGTACTGTTAACAAACCGACATGGAAATAAGAAAAGATAGTCCATAATAGTCCCCCTCTATTCCAGGCGGGAGCAGCAGGGTGTCAAAGGTTCGCTAATGGAATTCCTAACAGGCAGTCGGCTGGTCAACTCGCCTAAAATGTTTCCTTCCAGTGAAATAGCTCGAAATAGCTCGAGCATTCGTTATAAACTCGTTTATATGCGGTGTGTTTTGAAATGGGGACGTTTCAGTTTTAGCATTTGATAATGAATAACAATTCACAATTAAATGTTTTTTCTTGATGATAGTTAAAAACCAATTATTTTAAAATTTATAGGCCTTTTAACTGTGTTGGTATGAGTTTAAAGAACTGCATTGCAACAAAACAAATAACCATTTTACTTTCTGAGTCTCGTTTAACAAACGATACGGAACTTGGTATTTACACTATTACGAATTCTTTCCAGCAGGAATGCGGTTTTTTTTCACTATTTCTACTAGTAAGTATTGTATTGGGAAATACATTTCTAAACATTGGTATCATTAATCTTTAACTGGTAGAAATAGTAATAAAAAATATCAAAGTATTACTACCAGTGATAAGACGAATAAAATTTGGAAGTAATAATGAATTCCCATTATTTTTACTAATAAGAATTCGTGGTAGAAAAAGTAGGAATAAGTCATTTTATCCTACTAAATCGCTTGTTATGTAAGTTTCATATCTTTTAATGAACAGGGCACTGACCTTAATATTAACTCAGACATGTTTGATTTAATTTGCTTCAAACGTTCTCGAAACATTAACTTCTTAGATGTTGTAGTTTCTTTTTAATAATTTTGTATTCTTTGAAGAATTAAAAAAAACTGTACAGCAGTAGAAGTAGCTGAATACTTGAAGGAGTCAAAAATATTTACAAAGACTTTAACTCTCTTGACATAAAGTCGAGTCTGGCGCAACGCACTTCACGAAGCTTGTACGGCTAGCACGCGTTCTCATTTTTAGGGTTCCGTACCTAAGAATAAAACGGGACCCTATTACTAAGACTCCGCTGTCCCTCCGTGTCTGTCTGTTTGTCAGTCACGAGGCTGTATGTCATGAACCGTGATAGTTAAACAGTTGAAATTTTCACAGATGATGTATTTCTGTTGCCGCTATAACAACAAATACTAAAAAACAAAATAAAATAAATATTTAAGAGGGCTCCCACACACCAGACATGATTTTTTTACCTTTTTTATAGATAACTAGCTTTTGCCCGCGGCTTCGTCCGCTTAGACTTGTTTAATTGAATTAAGCAAACGTGCACCCAACATGCAATCTGCAATATTTCCTGGACAATTAATGAGACTTAGTTGCTTTGATGCTCATGACGTCACGGCGGCGTATAACTCACTCATCGCTATCTCGTGGGAACTATGCATTTTTACGGGATAAAAAGTATCCTGTGTGTTAATCCAGGTTATAAACTATATGTGTGCCGAATTTCATCCACATCCATTCAGTTGTTTTTGCGTGATTGAGTAACAAACATCCAAACATACAAACTTTCACATTTATAATATTATAGTAGGATGGTATGGAACTCTGCATGCGCGAGTTCGACTCGCACTTGGTCGGTTTTTTTGCTTGTCGCTCACGGCGTCTCTCTCCTACTAGACTAATTAGAATGAGGCGCCTTGAGCGACAAAGCGAGTCGCGGTGTCTCGTGTTACCTGCACAAGTCGTTCGGCGTACCTCATATGGCGTGTAGTTATGTATATCCTTTTTTTTTAAAGTGAGGATAATCCGTTTAAGGATTTCGCCAAAAGAGGCGAAATTCGGGACTCGCCCCCGTAAGGAGGAATATCCGATAAACCTCCCCACTATATTCCTCAAGCCGGTTTGATCCGGTGCCGTGGGACCCAGTGATGACACCACTATGACACCAGCCGGTATACGTCATTCGGTTTTTTAATTAGGTTGTCTCCTCGTCTCTCTTAGGATCCGTGTCCGGGCGACGACTGCCGCTCGAGCCCCCCTTAGTGTAATTATACCCTTCGTTTCACCCTGAGGAACCTCCAGCCTTGGCTACCACTCAAGCCCATACCCTCAAGGTGCCCCGAAGGCACCGGTCCCACCTGACCCAAATGGGCCCCTCCGCGCCGAAGCGCAGCGGCATCACCAGTCCCCTCTGCTGGCTCAGAGGAGTACCGGGAACGGCCCCTCTCTGGATTACCTCTTAGCCCCGCTGCTCGTCGGACACAAGACGTGCAACAGGGAGCCCCCCCATCACGACAAGGTGGGTATCCGTCGGAGGGGAGTGTAGGTATACCCTAAAAAAACAATAACAAAACACATTGAAAAATTGGCAGGGTATGGTAGTGGTAATGTGGCGAAACTGGAAAACGCAAGGCACGGAAAGCTGATATTGCAGGTTCGAGCCTACCATTACTCTGATTTTTCTTTGTGTTTTCATTATATAGTATTCAAATAGAGAGAGTGCAACTTTTCCCTCTTTACCACGCTCTGTGGAATCAACTTTCGGCTTCGGTGTTTCCAAATGGATACGACTTAGGGACCTTCAAGAAACGAGCCTATTCCTTTCTTAAAGGCCGGCAACGGGCTTGCGATTCTCTTGATATTGCAGGTGTCTATGGGCGGCGGTAATTGGTTACCATCACGTGACCCGCCTGCTCGTTTTCCCCGTCTCCTATATAAATTTTTTTCAGAACTGGTACTCCACTCTGGCGTGTTTACCAAAAGAAGACATAAACAGGGCCGTATCATATGACCTGAGTTTTTTAAGACCTGCAACGACTTATCTTGCTCTGAATGCGAAATAAGCAAACTTGGAAACGTAAACAAGAATATAAGTGTGCCATTATGGCATCAAGTTTCAGGAAGTACTTATAGAACTTCGGCAAGCTACTTCTTAAAAGAGCTTTGAATAACAGCTGAAAATGTAACCGTGGGAAGCATTTCAAAAACATTTCAGAATCCGCCCTTATCTGTAGATTTGCGGTTGGTAGCTACCACTATTTTGCTCGCTAATCCAGCCGCCAAGCAGTGCTTGCACTGTTGTGTTCCGGCGTAGAGAGCAAGACAGCCGGTGAAATTACTGGCACATAAGGTATTACATCTTAGCCCCTTGGCAACGCATTTGCAATCTCCTAGGTGTTGCGAGCTATGGGCGATGGTTATCACTTAACATCAGGTGTCGTAGAACGCCAGTCTATATTTGTGCTATATAGGCACAGTTTTTTGGAAGCTATTTTATAAGTGTCAACCTCGTAAGGCCTACGTCAAATTTCGTTCTATGAATTTTGAACCACATCGTTTGAGACAGTGCGTTCAAAGTCAGTTTGACATTTGTCCTATACTATGTAGGACTTGGGCCTTACGAGGTTAATAGATTGAGCTAAAGCTAGCGCAGCTAGTGCTAAGTGCACAGGTGGGCCACGGCGTGGTATGGCATTTTACAAAGTAGATAAAAGAGTGCTCCCTTTTTGTGCTCTTTGTTTGATTTTTTTATTTGAAATAGGAAGGCAGACAAGCAAGTGGGTCCCCTGATGGTAAGTGATCACCACCGCCTAAAGACACCTGCAAGAACAAAGAGAGTGCAGATGCGTTACCAACCCAGAGGGCTAAGATGGAACACCTATTGTGTCATTAATAACACCGGCTGTCTTGCTCTCTACGCCGGAACACAACAGTGCACGCACTACTGCTTAGAGGCAGGATTAGCGAGCAAGATGGTGGTAGCAACCCGGACGGACCTTGCACAAGGCCCTATTACTTGCAAAATCTTGTTATCAATTAAACGCCAGCCTATGGCTAATAGTAATGAAAATCTCATGGGAAATCTGAAAACCCAGGAGCAGAATTGTAGGCTCGTATGCATAAAAGATGCGAATGGCGGCTCCCACTTCGTCCTAATGATACCTAAATAATGCTCAACCTCATTAGGGCGCCATTATCAGGGTTTTCTGTATGCAATGCGGTGTTTTGTTCGATTTAAAGGTTCCATTGGTTCAAGTTTAATTTGCTTCAAGAATCTTCAAAATCACGTGACAAAATGAACTGATAATTGCAAATTCCTTGGATAAAGAACTAAAGCATGGATACATCCTCAGTACATATCAAGCGTATAGTCGACCAAGTAATTGCTTGACCACTTTTGAACCTTATCCGTTTGTAATACGGTCGAAAAGTGGTCAAGCAATTTTTTCGACTTCCCTCGCTTCCTCCACACACATTTGTCTCTTCATATATGCTCGGCGGTTTCGGGTACTTCTAATTTGGCCTGTCACCAATTTGGTCGATGAATGCACGCCTAGGCCGCCCTCGCCCTACTAGCCCAGTCACGTCACCTTTATAAATTTGTTTACATAGCCTTTCATCCAGTTCAACATGCCCAAACCAACGCAACATTCCTTTCTCTATCTTAGTCACTACATCTTTTAAACCATATTTGTCCCTTATAACACTATTTATCACTCTATCAGTCAACTACCAACTTAAAAAACCATAAAAAGTTTTTAAAAACCCATCGCTAACAGTTTTAAGCAAATCTTATTATCGTTTCCGCATCTTAAATTTAAATGCGGATACCGCAAAAATCAAAGATGTCCGCGGTAAATTAGGTCGAAGCGAAGGGCAGAAGCAAACAGAATAGATAATTACGGGGCCACTCGTTAACTTGGACCCTTAAGGGCCCGTGAGTGGCCACCGTAGCTTTGTCTGTCGGGCCATAACTAAGGGCGCCAGCAGGTTGTTTAGTAAAGGTCCCCGGACTAATAATTCCGACCGATGACCCGTCACTACATTGCTATCGCGCTTGCCCTTTACATCTACGCACGGGGAATAGTAATATTAATAACTATAATAATAAAAAAAAAACAAAAACGTAATAAAACTGAAAAAAAAACCAGTAGTCTAGAAATCTATTAAGAGGAAACACAAGGGCCGTTTTTCCATACAAACGTCGTCCCCTGTTTGCTCTCTGGATAATGCCAGTAGAACAATATTTTTTTTCCAAAAAATCGTTGGCCACTGTTATTCGTGTTCCTATGTTTTCCTTTTTTTCATAAATTAATTATTAAAAGAGATATGAACATTCAAAAACATAAAAAATTGGCCAGATTTTCGGCTGCGTTCATACATTCAGAAAACAAATTTTACTAAATTATATAAAAAAAGAAAAACATAGGAATACTGCCAAAGCCTTTTTTTATTTTTTAATGAAAAAAGTAGTTAAATCGGATAAGTTTTGGAGAAGGAATCATGGGTCTACGAATCGTTGATTTTGTGTACTTTAAATAGGTATTTTCAGTCCAAGCTGCCGCTGTCTCTATTGCACTCTGCGGGGGGAGGCTTGATAGATGGAGGCAGCAATAGATTTTACAAATACCTATTTTTCAATTCTCTAGGCCTTGGTGTTTCCTCTTAAGTAAGCCATCAATAACAAAACTTGTAAAAAAAACCTAGTCTCGCAACTCAGTTCTTCTACCGTAAAAAGTTGTGAAATCCATGTAATACCAAGTCGGTTGGTTTATTCAGTCCCTACTTAAGGGAGCTTCTGTCTTAAGTTATTACGTAAGTAGCTAATCTAAAAACATCTTACAGTGACCACATTAATATTAAAAATCTTTTATGTTTAAATAAAATAGATTGACTAATATTATAATAGTTTCATGAATTTTAGCTGTGGAACCCATTATTGGGATGATTTCAGTCAGTCTACATTTTTAATGGTGAACTATATGTGTTTCGTTTGTACCTACTGTTTTTATCTCCCTTAGCATTTCAGTTTATTAAAGCGGTAAAGGGTCTTTTCAAGGCCCGGTTTTATAAAAGTCCCTGAAATTATATGTCATACCATAGTGACTCAGTACAATTTTCGACAATAACTCTTTATTGATCACCACAAAACAGCTCAAAAAGTTATTAAGAGGGAAAACATAAGGCACACAATATCCGGTCTTATCGCTATAAGCGATCTCATCCAGACAACCTTTAGAAACAAAAGATGTAGAACGGAACAGTTAACAGCAGGTGGTGCAATAACATGGCAAAAAAAGAAAGAAAAAGACCATAAACCAAAATGTTCCCTTTATGAAACCCCGCCTTAGTTATTGTAATTAATTTAACGCGTCGGTTTCGTTTCGGGATGTTTGCACGGATTGTGATTAAATAGGATTGCTCGGACACCTTTTTGAGCCGAAGTTAAATATTAATTTAAGGAACTTGGAAAATAAATTAGATAAGAGTCCATTTTATTCTCACTCTCTTATCTCTTTATCTCAATACAGTCGACATCAAATTATGTCAGAACGGGTCAGGTGTTCAAAAATATTATGTGAACACTTATTAACACCATTATACATAACTATCAATTAAAATTGTAACTGTTCGATATGTGTGCATATGAGATATAAAATGTATGAAAGAATTATATGAAAAAAGAGACTAAAGAAAATAGTTTATTCGGCATCCAAAAAAAACACACCTACTCAGTATAACGCCGATATGAGTGTACTTCATGAGGGCAATAGAAGCCAAGCCAATTATCTATTGAGTATTTCTTATACAACATAGGAAGGCAAACAAGCAAATGGTTCACCTGATGGTAAGGGATCACCACCGCCCATAGACACCCGCAACCCCAAAAGGATTGAAGATGCGTTGCCAACCCAGAGGGCTAAGATGGAAAAGCTCTAGTGCCAGTAATTGCACCGGCTGTTTTGCTCTCCACGCCGGAACACAACAGTGCAGTTGCAAGTGAGTGTAGAAATTTTACTATTAAAAGGATTAAAAGTGGGGTGCCAGTTGGTACCTAATCCAAAATCTACGCGAACGTATTCGCAGCCATAAACTAGTCTCAAATAAATGCAAATTCAGGCAAAAACCGCTCAGCAGTCGCAGGTAAATACTTTTTGTATTTGATAAAGTGGGTAAATTTATCTTCAGACCAAACCTCCGAGAGATCCTCATCTGGTTTTCTTCAGGCTGTAAGACCTTTACCATTAATTTCGACGAATCCGTGGTTGTGGGGACCGTGACACGCGAAATTCCGCGGGTTGTCATGAATAATTCAATGTCAGTATAATGTTTACAACAGTAAACATATGGTAAACAGTAATCATAACATATATATATCGGACATATTAATAAAAACGGATCACTCACGTATTTCACGGAAACGCCCGACATGTTAAAAATAATGAAGCAAACGAGGGTAGTTGTTCGCCGCCAGAGCCCGCGCCGCCTGCACCGAGCAGCCGAGCTGTCAGGGCTTCGGTACGCAGTCATCGTCGCGCCACCGCCGCGAAGGCTCATGATTAAGGTTCACGAACTGGTCCGAAATATGTCGGGCATTTCTCGACTTAAAAATACGTGATTAATATAAACAGTATAATCAGTTTTAATTTCAAAGTCTCCAGTAGTATGATATTTTTTGTAAACTCCCAAATCTTTAACAATATGATTTCTCTTTGAAACTGTGTTGGTGTAACTGGTGGTGTTCAATGAAAGTCGGGGGTTCCACTAAATACTTATATTGATCACTCGATAGGCATAATTTCTCATGTTACGTTTGTAGTCCCATTAACGACTAACTCCTGCGGGGCAATTCTCGCGTCAGTAGAGATGAAGTCACACTCGTACCCCGGTGCAGTTGCAGTATAACATGAGCTGACGTTGCAACTGTGTCCCTACAACTGTATTATTTGTAGTATAGTTTCTCTTTCTTCCTTGTAAAAGTTATAATATTACATTTACTGACTAAATAGCACTAAGCTAATCTTTACAATGATTGCTAAGCTGTTTTATATCATTTTGTATGATGTTACAGTCATCACTTGCCTTAATTGCTTAAAATTTTCTCTTATCATTGGAGTTTGCATATTGTCTTATCATCAACCTAATTTTAATTTATTCCTATTTAGTCACATTATTCACACAAAAAAAATGTACAAAAGACGGACTGAATTCTAAATTTTTATTATTATTAAGTAACTAAATCAAATTTCTAATTTGACACAAGGTATAGTTGTAATTTTAAACTATTTTTTCGATTAAGAAAATTTTAATAAAGGTAAAAATAATACGTTTCCTTGTGTCAGTTGAGGGCGCTTACGTTCTAACTATCTACTATTTTCACTGTTTTTAATCTGTATACTGTGAGCTTATTGTACCAAATCAGCATACATTGAATTTTGCTTCTAATTGTATCATGAAAGTGAGCCAAGTTCCACAACTATCGATATATCATATCATTGGAGCTTTAAAAACCTGGAAAGAGTAAATGTATTTTTTTTACTTTACATATTAAATTTTGACCAGCCACAAGATGGTCCGATGACCTCATACAGGTGGCAGGAAGGCGCTGGTTGCATGCTGCTTGCAACCGGCCACTTTGGAAATCCATGGATAAGGCCTATGTCCAACAGTGGACTTCTTGTGGCTGAGATGATGATGATGATGATGATTAAATTTTGAATTGGGTTAGACGTAAAATGGTGGCATGGTTAAAACTGAGAATGCTGTTTGTGAAATAAAATCATTACAAAGTTAGAAAAGTAACTACGGGTGCTAAGACCTTGTGCAAGGTCCGTCCGGATTGCTACCACCATCTTGCTCGATAATCCTGCCGCTAAGCAAAAGTGCTTGCACTGTTGTGTTCCGGCGTGGAGAGCAAGACAGCCAGTGCAATTACTGACACAAAAGGTAGCCCTTTGGGTTGGCAACGCATTTGAAATCTTTTTGGTGTTGCAGGTGTCCATAGGTGGTGGTGATCACTTACCACCAGGTACTGATATTAAAAAAGAAGAGACTCATCGACTACTGGTAAAAATAATGCCTGAAGTCAAGCACTGGTACCGCAAGCTAACTACCTTAACAAACTTCTTATTATATTCATATCTATTATCATTGTATCACATTATGCGAAGCACTCATGAAAGCTAGTGTGACTTATGAAATCTTCTTCAATAAGAAAACTGCAAATATTGCTCTTTAACACCCGTGGTTTTAGTAGAAATAAAACTGAAATAAAAGGGAAAGTGACATTGCAAAATGTATCTTTGCCATGCTTTAGTGTTAAATTTCAAATGGACGGTTCTGTGACTCAATCACGTATTACTATATCGAATTGACAAAAATTAAACAACCACTTTATATAATATATAACGTTCATTTTCGTCAATTCGATGTTTTGTTGAAAAAGTTATAAAAAAAATTAAGAATATTATTGCAATTGAGAATAAATATTTATGTAGCAAAGTTCGTATTCGACGTTTCATTTCTATAGAAACGAAATGTCAAATGCGATCTTGAATACGCTTCTGTTTTTGAGGAGGATCTATCTATAACTATAGACCTAAGTATTTTTCAGTTTATTTTCGTCAGTCATAAAGAAGCAAAGTATTAAATGCGCTTCAGACCATCGAAGGAACCCAAAAGGAAAACGTAACCTAGCTGTTAGTTTACAATTGGTAGACAGAACTTGCTGATTAAACCCGACATCAGTCGACGAACCCGTACACGCCACAACTTGCTACATAACTCAGTGCATCTCTCTCCTATTGGACCAGTTAGAAACGCACAGACCTACGTATCGAGTAACAGCCCGGCAAAAAGGTTCGTACTAGGTGCACAGAACCAAGTCTCAAGGCTTCAATTAGTAGACGAGAGTATCTGCAACAAGAACGGGTATTGCGCCACTGGCTCTGAATTTTAAAGGCCGAGCCTTATTCTGAAAGCTTTGAAAGGCCAGACTACGGGGACAACAGAATAAACGAAAACTTTCTACTATAACGTTGGCTTTGCTACTCTAAAACACTCTAAGTTTTAACATAAAGGTGTTATTCTTTTAAGTACATTGGTCACATACGGTTTTTGTTTAGAATTAAGAAGAAAAAAAACAACAGTAAAATCTGATTCTAAACTTAAAGATAAAAAAAATGTCCCAAATCGCCGCCAATAGGGAGGGTGTCCAGAAGGCTGATAGCATTGCAACGTTGGATGGCAATGCTGATTCTTTGGGCAAAGTATTGCCCAGCCTTCTGGTCACGGGAGACCTCTATAAGGCGCGCCGTTAAGGAAAATTCTATTAAAATATTCTTAATTAAATGACTAAAAATATCCACAAACGAATCATTGAATGTATCACTTCTAAGAATTTTTATTCGCTGACAACCATTTTCTGCTAAAACTGTTACTTGTTGGCACGGCCATATTTAACCTCACCAATTTTAGCCGATATTTTAAACATGCTAGGTAATTCTCCAGCGTTTTCACCGTTGCTCATTACCGTACGAAATACCTAACGTTTAGCACTAATTTCTGCGAAAACTAGGATCAGCTCCGATTACAGCTTCGGTTCTTGCCTAAAGCCCATGTTTGTAGACCTGTATTTCAACAATTAATAACGGTAATGAACAATGGTGCAAACGCTGGAGAATTACTGAGGCAGTGTCTAAGTGAGAATTGTAGTAGTGTACCGACAGATGGCGCTGTAACATTTGAGTCCATATGACGTCGACACTGCTTTGTGAAGGTGTTGCTTAATTTCATGTGTATGCGCAATAAAGTTCTACTGTGTTATGTCTGAGAATCATCTCATTAAACTTGGACTGGTACTGGTACAAGCAGTGGCTACATGTTTTGAGAATCATCGGCTATTTTTTATTTACGCTGGGACATACTTTTCGGAGAAATGTAATTCGGCGAAAGAACGCAGTCTGCGTAATGAGCGTCGGTGATTAGGTGTACACCATTATAAAGCCCTTAGAATTTTCGTTGTTTGAATACATAATTTCTGACAAAATGAGGGTAATCCAATTTTAACTTCAAAGGTGCAGTGACAGCGTGTTTACACCAACATTCTGTAATCGCGAGTGTTGGTACGCTGCTGCATGAACCTTAGGGCTTTGAAAAAGTTTAACAAATAAATGGGTGTGTTTTCTTCTTTTACTCAGCTATTACTATCCACTGCTGGATGAAGACCTTTCTAGTGTCACAACTGTCTATCTTTGGCAAGTTGGATCCAATTTTTCCCAATCGCGTGGGTGATGTCATCCGACCAGTTTGGGTTGTGGTCCTGCGGCCGGTGTCCCATTCGAGGCCTCTACTCTGCGACTTTGAGGCAACCCTAGTTCCAATACTTAATTAATAGCTTCAGGTCCATTTCAACAAACTGGAACCTGTGTTACTTACATTATTTTTCACGCAAAAACTCACCCTTATCTATTAAATATTCTTAGTTCTGATGTCCACACCGCTGGCTTGTCAATGATTATTATCGTAAACATGTATTTTGTCTTATCTCGTCGCGCTTTCACTGTAGTTTTGTTAAGTTTTTGTTGATTTAAATAGGCTTTTACTTGGGCTGGAAGCCAAATGCCTAAGCTGGGTTCAAAATTCAATGAAACAGACATTTTGGCACGGGCTCCGGGCTAACTTGAAACTTTGCTTCGGTTTAAGCTCCAGTTCGGTTTTTATTCAAAAAGATTAGCTCAAACTAAAGTTGGATTTTGTTTTTGTCAGTCACATTGACATAAAGGATTGCGGTTGTAGTTTTAACCGACGAAAAACCAGGAGGTTCTTAAATCGACCTGTATATTTTTTGATCTATGTATGACCAATTGACCACGCATAATTGTTGACACTGTAGTCTGATTTTGATGACTCCTTTTTATTGGATTGGCTGATGTAGTTCAAAAGTGGTCCCATTTTTTATTTGTATGAAGATTTATTAATGGATCAGCGATTCTTAAATATTATGTTCTTTTAAATTACGAGGGTAACCTTAAAGGTTTTTGTAATTATTAAGATGGTTAATATCAACTTGTTCCATAGTTTGTAACGACATAAACGCGTAAGTACGCGTAACTGTCCAGGCATACCATTAATAATTATTATGACCTATAGGTATAGGTCATAATGTAAGCTAGAAAAAAAAACAAAAGGGCTCAGATTTTCAATTTCATCCAGGACTATTCAATTCACGGAGAATTCATTAATATCGGAATGAAAAGCCCTTTCATCTGTCTGGTGCTAATCGAATCGGCCTTCGAACCAATTGAACTTTATTCATAGTAATCATCTGGCCAGAAGTCAATAAAGTAAAAGAGTTTTAAGTCTCTAGCAGGTAAGTCATTCTAAAACTTGATAAAAGTAGCACTGTTGCCGAAATTGATCATGCTGAAGATCAACGTGTCTTCGCTCCGTCGAATGCTTCTAAGAATGGGCAAGTTAAACGTTTTTAAAGAGGTGGCAATGTTTTTGGAAATCTTTCCTATTAAAAGATCTGCGATTTTGCGAATGGCAGGACCTTGTACAAGGCCCTCTACCACCATCTTGCTCGCTATTCCAGTCGCTAAGCTGCATGGTTTGTACTGTTGTGTTAAGAAGTGGAGAGCAAGACAGCCGATTAAATTACTGGCTCAAGAGGTATTCAATCTTAGCTCTTTTGGTTGGCAACGCATCTGCAATATCCTTGATGTTAAGGTTGTCTATGAGTGGTGGTGATCGTTTTCCTTCCTATTTTATTGAAAAAAATCGCAACTTTAGTAAGGCTGCTTTTCCACCAGAGATGTGCGAGGATGTGTAGCGAGGGATGTGTTTGTAAGAACCAATAGAATCGCTTCATTTACCTCGCCTCTCGGTCAGCACAGCTCTGGTGGAAACGGCTCATTGGTTCTTTACAAACACATCCCTCGCTACGCATCCTCGCACATGTTTGGTGGAAACGCAGCCTAAGTGTCCGTTGGCACATTTTATCGTTGTAAAAATTACAGAAAATCTTAAAAAAGGCGGTCTCTGTGTCTTTCTACAGATATTGTGTGTCTTACTGTGGTCTTACAGTTCCGGAACATGAAGCACTTCAACACGTTTTTTTTGTTTAGTAGATGAATTAAACCATAATAATATAGTTTATTATAGGCTTATTCATTCGTGAGTTATTTTAACTTTTGTGAGAGACAGACAGACGGCTGGTCAAAGAGAACACAAACGGTTAATTTAATTCGGTTTTAATATTAATATTCATGCCGAGTCAGGCGACTTCGCTATTCGGTCAGGAAATGTTAATGTCAGAACTTCACTATGCAGTATTTACCTTAATTAAATGTTAAAATATTTTCATACATTTACAAATAAATATGAACAGTTTTGGGACGTTCCGTTCATTTTTTGTTGTGCAGAAAAAACTTCATTGAAATTATACAAATTACATCACAGTATATTCCATAAGTAAAGGAGAAAGTTAATGTCATGTTGTATCATGAAGTCAGGACCCCAATTCTCGGTTCATGCGAGATGCATCTCACGTGCGAGATTCGTCAAAAAGTGACAGATTTCCAAGGGAATTGACAGTTGTTTTCGTGCGAGATGCATCTCGCATAAACCGAGAATAGCCCCACAGGTCCTTGGCAGGGGACAGAGAGAAATGGCATTTACTCCACCGACAAGAACTAAGCATGTATTAAAAAGTACCGTCAACAAAAAAAAAATTGTTTGTTGATATGGACCTCAGCAAAGTAACTCCTGAATCTATTAATTATTTATTACATCTTGTTTGAAATATCAAACATTTCAAATAGACGCACACAAACTTTTTGGACAAATAGAAACAAAATTAATTGAAATCTCTCATTAGCATAGGGCTGGTGCATGTCTTGGTCAACGCATTGGCATTGCGATCCAACGTGGAATGTAGCCAACTTTTTGCCCACTTTACCTCAGGGGACAGATTTGGGAGATATTTGTACCTACATATAATTTAGTGTTTCTATTTTTTATTAGGTTATTTATTTATTTAAACTTCATTGCACAAAAATAATAAAATGTACAAAAGGCGGACTTAATGCCTCAAGGCATTCTCTGCCAGTCAACCTCTGGGTATAATCAGAAAAGTTGTGGGCGGTGTAGATAGACAGCGAGTAATAGAAACACAATGACAGATGCTACTACATACATACAATACAAAGATATACATAACATAAAATACATAAATAAACATACATACAATCTCTCCAGGAGAAAGCTAAGAGGAGTTCTGCTTAGAGAGATGATGATGAACTAACTTTTGAAAGAGAGTTTGTAAGGGGCTTGTTTAGTGCTAAGGGGAAGAGCATTCCAAAGACGAGAAACCTGAAGGACATAAGAGTTAGAGACGAAACCAGCTCGGTGAGGTAGGACAGTAAGTTTGAGATTGTCAGCACAGCGAAGCTGACGATTGTGAGGGCCTTGAGGGTCGAGAAAGCGGAACTGACATTTAAGGCAGTTGGGAGACCGTGGTTCATTTAAAATAGAGTATAGAGAGGAATGCAGCCGAGGGTTCAGTTCTTCATATTTTACTTGTGCTCGTATTCTTAAATAGATTACTTAAAAAAGTTTTTTTTTTGTTACAGGTAGCACCAAACATTATAGAGTTCATCAAGTCTCCAGTGAACCTGATTGACTTCATAGCAACTTTGAGCTTCTACATGGATGTAGTGGTTGAGTTGACTGTCATCAGGCGAAACGTTGACAGACCGAACATTTTAGAGTTCATATCTATTATTAAAATTTTAAGGTATGTTAATTTTAAATGATTAGTGACAAAATCCATTTTAAAGACTACCTAGGCCCAATTTCATAAACGCGACAGGTTACAGTGACAATTCGTTATACATTGCTGGCCCACTATGATGTTAAGTATGTAAGCGTTACTTGTCGACACAGTAATGTACGCTGAATTGTCACTGTCAACTGTCGACTGTCGCATTTATGAAATTGGGCCCAGTGAGGATATTTTTAACTTTCGACTGCTCGGCACTCGTCGGCCGCGCACCTATCGATGCTGGCTAAAATAAACGCTTGCGTATTTGATTGGTCTGCGGCTGTCTAAAGTCGAGCGCTTGAAAATCAAAAATCAACCCGCAGTGGCTCTAACGTAACCTGCCACGTTTATCTCTATTGGCGTCCTTTTCGTGTGACACTAGTTAGACAGAGACGTAGAGAGGTCCCAATCTCATGGTAGGTATCTGTTCGAGCTGTCAGACCTCGGGCCCACAGTCATCGTGGAGTTACAGCAGACTCATGAGGAAGGGTCAAAAACTTTACCAAATTGTTCGGAAATGAAGTGCACTGGTTCAGGATTCTTTTTTAAATTTTTTATATATACATATATAATAGGAAGGCATACAAGTAAGTAGGTCACCTGCAACACCAAGGAGATTGCAAATCCGTTGCCAACCTAGAGGGTTAAAATGGAATACCTCTTGTGCCAGTAATTACACCGGCTATCTTGCACTCCACGCCGGAACACAACAGTGCAAGCACTGCTGCTGCTTTTAATCATACTTCAATCAATACCATGAAAAAACAGTAAAAAGCTATAAAAAGCTAAAATAACCAAACGTATGAAAAATTTGCGCATCTTGCACAGCGTGCATGTTCTGTTCATTTCAAGATCCCATGATATCTTTAAGTATAATTTATTTGAAAAAGAAACAAATATAATAGATAAGAAAAAAAAAATATCTCCTAAGGCACTGTTTTTGGGTAGGGTGCCCAAAAGGCTGGCAGCGTTACCTCTCTGAATGGCAATGTCAATACGTTGAGCGAGGAACGCGCCAGCCCTTGCGTCACCAGGGGTGTCAATATTTTTTCTTTATTTTCTTAAATAGAATGTGGGCGTCGGGTCCCCATTGGCCCAGGGTCTCTACGGCGAAGCCAGCAAAAATATATTAGGCAGCAAGACATATCGACAGTGGAAATCTCAAATATCGTAAGGAACATTAAGGAACGTAGTCCCTTACGACATTTCAAATGTCTAGTATCGATATTTGCAACGTTTTGCTGCCTCCGCCATAGCAGCCAGTCTATGGTATCTTTCCATTTCTCTAATATCTTTACTTACTCTTTTGTTACCAGGCTTTTCAAGCTCACCAGGCACAGTCCAGGTCTGAAGATCCTGGTGCACACATTCAAGGCTTCTGCCAAGGAGCTGACTCTCCTGGTATTTTTCCTGGTGCTGGGTATCGTCATCTTCGCCAGTCTGGTGTTCTACGCGGAGAAGTCTCAGGTTAGAATTCGGACGTTATTTTTTTTTTAAGTAGGAAGGGAAACGAGCAAGTTGACCACCTCATGGTAAGTGATCAGTGATCACCACCAACATAGACACCCGTAACACCAATTTCCAATCCTGAGGGCTAAGATGGAATTCACTTACCTAAATAATTGAAGCATTGGCAAAACAAAGAAATATTCTTGGTCATCTGGTAGGACTGCATTTGCTATCTTGACATTCCAAAATAATGAAGCACGTTAAAAAAACTGGCTTATTTGGAAAGAGGATCGCACAGAATGCCGAAGTTGCAGGTTCGAGTCACGCCAGATGACTACGATTGTTATTGTGCTGTCATTGCTTCTATTAAGTATTTAAATCTAATAATTTGAATGTTCTCCATTAAAATTAAAATGAAGAGAAATTGAAAAATGCAATCTGAATTATTATGTACCTACATAAATTACTTAAGTATTCGGCAAAATTTTAGTGTATAAAAATTTTTCTCCGGGGCCAGTCATAAAATCTTTACAAAGACAAAGACGAAGTAATTAAGAGGAGTGTGAACCCAGCTCCATAAAGCCCTCACCATACAAACGGCGATAACGTTTTCCAGCCTCTAAACCTAACCTATGGCAATGGCCTTAGCACTAGGTTTGTATGTTTTGATTTTTTAAATACACAACGTAGAAACGTCCCAAGATATCTTTAGAAAAATCAGTAGAGTTATTGACGCACCGATGAACAAAACATATTTGTGTCACAAATGTAAGAGTAAATAAGTAGTATAATAACGACTGTCCCAATTATCAAAGTCGTATGTACAAAAAATTGCAAAACGAGTTTGTGTTTTATATCTAGTTTGATTAAGTCAGAAATTTGAGACATTTTCATCCTGTACATCCAACTTTTTTCATTGCTAATATTATTCTCTTAATTTTTTTGTCTCTTGAGATCTCTGATTCCCATGGGCGCTGTTCACTTACCATCAAGTCACCTGCGTGCTCATTTATCTTTTTATTACATAAAAAGTAGAATTTCCTTCAATAAAATTTACGAATATAAAAGTACATAAGCCTAAGATAATTTTCATCAAGAGTAAAATAACTCCGAGCCCTAAAGGGCTTAGGACTCAGTTTATTAAACGTGGACTAAAATATAGGAGGGAATAAAAGCATTATTGTAAATTAGGTTTTTACGTACCTAGGTCCGTAATAAAATTTTACGATTTGCACAAATTAAGGTAAAATAAAATTTTTTTTTGTGTTCGGGCTCGGACCATGTGATGTAGGGGTAAATTTAATTTCTATTTTATGTACAGAGGAGTTATCTCTTAAATGTTTTTTATACAAATTGTAAAGCTCTTTTTGACAAATTTGTAACTGTCTTTTTATTTAATTATACTTTCGGAAACTACTCTATTTTAGGGGAAAAGTAATTGTGTAGCTTTTTAGATAACTTTAATTTTTAATGTTGACATAATTACCTAATTTGTTTGCCGTATTTATTTGTGAGCATTTTATTTATAATAAGAAAAACATTCCGCTTCCTTTGTTTTGATTAGCAGAAGCCATATTTATTGAAATTTTATAAACTTTACGCCAATCTTTAAAATTATTCAAACCTAGCGACACCTTACATTTTTAAATCCATTAAAGTGTGCCCAAGAAATGTTACACCACACATACACACTTCAAAAAAAACTTCCCGTATGATGGTAGGAGGGTAAAAACCATTAAAAAAATATATAAAAGAATTAGGTACACACCGAATACAGCTTCTGAGGCATGCTGCCAAAAATGCCAGCAGCCTCTGGAAACCTCTTTGAATAACAATGTTAATTCGATGAGAATGGAAGCCAGCTTTTTGGACACCTGGGTTTCAAACCTTTACGTATCGTATACAGGTTATATAGTAATGAAATCATTACTAAACTGATAAAAATATTACAAAACCGAAACAACGCTGGTATTAATTATCAAACTATTATTAGAATATATATATGCTATTATTAGAATAGCATTGGAGAGAAACGTCAGCACGCTGTCATTTCACTTTTTTTTATGAAATAGGAAGGCAAACAATCAAGTGAGTCACCTGATGGTAAGTGTACATCACCGCCTATAGACTCTCGCAACATCGAAGAGATTGCAGATGCGTTGCTAACCCAGAGGGCTCAGATGGAATACCTATTGTGCCAGTAATTACACCGGCTGTCTTGCTCTCCACGCCGGAACACAACAGAGCAAGCATTGCTGCTTAACGGCAGGATTAGCGAACGAGATGGTGGTAGCGATCCGGACCCGCAAAACATAGTAATAGTCAGAGAGAGCGTCCGTCAACTCGTGCGGGTGGGGGCTCATTCTATTGTTCGATAGGCTTGCACCCGCTCCGTGCACCCGTGCTACTTAGCGGAGGCCCTCAGTGGCCCTAACATGACTGGCCAAGGTTAGTTTATCTCTATCCGCGTCCCTTTCTTATGACACTAGTTAGACAGAGACACAGGGAGGGGTTAAACTAAACCTGGGCTGTCATGTTAGGGCCACTGTTCCCTCTTTAAGCTTAATTAAGTTTGTTGTAGTTTTTACTGTAATGACTCTCAAATAAAATTACACTAAAAACCAGGACTTTACACAGGCTATTTATTTTTACAGTTCATTTTAAAAAGCTAAAACGGCCGTGAAAGGACCGTTTGTGTTTGCAATTCAAAATACATAATGTACAATTTGGGTCTCAAAATGGCCTCAATTTGCTAAACGTGCCTTTTATTTCTACCTTTCGGTAAAATTGCTGTTTAATTGTTTCTGCTTAGTTTTGTTTGTAACTTACCAACCAATTTAAATTCATGTGACCGAAAGTTTAGTTTTCTTTATTCTAGAACATTCAAGTCATAAAATTTAAATGGCTACACGAAGAAAAATATTGCACATTCGGCAAGACCCGAACCTTATTACTAACTTACAAATAATTTAAAAACATATTTGTCAACTGTAGAAAAAAGTAAGCTCTTCTGTATGAATTCACCTATAGAAGGGGTATTACTTATCTTTTCCGCTAACTGTATAATATGAGTAGGCCTCTGAGTTGGCAACGCATCTGCAGTCTCCTTGATGTTGCGAGCGTCTATAAACGGTGTTGTTCACTTTCCATCGGAGCCCTTACCGTAAGATTGCTACAAAAAAAAACGTTTCAAACGCAGTAGCGTTAACTTCAAAATTGTATGGAATCATTTTGTTGTAAGTACGCGCCGCTAGAGGCTCTGTCTTTGCTTCCATAGTAACTGAGAAGTTACTCTAACGCGTTTGTTGCGTTTTTTGTAACAAAAACTTACACTAGACGCTCAGATGACCACGGAAATCAGAAAACAGGGGAAGTGCAATGTACGCGTGATGCACGTGCCAACATTACGTACCTACTGTTGTACGTAACCTCCGCTAAACCGCTTCCAGTCGTGTTCGGTCATCCCGTGGAGGTGTTAGTCTCGCGAAATACCTTATTTTTCCCTAGCCATGCCGTATTGTTCAGTTTTAGAGTGCAAGAACCATAGTAGGAGTATAAATCTTCAAAATGGGGTAGTTTCTACCACCGTTAAATAGAATTTTAATGATATTCCATAAAAATCTTAGTTATTTTCATTGTACTAATAATTTAACAGAACATTTAGTCAAAATTCAACCGTACTTGATTACAATAAAGTTCATTATTGATTGACTGCAATGACTATTTCGCTCTGGAAGGTTCTGCGCTACAGTTGTGACATCTAGTGTTGAGTAGCGGAACTACGAAGCCAAATTTTTCTTTTGACGTTTACAGATTAAAATGTCGTATAATCAGTTTGACGTTAATAAAAAGTAAACCTTAGTGTTACTATCATAAGATATATTTTCTTACAAAAACTTGTGTACCATTTGTCTTATATCGTTTGACAATTTAACCAATCAAGATTATGTTATTTTAGTAGTGTAGTATAAGATGATATCCACAAGTGTGTGCGTGTGGCGACACCGGTACCGGTACAAATAATGCTTTAAAACACTTCCCCCGTTTTCTGATTTCCGTGCAGATGACCCACTTACTCATTTGCCGTATGACGTATGTTATATAAAAAACCGGCCAGAACCCCAAAAACAAGTGATTATAAAAAAAAGACATGACATCAGTACCTTTAACTGTGAAAGTGAGTCACTACAGAATTGCTAGTTCCACTTTAACGGGTTTTTCATCTTCTCAAGTACTGTAAAACACGTTACGAGGTACTTTACAACTCCAGGAATCGCGTTAAGTTACTTCGCGTATAACAACTGCGCCCGTATTTCGCACGTTCACACAGTCTTAGAAAAACATAACCCTTCCATTAGGCTTTGTCATAGTCGGGTAAAATAAAGAGGTTCAGATGATTTTCATATGGTCCGATACAATTGGAAGGCGATATGATATCAGTGCAAGTAAAATGTATGAATTATATCCGATTCGATATACGATATCGGAACGGACAATGTGAAAGACTATACGTCGTACGAGCCATAGAAATAGTTTTAAAATAGAAAGCGATATTTTCATAACTGATATCTTTACTTTTAATGGCATTACAATGTGCCAAAAAGAGATGACTGCATACTCTAAACCTCGTCTTCAATTGACACCCTATACACACATGAATAGACAAAATGGTTACCGTTGATGTACATTAAGGTAGTATAATATACGTTTTTCTTATTAATTTGTAGGTTTAACTAGCTCAGCGCACATCAAAGGTAAACATTTTGTTATTTTTCGATGTGTACACATGACTTGTACTAAAGCTATATCCATGCTTTAGTTCTTCATGCAAGGTTTAGTTGCAGGCAAACATCTTGAGCATAAATCGAGTGGAGGGGGTACGTCAAGGTCAGTGCTCAAGATGTTTGCCGGGAACTGTACTTGAGCAGATCTAAAAATTTTGCGCGGCATTTTCGGTCCATTGCCTATCCCAGTGAATAAGATAATGAGGCCTTTTATTGGAGCGAATGCGATGTCAGAAGCAAGAACTTGTCGTTTGAGTTATTCTATATGAAGTTTGATACGATCTTGTTTGTGGGTTTCTTTTGATGGTCGTGGAAGGTAGATTGGATAATGAATGACCTAGTTTCTGGTCTAGTAACGATGAATAGAGTTTTTGCTTGGTTGGTTTTTGTCTAGACGTTTAAATGTCTATAGACAGTTACTGAGAGACGCGAGTAAAGGTTAATAGAACGTAAAAAAAATGAAAACACCTTTATGGCTCCAACATAGTGACCGTTTTTTTAATATAAAATAGGAATTAGGAGGGAAAACAAGAAAGTGTGTCACCTGTTGGTAAGTGATCACCAACCCCCATAAACAAACGCAATACCAAGGTGATTGCAGATGCGTTGCCAGCACAGAGGATGGAGCATGGAGTAATTTCACCGGCTGTCTTGCTCTCCACGCCAGAACACAACAGTGCAAGTACTGCTGCTTAGCGACTGGATTAACGAGCAAGATGGTGGTAACAACCGTGATAATTGAAAGGCTTAAGTGCCCTTCTAGAAGGTTTGCTTTACTTTTGACCTTGTTTACAAAAGACCTAGAAAGTATTTCAGAAAACTAACATTCTATAAAAGACACCGAAAAGGGTAAACTCCAAGGACTTCTAATAAATATTACAAAGAGCCGATACGTTATACAAAAAAAATATTTATTATCCCAATCCTGCGCGAGAAACGTTCAAAAGTAGACTTTACGCCATGGTGTTAAGGAGGTCAATGTTACACATTCGGACACGAAAAAGGTACGCATGTTTACTTTAACACTCAGTGTAATACACTACGTGACATTATAAAAGCGATCTCTTGGGCCCCTGAAGGCAGCTGAGACAGTTTATATCCTTGAAACTTGTTTCCATTATGCAACGTTATTCATTCGAGAAATCTCATATGTAGTGGGATATTTTGTAACGCTGAGAATGCTGTTGGAACTAGCCTGAACTCTGCGTGTTTGGAATGCATTTTGTGGCGGAGACGTGGAAGCAGTAATGCCATGCTATGAGGTTTCTAACTAAACTTAAACGTTGAATATCTTTTGATTCTGTTACTCAATTTTAATGAAATAAACACTAAATGTTACTCAGAAAAAAACATCATATTCTACTGTAATAAGATTCTGAATTAATTGAGTGGTTTTAGCGTGATGCGCGTACAAACTAACAGACTGATAAAAATTTCATAAATTATTTTTGACGTCCAATTACTTATTTCTCGCGTCTCCCAGTTACTTTTTGCTTAAATCATTAAACTATACAAGGAAAGTCTACAATTTCATTACATGTATGTATCATAATCATCATCATCATCTCAGCCACAAGAACTCCACTGTTGAACATAAGCCTCCTCCATGGATTTCCAAAGTGACCGGTTGGAAGCGGCATGCAACCAGCGCCTTCCTGCCACCTGTATGAGGTCATCAGACCATCTTGTGGCTGGTCGTCCTACACTACGCTTGCCAAAATGCGGCTGCCATTCAAGAACTTTTCGACCCCATCGGCCATCAGTTCTCCGTGCTATGTGCCCTCTCCACTGCCACTTCAACGTGCTAATCCACTGGGCTACGTCGGTTACTTTCGTTCGTCTGCGGATCTCCTCATTTCTGATTCGATCACGCAGAGAAACTCCAAGCATAGCCCTCTCCATAGCTCGTTGCGTGACTTTGAGCTTTCTTATAAGGCCCATAGTAAGCGGCCACGTGTTTGTATAGATGAATAGAATAGTAGTACAGAAAATAGATAAAATGCGCTTTAAAGATGTTACGATGGGTTTTTAATTAAATAAATAGATAAATGTGGTGGTGCAGTGGACACCCGTACCAGCACTGCGTGCTGGTTTAGTCACGCTATAGAATTGATATTATGTTGACTTTGGTTTCCTATTTCCTTACATTTTATATTTATTTATGCATAGGTGCATACTCTGATAAACGTTTGTATCAATATTATAATAATACAAAAAATCTTTATTGCGTACCACATAATAGACAACAGAAAAATAGTTTTACTAGGAAAAAATAAGCAGTCTTATGTCTTATAAGTGATTTCTTCCGACAAATTTGAGAGAAATAAGTAACATTTTAGCCTTAGTCCATAATATACTATTACACCGGCGATCGGCCATGCAAGTCGGTATCCCAAACATTGCTGTCCAGGATACTTATAGATAATCAGACTTGTAATTGTCTTGCATGTGAATTCACCTGGGCCCAATTTCATAAACGCGACAGGCGACAGGTGACAGTGACAATTCGGTATACATTGCTTGCCCACTATGATGCTAAGTATGTAAATCGTCAGCGTTACTTGTCGACACAGTAATGTGCAGTAGGGAAAATATATTCACGTACCACCTTAGAACCCTATCGCAATGACGCGACGCGTTAACGCCAGGCTATGTCATACAAATGTCATGCGTCTGTCTCTTCGACTAGGTTCTACGGTGGTACGTGTTTCAATTTCCTTGACTGTACGGCGAATCGTCACTGTCACCTGTAGCTTGTCGCGTTTATGAAATTGGGCACTTGTGTAAAGTGACAACCAAAGACTTCTGTATACACTAAATACGCTGTACGGATCAAAAACAGTCACACTGAGTTTCAATACATGACCGCAACTCATGTGCGCAAACGTAAGAATTTTAAGACGCGTTTATGTATCACACTTAACCATACATGTGAAAATTCTTCAACAACAGCATTTTCGGGTTAAAAAACAGCCGCGGTCTTTTGAAGCCGCAAATGCTGTGTTGAGTTGCGGTCATATACATTCGACTTTAGAAGTAGCATAACACTTAACAACCTTGTTATAATAACGTATAATATAAGAGTTGCTTGAATTTGACATATCACTGACAGCGACAAGGTACTAAAATGTTCAGCTACTTCTGAGACTGATCGTACATACTGTAACTCAGTGTGACGATGTTTTTCTTCCGTACAGCATGTCTAGTGTGTAGGTATAATCAAACAAAAAATTGCTTGACAACTTTTCGACCCTATCACAAAGAGATAAGGTTCAAAAGTGGTCAAGCGATTACTTGGTCGACTAGACATAGAAGTCTTTGGTGACAATGGGTCCACGCAGCCCTCATCGATTGTGACAGTTCCCACAGTCTGTCGACTTGGCTAGGATCTGGCCTGTCAAAAAGCAAAAACCAAGACCCGGATAAGGGACTATTTACATAGATATCGGTGGCAGCTGTCGATTCTTTCTAACTGCAAAACTGCATAGCCAAGTAACCTGTCTACCAAGCTGGATATTGAATCCAATATTTGCACCACGCAGCTTCTTAACTGCCTGCCAAGAAATCACCACTTCAACCGTATCACAACGGGGTAAGATTCAAAAGCGTTGAGCAATTACTTGGTTGAATATACACTGTACCCGTCGTGTTGTCACAAACTTCACGATAATACAAAACTTCGGAAGAGTTCGGAAAACTTCGGGAAACTTCGGGAAACTTCGGCTGGAGGCGTTAGCGTTTACCATAAGCCGAAGACAACAGCTTCGAGCAAGTAATTGTTAGTCTTAATACAAAAATAGTAAAGTACGTAATACGGTATTCCACTCAAAAATCTAATGGCATAAAAGTGCAAAATTGTTGTAGACGACCACTAAAAACATACTTGTGTCCAAAGAAGTAGGTAAAAAACCTAATATTTTAGAAGTTACAGCGATACAAATTTACAAAGATGACGAAGAGAAAAAGTTCTTTTTTTGTTTCGAAATATGTCATTCGAATCCAAATAAAAACTGTAGAAAATTTTAGTATGTGAGTAATTAGTTAAAAGCTTACAGTATTAAAATAAACACGATTTAGTGTTGGCTCCATACAAAATCACTATAGTGACGTCACTGGTCCTGTATGCAGCGCGATAGAGCGTTTTCGCGACGCACGCCCGTTGTCATTTTATTACTTGTGATATTTCGAAAAATAATGATCGTAAAAGAAAATTAAAAGCACAGTTTTTCTTCTTTTAACCAACTCTATCAATTTTGGAAATAAAAAGAAGTCATTAGAATACCGTATTGAATGATTTGTGTGCAAGCTCCACTGACCTATAAGTAATGGACTTCTAGTCAGTGTTAAAAAAATGGCCTCATCGAAAGAGGAGTAAAAAGAGGAGTAATTCGCCCCTTTAGAATTAAAGCGACTCAATTCTGAATATGACATTTTCAAAAATTAAACCCTATGTCTTTTACATAAGGTAAAATTTTGGGACGTGTATTATTCAGAAATGAGTCGCTTTAATTCTAAAGGTGCGAATTGTGCTGTCAGTTTCCGTGCGACGGCGCTTCTGTCAAAATGCCATACTGCACTGTGAAAACATGTAAAAATTATAGTAGCAAAGCTAAAAGAAAGGATGGAATATCGTATTTTCAGTAACTAATCTATTGTGTTATAATTCAGAAGTAATTAATTGCTCAGTCTTTCATTTATATTCGAATTAAATTACCATATCAATGATTGAAAGATTCAGAACAAAAAACAATAGAGCCGCTTGGATGTTAATTTTATATTCATGCAAATTCTTATTAAATGCCTGATTTTGCTGTTTTCCATATGCCCCAAATCACGTTTAGTAGAAAATTAGGAATGTTAAAATTAGTAATCAAGAATTTTACCTAGCTCAACCAATTTTTTTTCCTTTATTTTGAAAAATATTCGGAAAATATAACAGAGTCCTAATAAAGTTTTTGGGACTTGTAACATTTGGACTAAAGTGTAGTGTTTCAGTAAAGACTGACTAAAATGGACTTCATTGCATTTATAAGCTTTATGAAGTTAAGTATTTTTAAACCCTAATTTCACTTTTTTGCCTTTCTGAAAGCGATTTGAAAAATATGCTGAAACAGGTGTTTCTTAATTTCAAATAGTAAGAATGGATTCTGAGTTTCATGAGTCTAAAATAATCTTTTAATTTTTTCCATTCAAACTTCACCACCCCATATTTCCCCCTTCCTCCCCTTTTTAAATTTTTTTTATAGCCTAAGTTGTATTCTGGATTTGTTTGAATAGGCCTTTGAAAATTTCATCAAAATACGTTCTGCGGTTTGTAAGTGATACGCGTTCAAACAAACAAACAAACAAATTTTTTTTAAATGGTCTTATCGTGTTCAGTTACTCATTTTAGGTCGCCCTGGGTGGTTCTTTTTTTTAAATCTTCAATGTACAGACTTTTTGTCTTATCGATTTTATTATATGTATAGATAGATTGGGCGCATATATTTAACTTTTATGTTCGTACATGGTTGTAAATAAAGACATGGCAATTTAGAATTATTTTGATTTTACGGAAATACCACTGGGGACGTGTTAAATAATCGTTTAGTTTACAAAGTAAATAATTATAATTTAACATGTTCCCAATCCAGTGGTACACAAAAAGTATACAATCAGATCTTTAGTGACAAAGTGGCGTAGATACTTAAAGTTAAGCGAAATGCAGGCTGGGTTATTGCCGGAAGTTTGGAAAATGTCCTCTCACCAGCCTCAAAAACCATCATTTCACTCGTGGTCGTGTTGTATCTGAGCTCATTAGCCTCAGCGTATTTTTCAGACTTGTGATGCAGTCTCTCCTTGCTATGAAGAAACTTAGCAAAACCATGTTTTATCTCCATAACTGACAATGTTAACTGAAATGGTGGTAAACCGTAAAAAAAAGTTTGGTCATCCAAAACAAAAGCTATCCAGCTACCAAATTTCGAGTCAGTAGGTGGGTAGTCATTTATGTGTAATAAACACACAAACATTCATTCTTTCATTTCAATGGTATTTGTGGTGGTTTTATAATTAGTTTTATGCTTCAAAGTACATTTAATTGTCATTATTTTATTAATAAAATAAAAACTAATAATAGTTTCTACAAGTATCTAAAATTAAAATATTTAATTGTTGAATTAGGAGAACTGCGACTCTATTAGTCTCTGTTCATTGTGACAAGACAACCGCCATTTTAATGCCAATGTTTTTTTTTATAAGTTCAAGCTGCCAGACATATTTTTAGAAATGCAATAATAAAAAAACCTATTTGCGACAAAACTTTATAAATGATAATTTTATACCATTTTATACAGTATGGCGTCGTAGTAAGGTTGAAATTAAAGAAAATATAAAAAGTCAATTAAGAGTGTACATTTTGAACATTGGCGTCAACCTATTCTCATTTGTCGGGCCGTTTTTCGGCTGACATTTAGTATTACATTGTACATCCATGCATTATAATATCGTTGGCAAGCTCACATGTAATTTTAAGGAACAATACTTGCGTTAACGCTTATTAGAGTTTAATTCAAATCTTAATATTACCTTATCGCACCCTTAGAATTAAACCGACTCAATTCTGAATATGATATTTCCCAAAATTAAACCCTATGTCTTTTAATTAAGGTGATATTTTGGGACGTGTATTATTCAGAAATGGGTCACTTTAATTCTAAGCGTGCGTTATGTTCTGTGTTTACAACCGTCTCGGTCGTGTTTGTTTTAAATAAATTAAGAAGTTGGTTTGATTGAAAATTATTACACGCTCTGAGTTAGACTCAATCCAGGCCTAAAGTAAACAAATTTTTAAAGCATTACACTAACATTTATGTAACCTATACATATTTTTAACATCAACAGGACTTTAACGCGATAAATCATTGTTAATTTAACTCAACGCGACGTTGAGGTTAACAAATATGTGTAAAAATTACTAAAGTTTAAAACAAACTATCAACATACTGGTACCTAGGTTATTGTCAATTTATAGATGCGATAAAGAAATCTTTCATTTAGTCAATGAAAAATAAAAATCGGCTAAGTGCGACTCTGACACACATATAAAAGGTTCCACGCAAAAAAACACGTTTATTTTATGGAAACTCTGTCAATTTAACTCTTTTTAAAATTTATTGTTATAGCAGCCGTGATAATCTTTCACACTTTCTGTGAAAATTTCAAGTATCACCTATTAAAGTTCAAAAGATACAGCCCTGTAACAGACGGACTGACAGAGAAACGAACAGCTGCGGCTTAGTAATTAGGGTTCCTTTGGGTAGGAAATTTTGTGTAATTTCCCATAAAAGGACTTAGCAAATACTCTTCATCTTTTAACTCACATTCTGTTCATCCTCAATAAACCCAACATTTAGTATTTAAGAAAACAATTGGTGTTAATGCAGACGAAATTAATATTTCAAAACAGTACACTATGTTCCAGGACAACCCGGACAACCAGTTCAAGTCGATCCCCTTGGGCCTCTGGTGGGCCATCGTGACTATGACCACAGTAGGCTACGGCGACATGGCCCCGAAGACATACCTGGGCATGTTCGTCGGCGCCCTGTGCGCGCTGGCCGGCGTGCTGACCATCGCGCTGCCAGTGCCTGTAATCGTGTCAAACTTCTCTATGTTCTACTCGCATACGCAAGTAAGTCAAGATTTAATTTTCGAAACGAACTTTCGTTTTAAACGAAACGTCGTTTGTGCAAAACGGAACATATAGACGTCAAGTTTGCAGTTGGAGCGAAACAGATTATGTTTGCGTCGATTTTTTGATACGAAATACAGATAAGCAGCAACTTTGGCGCCAACTGCAAACTTGACGTCTACACGTTCCGTTTTGCACAAACATGGTTTGTGTAAACACGTTGCGCTAGCTTAAGTTGTCATGTGGACCGGCTTTTATCTATTTGTTTAAATCAATATTATACTAGCTCTTTAAAGACCTTATAGTAGCGAAATTTTATCATCACCTTGCGTTTATTTTTGATGTTGACATCGTTAAAAGAGATGAGGTGAAACTTCTAATACTTTTAACTCATTATGGTATGGTGATGGCCGATGGGGTCGAAAAGTTCTCGAATGGCGGCCGCGTATTGGCAAGCGCAGCGTAGGACGACCAGTCACAAGATGGTCCGATGACCTCATACAGGTGGCAGGAAGGCGCTGGTTGCATGCTGCTTCCAACCGGCCACTTTGGAAATCCATGGAGGAGGCCTATGTTCAACAGTGGACTTCTTGTGGCTGAGATGATGATGATGATGATTATGGTATTTGAGAATTAGTGCTCACGAAGTATCGATCTGATGAAAGATATGGATCGTTGAGCCAACGAAGTGTCAACTTCGTTAGATCGTTATTCATATACTAGAAGGCTACTAAGGATGCTTAAAATAGGCATTTTATTTTCATAATTACTACGGTTTCTTTTTAAATTTAAATCAAAGACTCTGTAGTCGTTTGAAATTACTCATAGATTGTCAAGTCTTTCCAAATATTGGCAGATACTGGGGTGAAGCGATAGGAGTTTACTTTGTATTCTAGCAACGATGCAACATGTTGTCAACAAGAATCTGCCAATCTCATTGGCCGAGGCTGACAGTTGACCAATGAGACTGACAACATTAAATGCTTGCTGCTAATGTGTGCAACCGCATCCACGCCTCTTCAATGAACAAAGAGCCTAATAAGATTTTAAAAGCGGGAAAAAACACTGCTATACATCCAACTATTGAATCTGTATACATAACGAATCTTCTCGACATGTGTAACTCAGTGCGTCTCATTCTAACTAGACCAGTGGGATAGAGACGCACTGAGTTACGTAGCGAGTTAACGCTGATCGAGAATGTTCGTCCTAGGTCCACTAATAACTCATAATGGTGACAAAACTTGCCTCAGCAACTTATAAAAACCTTGCCAAGCCGACATCTCGACAGTTAATTTCAAACTTTTTCTTCGTATAGTGACGCGTCAACAACAGCCTGAAAGTTGCTCAACTTGAAAGTAAAGTAAACGGGAATGCGGGTGGAGTTTCCTGATACAAATTGACACGAGGGGGGGGAGAAAATAGGTTTTTTAACGCTTTCATACCACCCCTTTACCCGGACTATTCCGGGTGCTGTAATCGCTTATGTACTTCGAATGACTGCACAGATAAATAGGGAACTTAATGGAGTAAACTTAAAACAGTTTACAAAAATGTCTGAGTTTTTGAAGTAGGTAATTCTACTGTTTATATTTATGAAGATATCACAGTTTCAAAATGGTCTTTGAGGTGCTTTTAACCTAATAATACTCCATATAGGTGGTAGGCCCTAGTGCATGGTTCGTCTGGATCGCTACCACCATTTTGCTCGCTAATACTGCCGCTAAGCAACACTGCTTGCACTATTGTGTTTCGGCGAGGAGAGCAAGACAGCCGGTGCAATTGGGTACTTGACACCTTAAACTGATTGGTGTGAAAGTGTAATATTGTTGTAGAGCGTCATTTTAAAATAATATGGCTTTAAAAATAATGTAAAAAATACATATATTATAGGAGTTATAGCGATTCAAAGATACAAAACTCATTAAAAAACAAAGTTTAAATTTGATGTTTCAAATAATACTCATACAAACCCTGATAAAAAAAAACAAAACAAGTTTTGTTAAGGGAGTCCACCATATAAAACGCTCTTATTATTACAAAAAAAAACTCGATTTTAGTTTTACGCTCCATACATTTACTAGCCAAAGTATAAATTATGACGTCATATTCTAGGACCGTCTTGTAAGGAGCGTTTGCATTGTTTATCGATAATTTCTGAAATAGTGATCATAGAAAAATTAAAAGACAGTTTCTCTTCTCTTAATTACTTTTGATAGTACAAAAATTTTAGTCAACAAGCTAATAATACTGACACAAGAGGTGTTCCATCTTAGCCCTCTGGGTTGGCAACACATCTGCAATCCCTTTGGTGTTGCGGGTATCTATGGGCGGTGGTGATCACTTACAATCAGGTGACCCACTTGCTCGATTGCCTTCCTATGTTGTATAAAAAAAACATTTTTTTTATAAGCGATTGGTATTTTATAGTTAGTTATTTATGATTTCGCAATCGAATCGTGACACTTATTTCATCACCCTCCTAGAGCTTTATTCCCGTTTATATCGGGGTAGGCTTTGACCCTAATCTCAGATTTGGCAGGTCAGGTTACTACATCGAACCACAATAACGCCAGTTACAGGGAAACCATACCAATCGGACCTTCCGTCAATTCCGACCCTCGGTCGGAAGACCCAGGATGTCATGGATCGCGAACGTAAAGGAATGGCCAGGTGCCACGGTTGAAGAGCTGTTCCGTTTGGCGAGAGATAGGAAGACGGATGCAGAGCTGACTGCCAACCTCCAGTAGTGGAGGGGAAATCCAAGAGGAAGAAGAGCATTGGTTACAGTGCTTAGGTTATGGACATAAGTTAGTAAAGCTCATTGGTACATGGCTGCTAGAAATCTGACTCGTCATCAACAACAACGGTTATTTCCTTTACTAACTCAAAATAACGAGAGTTAAAACCTTAAAACATATCTTTATCGATACTAACACCAGCAAATTCAAAAGGTAAATAATGACGGCGCGATAATTCCTGACGTTTACCGAAAATGTACGTTATACATGTATAGTAAAACACTTTATTCTGCGGTCGCATCGCCTCGGGTTTAAAAGCAAACGAAGCGAGAGAAGCAATGGAGCGGCAGGATGCGCGGGCGTTAAAGATATTTATATAACTATGTTTTAACCGTAACTTAGAGTACACTAGAGGTTCTATGTAAATGAGAAAGTAATGTTATGGCCTTTGTACTAGTTAGAGAAAATATAGTAAATAAATAAATATCTTGGGACAGTTAGCACCAATTGACCTAGTCCCAAAGTAAGCAACTAAAGCTGCGTGTGTTACGGGTACTATGCGACCGATATAAATACTTACATAGTTAAATACATAACATCCACGACTCAGGTACAAACATTCATATTTATCATACAAACATTTGCCCTTCCCCGGAATCGAACCCGGAACTTCAAGCTTTGTAGTCAGGGCTACTAACCACTAGGTTATCCGGTCGTCAAAATAATAACCTTTTTTTACTCGACTACAGCAAAGGAAGAGTTTCGATTTTAGCAGCCTTTGTATCTGTGTGATTTAGCGTAAAGTTAGCCTTGTTTAATGGTTAACTTTTGCTTTTTTCACCTTATAAGCCCTGTAGTCTATAACCCACTTTAACACTATCACGCCAGCGTTATTCGTATTAAAGCATCAAGTATTGGTGCATTTACCCTAAAGCAAAATGCTTACCTTATAATATGTGCTCATCAAAAATATAAAATGTAAAATAATGCCAAGTCTAGCAACAAACTCCCTCTAAAAAGTTATAATACATACTTTGTTGTTCTTATGAAATGTTGAACTGTCGATAACGAATATTGGTTATGGGTAATTTGTAGAGCAAATATTAACAGATCGCTCGCTAGTGGAACAAAATTGATATTGTTTCATACCAATAATGGAATCAGCGATATTGAGGGATGAATTTCTGTAAATTACTTTGTAAAATCCGCCGCAGACTGAACTAAAAAATCGCATAAGTTGAACGTAGCTTCTAATTTACTTTGCTCCTTTATTTGATAGCTTTTTAACATTTGCCAAGTAAATACGCCCGAGTAGCTCTTGTTTAATACTTGATTTCATATTCACAAAGAGAATTCAAAAGGGAAATGTAGGCTTAAAACTGTTTGATATACCTACATAAATCTCTGTCGTTTTTGTAACAATATATTTTTTATGCTTAAATTATTACAAACTTCAAAGTTTGAAGGTTGAAATTATTTGAATCCATACCACAGAATAGATAATATCTATCCATACTGGAGATAGATAGGTAAGACTGAAATCTCAATTAATTAACTATTGTAATATTTTGGAATTTCCAATAAGTACTGTATGGGTACAGCAAAGTCCTTCTGAGACACAAGCCCGTTGTTTACAATTCAGATTTTCAATTTAGGCTCTCAATTTAGTTACATAAATTATTCAATCGCACGTCTGCGCCCGGCCTAACTATAGATTATTTTACATCCCCGCTAACGCGCTCGGACAGGTTTATTTCGGTCAAAGTTTATTGGATTTCTGACAAAATTTATTGGATTTCGGACAAATTTGTACGGATAAACTAAAATGGACGTTTGATTCGGTGCCCTAATTAATTTGGTTTTGGTCTTGTCAATATTAATTTGCAGTCGATTGTTTGTTGTAATCTTTGGATTAAATTATTTTATCTTGAAGTAGCGAACCGCCTCGGCTTCGAAAAAGTATATTTATTTATTTATTTGCTTAAGAAACACAAAACAGAATTATACACAAAATGGGATATCTGGCGGACCTCAAACTAGGCTGAGCCTGTATCCTGAGGTCCAAGAGTGCGTTATGAGAATATAATTCTTATAATTTAAACATGTAAAAATACTACAGAACGACACACGAGCAAGCGCACATGCTATGTCGCGTGTGTGTGCATGTGTGTGTGTTAAATTGAAACACGTACCTCCGTAGAACCTAGTCGAAGAGACATACGCATAACATTTGTATGACGTAGTTCGCGTCGTTGCGATAGGGTTTTAAGGTGGTACGTGAAAATATTTCCCCTACAGTACCCTTACCACGAGTACAGTGCACCTAGCCGTAACCTTACTCGCTAGCGACAGCGTAAAACGATTCGTATGGGAAATTGCACAGCGCCTCTAGCGCTCACTGAGATAACTAAGGATCGCTAATATGAGTCCAACGGTAAATTACCTATCGAAATCTGAACGTCAGTGTCTAACGTTTTGTAGCTGTTGCCGTGGAATATTGGTACCATGAGTCACAAACTTGACACATGTCATCGAAAAATACCGTATCGACTATGATTAACTCTTTCACTGACATATGGGAGCGTATTTAACCGCTATCGACTGTAGTAACGTAATACGAATTTTCGATAGTAACTCATGGTACATGAAAACGTTTCGTAAAAAATCTCTAAATGACAGTGATTACCGTAACAAAATCCGTTGCATTGTTTAGAAGATTTAGGACAGACAGGAACGTATAGCGACTGTATTTAATTCTATGTAAAGATAAAAAAAGATAAAGACTAGCGAACCGCAGCGGCAGTATTATTTTTAGGGTACCACCGTAAAAAATATGCAAAGTAAACTCAAATACCTTCCTAAAATCTAGATTTTTCCTTTTCTAGAAATAATACATTATAAATGTTTAAATAAATTGTAATACCTACCTACCTTAGCGTTGCGGCAATATATCGAACTATCGATAATCTCGATAGTATCAATACTATCGATAGTATCGATAGTCATCAAATCCAATACTATCGAAAGGCATCAATACTATCGATAGTATCGATACTGTCGATAGTATCGATAAGCCTATCGATATTGTGACTGTTTTTCGAGGTCAACTATCGATAGTTCAGAAACGCTACCTTGCCTTCTCTGTTACCTTATGTAACCATGGTCGTAGTAAATATATGAATGAATGAGAATGAATGAATAATTATTTCAAAAACAAAAAGATACAATATGTATACTTGTACATATTTAATGTTTTTTTTAATCATGAAGTAACCATTCAGTCGCTGGCTATATTATGAATAGCCCGGAGTCACTAAGGCAGTACCAACCTCACCAGGGGGGTTCCACTCTGCACTGTAGGTATGCTCAACCGCCTTGCCTATGGTATAGGCAAATCGCAGTAGGCTGTCGGCTTGCCGCGCGCTCGCTCGTTCGCCCCCGCCGTGTCAGTGTAATTGAAATCTTGAAAACGTATGCCGCGCAACCCTAGCGTGTTTCCGGGAGTATCGAGGGGAAGGCGGGCGCGGGCGACGCGTTCCTTTTGACTTGCGCCGCCTGGCGCATGGTGTATGAAGTTACGAACCTTTTGAGTGTGTTAATAAAGTTGGAATTCGTTTGTGAAGTTTGTGAAGTTTCTGTACGTTAGTACTAATTTTTTTTCTGTGACCTCACACAGAAAATGGTCGTAAAGTAGCAGTACCCTAATCATCTTTAGTTCGGCTAGTGAGTGTCAGGTTTTCGCTTGCGATTACTCGAATATTGCGACTGTTGACAGGCACCAGCGGTTACTTACTACCGCGTTACTCTCTTGCCCGTTTCCCACTAATAATATAAAGTCAATATCTAAACTATTGTCGTGTTCGCGGTTTGGCCGTATTTAGTTTTTTAAGCCGTTCAGAGACCTAGATAAAAATTAGGTCTTACCTGTTTGACCTGCTTCCCGTTTTAAACCAGACGCCCAAAAGGTCAGCGTTCGTTGAGAGATACTTACTTTCTCTCTTTTACTTCTGTTGTGTCTAAGAGCTTATTTATTAAAACTTTACTGCATTTTCTATAGATAAGATAAGATAAGATATTTTTTATTTGCAAGAATTATGGTCTTTACAAAACTGGTGATAAAGGCATAACATAGAATACAGAATAATTCTGTATTGATAACAAAATATGAACTTGCTATTGATTCTAAACGATGCCAATTATACAATATAATTATAAATACACATGCAACCATTTTTAAATATAATTCATACAACATTAATTATAGAACGCAGCAAGCAATCAATTATTATCGATTCCTTTTTTTTATGATCATTGTAAGTGTAAAGGCTAAGTTGAAATTATCTATCTTCAACCAAGTAACTGTTAATTTTTTTTCTTATTATTATTAATTATTATAAGCTCACGCCTGATTCCCTTTGGGGTAGGCAGAGACCACAGAACGCCATTTGCTCCGGTCCTGGCATACTTCCCTCGCTTCTTCCACGCACATTCCTCTATTCCATTTTTTCTTCTATTATTATAAAAATAAATAAGCAATTTAGTTTAGTTTTTTGCGGGTGGTAGGACCTCGTGCAAGGCGGTCGTATCGCTACCATCATCTTGCTCACTAACCCAGTCGCTAAGCAGCAGTGCTTGCACTGTTGTGTTCCGGCGTGAAGAGTAACAGTCGGGGAAATTACTCGGGGTTATTAAATTACCTGATGGTAAGTAATTACCGCCGCTCAGGGGAAAAGCGACTCGAAGAGAATCCCTGATACGTTACCGGACTTAACCCCCCGATACGCTGGATTGAATCCACTGTACGAAAAGCAGTGCCGAGCTATTAACACCTAACCCCGATATTCTGTAAGAGTGTGGTATGTACAGTAGGGGAAATATATTCACGTACCACCGTAGAACCATATCGCAATGATGCGACGCGTTAAACGCCACGCTATGTCATACAAATGTCATGCGCATGTTTCTTCGACTAGGTACGTGTTTCAATTTCCTTGACTGTACCCATAGACATTAAATACAAAATTAATAGACATTCAAAAACAAACCTTAGACTTCTAATTGGAAAGATAATTTCAAACTAGCATTCTGAAAGTAATGTTAGGCATTCATTTAATACAAACTAACTCACTGTTAAATACTTGCTCCGTTAAATACTTGTCAAATACAGAAATCTATTCACGTGTAGAGTAGGGTCTAGTAATACCTAGAAAGCGTATTCTATTCATACTAATACTAAATGTGAAAATATGTATGACTGTCTGTTGATTAATTAAGTACGCCTTCACGACCGACCTACTAAACGTGATTTTGAAACAATGTACTCGCTTATTCATAAAACTTAATAACTGTTTTTCAAATAACGTACCTTTTTTCATATTATTCTGTCTGTTTCGTAAGCATCGAAATGAGAAAACTATAGAACTGTGTACAACGCAGTGGCAGAGTAGGCGACCATAGTCAATTTGGTAGACTATGTTGGATAGCCTGAATAAAACTGTCTGTGCCAATTGTCAAGTAAACAGCTCTGCGTTTTGTACGTTTTACTTTGGCGTCATATTTTTAGTTCTGCTATCCGACGCCTGTGTCGCTGCTAGTTAAAAAACTAAGAAGCACTTTATTCACTTACGATAAGATTCAAAGTTGAAACAATGGCTAAATATTGAAAGCCCCTCTTCACCTGCTTCACCCCGTCGCAAAGTGGTGACGCTAGGCTTGTAACAATCCGAACAAATAAGCAGATCTATTGTCTTCTATTGATGTTCGTAAGGAATATATTCTTGTATTGTGCCAGTTTTCTTGTAGCACAGCAGGGTTGCCAACCCTAGGAATTTTTTCCTCTTACGTGAGCAGATAAAATCGCGTATTTTGGCTTTCAAACCTCGTACGCCTGCAAAGTAATGGACCCACTGACATTAATATACCTACTCGTAGCAACTCTGCGCGCCTTCACATCTATGAGCGGCACATAATTATGAAAAGTACTATTTAGCACAAAAAAATACAAAGATATACCAAATGAATGAAACTGCCGACAAAAGCTAGTAAATAAAAAAGTGTAAGTTTATTTTTCATTCAGACAGTTTGCTAAAAAAACAGTAAAAGGTTCTATGTTTAAATTATTTTCGTGTAACTTTGAACGTTATGGATTTGCGGTAAGGTTCAAGTTTGAACGTTATGCTCCATTACATTGTGAACTGCGTGAGATAGGACTTTGCAAAGTTAATATCAGCCTGCAATAATTCCTACTTACATTACGTATGTGTACACAGAACAAAAAACAGATTAACCACTAACACTGAAAAAACAGTTTTATTACAAGCAACCAAAGTTTTGTTTCCCTATTACACAAAAAAGTGACCACCAAATTATTTGTTACACCTTACCTAACTCTTGATTTGTAAGTAAATCATTAAATGTTTATTTTATTTATTTATTTTATTTAAACTTTATTGCACAAAAAATACAAAATGTACAAAAGGCGGACTTAATGCCTTAAGGCATTCTCTGCCAGTCAACCTTTGGGACGAGAACGAGTAGTAATGTTTATCAGTAGCAAATAGTTTTGCTAATTTAAACGAACTTTGATTAACATTAACGAAAATCACGAGTTACAAAACTAGTTCTTGGTTGTCCTTTTTTTCAGTGAATTTCCATTTTTTTAATACGTAAAAAAAAAGTTATACGCACTCTAGGGGTGGTACTTTGACGCGAAAATTACTATAAGGATTTTGATGAAATTTTATGGTATGGCTTATACATCTGAATAACACAACCGATATTAAAACTAAAATTTGCACGGCGCACGGCGTTTTAGAACCTCACGCGACCAAAGTCGCGGGCGTTCGTTAGTTTAGTAATAATACGGAAAATTTGAAATTTTGTGCGCTGTGGTATTTCGTAGCACTGCTACGCGCCGTGTCGCTACGAACGTCTACGCGTCGTAGCTTCGTAGACAAGGAAATTAAATTTTCTATACAATAAAGTAGCAGCTGTTGGAATCCCTTAAAATATCAAAATATATGGGTACTGTGTTTCCCTCTTTTTTTTAATTCACGTTGAAGACGAACCGGCAAGAGGCTCGCTTTAGATAAGTAATTACTGTCGCCTATGGACGCTTGTGACCCCAGAGGAATCACGCCCACTTTGCCGACCCTGCAAGAACTTTTGAAACAAAATAAATAAATAAAAATAATTAACCGTTTATTGTCACACACAAAAATGGTATCTCGCATGAATTTGGCCAAAAATAATAGCTAAAAAAATTCAACCTAATAGCAGTTTTAGGAACTAACATTTGTTAGTTTAGGAACTGAAAACTAATACCAGTTCCTTGTTCCGCGTCAGCAGAACCGAAAGTTCCCATTCTGACTGTAGAACCCTAAACTAACAGAACCTGCATAAATTCAATACGAAATAATCTCTACCATAAATTTCCGCAACAATCATTTTTATTCCTTTCCTAAACAAACTATTTTGGACCTTAATAATTCATAGGATTTATTGTGACCCGGATATCCGGGCTGCTATCGAAAATATTCGTCAAAAGGCAAATGTAATGGATTTACGATTTTGTTTGTTCATATTGCGGTAAAAAGAACAGACTATTCAATGTTGAGGTTAAACGCGCATTTTACAAGCTTTTAGATAACTTTTTTACGTAAAATAGGAGGGCAAACCAGCAAGTGGGTCATCTACTGGCAAGTGATCACCACCGGCCATAAACACCCACAACACCAAGTACATCGCAGATTCGTTGCCAATCGAGAGTTCCATCAGATTTCTAGTAAAAAAAAACCGTATCAAAATCCGTCCATTGGCTAGTAGTTACAATGTCAAAAAACAGATACACACGTCACATTTATTTCAATTTTTCCATACTATTCTTGACATTTCTAGACCCCCCCCCCGTTTGTCACGTTTTTCTCATCCCTTAAACGGGTTGTCACATTTGGCTATACCCCTCCCCTCTATTAGCGTGACGTACTTTATGTATGGCCCCTCAACTAATTATCAGGGGAGTTCCACTCCGTACTGTAGGTACGCCAACCGCCTTGCCTATGGCATAGGCAAATCTCAGTAGGCTCACGGTTGCCCCCGGCATGTCAGTGTAATTGAAAACGAATGCCGCGCAACCCTAACGTGTCGCCGGGAGTAGCGGGGGGGATGGCGGGCGCGAGCGGCGCGTTCCTTTTGACACGCGCAGCCCTGGCGCATAGTGTATGAAGTAATACGAACTTTTTGAGCGTGTTAATAAAGTTGGCATTCGTTTAATCTCGGCCGTAAAAGAGATGTTTCTGTACGTTTAGTACTATTTTTTATTGGGTTAAGGCTAATTATTACTGATTTAAGTGAAACTTTTGGACGCTTGAAATTGTAGAAAATTTTTAAACGCCGCTATTTTTTTCCGATAAAGAGGCTGCCTCTCTCTCACTTTGTTTGTCAGGAGCACGGTGATTTAGTCGAGTCTGTAAGATGTTAGGATTAGCTTTGAGTTAAGACGATGTTGTTTAAAAGCCTTTATTGGCGGTTTCAACATTATCTCGCGTTTGTTTTTTCGGTAAAATACTAAACCTTGGTAATACAAATACATAATATATATTATGTATTGTTATTTCAGTAGAATTGGTTTGGAAAAGGCCATTTATTTGTTTTATTGTAGCACTCTTGCAAAAATGCGGGTAGTAGGTGTTGGAATATACAAAAATAAATACGTCTTACTCTAACTATAGGTAAACTTTCTCCTTCACACATTTTGTTTATATTAACTTTATAAAACAATAGTTCTTTGTTCCTAAGTCCGAGAGCAATACACTTTTTGGTGCCCGCTGTTCTAGTTCTCTCCCGGCTCTTGCTAATACCAATTTCAGGAATTAACATTTGTTAGTTTAGGAACTGAAAACGAATACCAGTTCCTTGTTCTTAATTGTGTGCTTCGTTAGTGCGCACCTCAATAAAAGCACACCTTCTTAATTTCATAAAATAATAAATCTTCAATTAATTCAAATCCGTCTTTCATTGGCTTCCACATAACCTAATAGTAGGACCATGTGCAAGGTCCGTCCGGATCGCTACCACCATCTTGCTCGCTAATCCCGCCGCTAAGCAGCAGTGCTTGCACTGTTGTGTTCCGGCGCAGAGACCAAGACAGCCTGTGTAATTACTGGCACAAGAGGTATTCCATCTTAGCCCTCAGGGTTGGCTACGCATCTACATTCTCTTTGTTGTTGCAGCTGTCTATAGTCACCTGTATTTTAAAGACTATTGGTGCCACCAGTACTACCGTTTTGCTAGAAATATCTTCAAACATATTAATAGAAATATATAGATATTTATTGTTATCTTAGTTTAAGCATCATGTCTATAAATAAATAAATAATAAAATAAATATCTCGGGACAATTTACACCAATTGATCTAGTCCCAAACTAAGCAAAGCTTGTACTATGGATACTAGACAACAGATAAACATACATATATAGATAAATACATACTTAAATACAAATAACATCCATGACTCAGCTACAAACATTCATATTCGTCACACAAATATTTGCCCATACCAGGATTTGAACCCGGGACCTCTTGCACAGTAAGCAGACACATGTGCCACTGTGCCATACAGGTCGTCAAATTCGTCTATTAAATAAAAATAAAAAGTATATCCTGTCACACATATGACACGATAACTAATGTTCGTGATAATGTTTCTTTTAAGTTTTTGAGTTAATTTTTACTTTAGTTCATAATCTATACTTTGCAGTGCCCTTACAGGGTTTCGTAATGTTTCTTTATGAAAGCAAATAAATATTATAAGTTTTTAAAAACGAATCACTCACGTATTTTTAAGTCGAGAATTGCCCGATATGTTTCGGACCAGTCCGCGGTCTTAATTCTCGATTTAAAAATACGCGAGTGATCCGTTTTTATTAATATGTCCGAGTCTCACGGTAGCTTATGTTTAAAATCCTCAAACACATTACTTTGCGCTTTGTCTTTACTTTACATTTTACCTATTAGTTATACAATGAGTTAAACATAAGACCAAGTAACTCCGTTATGTTTTGGTCCAAACCAAGCGAAGTCTTAGACCACAAAATATGGTCAGTGGTAGCCGTAGAACTATTTCTATGGTAATTTACGCACTAGGTCCGATCTTCGTCATCTGATTTCTTTCCGTCATTCTAGAATCTCCATTCCGGAGAAGATTTTTGACGGACCGAAGTAGCCATAGTATTATTTGTATGAAAGCTCGCGCACTGCGCCCGAGTTAATGCCGAGCTGCGTACGAGCAGAGAGGCGGCGGGGCAGGCGGGGTATGCGGCTGAGTGACGTGAAGCGGCAGGCATTCAGTGTATTAGTTCAGTGAGGCAGCGAGCGCATGTGCACGTTGTTATTTGCGTTATGTTTCCCTACGATGTTTTTACTTTAATTGAAAATGTTGAAAATAACCCATATTTTCAAAGCTTGGGATCGGATTCGGATCGGACGTAGTGCGAACCCGCTCCTACTAATTTATTTTTACACGAACAATTCCAATATAAGACCAAAATTCAGCTGCGCACTAAACTAGTACCGCTTGCCGTTCCCTCGCTTGATTTTCAATGCATCCCTTTTACACTAGGCTATTTAGAAAGGGATGTAGATAACGATAAAGCAAGTCGCGGCAACTCAGGTTGTTTAAAAATGCTGATCAATCGTCAGGACCATTGATTTCATGGCCCATTGCCTTCGTATTTGTTTTAGGAGTTTGTCACAGTAAACTTTTAAAAACAGTAAAATAACGATGTTTTTATTAAAATTAAAAACCTAAATAATATTTATACTTAGTAAAAAATGATGATAATACCTACTTACAATACAAACAAAATTAATACTTAAAAGCATTATAAACTAATATTTTAAATTAAAAATAGTTTACGGCCGTATAGATGTTTGTCATTTAATCAAACGTTAATGACTGAACGAATAAGAAAACTCTGTATAAAAAAAAAACAAAAAAAAATTCTGTGGAAAATTTTCTTATATTAATTAATGTTTCTGAGCCTAAGCTTCTTTAAAACTATTTTGACTTTTTAAAACAATGTTTTAACACATTGGAATCGAATTATCGTTTATTATTACTTTGTTTATTTATTTCAAATCTTAGGTTAAGTTTTTACAATATCTCTATAAAAAGTAATAGAACAATATCGATACAAAATATACAAACATTATAAAAACCTAACCTAGAGTGCCGCCGGCAGCGGGGCAGGGCTCAAGCTACCGGTGGTTAGGGCTGCAGAGTGAGGAATCTCCTGACTATTCGTGACGTGTTCAGGAGTACCGCCTGCCCTGACCCTTGATCCAACCTTCTAGCGAGAGTCTCTTGAGGTGTTGGTCGAGACTTTTCGCTATAAGACCGTTTGCTGAGACTGCTATGGTGACAATGTGGTTACCTCGTGGGCCAAGTATTATTATTATTATGTATGTCTTTCCCATTCACGGGACAATAGTGCCCCGGACCTTTGGGAGGCGTGCGCGGAGCCGAAGCCAACACGTAGATGCCCTTTAGACAATTTAATGAAATGTGATGGACACACCGGGCGGATGCTGTCCCTGCCCGCATCATAGGGACATTATTATTACTATTACATATTAAAGGGAAACAGGCGTGAGCTTATAATAATAATAGAAAAAATACCGCCATGCTTACTGTTTTTAACCCGTTTTCTGTATTCGTAGGAAATAGCTCTTTGTCTCCGTTTGGCAATTCTCGCCCTCATTTCGAACATGCTTGAACGTGCCTAAATTCATGTGTTCCCTGGATTATACAGCTTTATCCCGCAAGGAGATAGGGCTTTTGTCTTCTCCCCGGGAATGACAGACTTGACAGTTTCATGGACGCGGGGCAGGGTTTATGTACTTTGCTTTATGAAACACAAATCTCGGTACGCGGCTTCGTGGAGTAAGATTCGCTTTGAAATCTTGCTTTGAAACGTCTTCAAACTGAGAAGACAGAAGTGAAGTTCTATAGTGAGCTATATACATGTATATCTTAGGTAAATAAGAGTTTTTGACTTTGGCAGAATGATAAAAGCTCGAACATTTTTTTTTATAAAAAATATGTAATACATACAAACAATACTGGAAAATTGCTACTACTGCGATGCTACAGACGAGACTCGCTGTACAGTTTTAAAACCGTAAATAGTAAAACTTAGTTTTATAAAACCGGGAAAAACCATATCAGGCAAAGGTAATTAAGGTAAATTAAAATTGTAATGACAACACAAAGAAAAATTAGGGCAATGGCAGGACTTGAATCTGCAACATCAGCATTCCGTGCCTTGCGTTTTCCAGTTTCGCCACACTGCCGCTGCCCTACCCTGCGAATTTTTCAATGTGCTTCGTCTTACGGTCATTACATTATTGATTTTAAGGGTACAACTACCCTCGGTGTCATCTATATGAAACTTTTTAACAAGTTATCATATTCAACTGGGTACCTTTACAGCTACCGTCAGCTGACGAGAGATGGCGCCGTTTTTTGTTATTAAATTTTGTAACCGAAATTTCTTTCGATAATTTGAATGTTAAAAACATTTAAAATAAAAATCGATTCGATTCGGTTCGATTTCTGGAAGTTGGACCAACAATTTTCTATGTGTTGACATGGTTCTACATAAAAAAAACGGATTACGATTACAGTATATTTTTTAAATCGTTAAAGACAAATCAGACCCTTTCAACTGAGAAATCAAACGGGCATTCAAAGCTGCGCTGCATCTTAATAAGGCGGTAGCGTCAGCGATGCTAATGCCGAGCTCCGCCGACGAAGCAAATTCAATTATCAACTTACTTACAAGGGAACAAAGTGCTAGATTTGGCATTAAGTGCATTACGGCTTCTTGCTTGTTATTTATTGTTTTAATGTGCTTTTGGGGGATGAGGAAGAAACAGATGGGGCAGTTGAGTCTGGTCGCAGACTTTTTTGCCCCATGGCAGGGGTATTTCTGTCTGTGGTCTCGTAGTACCTGTATTCGGTGAACCAATTTTAACATGTTTTTAGAGTTACTTACCGAAAAGGTAGAAAACGGCCAAGTGCGGGTCGATCTCGCATATGAAGGGTTTCGAATAACAACGTTACAAAATCGTCTCTTGTATTGAGATACCCTTTATTTTTTTAACTTTTTTTTTATTTTTAGGGTTCCTTACCTGAAAAGGAAAAACGGAACCCTTATAAGATCACTTTGTTGTCCGTCTGTCTGTCTGTCAAGACCATTTTTCTTCAGGTATTGAGTTGAAATTAATATCAAATACTCAAGTCTGCAGTCCCTTAGAGCCGATAAAAAATCAAACTTCTAAGTCAACGCAATCAAAAGATACGGCCGTTTATGCCGCATGTTTCATACATTCGCAAGACACTCAAAAACCTATGGAGTACTTCCCGTTAACCTAGAACTATGAAATTTGGCAAGAAGCAAGGTCTCACAGCACAAATAAAACAATAAATCCGAAATCCGTAAATTTGTAGTTAATACAAACAAAAAATAGTTTTTTGGTTTTACAGAGCAAAAATGCGACACTAGATGTTGTGCGCGAGTCCGACTCGCACTTGACTGGTTTTTTATTCATGTAGCGGCTTCACACTTTGTGAAATTGGTTGACTGTTAGTCATTAGTTCAGTGAATATTGACCTGCTCTAAATTTATCCAACTCAAAAAGCATGGTATCACATACAATAATATAAGTACATATGAGTAAGTATGTATGTATGTATGTATGTCCGATATAGAACGGGAAACGCATAACAACGATTGCGGGGCGTAATAGACGATTTCCCGTCCGTCCGTCCATTATGCATTTGCGGGATAACGGTTTATGACATAACGGGCGGTAAAAAGGTTCCGTGGCACGTGAAACGGCGGTAACTATAGTTTTTAGGGTTCAGTCGTCATAAAGAACCGTCGTGAAATGCTTACTGGTGTTTCGGGAAAGTTTTCTACGCTTTGTACAAAATGTACTATTGTAATCTAGGCCAATTTATTTTGTGCTGTTTATTTAATAAGCAATCATACATTTCTAGGAACTAGTACTTTAGAGAGTAAATGTTGTTTGGCAATAGGCAATTACGAGAAAAAATTACCGACAAAACCTCTTCTGGGAAATTATAAGTAGGTTATAATATTTAATATAGAGAAATTCGCGGGTGGTAGGACCTTGTACGAGGTCCGTCCAGATAGCTACCACCATCTTGCTCGTTAATCTTGCCACTTAGCAGCACTGCTTGCACTGTTGTGTTCCGGCGTGGAGAGCAAGACAGTCGATGCAATTACTGGCACAAGAGATATTTCATCATAGCCCTCTAGGTTGGCAACGCATCTGCAATCTCTTTTTCGAGTGTCTGTAGATGGTGGTGATCTCTTACCATCAGGTGACCCACTTGCTTGTTTGCCTTCCTATTTTATATTTATGTAAAAAAAAATAAACTATACTTTCTGTATCAAAAAATGTTGATCTTGACCGTATAAAATATATTTTGTCCCAGTTTCTTAGTTCATTAAATATTACGAATAATAATGAACACTACCTTTGAAGTGGAGGGATAAACTCAAAGAAAAAGTTTGACAAACAGGGCATGATAATCTAATTTCAGCAATAGTTGTTTTTCAGCTCTATCTACAATATCTTAAGGATCGAGTTTGTTTGTCAACGATGTTGTTGATGTTTTTTAATGAAAATAAAACACAAGATAATCAATCTTTTTTAAAGCTTGTTGCTAGCTAACTAGACTGTTTTATTTTAAGTTGGCATTTTCCTTCACCATAGCTACTTAATTTAAATATAAAATAAGGCATCGCTGTGCATTTTCACTTTTATGACCAAGGGCGCAAAAGTGAAGGACTGAAAAAACTGCTAACAGACTTAGTTTACGGGCGTAAACTTAGCATACACTATAGTATACAGACGTAGAAATCTTTACGGTACATAGTACAAGAGGAACAAGGTTCCAAGTATTGCAAAACTTCATACTAAACGGACTTAGATAGGCAGACCTGCGGCCCTAACATGACAGCCCAGGTTTAGTTTAACCACTCCCTGTGTCTCTGTCTAACTAGTTTCATAAGAAAGGGACGCAGATAGAAATAAACTAAACTTGGCCAGTCATGTTAGGGCCACTGTTATTCAAAAAAGGGTTACCATGTCAACTGCCGTAATTCATTTCTTTCTAAATTACGTAAACTGCACGTCTAGTATACATAATAAGTTTGTTGGCCAAGGGCGCAAAAGCACAAGACTGGAAATAATAATTCTGCTAATGGACTTAGATCATTACACGTGTCCCTTAGACGCCATCTGTCGTGTAATCTGATGAAATTGCCGACTAATGGTATTACAGAAAATGACGTTTCATCTGCTTCATTGTGACTGTCGTCTGGCGTTTGTTTGACGTAAGGATGATTATTGTCCCAAGGGAGTTATGTATCCTTTGTGTTACAGAGGAGAGTAACTGGTGAGGCAGAAAGTTTGATATTGTAGCATTGTTAGTAATAACGCTTTTCCGTTTTAGTGCTTTTAACGCCCTACTTAGCAGTGCCAATGTGTAATCTACATACATAGACATAATGTATGCACATTCAGTTACTTTCATGTTTTGCATTTGGTACCTAAAAAGTTAGGTTAGGTTTTTTATAATGTTTATACCTAAAAAGTTCACAATTTTTTTGGAAAAATAATCTTTTAGCAAACGATATCATTGAAAATTTTAGTTTTTATTTCATGAAATAGGAAAGGAAACGATCATGCGTATCACTTGATGTTAAGAGACCACCTCCGCCCAAGGGAACCATCAACCACAAGGAAGTTGTTGGTTTGCTGCCTGCATTTTGGTCACTCAAGCCCCTCGGGCCATTGGATCTCTTCACTCAACGTAAGAAAAACAGTAGCATGCTACTACGTACTGGTATTCGATGAGAGTGTGGTACCAACTATCGTACTATCAGCAACTGTTGCAGTTTTGAACTTGTGATAGGTAACCGTAGCGCTCGTTATTAAAGTATTATTACGTACCAAGGTCAGTAAGTACGCAGTTGTAACAATCATTTGATGTATGATAATATAGAATTTTGAACACAAAATTTCATACGTTATTTATTCAACACAAAAGCATTAAGTGAAGAACTTCCAAAAACATCCACCCATATTTTGATTCCCCGAACTTTCTCAGCCAACTCGAGCATTTCGCGTACAACAATATTTCAAAGGCTTGTAAACTCAACAATGTAACTTTAAATTTTTCCCCGGAATTCCCTTGGGAATTTTGTTAGGAATTCCGCCAATTTGTCTTCGCCAATTAAGGGTACTGGCGTACTTTTTGGAAGATTAATTGCTACTGTAAATTGGGGGGGAATTGAATTGTTATTAAGCCAATGGAAGTTGTCAAAGTGTTCGACGGATTGACTGATGGGATTTGTTTTTTACCCCCCAAAAAGGGGTGGTTCAAAGGTCAAACACAGATCTGAGTTCGACATTTTGTTAACAATGTCTCCGTGGTACGCCGAGTACATCTCGCCTGATCTACACCAATATAGTAAAGAAGAAAGCTTTGTTTTTTTGTTTGTTTACATGTTTGGATAATCTTTGGAACTACTGAAAATTTTATTACCAATTGAAAGTTTCACTATCCCTGACGTACATAGGCTACTAATTCCAATCGAACAAAGTCGCGCGTGACTGCTAGTATGTATAAATAAACTAATAAAATAACATTGATGTATTTTATTTTAGGACAAGTCTTTATTATAAGGCATTCATGGGAAATTGCGTAAGATTTCACAACAAAATTCCAAACACCATTACTGAATAAAATGATACAAAATTCAAATCTATTGTCAAGATGACATTAATTTCTCGGGCGTATTATAAAATCAATGATTACATATAGGACAGGGATGTTTGGAAATGATCCAGACTTGTATTTGCAATTCCTGGTTCCAAATATTGTACATCTACTGTGTTAAATTTTTAAATATTTAAGATGAAATACAACATTGTAATTTTGATTTATTTAAAAAGTGCACCTCGTTCTTGCTGGTATCTTCTCATCAGAGGTTTTTTCCGATCTGGTGGTAGATTTTATTATATTCATAAGTGCTTCCTGTAAGCCTAATCTGATTACCCAAAGATAATTTTTTTACCCCAAATTAGCAAATTAATTAATCCTCCATGTCAAAATTTATTCAGTAAAAACATACATTTAATACAGAAAATACAGAAACTAATACTCAGCACCAGGCTTCGTCAGTAGATTCTCACAAAAGACTTTGACTTGTTCCAAAAAAAGATGCGTTCCACGTTGGCCCCTCTTAGGCTGCTTTCCCACCAGAGATGTGCGAGGATGCGTGGCGAGGGATGTGTCTGTAAGAACCAATAGAATCCCTTCATTTACCTTGCCTCGGTCAGTACAGCTCTGGTGGAAACGACTCGTTGGTTCTTGACAAACACATCCCTTGCTACGCATCCTCGCACTCTGGTGGAAACGCCTTATGTCTATTGAATGCTGACTTTACAAGATATCTCTATTCACAAAAAGCAAACGAGATCCAGCGACCAATCACCATACGTTGTACTCCGTCGTACAACAAAGGGGAAGAAAAAAGCAAAGACTTAAAGAAAACATATCTCCTGGAGTAGACTAGAGGTGGGCGTTGAATGAACGGACTAGTTGAATTCAACGTTGATCGACTGTTAACGAAACGACCGTCCACCGTCTACGCATGGACTAGTTGAACATTGAACTCGTTTTGTCACTTTCGTCGCGTCGACGCCGCTACGTCGGACGCTGGACGGTCGATTCATAAACGGCAAAATTTGGGAGTCGAATAGTTTAATGCAACGAGATACGCGAACTTGTAAAATGTCATTTGGCCGTTTGCAATGTCGAACTATTAGGTTAGATAAAAATGTAAACAATAATAATTGAAGAATGTACATAAAATCGAATGAACTTTTAAATGCGCCTGAATAATCCTGTAACTGTAAGTACCATTTTCGTACCTACATGCTTAGTCATTTTTGTTTTTTTGTAAGTACAGCCGAATTTTATTCAGCTTGGAAAGAAAAGCATGAAGGAAAGTTTATTTGAGAATATAAGTACAACATTGTAATAAATTAAATAGTAAAGTAGATTTATTTCAAACGAAATCATAAAAGTAACTAGTAACGTAGTAAATAACTGTTCTACTACTCGTTATTGCCGTCGGAGCGTCGAGGCTACCGTTTACATAACTCCAGTTGATGTTATTTTTGACGTCAACTAGTCCACAGATTCGACTAGTTAATCGACTAGTCGATGAACGACCGTCGACGGTTTCGTTTCGTTAACGAAAAAACCGTCGACGACCCACCTCTAGAGTAGAACCCTTTCTAGAGTACCCTTGTCGGATTCAAGAGCCTCTGTTTCTGTTGTTTGAGGAAAGTTACCTTTTTGTGTCTGCTAGTAACTAGAGCCACTTCACCCACTTTTTAGTAATAATGAGAGTATTTTGAGAAAGTTTTTGGGTCATTAGTAGACATAGAAGTTATAAGTGAGAGCGTTGCTGGCTTAGTTGCTGGGAGGATAGACTCGTGATCGTGAGATATCCAGTTCGATTCCCAGCGGTCGCCATGTACTAATGAGTTTTTCTAACTTATGTGTGTGATAGAACCTGCTTTGGTTCAATCTAATGAATCCTCTTGTTTATGTTAGTCTGTCAAATAGAATTGTCCAAAAAGAAATGTCTGTGTTGTAATGTGCTCTACAGTTATAATATCCTGAATAATACACTCCTCGGAAGAATCTCTCGTGTTTACTTTCCACAATGTGCATACTGTAGCAACCCATGTTCTTACCGTGAAGGAAAATGTCATGAGGAAACCTACACATTTTTTTAATGAATTTGTTACCATGATGCTATCGGTCTGGTTTCCCTGTAACAGGTTACGGAAGTCAGAAGGCAGCCGCTTCAATGTAATATATTATAACCTAAACAAACTGGAACAAATTACCTTGCTACTCTGCGAAACCAGTGCCGGGCTCGTGCAAAATAACCTGATCTGCCAAATCTGGGATCATGGTGAAAGCGTACCCTGAACTAAGAAACAAGAAAAAGCGTTAGGAAAATTATGAGTAGAAGTTATTATTGAGCGCCAAGGGGAAATTTTCATTTTCTTAAGCCATTTTAATCTCTATGAATTAAAGTCGCTTTTCAGTGTCATTTCTATTACCGTAAAAATATTTTAACCGTAAACTATAGTTTTATTGAAATAAAACTCTATGTCTACTCGTGACCACGGCCGCTGCAATGCGGCCGAAACGTCGAGGTAAATAAATAAACAGTTTATTATCGCGTTTAATTCCCGATAAACCTAATAAGTATGTGTGAAAATCGCGAAAGTTTAAAACAATTAAAGGGATCAAATAATAAAATGTTAAAAAACCCTTTAAAAGTTCCTTGTTTTTTGTATTTTTTTTTACTTGTACGAATCAATAAAGAGTATTTGTTGTTTGTTGTTGTGTTTGTATGTAAAGTCAAGTTGTCGCTCGATATGTTTCGGAACGGTGTGAATCTAACGGTATTTTATGCTATAAATGTCAGTCTCTTACAAAAGTACGAACCATATTCTAATGGAGATTTCAGAATAAGCTGCATGGCTCCAACCGGAAGTACTTCGTCGACAGAGATTCACTTTGTTCGCGTTTCCGGTCTAGAGAGAAGGGGAATTATTAACTCTGAATAATGAAAGTTTCCTTGTGGGCTTGTTCTTGTGATGTGGTTTTTTCAACGAGCAAATGTATTGATTTTATATACGTGACTGAACTCTTTAAAATTTCCTAGCGTCGTATATCTAGCTGATCATCCCGAATTTCCGAACCACTGATCATAGTCTCAGTATAATGTATATTTCTGGTACACATATGCGAGAGCTTCTGCAAGCCAAGCTTAGAGTCATTCGCCTGTATCTTGGCAGGGGGTTCCAGTCCGCTCTGTAGGTACGCTCGGCCGCCTTGCCTGTAGGCAAATCACAGTAGGTTGTCTCTTGTTGCGGGGGGAAGGCGGACACGGGCGGCGCGTTCCTTTTGAAGCGAGTCGACTGGCGAATGTGTATGAAGTAATACAAAGTTTTTGTGCGTGTTAATATAGTTGGAATTCGTTTAATCGCGTCTGCGAGTAGCTGTTATGGCGCCGGCAAGTTGAGGTTGTCATTTTGGTGTCTTTAATAAATAATAGCTAATGAAAACCAGGCTTAAAAAACTTAAAAATAAATCTATTCTTTTCTTCTTTACAAACATCCTTTAAAGCTAAATAAAGCCAAACCTAAGTATTAAACCCAGGTAAAAAAGAAAATTGAAAATTATTACTCGTCAGATTTCCAAGCAAATCTCTTCTCTTGTAACAGTAAGCGATGTATTCAGAATACCATGAAGTTTTCGCTTGCGTTGGTTCCGTGAATGAGCGGTAAACAAACCGCGCTTACAACAGTTACCTTACCTACCAGTCTGTAACCTTGAGCTCAGAGTACTGAAAACAATACACTCTAAGACAATAATACAATATAATATAAATAACGACCAGCCTCGGCTTCGCATGGGTACAGTCAGCGTCAAATATACCAGAGCGGGCAAGGTGTCAAAAATATCTGAACTCGACTCTACTGTCAAATACGCTCGGGCGTGTTCAGATATTTTGACCACCTTGCCCGCTCTGGTATATTTGACGCTGACTGTACAATTAGAATTTACTATACTAAAAACCTTCCGCAATAAATTATCTAACTAACAGTGAAAGCCGCACCAAAATCCGTTAGGAGGAGAAGTCGGCCGAAGATACACTATAAGACTTCAGTTACACGCTAATTCTGGCGTCAGTTCAGTCCATCATTCTGGTCAGAATGACGAGAGAATTATCGTGTAACCTGTCTCGTGTCGTGTCAGTCTGAACTAATCGTAACCGTGTCCATTTGTCATCATTCTGGCATCAGTCAAAACTATACCGGAATGATGGACTGAACTGACGCCAGAATTAGCGTGTAACCGAAGTCTAAGAATTTAGGACGGATAGAAAAAAAATGCAACTTAACTTTATGTCATGTAAAGATAACGACAAAAATGGAAAAATTCAATTTATATGTATACGTTTCACTGATCGATATATTTTCTGTAGACATCCTAACTACATACTTCTACGACTATACTTCATACGGACACCTATAGTACACACTCACTATTTATTAGAGCTTTCTAATTACAAAATTAACAAAGCAATACTAAAAAATTCAATTTTCATTAAATCTCTGTGATATATTTTCCTACTCTATCCTTAAACCTGGTAAGCATATAACGCGGAGCACACAATGGGCTCAAAGTATCGAATCTTGATTTTTACCAAGCCGCCCGTTGTTATAATTTTCTAAAGCTCATTGTCAGAAAAACGGAAAACAGGGCTTTATGTGAATCACTTGGGTTTTCTGTTGCCATGTAAATTGTTGGAGGGATTTATAGGCTTACGATGGGTAGATAATTCAATGTTAAATAAAACATAGGGTTGCAACGCATAGAGAATATATTAGTAGTAAGAAGCGAACAAAGATGGCATCATAGGTAGCATCACTAGCCCGTGGAACGTTATATGATCACAGGTGTGATCATAACTTTTTAAAAGAGTATTAAATAAGCGTGCTTATAAATATTTAATAAACAAGGGGGCAATGATCGCAAACCTCATTCAACAACAAACATTGCGGTTGTCCAGATACTTGGCCACTGACTAATTGAAAAATCACAACCATCCATCCATCCATCTTAGCCCTCTGGGTTGGCAACGTATCTTCACTCTCTTTGTTGTTGCAGGTGTCTATAGGCGGTGGTGATCACTTACCATCAGGTGACCCACTTGCTTGTTTGCCTTCCTATATTGTATAAAAAAAAAACAATATCCTTAGCACTGGACAGCTGTCGCGGACTTTTTCATTTTGTCGCATTATACTACAGCCCACCGTTACTTCAAAACCTCTGATTCTTTAGGTCTTTTATGGTTCAATATGTCGGACACTATTACGAAAGATATGTATATTTCACGTAGCGATATTGAAAAATTTGAGTAAATGATTACGAACTTTTTTCTTACTTATTGTTAGATTTTTGGTTGATACGTTAGTTTTTATTGACAGTTGTCAGTCAAAAGGCAATACAAAAAATAATATGATTAAAAGAATTCGTCGTAGATATATCGTGCCTAATAAAATATCTCACATTTGTAGTTTCTGCCAAATTGTTTTCTGATGCTTAAAAAATGAAATACTTCTAAGAATTGAGTAAGGGTGAGCATAAATTCTAAATAAATTAAAAAAGTAATTTAGTGCATTAAATTGAAGCACAAAAATGGCGTCTGGAACCACAAGGTTAACTTGAATAATTAAAATATGGAGCATTGTGTACTCAAGGATAAAGCCACGTTCAAGTTTGGGCTTAGCGAGTGATTAATCAGAAGTTAGTGTGATGAATGATTTAAAACACCTCATGATCTCAATCATGAGGTGTTTTAAAACAACACTATATTCTGTGATAAAATTTGTTTATTTTCTACGTTCAATTTTTCGTTGGAAGTTTCATTTAAAGAGAATCCTTTAAGGGATTATTGTACTTCTTTTGAACATTTAATGTGCTTTTTAGTGCGAAAATTATGAAATGAATAAATTTCGAACGAGCGTCGTACTTTCTAAAATGAAATATCTGCAGTGGCCCTAACATGACTGGCCAAGGTTAGTTTATCTCTATCTGCGTCTCTCTCTTATGACACTAGTTAGACAGAGACACAGGGAGGGGTTAAACTAAACCTGGCTGTCATGTTAGGGCCGCAGTAATAGATTAATTTAAAAACTTTCAACAAAACAAATGATTTCTGATTAGTTTTAACTAGTTTTTTATGAGCTAGTACTAGTAAAAATACCACATTGCGGTAATAATATACACCCAGATCTGCTTTTTACACTATTTATTTCATTGCTTTACTAAGTATCTCAGTCGCAGTATTCATGCTTTTTTTTTACATATTTCGCAGTAGATAACACAATGGGAAAAAACTGAATAATTAGTGTATTTTCCAACATAGTTTAGAAGTTTAATGCCACTTGAAAACTATTTTGAGCAAAACTCCTTGTACTCAATGATAATATAATGCATGGATGTACAGTGTCATACTAAAATACAGGAGAAAAACGGCCCAACATGAGAATACAGGTTGACGCCAATGTTACAAATGCAAATTATTAGTTTATCATTTAAAGTCATTGGATTTACAATTTTACGTCAAACTGCATAAAGTAATAATTGATTAAGTTTCGTTTCAAGTAGGTTTTTTTACAAAATAATATTATCGACAGCAGCGCTGTCGGTCCGACAGATTGAAAGCGCGAACGATTGTCGATTTGTTGTACTTTTGTTCGACTTTTGATGCGGCCATTTTCGAAACGCTGACTAGAAGTCAATTATTTACAGGTCAGTGCTTTTACTATAAGTTTTTCGAATCGCTCTCAGCTTATATCCAACCACGGCCTTATCCCAAGTTGCAATGGGTGCATGCCACGCCTGACTGAGCCCTTTGACGTTGGAATTCTAGTACATATACCTAGATATACCTATATAATAGCCGTTGTCTCAGCATTGCAGTAATTTGAGACTTGGAACTTAGTCCAAGATTCAATTGATTACTATATCAAGAATCAAGTTAGTATAATCTTGTAAGAGATTCGCACGGCCGCTGTAATGCGGCCGAAACCTCGAGGTAAACAAATAAACAGTTTATTATCGCATTTAAGTCCCGATAAACTTAATAAGTAAGCTTGTAAGAGGTACTCCATCTTAGCCCTCTGGGTTTGCAACGCATTTACAATCAATTGTTTTAAAATTTCGCGATTTTCACACATATTTTTATCGTTCTTCCACCTCCACCACGGCTACCACGGCCGTTGAAACATGACCGAAACGTCGAGCTAAATAAACAATGATTTTAGCGCGTAAAAGTTAACGTTATGAATATTAATGCATCTACAATCTCCTTAGGCGGTGGTGATCACTTACCATCGGGTGACCCACTTTCTTGTCTGCCTAAAGAGGACAATGAAGTCAATAAGAAGTCATTATGAAATTTTATGTGAAAAGGTTCCACAGTGGCCTATGAATCAAATTGGTTGACTGTACTTAATACCCCAGCAAAAATCCATGAATAAAATAAATGTTATTAAAAACAAGAGTCTCCAACAATACAACACGAATACCATTTTATAAACCCTTCATAAAAGTGATAAAGGCTCAATAAATATAATTCTCACCCAATACACAAGGCTAAACAATAGGTGGCTTTATCTCTTTAAGTGATCTCTTCCAGATAATGAAAAGGTTAGGGCTGCATTAATTTGCTTTAGAGATGTGTACAAGTTGCGGGGTTAACATCAGACATCAAACTTCCAAACAACAAAATTCCAAAAAACATTACTGTACTAAATGATACAAAATTTTAATCTATTGTCAAGAAGACATTAATTTCTCGGGCGTATTATAAAATCAATGACTATATCTTGGAGAAGGATGTTTGGAAATGATCCCGATTTGTATTGGCGATCCCTGGTTCCAAAGATTGTACACCTGCTGTGTTAAACTTTAATTTTTTTAAATATTTGAGATGCAAAATAACATTGTAATTTTGATTTATTAAAAAAAATTACACCTCGTTGAGTTTCTTGCCGGTATCTTCTAATCAGAGGTTTTTCCGAACCGGTGGTAAATTTTTTGACATTCATAAGTGCTACCTGTAAGCCTAATCTGAATAAAACATTTTGACTTTTGACTTTGGACATCACTAAAGAACAAAAAAAAACAAATTTCATTTCACACATTATTATATTTTGAGAAATTTGAGTGCAAGCCTGGATTCTAAATCATAATCATCTGCTTGACAAATTGTAAGTCAAACTATTGCACTAACAGTGGTTTTAAGTGGAATAAATTAGATAGATATGGAATTTATTTTATTATATTATTTATTTAGTTTATTTATATAGAACTCCGCAAAGTAACGCTTGAATCTATTAATTATCTACAATGGTTTTGTAATGTCATAGTCAAAATCAATAGTATTTTATGCAACTGTTGCATAATGAGGTGGATTAAAACACGAGTGTGGTTTTATGAAACGAGCGTCAGCGAGTTTCATAATAGGATCACACGAGTGTTATAAGACCTAATTATGTACAGTTGCATACATTACTTTATCTACACACTTATCATAAGTACTCCATGACGGGTTCAGAAGCCATAGGGCAATGCACTGCTTGCTACTAGCTACTAGTGCTAGGTACCTATTAAATATCTAGAGACTGTACACATTAAAGTAATGTAATAAAAAATGAATTTGAACAAATATAGAAACAAATTAGAAAAATTCTCATAATAATATAGGTTGTTATAATGCTGGTCATTGCCTCCGGTTTCTGAACGCATTATAGAGCATTTATGATATAGTGTAGATAATAGTATTTTATGCAACTGCTATATAATGAGAGGCCTTAAAACACGAGTGTGGTTTTATGAAACGAGCGTCAGCGAGTTTCATAATAGGATCACACGAGTGTTTTAAGCCTTAATTAAATACAGTTGCATACATTACTTTATCTACACACATAATATCATAACTGCAAAAAATCGTAACAGCAAAAAACCTAAAAAGAATGACAACTAATGGCGGCCATGTATATTAAAAAAGTACTCTGTGATTCGATCTATCCGTCAGGACGAACATTTTTTTTAAACCATAGACGAACGAATGAAGTTGCTATTTTCATGTCACTCGAGATCAAATGTCGTGCGTTTAAATTAAAAAATCATACTGAGTTGACGTTTCGTATCGATAACTGTTTTAATATCTGTGGATACTAGAATAGAGACCAACTTGAATTTTGACAGCTGTTCCAAATTTAAATTCATAAAGTCACGAGCAGTCACGAGATATCGGTAATGTGATGACCAATAAAGAACAGATTTACCTACTACCACAGACAAGAAAATTCTTATAAAAACATTGGTTGTAATAATGCTGGTCATTTCCTAGCGTTTTTGAACGCGTTATTTAGCCTTTATGATATGTGTGTAGATAAAATATTTTACCTACCAGTAATACCTAAGATCCGTTTTGTAACACAATCGTTACTAATATTACTAATTACTAAACTGATATTAATATAACAAACCGTTACGTAACTAATATTACTTGTTTTAGTAACGGGGCTTGGTAAAACTTCTTTTAAAAATGTGTTAAAAAAATGTTCTAAGTCGGAAAAAAACATAATTTGTCTGTCTGTTTACACAAAAGCCCGCGGAATGAAACATTAACGTTTTTATCAAAACCTCGGACGCATCAGCTATCAGAACAAAACCGCTGACTAATGGTAAAAAGAGTAACCCTTAATTCGTCAGCAATAAATAACGACAGAACATTAAGTTAGGGATGGGCGTAGTTACGGTAAATCTGAGGATGAGAATGCGGATTTAGGAAAAAAAATCGTCGGTTGCTGTAGTATATTCATTTATTCTGGGTTCACTCTTCTACCGTCTCGCTCTCTCTGGAGATAGACTTCATAGCGTTAACATCTTTGTCAGTTGTCTGTACATTAAAATTATAATTAAAATAAATAAGAGTTTACTGAAGTGCTTGTAGTATTAATTAATTACCTCAAGTCTATTCGGATTCTCAATATATAATAATGGCGACGAGGATGGGATAATCGATTAATTGCAATTAAGTGATTAATAAATGTGCGCGTTGGTTGAAAATTAACGGCCATCTTGAAATTTCGCTGTTTATTAAGCTACCGTGAAGTTAGAAGCAAGCTTGAAGAGCAAAATAGTGATCTGTGAATAACCAGAGTGAATGAACGCACGCAATCACGGATACAACTTCACTCCAGATCCACCCATTCATTCATTCATTTGCACTGGGTGTTATTGACAATATTATGTTTAAGACGGACAGTGATAAAATTACTTAACGGATAACCTAATGGATAATGAGCTACAGTCAGTTTATAGACGAAATAAAAAATAAAAAAACCAGTTGGATACAAAATGTCGGAAAAGAAGAGTTAATACAAATTTTCAACGCATTACACATAAATTTACCGGAACCGACGAACATTGAAAGTTTACGAAAAACGTTACGAGACCGCATTAAAAGTGGAAGTTCATTAGAAAACATTGAAGAAGAAGAAAGTGACAACGAAACTTACGAGGATACCCAAGTATCACCAAAAATGAATCCTTACTATGGTCACATCGAACCATTTGATGGAAAAAACTTTGAATTGTTTGAACAACAATTGGAATGCATCATAACCTTAAACGATATTCCAAAAACAAAACAAACACCATTACTTATAACAAGTTTAACGCCAAAGGTTTTGGAAACTTTAAATCATTTATGTGCACCAGAAAAACCTATAAAGAAAGAATATGCTGATATCCTATTGTTGTTGGAAAAGAGATATGCAAAGTCAACATCTACAGTGCTAGACCGAGCGGCGTTTCGGTCTCGTAATCAAACAAGCAATGAAGGCATAGAAGAGTACATTATAGAACTAAAAAAACTTGCAAAAAGATGCGATTTTAAAGACATGGAAGATCAGGTGAAAGAAAAGTTCATTGATGGAGTCAGTAGACCTCTAATTAAATTTGAGTTACTGAAAAATGGTGAAGCATCTTTAGAAAAATTAATTTTGATGGCTAGGACAGTTGAAGCAGCATTAAAACAATCCAAGTTAAGTGGCCAGGATACAATTGAATCTTCAAATGATAATGAAACCAGGGAAATGTTTTATGCGGACCGTCGGGGAACACCATCAACTTCTCAAGCTAAACCTACAAAGCAGTACAAACAGCAAAAGCAGAGTGGAAGTAAACAAGGCTCATCAAAGAAGAATAATGTGATGTGTTTTGTGTGTGGCAAAGATAATCATCTCCGCTCTGAGTGTTATTTGAAAAATAAGTTCTGTTCTGAGTGCGGCAAACAAGGACATATATTCAGGAACTACTTATTATGTGGATGTTGATGGTTTAAAATGGAAGAGACATGTAAACCAAATGATACACTGTAATCAAATAGATACTTAATTTTATTCATAGTCATAAAAATAATAAACATGTTTAGTTTTAAAAGTAAGTTTAATTAATAGTGTTAACATATATGTAAGCGGGGAAGAGTGTAGTATATTCATTTATTCTGGGTTCACTCTTCTACCGTCTCGCTCTCTCTGGAGATAGACTTCATAGCGTTAACATCTTTGTCAGTTGTCTGTACATTAAAATTATAATTAAAATAAATAAGAGTTTACTGAAGTGCTTGTAGTATTAATTAATTACCTCAAGTCTATTCGGATTCTCAATATATAATAGTTGCGTTTTGACATACGGTCTAATTTGTGTTGGTGTTGTACAATATTCAGTATGTTATTTTGGTATGGATGAATAATTCTATTATTATTAGATATCAAGTATAATTAATATAGATATACAATTGTACATCTTCATAAGAGTAGTTAACCATTAAAATCTGTCATTTTTTTATTTTGATATGTAATAGGAATTATTATAATAAAATGAACTAAATTATGCATTCATTTTGTCGGCTTTTTGTTTTAATTTTTATAGCATTTATTTATACTGAAGCTTAAAAATACAAGACACTCTAATAAATGTCTAAAGCACAAAACTTCATAACCACAAAATAATAAACTTTATTTTTATTTTGGATTTTACCATGCGCCAGGCGGCGCGAGTCAAAAGCAACGCGCCGCCTGCGCTCACCTTCCCCCCGCTACTCCCGGCGACACGCTAGGGTTGCGCGGCATTCACTTTCGGCACACTGACACGGCGGGGGCGAGCGAGTGAGCGCGCGGCAAGCCGACAGCCTACTGCGATTTGCCTATGCCATAGGCAAGGCGGTTGAACGTACCTACAGTGCAGAGTGGAACCCCCGGCTATTGTCTTCAGGAGGCTGTTTGTGCTTCCACGCAATAAGCGGACATTATTCTTAGGTATGTAATCTTACTGAGATGCGGATGAGTAATGTTGAGGATGGGTATATTTTCACATCACTATTTACCCTTTTCGTTCAGTTTACATTTTAATGTAAAGCATTAGCGTAATAGCATTGCTAACGACTGGGGTGCTTTAGACGTTTTTTTATTCTGCCTATTCTTTTTATGAAGGTTTTGCTGACCATAATTGCGATAAAATTTTATTGAACCTTAATTTTAGGGTAAGGTATTTTTTTTTCTTTGCGAGGTTTTCTGTCTTTAACTTGATAGAATCTAAGAAAACATTATTTAAGTCAAAATTAAGAAGTCATTCGGTTAGGTACACAATTAAAGGCCACATTATACTAAAATACAGCTTGTACAAGGTCCGTCCGGATTGTTACCTTCATATTGCTCACTAATCCAGCCGCAAAGCAGCAGTGCTTGCACTGTTGTGTTCCGGCGTGGAGAGCAAGACAGCCGGTGCAATTACTGGCACAAGAGGTATTCCATCTTAGCTTTCAGGTTAGCAACGCATCTGCAATATCCTTGGTATTGCGAATGTCTATATAGGCGGTGGTGATCACTTACCATCAGGTGACCCACCTGCTTGTTTTCCTTCCTATGTGATAAAAAAAATAGCGTATAAAATGAGTTACTCGAATAGGTATGTCACGTACGGACAGCGACAAGGTTCTAAATTGTTCAGCTACTGAGGCTGACCATACAATGACAGGTTTTTGGCATAGTTTCAATCTTAAATAATTAACAGATTGAGGCGTTACTTTGCGGAAATCCATATCAACAAACTGGAACAAATTACCTTGCTACTCCGCGAAACCAGTGCCGGGCTCGTGCAAAATAGCTGCGCCTGTGCGACATATATATACGCATGCAAAAACCCACCCTCCTCCGCTTCCACACGAAACAACATATATCACACAGACTCGACTACACTCCACCACCACTAAACATTGAAACAACACGATCGACGCGCGTTTTGCCTCTGTACGAGGCATCATCCAGATGTAATAGTTTCAACCTTGACAACATTTAAAGTTCAGTCTACTTCGTAATCACTAATCTGATTATGGTACTCTCATCAGGATGGTGACAGACCCGGGTGTCCCGGGCATACCCCGATAATCCGGATCGGGGTTGGGATAAGTCGTAGTTCGCACAAAGCCGGAGGATTATGTCCTAGTCAACTAGTTATGGTAATTTAGGCTAGTTAAAATATCTGACCTAAATACACAACGTTGACTTTTAAGTTACGGTCCATGTAGCTATTATTCTTAGTTTTGTATAGAAACGCGGGTAGATAGAAATTTGCGGGTGGTAGGACCTTGTGCAAGGTCCATCCGGATCGCTACCACCATCTTGCTCGCTAATCCTGCTGCTAAGCAACAGTGCTTGCACTGTTGTGTTCCGGCGTGGAGAGCAAGACAGCCGGTGTAATTACTGGCACAAGAGGTATTCCATCTTAGCCCTCTGGGTTGGCAACGCATCTGCACTCTCTTTGTTGTTGCAGGTGTCTATAGGCGGTGGTGATCACCTGACATCAGGTGACCCACTTGCTTGTTTGCCGTCCTATGTTGTATAATTATTATTTTTTTGTTTTATGCAAAAAAAGCTTATATAAAATACTTATTGCTCATACAAACGTAAAACAAGTTAATTCAAAATATTTTCATTCAGATAAGGCTTACAGGTAGCACTTATGAATGTCAAAAAATTTACCACCGGTTCGGAAAAACCTCTGATGAGAAGATACCGCGAAGAAACTTAACGAGGTGTAATTTTTTGAATAAATCTAAAAAACAATGTTATTTTACGTGTTAAATATTTAAAAAATTAACAATTAAACAAATTCAAAGTCGAAGTCAAAGTATTTTATTTGTTGTACAGTAGGAGAAATATATTCACGTACCACCTTAGAACCCTATCGCAATGACGCGACGGGTTAAACGCCAGGCTAAGTTATACAAATGTCATGCGTATGTCACTTCGACTAGGTTCTACGGTGGTACGCGTTTCAATTTCCTTGACTGTACATAGGTAATAACATGGTTGGTTTGGAACATGAACTTGTTTCACTATGTTTTGCCCGTTAGGCGTACAAATTTCGTGTTGCCACTTTACGTTGAAATGATTACAGTACATTATTAATTGCATTTTTAAACTTACTAATTATACATTTTATAACAATGTCGTAACAAATTTATTCAATCTCATCCTTCCCATGTCATTCAAAATTATGATAAATATTTATAACACAGTAGGAGCGCCAATACAAATCGGTATCATTTTCAAACAACCCTGTCCAACATGATTTTATTGAGAGAAACTCAAAGTTTCTTTGTAGTTTGGTACAAATAAAATAAAATGCATAATCACTCCTCTCCTATTATACAAGCAAATCGAGATTTAATTAAGCTGTATTTAATTACTCCCTGTTTCATGTTAATAATTAACATAATTAAAACAGTCCGTAACCTTTGATGGCTTAACTTGGTGGAAATTCACAAATTACTTCACTCAAAATTGAGCTTTCAGAAGTTTGTCTTTAAATACAGCGTTGGCTTAAATTTGATATGGAAGATAATGTTATCTTTAATTTTTACGTTAAAACATTCACTTAACTTTTAACGTCAGATATCCACTCGTCTCTAAATCAGAGTTTTGTTCTAAAATGGCTTTCCTGTGGTTGACAGTTAAGAGTAAATAGTTAATCTAAAGGGCCATTTACAACCTGTGACTTCTCTCGGGCCAGTTGCATTACACTACAGCACAGTATAGATATAACCAGTAAGGAATCTACGTACAAACGCTCGAAACCAGCGCACTCACACAGACGCACGCTCAACACGGCCGCTAAGGGATTTTCGCGGTGCTGTCAGTCGCGACTGCCGCGTCGAGACGAGTGGACGCGCTATGCGTTTATCGTTATTGCGTGCGCTCGAGACAGTGCGCGATTTTTTTAAAGATGCCACAAACGTATTGCGTCGTAATTATAGCTGCTTGAACTCTAGTTCGTCAAAATCGGAGTTTTAATTTTTTCTTCTAAGAATGTTGAAGTTTTTAATTTTCCAATTTTATGTAAACTCCTTAGTTCCTTTCATTATTTGATCATTATATACACCAGGTAAACGGTTTTATGAATAATCAAAATATAACTTTAATTTTACAAAAATTAGGAGGACAACTTCAAACTTCTTTATTTGCACAGAATAATACAGTCAAAAAGATATTAAATTACATTATGGTCATCTTATTCAGCTATAAGTATTAAAGAAATAAATACTAGCATGCAAACATTAAAACTTATCACGTGACCCGTCTGCTCGTTTGCCCCCTATACTATAAAAAAAATCTAATAGAAACGTTTTTACCTCGTAATATTGATTTTGGTGTAACAATTTTATAAGGCTACTTCGGAACAAATTGATTGGCAGCTGTTGCATGTCTGCCGGCAGCTTATACAGTTTCATGCACATCGTGTAACAGTTTTTTGAGTAAAACGATGTCCTTGGGGCACCATCATGGACCAACCTCCCAGGATTTCTAGTATTTCGGGGATAGACACTCTTTGCTGTTTTAAATAAGTACATATGTTTTTTAACAAAAGTACAAGCTTCTAATATAAACCCCATCGCTCTACAGGAGAGAAGGCCTAACAAACAGGCCTAGTTTCGGTACTGCTTTATTTATGTACTGTGATTACAGTGCAGCTAGCACGAATCTTCTCGGCACGCGTTAACTCGCTACGTAACTCAGTGCGTCTCGCTCTAACCAGCTCAGGAGGAGAGGGACGCACTGAGTTTAGAGGGAAAAATACTTGTCAAGTATTTCGTAAGCTGCAGTTTGTTTTATTGGGATAGCAGACCGAAAATAGTAAATCGAACTTCCAAAATAAAAGTCCTTTATAATATCGCAAAACGACTGTAATTTTCAAAAAGTCTTATCATTTAGACATAATTAATTAATAACTGAGATATTTTTTAAATTCCTCAAAAGATCAACGAACCGTATTTATCGTAACATGCTGTATAAATTATAACCGCAAACCGGAGCACCCTGAAAAAGGACGTTGAATGACAGGAAAAAAATAAAACGAGGCTCTTAAAAAACTGACGGCGTTGTATAATTTGGGGCGTAGAGCAACATATTTTTGTATGAAATTACTGAAATCAAGTGAAAATAACCCTAAAGAAGATTCAAAATTATTAGATCTGGCTAGTACAGTCAGTAGGAGTTATATTACAGTCAAACAAAGAGTCGGAAATGCTATAAAATGATAACACAAAGAATAATTAGGGTAATGGCAGGACTCGAACCTCCTCATTAGGGGTAATGTGGCGAAACTGGCAAACACAAGGCACGGAATGCTGATGTTGCAGGTTCGAGTTTTACATTACCCGAATTTTTCTTAGTGTTGTCATTATAAATATAGAATTTAAAATTTATTTGAATGCTGAAAAAAAAATCTAAAGTAAATTTCGATTACAAAAAAGTCCGAAGTTAAAAGTTTATTCTTAACGACCAGATAGCCTATTGGTTAGTGACCCTGATTATGAAGCTAGAGGTTCCGGGCTCGATTCCCGGGAAGGGCAAATGTTTGTATGATGAAAATGAATATTTTTACCCGAGTCTTGTATGTTATATGTATTTAAGTATGTATCTATCTATTTAAGTATGTATATCCGTTGTCCTGTACCCATAACACAAGGTTTTCTACTAGGGACTAGGTCAATTGGTGTGGATTGTCCTGAGATATTTTTTTATTATTTATTCACTACTCTAATAAATAAGATAAATATGTATTGTAGTAAGAAAATAAATAATGGATTCAGGCGATATAATAATGGATTTTATATAAACAGGAACAAATTACCTTGCTACTCCGTAAAATTTAATTTAAGCAAGGTAATTTGTTTTGATTTGTTAAGAGAGTACCAAAACGTTCCAGGAGATCAATTCTCTTAGCAGAACATCGACGAGCTCGACGCTGGGGCAGCGCTCTGTCGTGCTCTAGCGCTAGCTCGAGTGAGCGAGACAGAGCGAGGCCTTGACGTCGAGTCCGACGCTGGTGCGCTTAGAGCATAACAGCTCAGAACCCCAATTCTCGGTTTATGCGAGGTGCATCTCACGTGCGAAATAAGTCAAAAAATTACAGATTTTCAAGGGGTTTGACGGTTGTTTTCATACGAGATGAATCTCGCATAACCCCGAGAATCGCCCCGTTGGACTCAAATAGCTGACGTTGTACAAACAGTCGCTAGGTTAAAGTGGATATAAAAAGACAATAGATATGCCTACTTGCTCGGATAGTTACAAGCCTAGCGTAACCACTTTGCGACGGGGTGAAGCAGGTGAAGAGGGGCTTTCAATATTTACCCATTGGTTCAACTTTGAATCTTATCGTAAGTGAATAAAGTGCTTCTAAGTTTTCTAACTAGCAGCGACACAGGGGTCGGATAGTAGAACTAAAAATTAGACGCCAATTTAAAACGTACAAAACGCAGAGCTGTTTACTTGACAATTGGCACAGACAGTTTTATTCAGGCTATCCAACATAGTCTACCAAATGTGGTCAGACTATGGTCGGTGACTCTGCCACTGCGTTGTACACAGTTCTATCGTTTTCTCATTTCGATGAGTGGAACTGATCTGTACGGCTACACTGAGCGACAAAGCAAGTTACGATGTGTCGTGCTAGCTATCCTAGACCAGCTTGTCGCTTGCTGGATGACCTCTGGACTATAATTGCCATTAAGTGGTTTTCCCAAAACCGAATCCGGCGTCGCGGCAAGCCCAAGAGGATGACGGGACAAATTGGACGCGTTTTCGCCTGACTGGCTAGAGAAAGCAAAATAATGGGATACAATACAATATGATTTATTGAATACAACATTACAATTGGACAGAATTACAGATAAATCTTACATATAGGTATTCAAAAGGTGGTCTTATCGCTTGAGAGCGATCTCTTTAGACAATCTTTGGATAGAGATAGAAATTAAAACTAAGATGACAAAGAATAATGATGATAATAATGTGATGAAGGATACGTGGATGGAATAGGGGGAGGAAGGTTTTTGCCCAGCAGTGGGACAGTGTTAGCTACTATAATAATGAAAATGAGGGAATAAGAGCTTGTGTAGATATTTTTGACTTCTTCAAGTTTTGAAGAGGTCAAAAATATCTATCTACACAAGCTCTAAGAAAACAAAGCTAACAAATAGTTCAGCTTTCGACAAGTGTTTCGTAATACACCTAAATCTTGTTGGGGAAATTCAAAAAGTGCCGTAGTACATTATTTTGTACGTAGGCGAAGTTTATTTTATTCAAAGAGGCGTGTGGAAATCCGATAAGAGCTCATTTAAATAGGAGAGGATTAGAATTACCATAACAGGCCTTTTAAAGGATATCCTGAGCAAGAGGTCTGTCGGGAAAACAAAATTCATATTTTCTTCTGTTAAAAGTGACCTGAATCACAAAAATTACAAGTGCTACATTTTTGTATGAAAACTCTATAATTATGTCAAACTAGCAGACGCCCGCGACTTCTTTTGCGTTGGGTAGTGGCCTATGTCCGTCAGGAATAGTGTAGGATTCTATTGGTGAAAGAATTCGACCGATTCCAAATCGGTTCAGTAGTTCCAGAGATTATCCTAGTGTAGATTGCAGCATTTGTAATTTTTGTGATATAGGGGGCTAAGACCAATTTCATAAACGCGACAGGCGACAGGTGACAGTGACAATTTGCTCTACATTACTGTGTTGACAAGTAACGCTACAGACTTACAGAATGAACATTATACTGGGCAAGCAATGTATAACGAATGGTCACTGTCACCTGACGCCAGGCGCGTTTATGAAATTTTGCCCGTCTTAATTTTGATACCAGACACTGTGTTGAGGCACGGAGTGCTGCGGTTGCAGCTTCAGGCAGGGGGGTTCCACTCCGCACTGTAGGTACGCTCGATGGACTTGCCTATGGTATAGGTAAAGGTAAATCGCAGTAGGCTGTCGGCTTGCCGCGCGCTGGCTTGCGCGCCCCCGCCCTGTCATTGTCATTGAAGACGAATGCCGCGCAACGCTAGCGTGTCGCCGGGAGTAGTGGGGGGAAGGCGGGCGCGGGCGGCGCGTTCCTTTTGACTCGCACCGCCTGGCGCATGATGTATGAAGTAATACGAACTTTTTGTGCGTGAGAATAAAGTTGGAATTCGTTTAATCGCAGTCGTAAAGAGAACGTTCTGTACGTTATTTATTCTTTGCTTCAGGTCCTCCCAGATGCCCAAGATATTTCTTTTGTGTTGTCATGGCATTTAATTTAGATTTAAGATAGTTTGAATATTCAACAAAAAAAACAGACAGTTTTTTCACAATGGTCTATCCGATACATAATCTAAATAATAATGAAATAAATATTATCGCAACAAAATATGTTCGGCTTATTTTAATTCGGCTTTGGTTTGCTAAAGCCAATTAAATATACTAAAAGCTACTTTTGTAATAGAACTTTTTTTTCGAATTTTCTTTTTGTGTTTTTTTTTATACATTCAGATTAAATTTAATTTAAAATTAGGAGTTGATTTTTTAACCTCTTCTGCATTTTTTTCCCAATCACTGACACAGTTCACAATGCATTAAGACCGAAATCGTCTCAGATTGTTTAAAAATTTTTCGTAAACAATCGTCCGAGTTCGTCGACTCTCGCGCAGATGTGAACAGAGCCTAAATATTCTAGCCCTAATGCGTGAACGATCAAACAAAATGTCGCGTAAATATAACCTAGTCACAAATTCACTATTTCGGATCAGGCTGTGGTCACACTGTACACTGGTAGCGTTTGAATTTTTATGAAATCGGGTGGCAAACGAGCATGTGGGTTACTTAATGGGAAGTGATCACCGTTACCAATGGGAACTAGCGATCCCAAGAGAATTGCTGATCCCTTGCCCACCTTTAAAACAATGTTAATTTGAATTGTTTTAAAGAACTGCGTAAAATGACAAATAAAATCAAATGATGCTAATTATGTAATTTTGATGAATACACGTTAATAAATTTCAATATGTTGCTCTAAGGCCTGTAGTTAAAGATCCTTCTTAAACACAATCGCGTTCTGCAGACCGCATTTGACATTTCATTTCTTAAGAAACTAACGTCTGATGCAATCTCGAGTACGCTGTCTATTTGAGAACCAACTATAACTACGGACGAATAACTGGTAAAATATATTGTGTTACTAAATAAATCTGAAACTGGTAACCCTATCTTGAATGCGCTTACAAAGTTTCCTAAAATAGAACTTCCAACTTGCATCAGTTTGAGTTTGGTTCCCCTCTTAACAACCGCCTTGAGACAGATCTCTCTATTGAGGTTTCTCTTACACACAGCTTTAAATATCAGCTGTTGACAGCCATAACGCACTCATTACAATAAAACACTAGCGGTATGCCTCGGCTTTGCATGGGTATGATTAATATTTAATAATAACCTTAATTTCATAAAAACCTACTGTAAAAAAAAATTACAGTGAAAACCGCATCACAATCCGTTGGATGGAAGGATTTAGGACAGATAGGAACGGATAGTGACTTTATACTATGTTAAGATAAGAAAAATAAAGATAAAGAAGATGCAGATGCAAATAATATGAACTTGTTAATTAAAGTTTAACTTTGAGAGAAATCAAACAGATTGAGAACTAAAGTTTGGAATGGAATAAAAAGTTTTTTTGTCAGTTAATAATAGAACTCTTTGAAATGGTGAGATGCGGCTTGCAGAAATCAGATTGATTGAAGTACTTTTTATATTATTTAAGAAGTAGCCATGTATATTTGTTTGTTATATCCCTGGAGCTATTATACTTTTCAATAATACACTGGATCGTTTTTTTTGCCTTCCTTTTAATGTTGTTATTTGACTACTAAATGGCTTAAGTTCTCTTTCTTGTCACTAAACTTGTTTCGACTTTGTCACTCCTAAATTTCATCACAGCAAATTAAGTGTAATTAACCATTAACGAAACTCTTCCCTTCGTCCTTTTCAGTAAACTGATTTTATTGATCCCGTCAAAGCTTAAACATCCTTTATATAAAGTACCCATTTCTCCTGTACCATTACCATGAGTTTCCATCGAAAATTTATATTACATTACTACAGTCGATTGCAGTTAAATACGCTCCCATTTGTCAGTGAAAGCGTTAACCATAGTCGATACGGTATTTTTCGATGACATGTGTCAAATTTGTGACTCATGGTACCAACATTCTACGGCAACAGCTACAAAACTTTAGTCACTAGTGCTTAAATTTCGATAGGTAATTTACTGTTGGACTCATACTAGCGATTTTTAGTCGTTTAAGTGAGCGCTAGAGGCGCTGTACATTTCCCCATACAAATCGTTTACGCCGTCGTTAGCGAGTACGGTTACGGCTACATGCCCTGTACTCATGGTAAGGGTACTGTACTCATGGTAAGGGTACTGTACTTATGGTAAGGGTACTTATCATTTATATCAAGTTTCTCGTAAAGTCACACTACGCACTGCGAGTGGTGTAACATTCGCTATGGTAACATTCGCTCCAAGTGTGCCCACATCCCGGGGCACTGTTGGCAGTCCACCAAATGACGCCATTATCATTTGTGCCCCGATAAATAAAAGGCCGATCGTTATGTGCCCCAAATGAGAAGAATTAGGGACAATTATTATGTATTGTATGTGTGTTGTTATATTGATGTTTAGTTTTCTTTTGTTCCCAAATACGTGGAGATTCTTTGCAGTAAAAATATTTTGATTAACTAATTAAATAACTTGTTTAGAACTGTGAAATTGATTAAGCAATGGGTGCTTTACTCCTTCTTTTTTTTCAACCTATATGAAACGATAAATGTGGAATTTATTTCATTCGAGAAATTTTAAATTTATTCTATTACAATAACAAACTTATATTTAATTAAAAAATATCAAAACCCCGCATTTCCCCTGCTCGAGGCAGCGTGCCCAAAATGCTTGCGGCATTCCCTCGCTGCACGGCCAGGCCACAGAATAAATAATAGTACTAACGTACAGAAACTTCTCTTTTTCGACCACCATTAAACGAAATCCAACTTTATAATCAGGCACATAAAGTTCGTATTACTTCATAAACATTCGCCAGGCGGCATGTGTCAAAAGGAAGGCGCCGCCCGCGCCCGCCTTCCACCCGCAATGCCCTGGCGCACCGCTAGGGTTGGGCTGCTTACTGTAAGACTATCAACGCGCGACACAGAGTAAGCGGGCGCGCGCGCGGCAAGCCGGCAACCTACTGCGATTAACCTATGCCATAGGACATGCGGCGAGCGCACCTACATTGCGGAGTGGAACCCCCCTGGCCAGGCTCAGCCTTTGGGCGAAAAAAGACCCAGCCCTCGGATCACCAAATGTGGATGTATATTATTATATCTAAACAATCAATCCTGTGTTTATGCATGTATGGAAAATTCTTAATTTGCGCATAATAATTAAATAACCATTTACGAAGCTAGCAACACAGAGTTTTAAAGGATTGTTTTTAGCTAGTTTTTTACTTAAATAGAACGTTATTTTATAGGTACGTTTACTAGGATTTGTTTTAAAAAAATTGAATTAGGAGTTTCTAAAACATTCTAATTTTAAGCCATATGTAGAAATCCGGTAAGTAAAAGTTTAGGCATTTATTTAATTTTGCTAAAATTATTGCCCTGAAGCGGGCATCGATATTAAGCGTTGATTGTTTCATTTCATTTCATTTATTCATTGTCAAGCCTGAAAAAAATTATTAACATGTTTTTTCCTAGAAATTTCACTTTGAGTTGTAACGTTGTTGTGAACAATTTGTTCTGCTTGACGAATTTACTTGATAAAAATATATTTCCATTGAAACTTTAATGAACTTAGGCAATTCTTTGAAGACTTTCAAAAAGGTCAAGACAGGTTACATTGGGTAAACAAGCTTTATGTAAGCCGCCCACAGGTATAATCTACAAAAAAAAATCTTGACCACTTTTCGACCGTATTACAAAGGCATAAGGTTTAAAAGCGTTCAAGCAATTACGTGGTCGACTATACATCTACACTATCTACATCAACACTAATCTACACAACCCACACTAATATAGTAAAAAGGTAACCTTTGTTTGTTTGTTTGTATGTAGGGAGTAATCTCCGTAACTACTGAACCGATTCTAAAAAAATACACACTAACAGAAAACTACACTATTCCTGACGCACTTAGGCTACTAATTTCACGCGAACGAAGTCGCGCGCATCCGCTGGTTTATTATACATATAGTAGTAAAAAGGAGGCAAACGAGCATACGGATAACTTGATTGGAAGTAATTAAAGAGGAAAGCACAGCTGCTTTTATTATTACAGAATATGGTATTCAACTTACAAACTTTAAATGGCATGGAAGTGTTATATTTATGAAAAAAAAAACGATATTTTAGAAGTTAGCGATGTAAGTAAAGTGACATCACCCTCCCTTCTGGCGGCAGTTGCGTACAAATGACAAAGAAAAACGAATTTTATTTTCATAACAATATAAAAAGTACATAATCAAGATAAAAAACATTAAAATGAGAGAGTAATAAAGAGCAAGTAGTAAAATAGTGATGGCTAAAAAAACCGAAAACACAGTTTTACTACTTTCAATTTTGGAAACAAAAAAATACTAGAATTACTTCATAATCTTTGGAATACTCCCCGCTGTACAGACGGTCAAACACACATATAGACATACATTTCTCGGCAATGTCAGAGGTTCTAAATTAGAAAAGGCATACCCGGTTATTTTCTCTAAGAAAAAAACCCGGTTATCACCGGTTATTTCTTTGAGTAAAAACCAGTTATAACCGGTTATTCCTTAGAGAAAATAACCGGGCTTGCATTCCCTATTCCAAAAAGGGAGTAGAATCCCGGGATTTTTACTATGATCGATCTCAGAATCCCGGTATTGTGATACTAAAAATACCAGTATTGCAATTCCTAGTTCTAAACCAGGGATGGATAGACTTGTTAGGGGTCTAGTAACCCTAAAATAACTGGCCCAGGTTCAGTTTATCCACCTTGCGTCTCTGTCTAACTAGCGTCATAAGAAAGGGACGCAGATAGAGATAAACTCTAGCGGAGTTATTTTTTAAGTCTTCTCAGATTTTAGATTTCAGATTGTCATTTGATATCACATTTAAAATATTATGTCGTCAATATAACAAAGCCTTTCAATTAAATTGCGTTCCATTATCACGGTATACTTTGAAGACGTAATTAAGAACTTTAAGATAAGAAAAGATAAGAGAAGTGCTTTCTTTTATTTTTGCGTGAAAAATTGCTAGCCCTATTGAGTTCTTAATGAGTTTTGTTACTTTTTAGGGGTCTGTAGTTACATAAAAAAAGAACGCAATCCTTATAATTTCCTTCTATCTGTCCGTACGTCACTGTACATCCGACTTATCCAAGTCAGTGCACATACAGTACAATTATTCAAAGAAGTTTGGCTGTCATCGGAAATTCACAAATTCATTCATTCGTGTCTACAGTACGATAACTGTAAGTTAACTGTAAGTTATCGTACTGTAGACACGTGGAGTGTTTTTGGAGAGGTCTTCTATGTACAGTAGGGAAAATATATTCACGTACCACCTTAGAACCCTATCGCAATGACGCGACACGTTAAACGCCAGGCTATGTCATACAAATGCCATGCGGATGTCTCTTCGACTAGGTTCTACGGTGGTACGTGTTTCAATTTCCTTGACTGTACATATAAGCAGTTTCTTAGTTTTTTTTAAATGTAGGTTTGAATAATTCAAAGCAGTAGAAGTTTTAAGAAAACATATCCTTTTTTTTAAATAATATGATGTTAACAACACATTAATTAAATTTTTGTGATTTTCAGTTATCAGCTTTACGTTTGCAGTTAATAAATGAGCTTTGATCAGTAGCATGAATTTGAAAGTCAGTTTTCTACGGAACTCTCTGATTATTTCACGCTCTTGCCCAGTTTTTACCTGTTATTTAGTTTTATGAGAGGAAATAAACTTCAGACAAAGTTTTTGAATGCGAATCTTATGAAATTACACTTCCTTTACTGGCGCTGCCTTCTTTGGAGTTTGATAAACAAGGCAAAGTTTTTTTTCGTACATCTACAGAACAGAAAAAATTAGGCACACAGTCAAAACACATTGTACCGTCACTAGATTAATTAATATCAGTTTCGTAACGGGTTTGTAACGATTTATAAGTTTAGTCACAATGATCGTTACGAAATTGATATAATCTCTAAAAAACCGTTAAGAAACAGAAATTAATTATTTTAGTAACGGTAAAATGTTTGTGATTCTGACTCATTATTTGTTGGTACTATGCCGTGCGTTTGCCAACTTCGTGAAATTGGTACAGATTGCTGAAGTTGCAGGTTCAAGTCCTGCGATTACCCAGCATTTAAAATAAAAATCGAATGAAATTTTGGTTGCAAAAATGTAATTATGTCACTTTTTAGACTCTACCGACCCACTTGTTAGTGGAAAAACAACACTGTAGCAAATTGTTAAAATAGGCGGTTTATTTTCCGCGTATGTAAGAAAAAATCTCAACTATAAGTAGAGTCAACAACCAAACAAACATTCAGTTAACGTGTCAAATGAATCAAAGCGAAATGTACCAAATTAAAAACTCACCTGACTACCCTGTTTTAAAATGCTTTTACTACACTTCAGCAATTTCAAATTTGAACCTAATACAAAAGGCTTTAAGTCGAAATCGACAGTGCAACTGCGACGGAGATAAGCTCTTTTGTTCGTTGATTCGTTAACTAGGGTTGCCACTCGACTATCCGTAGGTGAGATCAAAGGACTGTAGTGGTTCGATTGGTGACAAAGGCTCGACGCAGTTGGTGACAACCTTAATAGAATAGGGGGGAGGGGGGTAACTTCATTAATAGAGAAGAAGCATTAGGTGGGTAACGTCAGATGTTTAATTGGAGAGCAATACGTATGTATATAAAGTCTGTTTATTTATACTTTTCCGATCATGTAAACAAAATTCTAACCTATAATTTCAATTCGTGACACCTAACTATAAACACTAATTATCGCGTAGATCAAACAAATGGAGGGTCTAAATAAAGAGGTGATTTATGATTTGTTGCTTTAGAACGTTTTAATTAAACAATATTTTGATAGAATAACTGAAATTTTGGGGTTAGAATGTTGTTCATTACTTAAATAAGACAAGTAAGGATGCAATGCAAAGATTGCGGGTAGTAAGACCTTGTGCAAGGTCCGTCCGGATCGCTAACACCATCTTGCTCGCTACTTGCACTGTTGTGTTCCGTCATGGAGAGCAAGACCGCCGGTGGCAATGCATCTGCAATCTCTTTGGTGTTGCGGGTGTCTATAAGCGGTGGTGAAAACTCACCATCAGGTGACCCACTTGCTTGTTTTCCTTCCTATTTCATAAAAATTATAAATAATTACCCATTGTTTTTAATCACTAGTTAATATAAGGCGGTTGACTACTTATTGGTACAAATGTCGCTTGAATATAATCTATATTTATTTTAATTATTGTTTTAATTTACAATTTACTGGTACAGTCACATAATTTAATTTCTACCCATTTCCTTGAAATGTCGTCAGACATTCGCAATGCATTAAGGTCGATATGTCAAACTAACGTCTTGCTCTATAGCTCTTATGGTGACAGCTTGCTATATGATATTGAACCTTAGGTGGGTTGGAAATTAAATTCCTTGACTGTAAAATTCACTGTAAGTGACGTTTTGTTTATGCTTAGTCTGGAAAGCTAACGCAACTGATTGTTTACATTTAATTACATTATTATGATAACAATTGGTATTAACATAATATCCTCGCCTTTGAGACCATGGCCCAGTCTGATTGACTACCTACTAGTTTGAAATTTGATTGTTCAACTATTTAGATATTTTCGAACCATTTCTGTCGGATGGTTTTCAAGAACTTTGGTGAACTCGTGATTGTAACCAATAAGTTTTCCTAACTTAAGTGCAGTAGCCTGCTAAGTATCGATAGTAAGTATCGACGCTTTTAAGTTGAGAAGAAAACATCGCACATCGAAGAAACCTGCACATTCATGTGTAAATGAATGTGCAACCATGATCTAGCAGAACCGGTTTCCTTGTCACAGGATTAACGGAGATCAGATATCTGTCGCCTTAATAACATGATCAATCAAATCTGGAATCATGGACAAAGCGTACCCCGAATGATTAAACGAAAAAACACTAGGTGACCAAATGGTTTCCAACAGATAATGACCCTTTTTAAAGGAAAAGTCTGTATTATCAAGTTAAAAATATTTTTCACACATGAATTAATAAAGTCTAGCCTAATGAGCGTTTTCAAATCCTACGCCATTAAAAAAAGTAACTGAAAATTATTCTTCCATATCATTGGATTTAATTATGAATTTTCTCACTTAATGCAATATTTTCCCACCGCGACTTCCCGTGTTTAGTATGAAAATCCCAATTAAAATTTCTCTGAGCACTAATTGGAATAACTAACGAGGCACGACCCTAATTCACACTGTGACACAGTATCCACTTTATAACAGTACTGCAATGTACTAGATTAGCCTGGAGAAATTTCAGCTTGGGAATAGGCCTCCCTCCCATTCCTCCCAATGAAATTGGACGCATTGCAGTATGAGAATGTTTTTCATTACTCTAAAGTCGGTGGTACATGATTCTTTAAAACAAATTCTTCAATGCCTTCTCAACTGATGAACATATACCAGCTAGATTCGCGAGCAAGATGAAGAAACGTACTCTCGGGATGATGTTACACAAACAGGTGGTACATAGCTTAATTAAGCCAGGTGCGAGTCGTGCATACACTTAAAAAAAACATAACCCTCCCTTCTGGTGTTAGTCGGAAAAACGCGGTTCCTTCCGAAAAATTCGTTAATAACGAAAAAATCACTTTTTACCGGTCGGTTAAAATCGTTAGTTACCGGCCTTGCATCTATAGCTACAATACTGTTAAATAATCATCATCTCAGCCACAAGAAGTCCACTGTTGGACATAGGCCTCCTCCATGGATTTCCAAAGTGGCCGGTTGGAAGCAGGTTGGCAGCAGTTAAATAATAAACTACTACTACTATTATATCCGGATGATGCTTCGTACAGAGGCGAAACGCGCGTCGATCGTGTAGTTTTAGTGTTTAGTGGTGGTGGTGTGTATTTGAGTCTGTGTGATATATTATGTTGTTATGTGTGGAAGCGGAGGAGGGTGGGTTTTTGCTGCACAGACGCAACTATTTTGCACGAGCCCGGCACTAGTTTCGCGGAGTAGCAAATTTGTTCCAGTGTGTTTACAATACTGTTTTTAAGTGTTCACTGTCCCAGGGCTGCTTTAAATTTATTTAACAGCCAGAGGTGTTTTTTCAAGCGCTAAATTCGCCGGTGACTTGTGTAACTGACACTCGAACTCTTTGTTCGAGGAAACGGGTTGTTTTACTTTGAATGTTGAATAAAAATAAATGTCCCTTTCACAATTTACGTTAAATTTGACGTTTATTGGATTCTGATTAGCTGACATTTAGGTTAGGTTGATGATTTTTATTACGCATCTTTTTTTACATAGTAAAAAATAAAGTCCCTATCGATCTTCAGCTGCTTATTTCTTCTAAACCACGCAACGGATTTTGACACAGCTTGCACTAGCGTTTAGAGTATTTTTACAGAACGGTTTTTTTTTTCGATATTACTTATTGGAAATTACATTAAATTTAGAATGTCAAAGATAACAAATTAACAATAAGATCGTCAAAAGGTAAACAAAATAATAAAATAAAATTATCCAGAAATACGTCTAGAAAAATGTCAAAAATTCAAAAATTAAAAATTTTAATGTCACAATAAAAATACAAATATAAATTCAAAGTCACAAACGGTGAAAATGTCAATATAGGCAAAAATAGAATAAAATGAAAAAAAAACAAAAACAATCAGGTACAAAATAATAATCTAAAACAATAAGCAAGAGTAATATGTCAAATTAATTTAAATGTCAACTGTTTTCATTGTACTCTTTTACAGAGTACAATGATTTATTTAACAATAATTTTTTTTTAGGTAGGTACATTACATTCCAACCATACCTATGTCGCTGACTGTTACTGGAGATAATAATAATAAACGAAATAAGTATCTTGGGACAACTCATTGGGGATATACAGTCAAGGAATTAAATTTCCAACTCACCTAAGGTTCAATAGCATATAGCAAACTGTCACCATAAGAGCTATAGAGCAAGACGTTAGTTTGACATATCGACCTTAATGCATTGCGAATGTCAGACGACATTTCAACGAAATGGGTAGGGAATTAAGTTCCTTGACTGTACAAACAATCCCTTGTCTAATACCCATAACGGGTATGCATACTTACTCATAATATATAGTTAAAGACAACTGAAATTGAAATCGAAACCTGAACCTCAAGCTTCATGGTCAGAGGCGATCACCCAATACATACCCGATCCTACTAATATTATCCTACCTACTTAGTACTAATATTATAATTGCAAAAGTAATGTTTAGATGTTTGTTCGTTAAACACGCACTAACGGCTAGACGGATTAAAATAAAAAAAGGCAGACAGATGGATCATATCTTGCATTAAAATTTAAAATACTTTGACTATAATACCACGCGGGTGAAGCCGCGGGTAAAAATTCATACTGATAGTGATACTGATAAAAAAAATAAACGAGCTGGAACAAATTACCTTGCTACTCCGCGAAACCAGTGCCGGGCTCGTGCAAAATTGTTGGGTCTGTGCGACATATATACACGAACCCTCCACTAGTATTGCGGAGTTGCAAGGTAATTTGTTTCATTTTGTTGATTTGGATCTCCGCAAAGTAACGCCTAATCTATTAATTATCAGAAAAATAGTTAAAAATTATTAACAACTCAACTTTTCTCTTAGCAAGGGGACATTATTTAGAGGAATAGTAAACATAATTGACGCTAAATTGACAATTCTTGAATGGGTCTGCCTTGATTTAAACTTATTTATCTGTTTATTGCAACTCATTCTCTAATCTTATCACCTTCCAAAACGTCCAAATACGTCAAAGCCAATTCAATCAGCCATTGAAATTGGCATCCACAAAATGTTGCCAAAACTTGTCTTGTTCGAGCACTTCCTATGTCCGTCCTATTTGCATCATTATACGTTACCACAAATTATTTTACTATGGGCCAACGATTAATTTGCTCAGCGCAGGCCGGTAAAGCGGCCATTTTGCGTACGTAACTTACTGACTTGATTTACAAATATTAAAATTTAAAGCTGAAAACTTTTTTTAATCAATATAAAATGTAGCCTATGTCCATCAGAAATAGTGTAGCTTCTCATCTGTGAAAGAATTTTTGAAATCGGTTTAGTAATTCCAGAGATTACCCCCTACATACAAACAAACAAAGTTTACCTCTTTATTATATTAGAGTAGATTAGTGTAGAAGTGTAGATGTAGATGTAGATGTAGATAACTTCATAGACAATACACTGATCAGAGTTAGCCAAGTTAAGAAGATACTGCAAACTCTCAACATGCAAATATGAAATTATATCGCATTTTCTGCAGTACAGAAAAGTAAGCTAGACTGAGAACTTTAGCCTTCCGGGAGCGGAAAAGTTCAGAACCAACTTACTCCGTTCTTGAAGGAGTTTTAATGGTCCTGGATACATCTGCTTGTGATAGAAAGTGGACTCAGTTTATTCTGTACTCGTAACAGATATATTGAAATGAAAACTGTGAGTTGCGAGAGATGTTGGGATGAACGATGCGCATAACTTGGTTTGGAATGTTTTCATGGACTTTCATTTCATAATAATGTATTCCATTTGACCGAATAACCCCACTTTTAGATTTCAACTCTTGTGGAGTCCTTTAGCAAAGGGAATTTTTTTTTTCAATATTATTTGGTAGACAATGTTTAAAACGTATCCAAATTAAAATCGATCGTATTTTCAGTTGCTGACGTAATGTCAGTGTGACAGAAAGACAAACGGACGAACAGAGTCGCACTAGAAGGATTCTTTATTTATCATTTTGGTAAGCAAGTCTAAAGAAAATCGTTCAACCCCCTAAACAAATATTAAGAACTGCTTTCACGCAAAACTTTTATTGTAATTTTTTTAGAACAGTTTAAAACAGAACTCTTGTCTACTAAACTAGTTAAAACTAGTTAAAACCACGTAGTTTGTGAACCAAAAATCCATTAAAGTTGGAGATTGCTTCTGATATAAGTTTCCCTTTTACCTGGGGTATCTTTTTTGCGCAGAAAATATTGGTGTTTATTGTTTCTTCGTATGAGCATTTTCATTGGTTGTAACTGCCGCTAACTAGCAATGCTTGCACTGTTGGATTCCGGCGTGGAGAGCAAGACACCCGGTGCAATTACTGGCACAAGAGGTATTCCATCTTAACCCTCTGGGTTGGCAACGCATCTGCATTCTCCTCGATGTTGCATGTGTCAATGGGTAGTGGTGATCACTTACCATCAGGGGACCCACTTGCTTGTTAGCCTTTCTTTGTTGTATAAATAAAAAACGAGCTGAACCCAGATTGACCAACTAAAGTTCGAGCCTTTCCTCCTAATTTCGAATCGTCAAGAAAAGGTCAGGATATTCCGTCTGTCTGTACGTCATTGTTTTTGCCCTCAGACAAAACAAACGTACCCTACAATATGTAAACAGTGTACGCCACAAATTACACACCCCTGTCACAGTATAGATATAATCAGTAAGGAATCTACGTACAAACGCTCGGAACCGACGCACGCACACAGACGCACGCTCAACACGGCCGCTAAGGCTGCTAACGCGACTGACGGCCGCCTTAGCGGCCTTAGCGGCCGTGTTGAGCGTGCGTCTGTGTGCATGCGTCGGTTCCGAGCGTTTGTACGTAGATTCCTTACTGGTTATATCTATACTGTGCCCCTGTCTCGAGCCTGCTGAGCAAATACCTGCAAAATTAATATTTGTTTAAAAGACCAACGGGCGCCATGTTAGATTTCATAAAACGCCCTCGTTTGTTTGTTTTAGACGACAAACGATTGTTTTTTTAGCGAAGCAACTTTTTAAATACTCATACAAATTATGTACAGAATTGAGTTTAATACTTTATACATACTTTAAGAGTATTGTGTACCTGCTTTCCAAACAAACGGTGGTTTTTTGTATGTTGTCATTAAAGTCATTATACCCTAGACTAAGTTTGTATGTTTTAATTTCCTTAATATTCCTTATAGTTTCAAAAATACACATGCTTTATTGTTTTGTATGAAACTCCTAAAATGCAAATATTGTCAACCTAAGAAGAATATTAAAAAAATCAAAACATACAAACCTAGTTCTAAGGCATAATGACAACATACAAAAAAAACCGGCCAAGTGCGAGTCGGACTAGCGCACCGAGGGTTCCGTCATTACCAACATCCAGTATCGCATTTTTGGATTTTCGGATTTCTTATTTTATTTGTGCTGTTAGACCTTGCTTCTTGCCAAATTTCATAGTTTTAGGTCAACGGGAAGTTACCCCATAGGTTTTTGAGTGCCTTGCGAATGTTTGAAACATGCGGCATAAACGGCCGTATCTTTTGATTGCGTTGACTTAGAAGTTTGATTTTTTCATGGCTCTAAGGGACTGCAGCCTTGAGTATTTGATATTAATTTCAACTCAATACCTTCACGAGTTTTTGAGAAAAATGGTCTTGACAGACAGACAGACAGATAACAAAGTGATCCTAAAAGGGTACCGTTTTTCCTTTTAAGGTACTGAACCTTAAAAATGAAAAAACCATTGCAAGATTTAGGAGTAGGAGGAGGAGATAGGAGTTAGGTGGTTTAGTGGGTCACCTGATGGTAAGTGTACACTCGTCTATAGACACGCGCAACATCGAAGAGATGCAGATGCGTTGCCAACCCAGAGTTTTATTACATACACATAATAACAAAATATATTTGACAACGGCTCGCGGCAAACGCGTTCGCCGCGAGCAGTTTTGTTTTTGCGAGGCGAGCGCGATGTTGTTTTTGTTCTTAAATATTGTCAGTCAATATTAATTTTGTTTTTACAACGTCGCAGTTGTTCTAACCCCACTTTCGAACTGGCGCTGAATATTCATTCTCAATTATAATAATTGATCGTCGACGAACTCTGTATTTTACGTAGGATTTACCTATAGCTAGCTCACTTCGATAAGGTAGAAGAACATCGGTGCACCACTGGACTGGGGCCGGCGGAATTGTGTTGTCGTGCGTGCGAATGAATAAGAGTTATACGATAGATAGTGAGCCATACAGTAGGACGCTTCTTATAATTAAACTCTGTTTTTGTTCGAAGTAAAGCTTCTGTATGTACCTTTATTGGTTAGATATCATTATTATTAAAATAGAAAAAATAGATGTTTTGTTATGACGGATTGCCGGGTAATTTGTTCAATTTTGCATGTATTTATATAAATTCTTTATAAATACTGATAATGGTACTAAATCGAACGTATCCCATAAAGGGATCTCTTTCAGCTAGTCTTTGAGGAAAGACAAACAGTATTTAATCATAAATACGATGAAATACACAAACTATACTATGTATTTACGAAATAATGCTCACCTAAAGGTAAAATAGAAATACATTAAAATAGGAATAATAAAAAAAAACAAATTCAACGTAAGAAAAAAAAATTTGTACGGACCTCCGTAAAATATCGTCTACGTCAATAAATTTAGCCAGAAGGCTCCATGTGCAGTGAGTGGCTGATTCTCGTAGGGGTGCTATTTCGGGATAGCCTTAAATAGCGGGATGGCGATCGATCGGTAGCGTGAGGATAGGACTCAATTTATATCTGGTCATCAGCGCCAACAGGTCGGATGTCCAATTTAGACCAAAACCATTTTTTTCACTTTTTTGTAAAACACAAACGTTTTTTTGTTAATCAAACTAGGTTGAAAATTGAGTATATTAATGAACAAGTGGTTTTTGTAAAAAATTGGACTTGAGACATTTTGGCTCTGATTTCCATATCCGAAAAAATCAAACTTCTAAGTCAACACAATCAAAAGATACGACCGTTTATGCAGCATGTTCCATACATTCGCAAGGCACTCAAAAACCTATGGGGTACTTCCTCTTGAACTAGAACTGTGAAATTTAATACTAATTTGATTAGGTTATCTGGAAGAGATCACTCTCAAGCGATAAGACCGCCTTTTGGATACCTATATTTTGTTTTATCTGTAATTCTGTCAAATTGTAATGTGGTATTCAGTAAAGCATATTGTCATCATCATCATCATCATCTCAGCCACAAGAAGTCCACTGTTGGACATAGGCCTCCTCCATGGATTTCCAAAGTGGCCGGTTGGAAGCAGAATGCAACCAGCGCCTTCCTGCCACCTGTACGAGGTCATCGGACCATCTTGTGGCTGGTCGTCCTACGCTGCGCTTGCCAATACGCGGCCGCCATTCGAGAACTTTCCGACCCCATCGGCCATCAGTTCTCCGTGCTATGTGCCCTGCCCACTGCCACTTCAACTTGCTAATCCGCTGGGCTATGTCGGTTACTTTCGTTCGTCTGCGGATCTCCTCATTTCTGATTCGATCACGCAGAGAAACTCCAAGCATAGCCCTCTCCATAGCTCGTTGCGTGACTTTGAGCTTTCTTATAAGGCCCATAGTAAGCATAATAATAAGCATATTGTATTGTATTGTAAATTTGGCAAGAAGCAAGGTCTCACAGCACAAATAAAATAATAAATCTGAAAATCGTAAATTTGTAGTTAATGCACACAAAAAAATTTTTTTTGGTCTTACAAAGCAAAAATGCGATACTTAGGTACTAGATGTTGTTGATGACGGAACCCTCAATGCGCGAGGCCGACTCGCACTTGACCGGTTTTTTTCCTAAGAATAGCTTCAAAGTGATTTCATTGAAACATTTTGTTAGGATAATCTTTGCTTGAAAATTTTATGATTTCATGAATATACTTTGTCATCGTTCATTTTTGAATTAAGTTTTAGTTTATTTCCAACTCTAAAACAATTATAACTGCGTCGCGTGCGCGCGTCACATATCTCGCTAAACTTTCCCTTTGACGTCAGTACATTGCCTAAACTTGGTTTACTATAAACATGTTGTGCTTGTCGTTCAACTAACTTAATATTCTATTCTAACTACATGAACAAACGTACCTGACTACTAAGGCCAGTTCTTATAAACTACTGATTAACCTGAGGATTCACTTGAAATGATAATGAGATTTCTAACGAATGTGACAAAGCTCACAAACAGGGAATGCAAACTTGGCTATTTTCTCTGAGAAAAACCGGTTTTAACCGGTTATTCCTTAGAAGAAAACAGCGCGCAGCGTACAGGCGTTTAAAGACGGCGAATATTCGTAACCGAACCAGTGTTAGACGCTCGAACGGCATTGTTTTTACCAGTGGTTGACATTGTCTCTCGTTTTTACTCATAGGTTTCCGTATCTTCTCTTTTATATTTGGGTGACTGTCAATGATTGGGACCGTTTACTTATTCAAACAACGAATCGTTCAACTTATCAACGCCAGCCAATATTTCTCAAGCATTATTTCCCATATTTTTTTTATTTTTGCGTACATTTTCGAACATTGATATTAATGAGACCTATACATATATAATGGTTTAATTAGGCTAATTTAGGTTAGTCTTTATATCGACTCCAAGAGGCCAAGCCACGGAACAATAGAAGCTCATCGTAGCGGAGCACTGTCGACTCTGTACTTAAAACTATTTCTAGTAAAACTCTTAACATGGTAAAGTGTGAGTGGAAAATAATACGCATAAGAAAAATGCCAAAGGAAATATAGTTTCGCATCAAAAGGGTTTTGGCAAAATTAACTTATGAACTGTATAATCGTGCACGGTGTGATGTGAGCTAAAGTCAGATTTTGTGTTTTGAGTAACCTCAAACATTACACAGTATTTATAATTCACTGAGACAACAATTCAAAGGCCTCACCAAGGCTTAACACAACAAAGGTGTGTAATAAGCCTTAATTCCACAAACGTGTCAGTGTTAAAAGATGTTCGTAGCTTCCAGAATTTTCTTTGAGATTGTAAGCGCTAAAGCGCTTCAGTTACGATGGAACAGAAATGTCATCTTTCTATCTTTATAACAGAGTTTTTTTTTTAGGGGCTTTATTATTTAGGTTCTTTGATCAAAATACGACATGCCAGCCCCATTAGGAAACAATAAAACAAAAACAACACACTACGAATTCACAACACATCAAAAAATTAATCCTATCTAACCAATCTTATCAATCACTTTCACGGACTCTCAGCAGCATCGCTAGTAGGTTCAGACAAAATCGACTGCAAATAAGTGAGTTAAGGACTTATAATGACTTTATCTTTAATTTCAAAATGGTTAGGAACATGTTTTTTTTAATTATTGGCTAATATTAAAATAATAAATGTCCTGGATCAGTAGTTGACTGAATAAATCGCAAAATGTTAAAATCGCGTAACGACGATATAGTCAATGTACTTCATCACAGAAAAACAGTTGCAAAATGAACGAATGAATAATGATGTTGCGACTTAGAAGAATTAGATTATCTACCGCCATCTTGCTCGTTAATCCAGCTGCCAAGCAGCAGTGTTGGCACTGTTGTATTCCGGCGTGGAGAGCAAGACATCCTGTGAAATTACTGGCACAAGAGGTATTCCATCTTAGCTTTCTGGGTTGGCAACATTGTGTTGAGAGTGTCTAAGGCAATGTTGATCAATTACCTAGTGACGTACTTGCTTCTTTGCCTTCCTTTTTAATAAAAAAAATTGCAACACACATTATTTCTTTTCCATGTTAACTTAAAATGCCTACTGAACCATAATTGCCTTGCCACAGGCAACTCTTGTATTATGACAGACGTTTGTATAGTCGACAAAGAAATTGCTTGACCACTTTTCGACCGTATCACAAAGGGATAAGGTTCAAAAGTGGTCAAGCAATTACTTGGTCGACTATACCTAAATAAATAAATTCTGCGTTTCTTCGTCTTTCTTGTCGGTGTTACGAGTAGCAACGTAGCAACCCCTACATGTTTGCTTGTTAAACATTGCCCGTGAAACACGAGATGTGTAAATACGGGGGTAGATTACATGCTCTATTATTTAGGGTTCACTTATACGGGTTGACAAATTAGAAACCTGTAACCATTTTCAAACAACCATTCAGCTATATTAAAATAAACGGATCACTCGCCTATTTAGAGTTGAGTTATCGCTTGACATGTTTCGGACCAGTCTGTGGTCCTTACTCATGAGCCCTCGCGGCCGTAGCTCGATGATGACAGCGGGCCTAAACTCTGATAGCTCGGCTGTGCAAGCGGCGCAAGCGCGGGTCTTATCTTATCGACTAGGTATCCTTTCGGATACACTTCAACTCAATGGGATCTTTTGTATATTTACCCCTCCTTCGCACTTATTCTATCGCTTTTCCTCTTCCTCCATAAAGTGGATGATGTGGGGCAGTGGTAGTGCTTTAAACTCTCCTGGTTTGGGGTATCCGTTGCCAGGGAATTTCATTCTCGTTACGGCGAGGGCATCACAATCACACATAATGTGTTCCATTGGTTCATCCTCCTCGCCGCACATTCTACAATCTTCGCTGTCGTAAAGTCCCATCTTCATTAGTTAAGCGAGCGAGGGTAGTTGCTCGCCAAGCAACCGAGCTGTCGGAGCTCGGACCTACAGTCGTCGTCGAGCCACGGCCGCGGGGGCTCCTGGATAAGGACCACGGACTGGTCCGAAACATGTCGAGCGATTAATCGGCTTTTAAATACGTGAGTAATCCCTTTTGTTCTAGATGTGTAAATCTCAAGGTAGATTTGTGGTATACGCCCCTATTTGCGTTGCGTCGGGAGTTAAAAAATAAATGCTACGGGTCTTACAGCAAGCTGCCGACACAATAAGCTTGCTAATATGTGAGGGTGTGAACCTTAACGGGGTAACAGATTGGGCCCTCGAGTCCCCGCTCTAATTGATTGGATCACTGGAAAATGGGTCGACGCGGTTTCATTAATAAAGGTTTTAATGACTGGCCCCGTTTTTAATAAAAAATAATATTGAAATCTGTGACCGGTTTCTGGAAAAACGGGGTAATAACTTGGTTGGTTTATGAGCATGCTAGTTACATACTAATAGAATAGAATAGAACCATTTATTTCAGGCTGCATAGGCCCATAGAAAAAATAACTTAAAGGCTATTTTAAAATAAAACATTAAAATTACTTCGTTACTTCGGCGACGTGTGACCTAGTTTCGGGGTGTCCAGCAACCGTCTGCGAAAACGATGAACTAACAAACGCTATCACGTTGCGTTAATCCAGCCGCTAAGCAGCAGCTGTACTGTTGTGTTCCGGCATGGAGAGCAATACAGCTGGTGAAATTAGTGGCACAAGAGATTCCATCTTAGCCCTCTGGGTTGTGTAGGGTAGCTTATAGGCAGTAGTGATCACTTACCATCAGGTGGGCGATTTCCTAGTTTGGCTTCCTAAATTTAAATAAAATCTAAGAGTTCTCTTTTACTCTTCACTAATTCGTTGCAAGCCTTTGAAGTTCTCCCGCCTCCAGGGTCTTCGGATCCCGTCACTTAACGTACGAAACGCAATAGTAAGCTACTGCCGCCTGCACCGAGCAGCCGAGCTGTCAGGGCTTCGGTACGCACTCGTCGTCGCGCCACCGCCGCGGGGGCTCATGATTAAGGACCACGGACTGGTCCGAAACATATCGGGCATTCTCGATGTAAAATACATGTGTGATCCGTTTTATTAATATGTCCGAGTCTCACGATAGTTTTATGTTAAAAATAGTAAGCCACCTTACGCCTGTATTTAAGTCAATGCTGATTCTTAAAGAATTGTGAATTTTCCAGGATAAAAAGTATCCGTCACACACGTCCGTACACTCTCTGTGCGAAAATCATTTCATTTTATGACTCCATTGCTGCGTGAAAAAGGACAAACCAACGTACACTCTTTTGCACTTATAATATTAGTAGAGATTTGCAGATCTATAACTTATTTATGTACTAGCTTTTGCCCGCGACTTCGTCCGCGTAGACTTGTTTAATTGAAACATGCAATCTGCAATATTTCCTGGTCAAATTAATGAGAATTAGTTGCTTTGCTGCTCATGACGTCACGGCGACGTATAACTCACTTATCGCTATCTCATGGAAACTATGCATTTTTACGGGATTAAAGTATCCTACGTGTTAATCCAGGTTATAAACTATATGTGTGCCAAATTTCATCTAAATCCATTGAGTTGTTTTTGCGTGATTGAGTAACAAACATCCAGACATACAAACTATCACATTTATAATATTAGTGGGATACAATGAAATTGTAACTGGCCGATGCCTGTATGTCGAGATATTTAAGAAAATAATATATTTAGAGGGGTAACAAGAGCAATAGAAGGAAGAAAACTTTAGATTTTTTCTGTCTGATTATATGTATGCACACCGTACAAAAACTACCGCAGCAAAATGGATGCGGTTTTTACAGTTAGAGTAAAGTAAAGAGAGTTCTAACTTGCCTTACTTAGCCTAGAAACGGAGTTAGATACATACTTTCAAATTTCATTCGCACGAAATTGCAGGCTAAAGATTGTTTCTAAATAATTCAAATTCAAGGGGTTTTAAAATATCTGTTTAAAAACTTTAATTGAACCAAAAGTACCTAACCTAAATATTTCGAATCATTTTGTTACACAGCGCTGTTTGTGTGAGCTTGTAACAACGCAACTGTGATTTGTGTAGCAGAGACGCGGCAGCCATCGTCCGAGCAACACACAAGTCAAAGACATCCAAACTTACGCACACAACGCCGTGCGTCAAGATGAGTTGAAGTATCTATACATTCTTAATACCCATAAATAAGCGGTGAAACACTCTATTCAGAATACTTAATGAACTGACGTACTCGATTAAGAAGAGTGTGAACCCAGCCCCAAAAATCGCTGCCCATACACACGTTTTCCAACCTCTAAATCTTCACCTATAGCAATGTTTTTTTTTAGTATGTTATCATTATGCCTTAGAACTAGGTTTGTATGTTTTGATATTTTCAATATTCTTCTTACATTTGTAAATATTTGCATTTTAGGAGTTTCATACAAAACAACGACAATATTTTTGAAAGTATTAAGAATACATATTTAAAAAATCAAAATACAAAAGCCTAGTTCTACTTTTTTGTACAACATACAAAAAAAATCACAGCTATAGATCGAAGTTTAGAGGGTGGAAAACGTTATCGACGTTTGTATGGAGAACGCTGGGTTCACACGCCTATGTTCGCTTTGTACCAATGGATTTAATAATAATAAAACCATTGTTTGTCTTATCAAAAGGCATCAAGAAGCACTAGCTTATGACTAAGTCGAGGCTTACCATCAATCGCCTAATGAATCTCGGCTTAACCTTAAACCAGGGAGATTAGGCAGGCAAACTCGCCTGTCGCAGCTAGTTAATGAGGCTCGAGAACACTTTATTAGCTGGTAATAAATAACTAGTTGGCGTAGGTAAGATTAAATCCACCTGCCTTTGCGCTGATTTATAGTCTAACGTAGTCGCCATCCCGCGATTCTATATTGTTTCGAAATGAATTGAACGCAAAAACCCAAAGACGAGGTAGAGCTCCGTTGCCTAATGGCAATATTAATTATTAATGGTTGTATTAATATACAACCGATCAAAACTATTTTCTTTGTGTCTTCGTAGACCGTTATAACCATTTTGGTCGCCGTGTAGTAACTGTCTGTCTGTCTGAAATCGAGAGTGTATGATCAATGTGTGTTACCAGTGATGACTTATGGCACTGAAACGTGGGCCTTATAAGAAAGCTCAAAGTCACGCAACGAGCTATGGAGAGGGCTATGCTTGGAGTTTCTCTGCGTGATCGAATCAGAAATGAGGAGATCCGCAGACGAACGAAAGTAACCGACATAGCCCAGCGGATTAGCAAGTTGAAGTGGCAGTGGGCAGGGCACATAGCACGGAGAACTGATGGCCGATGGGGTCGAAAAGTTCTCGAATGGCGGCCGCGTATTGGCAAGCGCAGCGTAGGACGACCAGCCACAAGATGGTCCGATGACCTCATGCAGGTGGCAGGAAGGCGCTGGTTGCATGCTGCTTCCAACCGGTCACTTTGGAAATCCATGGAGGAGGCCTATGTCCAACAGTGGACTTCTTGTGACTGAGATGATGATGATGATGATGATGTAGTAACTATACCATTCTTGTGTTACTACACTAGTAACAAATCTAGTCGCTGTTACTGCTTAGTTTCGTCACGTTAACAAGAAGTGGGGAATTCCCGAAACATTAATACCTACTATATTTTGGGGATAAAATCACACACGTCCGTAAAGAGCATTAACGATTAATGATCTGCGACCAGAATTTGGGCGCAGATTATTTCGTTACCAGAATTTCAGTCGCCACGACCAGATGTGGTTGTATGGGTAGGACTTTGTAGGACAATTTGAAGTGCTTCCTAAATAATTGTCTTACTATTCTATTTTAGTACCCCGTGCATTCGCAGTTTCTTACTACTTAGCTTAGCTTTAACTAATGATTTTCTCTGTATTTTTGACTTTTCCAAGAGTGCTCTTACAATAAGTGAAAGAAGTCTTAGAGTCTGGTGACAAAGCACTTCTCGAGACTGACTTATCAAGTTTCTTCAATTAGGTGTCCAGTACTAATGAAGTACCGTAAGTTAGTCCATTACGTTAGTGTAAATGTATCGGCTTTTAATTAGGTGTTTTATCGTTAGAAGTTTAGGGTTCCATTCCTCAAAAGGCAAAACGAAATCCTTATAGGATCTTTTTGTTATCCGTCTGTCTGTCTAGTAAGACCATTTTTTACAGTGACCCAGTAATTGACGAGAAAATACGGAAACATACAAGTAAAAATGAGAGGCAATGCTGTCAACTACTAGTACAAAGTATCCTACACCTGTCGAACACTGATACAGTTAACTTAATAGTTTTTTGACAGGTATCGGTATAGATTACGATATTGATTGTAAGTATGTTTCATCTAGGATCATAATTTAAGGACTTTGCGTGTACAATTAACCAATTAGATGCATAAGCCACTGTAGAACCCTTTCACAAGAAATGTCACAATATCTCAGCGATGACATATTGCGACAACGTTCTACGGTGGCATAAGAATTAAATTGATTAAATGTAAAGTCAAGGAAATTGAAACACGTACCACTGTAGAACCTAGTCGAAGAGACATACGCATAACATTTGTATGACATAGCCTGGCGTTACCGTGTCGTGTCATTGCGATAGGGTTCTAAGGTGGTACGTGAATATATTTCCCCTACTGTACACTGTAAAGATTTTTTTTTCTAAAGATCTAATGATTTATCAAATAATGTTTGAAAAATATAACAATACTATTTTGATGCCTTTTAAAAAAGTTATCAAAGTTTTTATTACAAGAATAATACTTTCGTTTTATTCCTAGTACCAAATAAAACGTCATTTTATTTCGTTCCGCCTTGCAGCTAATGTCTCAAGTTACTTCTCATAAAATAATTTTACAGTCATTTTATAAATTCTGAACGTAAAACATCCATATTTTCACCGTTAACAGGCGCCGGCCCCTCGGCAAAACCCTATAAGTAAGTTCTCGCATATTTTCGACGTAACGAGCCAACCGCAAATTTGCAGAATTCACGACAACATCTCGGAAAACACTTTAGTCGCCTACGTTTCGGAATATGGAATATTGAGCTATATTTTTGGTTTCTTCGATACTTGAATATTACGGAATTTTTAGCGTTTCATAGATTCTTTACAATTTGTGATTATATTTAAAAAAAATAGGACAATTAACATTAACTAACCTAGTCCCAAAGTAAGCAACAAAATGGCCTTGTGTTATGGCTACTGGACAACGGATATACATACTTACATAAATAAAATATACATTTAAATACATATAAGATCCATGACTCGGGTACAAACGTTCGTATTCATCATACAACCATTTGCCCCTCCCGGGAATCGAACCCGGAACCTCAAGCTTTGTAGTCAGGGTTAATACCACTAGACTATCCGGTCGTCGTCGATTAAATTCCAAATAGATTCCGTAAAATGACTAAAAAACAAATAAATAAAGTACACATTTTATTTTCAAACCGTGAAATCTTTATAAATTGTATTTGTTTATTTTAATTTAATTTGACATATTACTATTTTTTCTTATTGTTCTGATCTATTATTGTGGTTTTGTTTTTTCTTTTTTATTGTATTTTATTTTTTGTTGATAATGACATTTTCACCATTTGTGAGTTTGTATTTATATTTATATTGTGACATATTGATTTTTTATTTTTGACATTATTTCTAGATATATTTTTTTTATTTTGTTTACCTTTTTGACGATCTTATTCTGAATTTGTTATTCTTGACATTCTAGATTACACAGACATTCTAGAATAAACAAATCGATCTATCTATCTATCTTAAAGAAATAAATATTTATCGATAGTAGAAAAATAACGAAAACACAGAAAGTTACATTTTTTAAAGCTGTTTCCGCTCTACTACCTTACGAAATCTGAGCAAATTGCTCATTTAATGTATTTTATGTATTCGAAACCTATCGAGCAACCAATTTATACATGAAATTGGAACGCTTTTATAAATTGAGATTGTGAGAAACTCGCGTTACCGTTGAAGTGAAATTTCTTATTAATAATGTGAACAAAAAACGTCACTCTTAGATGCTAAATTTTGCTTAGTAATTTGATTTTCGACGCGATATTACTTTTTGTAATGTATTTGTCATTTTTCTTAGTTCCAAGAAATGGATAAAAAATGGGTTATTTATTTGTTTACTTAAGTAACACAAAAAAAAAGAATTACACGCAAAATGGGATATCTGGTGGACCTCAAACTAGGCTAAGCCTGTATCTTGAGATTCAGGTCCACTGGAGGTTCATATCAAAATATGAAAATAAACGATCGCCTAAAACAACTCTCCTAATGACCTAATAAATAATAATAACCTTATAAAATTCGTGTTACTGACTCTATAATATTCAAATGTAAGGTTAACTGGCTGATACGTGGTCCCTTACAGTGGGCCTCATATCAAGGCTCAAAGTCACCCAAAGGGCAATGGAAAGACCTATGCTCGGAGTTTCTCTGCGAGATCGAATCAGGCATGAGAAGATCTGCAGAAGAACCCAAGTCACCGACATAGCTCTACGAATTGCAAATTTTAAGTGGCAGTGGGCTGCTCGTAGAACCGATAGGGTGGAAAGGTTCTCAAGTGGAGACCACGTACCGAAAGAGGAAGTGTTGGTGGGCAACAAGGTGGACCGACGATCTGGTGAGGATCGCTGGAAACCGGTGGATGCGAGCAGCACAAGACCGACCGTCGTGGAGATCCTAGGGGAAGGCCTATGCCCAGCAGTGAGCGTCTTCCGGCTGATATGATTATGATGATGATGAAGTTGAACTGGGCAATACTATCATAAGAGATGGGAGCACTACGCATAGGTTAATTTTGTTACAATTAATATAATTACATTATAGCCGGTGGGAATAACTTCCCATCAGTTACCCCGTTTGCTTGTTTTCTTCCCTATTTCATAATGTTTGATGTGCTTCGGCCCAGGGTCATTCTGATCATTCCCCAACTACACCATACTCCCAATGACATCTTAAGGGTTGTCATAATTATGTTTCCATTTAAAGGAACCTGTTTGTGTCAGCGCTGACGGACAGGCTATTATGAAATACAATGATTCCCTTTCGGCGATGCCTTGATTCAATTACCGGTCATCGAGCATGTACTCAATAGAGAGGAAATAACACTCATTTTACTTGAAACTTTTTCCAAAAAATCACTGCGGCAATCGCTTCGCTCCGATTGAACGACCGTAAAAGTGAAAAAGACAGTAAAAGTTCTTCTTTCTAACGTTTATCTGGAAAAAATCGCTTGAAGTAATAAGACCGCCTATTATGTGCAGTAAATTGTACCTTTTTATGTCGTATGTTGTGATTAAAAAAGAGTTATGGTATTGTACTGTATTTGTTAAAGTTTGGCAGGCTCGTATTGACTTGTTTATTTATTGATATTTAACGTGAATTAAACGTAATTCCGTCTATTTTATAGTTCGATTTTTAGCTATTTTTTCTACTCCAATTAATAGAATAATAACATGCCACCTACATAAAAAAGTATATTGAATATTATTTCGAAATTATATGGAGATTTATTTCTACAGATCAGTGGTTTGCGCGGTTTTATTTTAGTACAAGTGACGGTTATCATTTTTCGGAATTGGATGGCCGGTATTCGAAAACTGGGCTGGACATGCGTGGCTTTATGTATTATTAAACCGTGATTAGAATACGATTGGAAGGTAACGTCAGGACATTGTCATTTCATAGACTTGCGTCAAGCTTCATTCCTATATCTATGAAATGACAGTGTGCTGACGTTAGTTACCCTCCAATTGTATTCTTATCACGGTTTGATAATATTTATGTATGGCCAGTATTTCCGCTCTATTTGGGATGTACTCGATGGTAGCGGCCGATCCCCAATCAGCTGCCTGTTGAGCGTGAAAATTAATTAAATCTTTCGGATACATTGATTAATTTATATTATATCCATAGATTGATGGTAATATTCGGTGATAAATTTTGCAAGATTGAAGGAAAATCAATTAATAAGAATAGTAGAGACAAATAGTTAAGTAGAGTAAATTTAATTTTAATGTATAAAAAAATACAAAAAAAAGTTAAAAATTTTAATTACAAAAATTTTGAGTAGAGACAGTTATCATAATGACATTTTTGTAGTGTAAAAGAGCATTATTAATTATTTATTATTGTACCTACATATTTCATTCTACTTTTGTATTTTTAACATACTACGTTATAATATGCGATTTTGACTTTAACTTGACTTATCTGGTGAAGTATTAAAGTATACTTAGTTAGAATTTAATCAGTAAATTTAAGTAAAAAAAAAAGTTTTTTCTTCTTTACAAATTATAAAATAAAGTCGCTATCAGCTCTGTCTGTCCACGACCGCGTCCTCCTTCTAAACCACGCGGCGCTTTTTGATATTGTTTTTAGTGTAATTAAAGGATTTTTCACGAAAGATTTTTACATACATTTACATTCTAATTCGGTATGTAAATTTTTTTGAAGTGATGTACAGTGTATTGTTCTTCGATAGACCTTATCGTAGAAATTTTGAAGCTACAGCTCTTTAATTTTAATTTGTTTTATCTGTTCCGAAAACACTTTTTTAACCAACTAAATGATAGTTCAGTATACGGCTTTATGGAGCTTTGTACCTTGGTCTCCAATAAAAAAAAAGAAAAAAAACTGGGGAGGGCCGCCAGTGAAAAATATATACCTAACGTATAACATGACTAGCAGCTAATCAAATTCTATCATCCATCAGAAAACCTATTATTTATACAAATATACATATACGCTTCAAATTTATTTTATTTTTTTATTCGGGGTTAAAAAGGCGCGTCACCGCGCGCCATCACGTTTACACTCGTATGAAATTTGCATACATTTTCAGGTTTTATTTAAAAGGGAAATCTTATTAACTGTGAAAATGTATTGCGTACGGTAGGTACGTGAAATACATTTTTAAAGACATTACCATTTTGTTCTTAATTTAGTTTTTTTTACTTCATACCATTCCATCAACGACCTTCTAAACTATGGATACGCTGTACAATATCAAAACTCAAACATGGCATACGCCCCATGTCACAAAGACCGCCATGGCTACATTTTGACGGAATTTTAGATGTGCCACAAATGTCATGTATACATACACATTATCCACTGCTGTAGTTGATCGAAGCATTCCATAGATAACTTTACCTATTATTAATGCGAAAATAATTTTGTCTTACTGTTGGTTACCTTTTCACGAAAAAAATCGGGTTAAACCGGCAGGAGTCCCCTCCTGTCGGTTTGCGGCTGGTAGGACCTCGTGCAAGGTCTGTCCGGATCGCTATAATTTTGCTCGCTAATCCAGCCGCTTGCAGTATTGTGTTTCGGCGTAGAGAGCAAGACAGCCGGTGCAATTACTGGCACAAGAGCTATTCCATCTTAGCCCTCTGGGTTGGCAATGGATTTGCAATATCCTTGGTGCTGCGGGTATCTATGGGTTGTGGTGATCACTTAACATAAGGTGACCCACTTACTAGTTTCCTTTCCTATGTTGTATAATAAAAAAAGTAAAACTTTCAAAAAAGCTCAGCGGAAACTATACAGCGCGGGAACTCAAAAATTGGTAGTAAAATGTCCACACATTCATCGTAGCTGCTGTTATTTTAGTCAGTCCTCTGCAAAAAGAAGGAAATATCTAAAGCTCATGTCAACGATCGGTTACACACTAACCACACAGCTTCGCAGTTTAGAGACAGGCCAAAATTCTTCAGACTCCCAACTTCCTCTTGGTGAAGTTTGGTATGATTTACAGAGACCCGTCTTCCCCTTAATTGAGACATGAATCTTGATTTATAATATTCAGTCTATTCGATATTTATGTATTTTCAAATACTGCACAGAAAAATTGTGAAATGTTGCACACAATCACTAACACGCTATTGTAAATCTATATCAACATACCACTTTATGCATTGAGCCAATCAGCAAACATTGAAAAAATTGCCCAAAACAAAACGGAGACGATGCGGGCACACGATCCGAAGAAGCGAGACCAATATTGCGTGTACTACTTACGAGTGGTAGCTGTCGTTGGGAGGACAACTTAGACCCGGGACCTACATCAAAAAACTTTCAAATGCTATTTTGCATATTTGGAGGACAACAACAATAGCAAGAGACGTGCGTCGGTCGCTAGATCTCAGATCGGCACTGTTTTTTTATACAACATCGGAAGGAAAACAAGCAAATGGGTCATCTGATGGTAAGTGATCACCACTGCCTATAGACACCCGCAAAATCAAGGAGATTGCAAATGCGTTGCCAACTCAGAGGGCTAAGATGGAATATCTCTTGTGCCAGTAATTTCACCGGCTGTCTTTCTCTCCATGTTTGTGGTTTTTCGGTAACGCATTATGACTTGCACGCATAGTGCACCTCACTCGGCTCTTACACTACAATTTACGAATTCACGTCGCGGACACTGCTTTATTCTGCAAGCGATGAAATTTATGTGCTCAGCCGAGTATGTGCTCGGTGTGTGGTTGGTGTTAACCCGTTTAAGCTCCACGGCATGTGCACTCCAGTTTTTTTGTTGCGCAGGAGAGGATTCACCTAAATTGCTTACGGGTTTTTGGGCATCGAATAGATCCCGAATTCGTTTTTGCATCGTTCGATATTTTCTTTTGCAATATTTTGCGTCATAGCGTTTGATACTGCGGGTGTTTTTAACTGTCAAATTACGAGTATTCATTCATAAACTAGGCTATGAAAGTATAGTGTCAAAAACCGGTCAAGTTTGAATCGAACTCGCGCACTAAGTGTTCTGTATGAATTCATTTTAAATTATTTACATTTAAAACCAAATTGACTTTGCAGTCTTACTTTGAACTTTTACCACATTTTGCAAAGTTCTGTTACAAAAAACCTTGAACTTCACACAATATCAGAATTTATCAGACGATTATCAGAAACATTCATGAAACCAAAAATTTACATTAGCGCCCTCTATCCACAGGCGCGGTCAAAACTTCCTAAGAAGCGTCGCCGTGTGTTGCCGGTGGAGCAGCCCCGAAGAAAACGCGACATCACCGCCTCCAATCGGCGAGTCAACGCAGTTAAACATCCCGTTGTACTGAAAGACTTGCCACCTGGTGGAAACAAGTTCGGTGAGTTACACGCTTGAGACGACAGATGGCGTTGAATACTAGTTACGTGCGATTGAAAATAGATGGCGCTGGGTGGCGGGGCAATCAACTGAAAGCATTGGGTATTCATGAAATGCTTGCAAGCCGTATAATTTGTAAGCAACGATCGCTTTTGTTTCTTTTATTAAGTAAGAGACCTACCTGCCTGACATTGTAGGTTTTTATACCACTAAATTTCCGACAGTTTTCTTTATGTGATGAGTAAATATCTAATTCATGACTTGATGTATTAATGAAATTTAGATAAGGTATTTGTTGTAAACTTTTCAGATACCTTCTCCGAACCCTCAGTCGTTAATGCTTTCACATCTTTTCGTTATTTATAGTCTTTGTATTAGAGTACAGTTGTTACTGAATGTGTTTTTTTGTTAGAAAACTTAACAGCATCATTAAAATAGTAAAGCCATTCACAGTGAGCCAACTCAATCCACTCTCACAGAATACAATATAGAATAGAAGACCGGCGCAAAGTAGTAGCTTGCTACTGTTTCTCGTATGATGATTAAGAGATTCTGAGGTTCACTAGGGAGAGCTAAAGGCCATGGATAAGAGACTCCTTGTCTCTGTTCCCATAAGTGCCAATGGTAACTTCCTATTGAAGCTGAAGAAAATTTAAGTTTAATTTTAAATATGCTTTGTCACAGGAGTCAACGGGATGAACATGATTGGCCTAGCGCTGCAGGGTCCGCCGAACATCCTCACTCGGCCATCCACAGCATCAACTCAGCCCCTCCAAGCGAGAGCACCTATCGGTAAACAACCCACCATCCTGATCGTCCAGCCACCTCCAACCCCTGACAAAAGGCAAAACCGTCCCACTATAGTTTTTCTATAGTGTCCAAATGATCTTGCAAAGTCAAAAGGAGTAAATATACTTCGACTTGTCCAAAAATTCCCGTTTAGAGTGAAATAGACTCTTGGTTTATAGCAAACTCTCCACCGCTATTAAGTGAAATTATAACAAACATACAATAATGTTTAGTCAAAGCAGCAACGCCAAAAAATAAAATTTGTGGCAGTAAAGTATTAGGACTTAAGAATAACTTTGTCTAGTGTGATGATTTTGATCCCATTTCGAATGGCCCTGGCACACCCTGACATGTTTTTAGTTAAACAAATATGTCTACTGCACAGGATAATGTTTATTATAGAATATTAAAATGATTGTCTCAAATGTACATAAATAAATCAATCCATAGCAAGTTTTAGTACATTTGTAAAGGAAGCGTCGAGTGTTAAAACGAAATAAACATGTGTTCTAAAAAGTATACATTTTCAAGATAGAATGATTTAACAGTTCATAATCTTTCTATATTATACACAATTTAATAAACAATCCAGTGACGTAGACATTAATCCTTTGGTGTACCGAATGCTGACACAAGTTTCTCTTGCAGTTGAAAGCCCAATCGTGAACACGCAAGCTGGAGCCATTTCCCTAGCATCATTGCAACCACCCCTGATGACGGCCCCACCCCTGCAACCAAGACCTGCCACCACCGGTGCCCTTGACCTCATGCTACCATTGCAACCAAAACTGCTACCAGGGTACAACCTACAATCATCATTTCTCACCAGTACTCTCTCCACTGTAAGACCACCCGACTTGCCGGATAAAAAAGACAAAGATTGTAGTCCTGATAGTTCCTCTAAAGATGTTGAAGAGAATTGTATAAATTTAGATAGTGTCCAGGATAGTGTAAGTAACATAGAAAGTGAGAACCACAATGTAGATATCGAGATCAGTGATGTAACTGACAATTCTTATACCAAAGATGAAATTAATTCAAATATAATTGATGCCAAATCGATGGATACTAGTCTAGTCAGTAGTTCAAATGATAACAGCCCTAATAACAATTCTTATTAAATCAATTATAGTTAAGATAAACGTGGATTGTAATATAAACTACAAGTGAAACCCCAATACTTTTTAATCCCCCGTTACATTGATGTAAGATTTTAATGAATTCCACTTTAAAATTGTAAAATTAAAGTTTGACATCTACATAATTTTGAATTCATCTCGACCAAAACTAGTTAAAGGGCGTTTGTGTGACGTATTTTTTGTATATTTTGTAAATGAAAGACAAAACAGTGATGGTAAAGAAATTGTATTATTCTAAGCGAAGTTCTTAACTCTCTTGTCAGAAATGTCTATTGTTAATATTGTCAGGAATTTCAGCACCTTCTATTTAATTTGGCTGTATTTTGGATTTTAAATTTAATGTTAAAGAACAAAGGAATCTCTTTTAAATTGGATTGGATCGGGTCTAGGAACTACTTGAATAATTTACAATAATGCTTCTTTGCGGCTTCAATTGACAAAAATCAATTTTAATAGTTTATATCAGGTACATTGTAAAGAATCTAATTCTCGACATAGTTACACGATATGAAATGTTAAAATTGTTTTCATTTAAATGTTTTCAAGTTGCAAAAACATAAGAAATTGTTAAAAAAGAGCCAATAATTATGGCGTATTATAGACCTAGAAAATTCTTTAAGCGTAACATTGTTGTTTTTTTACATGGTTGTTTTAATATTTATATCGAATCTGTGCCAATTGTCTATGATATGAAATGACTAGAACCATGGGTTACACACAGCATTTCATGCAAACTTCGAGGCTTTAAATCTTAGAACTGAATAGACCGATTCTGATAAACCTGTAAATGTATACAAGGTGTAATCATTAAGTTTTTTTGTTTTATAAAACAGGAAGGCAAACAAACAAGTGGGTCACCTGATGGTAAGTAATCACCGCCGCCTATAGACACCCGCAATACCAAGGAGATTGCAGATGTGTTGCCAACCTAGAGGGCTAAGATGGAATACTTCTCGTGCCATTAATTGCACCGGCTGTCTTGCTCTCCTCGCCGGAACACAACAGTGCAAACACTGATGCTTAGCGGCAGGTTTAACGAGCAAGATGGTAGTAGCTATCCGGACGGACCTTGCACAAGATCCTACCCCCCGTAAAGTCAAAATTATTGAAAAAAAATCCTAGATATATATCTCCTGGCAATGCATTCCAAATTTGAATAAAATTGGTTTATACGGATCGAAGATATACTAGTAGAACTTCGAAATTTGTGTGGCATGCGGCACGCTGCGGCATTTACTCTTTAAAACAAGAAATCATACCGATTTCATATTGACCTAGAAGAGGTCGTACAAATAAGTTACCCACAAATGTGCCAAAAACTACGTAATTTTGTAGTTAGCTCGCGTTAGGGTAGAAACGGGTTTTATGCAACCCTTAAAATGGCTGTTCAATGCTTCGTTTACTTTAGGAATACACTGTGCTACATCCAGGCGTGCCACAAAACCATGGAAGGGCTGCGACAAAAAAAAACCAAATGAAATGAAAGATCAAAGTCAAGTGAAGAGAAAGTCTATCTAAGTTTACTGGGGTTTTTCTTACATTAAACAATGTGGAAACTGGTCGATGTAATTAGTATAGGCACAACGTTTGACACTGTTTATGATGTTTAAAAAGTGTAATTGAAGTCTTTGGTTAAAATAGAATCATGTCATTTTTATTGTCTGTGATCAATCCAACTGGACAGTTTCTTATAAGTAGTATGTTATTTTAACTAAAGCATTGTATAAAGAGGGATTGGGATATTTTACCAAATCAAGTCGAATGATGTCTATCTGATGAGTGTCTCTGTGGCATGCGGCATGTCTTAATGTGGCACAGTGTTGTCTAAGTTAAACGGGCATTTATTTCTAATATTCTTCTAAAATAGAATAAGATTAGTCAATAAACGAAAATATTGTTCTATTTAGCAACCATGCTGTTAGTAATCAATGTTAACTTACTAACAATTGTAATTTTCATAGGACCTAGTATATTTTTCTAATGTTACCATTTTTTATTATTTCGAACTGTCAGATTGAGTTTTATTTGAATTGGGTGTGCTAGATGTTTAGAAAAAGTGATATTTGATGTATATCCAGATTTAAAAGGTGCTCATACATACAATTCTTCAGATTCAGTTTGAATGTACCTTTTATATATTTGTATGCATTCAATGAAGATGTCTAATGACGTTTACAACAAAATAAAAACTTTTTTTTTTGAATAAAAGTCAATCTGACTTATCATTAAAATTAATGTAACGCCCCCATTTAAAGGTTGACCACGTTTTGATCTTTCATGAAAATGTTTGAATAAACCAGTACCAACAATATATTATGTTTGTTTTTATACGATTCCATTAAGGGTAAACAAAACTCATTTAATACAAACTCGGTTCAACAAACTGGAACAAATTACCTTGCTACTCCGCGAAACCAGTGCCGTGCTCGTGCAAGTTAGCTGCGCTTAACAGTACGACCGTTTGCTACTTAAACGCCATTTGTTCAAGTAGCGAATGGTCGTACTGTTAGATCCCGATGATGCTTCGTACAGAGGCGAAACGCGCGACGATCGTGTTTTTTAATAGTTAGTGGTGGTGGTGTGTAGTTGAGTCTGTGTGATATAATGTTGTTTCGTGTGAAAGCGAAGGAGGGTAGGTTTTTGCATGAACATATATGTCGCACAGACGCAGCTAACTTGCACAAGCACGGCACTGGTTTCGCGGAGTAGCAAGGTAATTTGTTCCAGTTTGTTGAAATGGACCTCCGCAAGTATCTATTAATTATTACAAACTCGGTTGATTAAAATTTAAACCATAATTATAGCGTAAAACTGTAAAAGTTGATCGTCATTTTAAAATAATTATAAAAAAAGTAAGTGAAGCGAAAGTTGTATGTCAGGATCGTAGCAAATGGAAATCCGCGGTCTCTGCCTACCCGTCCGGGAAACACGCGTTAGTTTATGTATTTAAATAATAAACAAAAAAATAAGGCAAAGAAGGTTTAGGTAATAATGTACATACCTTCAAAACTTTTTAAACTTTTGCTTTAAACGTTTTCCATACTTAGTAGTTTTATTGCTAAAACCGTAAACATTTCCGAATGCTTCTATCATTTGCCTTAAATGATTATAGAAAAAAATCTATTTCATTTTTATTAATATTTCAGTAAAATATGACATTTATACTCGACCAAGTATTTGCTTGACCACTTTTAAACCTAATAATCCCTTTGTAATACGGTCGAAAAGTGGTCAAGGAATTTCTTGGTCGACTATACCTATTTTTGAAACTAAAAGTTCACTTTCATATTCCCGTTTAAATAAAGTCACATTTAATTATGCGTATGACCCACATAGGGTCTGGCAGTTAAGCCGATCAGCGAGCACAAATTCACAACTTTAATTATAACCAAAATGCTATTAATTAATTCACAACTAATGAATGGTTATTAAATAAAACCGTTTTCACAGAGAAAATGAGATTAGTATAGTTATTATTATTATTAGTAAGAACGAAGCCTCAAAGGGTTTGTGATTAAATTTCTCTGCTCCGACCTCAATCGATACCCGTGTACCAAATATTGACGTGCACCAATAATGGTTCATGGCGGTGGCCATGTGTCCTGTATTTTACAGGACGTCCGGTTTTCCAGCTATCATTTTTCTATGTCCTGTTTTTTAATAAGACAAATACAGAACCATTATCATACAGTAAACGCGTTGTCCTGTATTTTTTCTATGAATCCTGTAATTTAAAATCACATGTCTTGTAAAATAAGCACAAAGAGTTGGTCACCTTAGTCGGGCCCCTATTTCATTACCTGACAGGTGACGACAATTTATCATACAAGGCAAATTCGAAGCGTTTTTGTATTACTAAATAGTGGATGACATACTCTGAATTGGCATGATAAAACTACGATTTTTCAAAATTCAAAGAACTCTTCAAAAGATGAGACCCATTTTGTTCTGTACGTATTTAAGTTTCCACTCAGTCACAAAAAACAAGTTTACAAATACAAAATGTCAAACGCACATCCACTCTCCACCGTCCTAACTCCAAAATGACACCTAAAATTATGTACTAAAAACAAAATGTATAAAATTTTTATAAATATTTTAAAACATGCGCCAGGGGACTGAGAATTTCCAACAATTAACCTTAAACGACTGTTATGCTGTTTCCAGAACATTCCAGAAGTAAGTTTAAGTATTCTATGTCCATTCTTAATAAATTCTAGCCTTTCATTAATGGCCGAGCAGCTCCGTAACTGCCGGGGGTTATCCGATATTCGGCCTGTGTACGAACATTCCGCAATTAGAATTCAATATCCGGTGGTGTCTACCCCTTACAAGCTATGCCAGCAAAGTTGGATAAAATTTCTTCGTTACATCGTGAACTAGTACATGAAAATCTTTGCACGAAGTTTATTTTTGTGCTTAAGAGCGTACAAACAGAGATTTGGCAACGTCGCCTATGGCTGCCAAATATTTAGATGTTTTCATTGATTTATCAACATTAATGGATTAAAATACGGAATATAGCAACGGTATAAGTGGGTCAAGTGAAAGTGTACACTACCGCCTATAGACACCCGCAACATCGAAGAGATTGCAGATACGTTGCCAACCCAGAGGGCTAAGATGGAAAACCTCTTGTGCCAGTAATTACACCGGCTGTCTTGCTCTCCACGCCGGAACTCAACAGTGCCAGCACTGCTGCTTAGCGGCAGGATTAGCGTGCAAGGTGGTGGTAGCGATCTGAAAGGACCTTGCACGAGGTCCTACCACCCGTAACCTGTTTACTTTAAACTATGTAAAAATAAAGATCACAAGCCAAAGAGCAAACATTATTTCAAATATGATAAAAGAAAATACTACACAGAAACAGCTATATTTCAAGTCAATGAAAAGTAGAATTAACTAATTTAATACTGAATGATTTGTTTCAAGTTAAATTTCAATGTTAATAAATGAGCTGTTTGTCAGGCCACTCAATTTCCTGTTGGAATAAATCTGGTCCTATAGTCATTTGATTCAATTTATCTAATGGGTTGAATGATGCGTATTGGTCGCATCTATATATTTATCTGACTGCTGCCAGAAAAGATGGTTATGTTTTGGTAGAAGGCTTCACTGAAAAAAACAGTTTTGTTATACTTAACCAAAGTTTTGTTACCTATTATATAAAAAAATGACTATCGAACTATTTGTTACACCTTACCTACCTCTTGATTTGTAAGTAACTCATCAAATGTTTATCAGTAGCAAATAGTTTCGCTAATTTAAATTAACTTTGATTACCATTAAACAGAATCACGAGTAACCAAGCAAATTCGGTTGTCTCTTTTTTTCTGTTTGCTGACCGTGCTTATTTCACTCCTTTTTCATTTTTCCATTTGTTTAAGAGGAGTGTGGATCCAGCGCTCTCCATACAAACTGCGATAACGTTTTCCACCCTCGAAACTCTTAACCTATAGCCATGATTTTTTTGTATGTTATTATCATGCCCTAGAACTAGGTTTATATGTTTTGATTTTTTAAATATTCTAAATAGTTTCAAAAATATTGACGCTTTTGTGTTTTGTATGAAACTCCTAAAATGAAAATATTGTCCAATCTATGAAGAATAATTGAAAAAACCAAATCATACAAACCTAGTTTTAAGGCATAATGACAACATACCAAAAATCAATGCCACAGGTTAGGGTTTCGGGGGTGGAAAACGTTATCGCCGTTTGTATGGGGTGCGTTTTTTGGGGCTGGGTTCACACTCCTTAAAATTGGTTTTTAGCAGTTTGCAAAAACGTCACCGTTTTTTTTAGCGTTGCATATTCAATCGCTCTTGAGATAATTATTATCTAAACGGGTCAAAATGTTATGCGCTTAGCACCTAGCAAGAATATCCTCGACACGCGTTAACTCGCTACGTAACTCAGTGCGTCTCGTTCTAACTGGCCCAGGAGGAGAGAGGCGCACTGAGTTATGTAGAGCTTGCGCGCATCGAGAAGATTCGTGGTATGTGCACTGTTTTTTTTTTTACAAAAAGTAATAATTACCAGCAAGTATATACGAGTTAGTAATCATGGCGCACGGGCGATTTTACATTGTAGAAATTTTTGCTTTTATCAACAAAGTAAGATATAAGTAATTGTTATTAATATTCAATGCACACATAACGTTGATATGATTTTTCTTCATTATTTATATGCATATGTAACCCATTGCAAGCCTTTTTAAACAGCATTAAGTAAATTAATTAAATTGAAATCCATTCTTATCCATCAGTAACGTGGCCGTTTAACAGACACTAACTGAAATAAAGTGAGTATAAAATATTTTATTTTTAATAAGCTATAAGAATCGTAATCACTGATTTTGTTTTAATTTCGTTTGTCCGAAAACTTTACGTGTTGTTGTCGGTGGTACGATGGTAGTATCGACTGTTATTTATGTCATCATTTGCCGTTATCCTAACAACATTTATCCGGACAACTTTTTCTGACACACTCGTTTGTCTTAGATTTATTACCGTTTGCTTATACGTGATTTTATAACGGGGATTCTCTTTATTATAAACGCATTCTATGAAAATGGCAATTTCGAGTAGACCTAGATTACAGTTCAACAGATTACCCCAACAACATCAACACCACAACAACAAAATAATCATAAAAACTCACTTATCTTATTCTCTTTAAAAAGGTGGGACGGATGAAGTACCCACGAGACCTACTGAATCCCTATTAGTTCCCAAGGTACTAAACCCAAAAACAGTTACCTGCAGGAAACAATATTTTGATATCTCCGATTATTTCAGGTATGGGTACTCCCGCAGAGTGGCTCGCGACGGTGCTGATTCTGTCAGCATGTCACCTTGTTCTCAGCTCAAAAACCGTCTCTTGGCCTATTTGTCCAAAACAAGAAGCATTTAACTACATTCAAGAACCAACACAAACAGATAACGATGAAACTGAACTACTTTTAAAGAATTGCAATATAACTAAAATGAGCCCAGAGAGCTTTATAAAAAACTATCCCAACCTTCAATCACTTGATCTAAACTGCAACAGAATTAGTCACATAGAAGCTGGGTCATTTGATTCTATGGCTTTATTAGAAAAATTGTTATTGAAAGACAATGCTTTTTATGGGAGGAACTTGCCGTCAGATTTGTTTCGCAAGTGCCACCAATTGCACGATATTCACTTTTCCGAGAACAATATGTCAGACACGCCGGAAGACCTGCTGCAAGGGTTGGACAAAATGGAGCTATTGCAAATGAACAACTGTTCTCTACGTGCCATACCATCACTTATCTTCCACCAAGAGTTTCCCAACATGAAGCGATTGACCCTAAGAAAAAATGAAATTTTAAAACTTGATAATCCAGCGACATTTGTTAATGTCAAAAATTTACGTCATTTGAGTCTATCGTGGAACCTCATAGATCATATACATGTAGATGCATTTAAACCTCTTACTCAGGTGATTTATCTTTATATGCATACAAACAAATTACGGTTCATCCCAGAAGAATTGTTTCAGAATTTGACCTCATTGAAGTTTATCGAATTGTCCTTCAACTTAATCGAATAAATGCCTGTGAATGCCTTCCTCGGCACTGGGCTAAAATTCTTACACATTGAAGAAAATAGATTTACTTATTTGCCGGAAAACTATTTTACAAGACTCCATAGTATCAACGTGAGTCTTCGCAAGATATACATTCACAAGAATCCCTTGCAGTGCGCTTGTTTGAATGAAATGATGGTTGAAATGAAAAGACTAGGAATTGGATACGATAAAAGACGGGTTTTCAAAAAATCTACGTACGACGGACAACACCCGATGTGTATAACTAGTATCAATAGTTTCAAGTGCTGTAGAATAGACACATATCAGCAGGCGTATGACAATCTAATAGGAAGTGCCCATAAACTTTAAGTGAACTTTGTTTATTATGATTGCTAAATCTGTGATGAGCCTTATGGGCGGTTTACCGCAGGGGACTGATTTGGGAGATACATTATTTGTACATTAGGTTCACATTTTGTTACTCAAGTAAATTTACAAGCAATGAACCCTTTGTCCATCTAATTGGTCTAATTAAAGCTCACAAGGAAAATAATTTCGAAGCGAGGAATAGGTATTTTTAGAACTCGCATCTTATAAAGATACTTTTTTGTTTTTAAGCAAGTTGATAAGTTAACCGTACGACTGCTTAACTTGGGTAAGGCATTGTTTTTACAAGTGTTTGACAGCAGTGTCTCTCGTTTTTAACATTTATGCCTCCATATCTCCCCGTCTATCATTGGGGCGCTGTAAACGACTGGGAGTAGGACTTACCGTTAATTTACCGTCGGTATTAGGTGGGACTGTTGTACTACCTCGGTCGAGCTGGTCCATTCGTACAGGCAGCAACTGGTAACAGAGTGGCTATACCACTAATAAACGGAGCTAGAAACGGAATAGAATCATCACTCTATATAATAAACATTAACATAAACATCTCAGGACAATTCACACCAATTGCCCTAGTCCCAAGCTAAGTAAACCTTGTGTTATGGGTACTAGACAACGGATATACATACTTAAATAGATAGATATATACTTAGATACATATAACATCCAAGATTCGGGTACAAATATTCATATTCATCATTCAAACATTTGCCCTTCCCGGGAATCGAAACCAGAACCTCTAGCTTCATAGTCAGGATCACTAACCACTAGGCTATCCGGTCGTCTAAATATCGTCGTCATTAAGTCGTTCCAGTCTGTTCTCACATCTTCGGCCGCCTGCTCCCTCTAAACCACCCACCGAATTTCGATACGGTTTTCATTGTTATTTAGAGATTTTTTACGGAAGGTTTTTGTATATATTGCATCCTATTTGTACCCATGCGAAGTGAGGGCGGGTCACTAGTATGTTTGCGGGTCGTAGGACCTTGTACAAGGTCCGCCCGGATCGCTAACACCATCAGTGCTTGCTCTGTTGTGTTCCGGCGTAGAGAGCAGGATAGCCGGTGTAATTACTGGCACAAGAGGTATTCCATCTTAGCCCACTGGATTGGCAACGCATCTGCACTCTCTTTGTTGTTGCAGGTGTCTATAGGCAGTGGTGATCACTTACCATCAGGTGAGCCACTTGCTTGTTTGCCTTGCTATTTCATTAAAAAAATACTACATTTATGATTGTAAGGACATAAAGCTCGCATTGTCAGCCCCGTGGGCTTTTGGGGCTTACAGTTGTTGAATGAAGGTTGAGGGTAACTGGGTTGTTGCGTCCACTGGGACTGAACCTGGGAACTGATAGTGGAATTATAGACGTCAAATTTACTCTAGAGTAGTTGTCAAACAATCAATCCAATTCGTCCTTGTTGTTTTTAATTGTTAACAATATTCAGTTTTAACCTAAAATTTCAGTTTTTGCCATCTAATTATTGTTTCGTAGCGACCCGCCCCGGCTTCGGTTGGGTACAATAAGAGTGTTATGTACATAAAAACTTTTTTTTAAAATATTTTCTAAATGACAGTGAAAACCGTATCAAAATCCGTTGCGTGGTTTAGGAAGAGGCAGACGAACATACACTATAAGGATTAAGGACAGACAGAAACGCATAGCGACTTTACTTTACACTATGTAAAAAAGATAAAAAAAGTAATGTTAGATTATTGAATCATTTTTTTTGTGATACCAAAGAAAATTAGAAATGAAAAAATTAACGAAAATGAAGAATCTATTTTGCTAGTTGGGCGCAAAGGCTCTTTTACATGTCTGACTCCAACGCTTTAAAAAATGGAAGACATTTATCAAACCTACTTTAATCTGCATGTGTTCTCAGTATCTAAACGGTTGTATAAAAAAGAATGCTTTTAAGCGTTAAGACTGGTTTTTGTTTACCATATCTTTATTTTTATTACCCATTTTAAAATGAGTCACTTGATGGTAAGTGATCACCAATACCCACAGACACCCAAACACTAAAAAAACTGCAGATGCGTTGCAACACAGAGAGCTAAGATGGAATACCTCTTGTGCCAGTAATTGCATCGGCTGTCTTACTCTCCACGCCGGAACACAACAGTGCAAGCACTGCTTAGCGGCCGGAATAGCGAGTAAGATCGTGCGTGGTAGCGAACTGAACGGACCTGCACAAGATTCTCCCACCAACAAAATGCTAAAATTATCGTATGCTAAAAATTTAGTATTTTCTTGACAAACCTAATCAGTATCTTAATTGCTATGGTTATTGTAAATGTTGGATTATAATGAGTGCCTATCAGAACCTGCGGCCCTAAAATGACAGCCCAGGTTTAGTTTAACCCCTCCCTGTGTCTCTGTCTAACTAGTGTCATAAGAAAGGGACGCAGATTGAGATAAACTAAACCTGGCTAGTCATGTTAGGGTCCACTGTATGGTAAAATTTGCATTCTGATTTACCGGCTAAATACTGTTCTCACAGTTTAAATTACCTGTATGTGTACGTATTCTTAGCAAATAAATATTCTTTCTTTTATTCAACGCGCTAGAGAAATCAATATTTTCAAGATTTACCCTGAAACAAGACTTAAGAGGAAACACAAGGGCCGTTTTTCCATACAAACGTCGTCCCCTGTTTCCTCGCTGGATAATGCCAGTAGAGCAATATTTTTTTTTCCAAAAAATCGATGGCCACTATTATGCATGTCCCTATGTTTTCCTTTTTTTAATAAATTAATTATTAAAAGAGATATGGACATTCAAAAACCTAAAAAATTGGCCAGATTTTCGGCTGCGTTCATACATTCAGAAAACAAATTTTACTAGATTATATAAAAAAAGAAAAACATAGGAACACTGCCAAAGCCTTTCTTTAATTTTTAATGAAAAAAGTAGTTAAATCGGATAAGTTTTGGAGAAGGAATCAGGGGTCTACGAATCGTTGATTTTGTGTACTTTTAATAGGTATTTTCAGTCCAAGCTGCGGCTGTCTCTATTGAACTCTGCGGGGGGAGGCTTGATAGATGGAGGCAGCAATAGATTTTACAAATACCTATTTTTCAATTCTCTAGACCTTGGTGTTTCCTCTTAAGCTACTTTATTGCCCGTAAGTTTTCTCAAAAATCAACAATGGGAAAACCAAGTGCTAAAAGGGCTTTTAAAACTGAATCCCTTTTAACGGCACCTTCACAAAGGATGCAATTACAACCGTGAAATGTTCCTCTTCCGTCAAATACCGAGTAATTTATTTTTACCCCTTCAATCGTATTGTTCTGCGAGTTAACACGTTATTGGTATTGTCAAGGAGATTGCCATTGAATTCAGATTTAACAGTAGCACGGCGTCGTATCTCATGTTGTATTGTCTTCATCTCTAAGAAAGGATTAAATTATCTTCTTACATCTCAGCAAAAGATTTGGTTGTCTTACTCAAAATTAAAAAGTACTTAGTTAGTAATACAAAAATTGAAAAACACCTTAAAGATATTACAGATTTATAAAACATTAAAGTTAACACTTCAGCGACGTGTGTTGGTTAGTTTCCTTTTCTGGTTTCGGGTGTCCAACAACCGTCCTCTTAGACCATAATTTCTGCATCATGAAGGCCGACAGATGATCGGTTGGTACCCGCACCACAAAGGACGTGAAGTTGACGTTGTGACGGGACTCCAACCGCTCGACCCTCAGGGTAAAACTGGTCTTGGTAAAAATGCTCTACAATCTCGTAGTAATGTAGTTGTTGTAATATATACAAAGGTACATTAAGAATGCACAATTAAACTAAAAGATAAACATTAAAACAGTGCTGAAAACAATTAATTGTCATGTTAACTAGCAATGCTAATTCTTAGAACAAGGATTAAACCAGCTTTCTGGTCACTTGACGCTTCTCTCAGTATCTTCGCCATGGTAACATATTAACGCTGACGTTCCTCAAGGCTATGTGCTGTCTACAACATTGTTTCTGATGTATGTCAATGATGCTGTCTACAGATAGCATGAATCCTTTGAGGAGTAAACCCGATGTTAACGTTTGTTTGATGTTAAGAACATTCAGAATTTAAGTATATCTATTTTCATCCTAATAAGACACAGTTTGCGCGTTCATCTATAAAAACGCAAATAATTAAAAACAATCGCTGTTATGGAGTCAGATTTTTTTGAATAATAGCAGCAAATCGTGGCATTCTTTAATATAATTTGGATAAAATGGTCTTAACCCTTTAGCGGTATGACGTTAATATAAACACATTTTAAATTAAACTTTTCAATTCGACATGCAATGATTGTTTTTTAAGGTTTATGTCTCCAAATACTTTGACAAATTTATTTGTAAATTAGGACTTTTCTCAGGATATTTGCCCTCATTTGTTGCTGTCAAGTGAAAGTAATATCGAAAGCGAATTGCAATTCGTATTAGGAAGTTTTAGGCTATGTAATAAAACCTAAAATTATCTGTTAAGAAAACGTTTTAACGAGACCCTCGTTTTAATTAGTTATTCAATCAGACGCTTTATTACTTTACTGTTATTAAAAACCAACGTTTCCAATTGTCTTATTCAACATTTTTGGAACTGATTCTTATCGCATATAGAAATATTATATATATATATATATGTTGTATAGCTCTCGCCTGTTTCCCTTTAGGGTAGGCAGAGACCACAGAACGCCATTAAGTCGGTCCTGGCATACTTCCCTCACTTCCTCCACACACATTCCTCTCTTCATACTTGCTCGGCGGTTCCGGGTACTTCTAATTTAATCTGTCTTTAGGACATCACTAATTTGGTCGACAAAAGTACGCCGAGGCCGCCCTCGACCAACTCGCCTAGTCACATTACCCTTATGAATTTGCTCTCATCCAACCGTTCAACATTCCCCAATCCAACGCAACATTTTTTTCTCTATCTTAGTCACGACATTTTCTTTTAAACCACACTTCTCCCTTATAACATTATTTCTTACTCTATCAGTCAGCTTAATTCCGCTCATACTAAAAAGAGAACGCATAGAGAACCTTTGATAACTAAATCGCGTACATAAGCGACACGCTACAGTGGCGGGTTTGATACATTACAATAATTACTACAAACGTGGTATGTAAATGCTATAGAAAAAAAACGAGGGTTCCGCTAAGAGTAGCTACATCATCATCATCATTATCATTTCAGCCGAAAGACGTCCACTGCTGGACATAGGCCTCTCCCAAGGATCGCCAAAACGACCGGTCTTGTGCTGCTCGCATCCAGCGGGTTCCCGCAACGATCACCAGGTCATCGGTCCAGCTTGTGGCGGGTCTGCCCACGCTGCGTCTTCCGGTACGCAGTCGCCACTCGAGAACTCTATGGCCCCATCGGCCATCCGTTCTGCGAGCAATGTGCCCCGCCCACTGCCTCTTAAGTTTAGTAGCTAAAATACAACACAATTAATATATTTTTTAAAGATGTAACTATAAATGTATGATTTTCTGATTTATTCCTTTATTTGCGCTGTGAGACATTGCTCCTTGCCAAATCTCATAGTTCTAGGTAAACGGGAAGTGCCCTATGGGTTTTCAAAAACTTTTCAATTGCAAACGGCCGTATCTTTTAATTGTGTTGACTTAGAAGATTGATTTTTTCACAACTCTAAGAAACTTCAGACTCGAGTATTTGATATTAATTTCAACTCGAAGCCTCCACGCGTTCTTGAGGAAAATAGTCTTGACAGACAAACGGACAACGAAGTGATCATGTGAGGGTTCCGTTTTTCCTTTTTACGGAACCCTAAAAAAGGTGCCAAAAACTGAAGCCGTGGTTTTAGACCATTATCGTGAACTGAAAAATAGTTAAAATTTTTACTTATTGAACACAAGTATCTAGATTAGATAATTCAAAATTTACACGCGATACATCGCGTAGCTAAAATATTTTTTTAATAGGGAAAACATTACTCTTTAGTTACCTGCCTTTTTTTATGAAATATGAAGGCAAACAAGCATGTGGGTCAACTCATGGTAAGTCATCACCACCGCCTATAGACAACCACAGCATCAAAGAGATTGCAGATGCGTTGCCAACCCAGAAGGCTAAGATGGAATACCTCTTGTGCCAGTAATTACACCGGCTGTCTTGCTCTCCACGCCGGAACACAACAGTCCAAGCACTGCTGCTGCTGATTACCGAGCAACACGGTGGTAGCGATCCGGACGGACCTTGCACAAGGTCCTACCACCCGCATAACCTACCTACTCGGAAAAATAACCACTTAGGTTCAGTTCAGGATAATGGTCTAGAACCTGGGTTACTGTTTTCGGTACGCTATCCCTTACAGACCGCTTTAAGAAATATGATTTAATGTAAGTACCTTATAAGTTTATGTTTTTTTAAACTTTCGTTTGTTTGTTGCTGTTGTTGTGTTACTATTAGGACTTTATTCTCTGTAACTCGAAATTAGTTAACAGTGCTTCAACTCTCTAGCCTTTCACCCGTACTAATAATAAATGAGACAGATATAGGGAAAGGTAGATAGTATAACATTATCAACCTATATGATATATAGGTACAAATATGTGGTAAAGTCGCACTGCTACAATCGCAATGATGCTCAATTAAAATTCGTACGCGTTCTGAAGCTAAAGAAGGACAAAAAACATTTACGTTTTACAAACCTGAATCTTACCCCTTAGGAGCCTGCATTTTAAAAGAACCGTAACATCGCAGCGAAGCGGCTAAATTACAATACAGAAATGGTGATAGTTAGGTTGTTTCGGCATTCATGTGTGAGTAGATGTAGGTACAGCACACACTTGTTATACCACGCATGCGTCGAGCGATTCGTCTTCAGTGCCGTCAAGTCCGCCGAGTAAGGCGCGTGGCTCGCGCCGCCGCGCGGCATCGAAAAAAACAAATTCAAATATGGAATTCGAAATTCAAAAGTGACGTTCTCAACCGTTCACGGTATCAGTGGCCAGTTACAGTGCGAACCAAGAGTTCTGTGTAACCGTTTTTTGTTTTTGAATTTTTAATGTTGGCAGCACTGCAGTGGCGTGTCTGTAGTACCCCGTGAAAGCCTTCTGATAAAGGTTAGTAAATTAAATTACTTTTTTGCGTGTTGTGTTCGAAAGCCGCGGTTAACTATTGAATTTACTATTTAGTAACAATGGTTAGGCGAGACGGTTATACATTCAATTTTGTGCTTTTAAAGTTGATTACTGGACGCTCGGGAATTAGTATTTAGGTCAGTATCTACTCACTAATTACAATTACATAAATATGCTGTATATAAACTTTATGACGTAACAATTGACTGCTCATTGCATTGGTTGGACCTTGTGCAAGGTCCGTCCGGATCCCTACCACTATCTTGCTCGCTAATCCCGCCGCTAAATAGCAGTGCTTGCACTGTTGTGTTCCGGCGTCGAGAGCAAGACAGCCGGTGTAATTACTGGCACAAGAGGTATTCCATCTTAGCCCTCTGGGTTGGCAACGCATCTGCAATCTTCTTGGTGTTGCGGGTGGCTATAGGCGGTGGTGATCACTTATCAGCAGGTGACCCACTTGCTTGTTTGCCGTCCTATATCATAAAAAAAAGTTAGTACTTTATGTACCATCTTAAACTTTGCCTTACATAGTAAAAACAAAATAAGAATCAATGCAGTTAATAGCAAATAACTAAAATTTTTGGTTTTATTACGAGTCATACATTATGTAATATAATTAAAATAATGATCAGGTATGTCAAAATATGACACTTTCACTTTCTATTATAATAAATATCTTGGTACCATTAATACCAATTGTCCTAGTCCCAAACAGCTTGTACTGTACGTACTATACAAGGGATAAATATACATTATGTACTTATATAAATATGTACTTAAATGCATTTAACATCCATGACTCAGGTACTTACTAACATTTAAGTTCATCATACAAACTCTTTCTTTAAATGGGAATCGAATCTATAACCGCTAGCTTTATAGTCAGGGTCACTATCCCACTAAAATATCCGGTCGTCCACTCGTGGTTTATTACAATCATCAAAATGGACTCCTGGCACTCCTAGAACTATGTCAAAGTGCGTTATTAATCAAATTGTAAGAAGTCACTGACTATTTTACTTCTTACGTCAATTTAACAGGGTTCTATAGTGGAAATTGCTTGACCACTTTTCGACCGTGTTACAAAAGCTTAGGTTCAAAAGAGGTCAAGCAATTACGTGGTCAATTAGACATCAAACGTACAGTAAGGGAAATATATTCACGTACCACCTTACAACCCTGTCGCAATGACGCGACGCGTTAAACGCCACGCTATGTCATACAAATGTCATGCGTATGTCTCTTCGACTAGTTTCTACGGTAGTACGTGAATGTATTTCTTGTCACCATAAGAGCTATAGAGCAAGACGTTAGTTTGACATATCGACCTTTATGCATTGCGAATGTCAGACGACATTTCAACGAAATGGGTAGAGGGAATTAAATTCCTTGACTGTACAACCCTATTTAAAAACTGTAGATCTTTTATACTAAATGCCAACCCTTAGGTAACCGCTACGCCGCGTAGGCCTTCGTAGCGCTGCGTAGACCTTCGTAGCACTGCGTAGACCTTGCTACAATTTTAGTTCCGCCCTTCGTGCTTTCATTGATTGCGTGAGAAATAGTCATAACTATAGAACTAGGATAAACTCAATCTTAGCATTCTTGTACAATCGGGTAGAACGGCTTCGAGGCATGAAGTGCCGTTTCACAAAAATGTCTTACTTTTGTTAAATGTCGGAGAAATGCGAGTCGGGCTCTTGCACCGAGGGTTCCGTGCCGCCGCGTGTAGCAGAGCAAGCTCGTCTCACACTTCGACGGTTTTATTATCTGTTCATTTGTATGAAACAGTTTCGTTACTTAATACAAACTAATAACCTAGTTTAGGTAATGCAACGAGAGTTGAGGGAACGATTACAAACACACTACACAGCGCCGTACAAAACAAGACAAATTTTTTTTATACATTCCAAATAAATTTAAAATGCTATATAATAAAGACAACACAAAGAAAAATTAGGGTAATGGCTGGACTCGAACCTGCAACATCATCATTCCGTGCCTTGCGTTTTCCAGTTTCGCCACATTACTGCTACCATACCCTGCGAATTTTTCAATGTGTTTCGTCTTTTACGGTCATTACATTATTGATTTTTGTTTTTAGGGAAAACTACCCTCGGTGTCATCTAAACTTTATCAAGTTATCTCATTCAAGTTGATCATTTATGAATGCCCGTCAGCTGACGGGGTCAGCCGTTACAAACATTTTAAAATTCGAACGAAGTTCCGGTACACACATGAGATGCAGTTGTGTGCGTGAGCTCAACTGGCATTGCGTTACCTGTAAGAACCACTTTCAGTCACAGTGGCCTTGAATTTTCGTATGTCTAGTAACAATGAGAATGCAACGATAATGTACCGTCAGCAAAAAAGATTCCATTATAAAAAATAGGAAGGCAAACAAGCAAGTGGGTCACCTGATAGTAAGTGATCACCACCACCTAAATACACTCGCAACACCAAAGAGATTGCAGATGCGTTGCCAACACAGAGGGCTAAGATGGAATACCTCTTGTGCCATTAATTGCACCGGCTGTCTTGCTCTCCACGGCGGAACACAACAGTGCAAGCACTGCTGCTTAGCGACATTAGGACATTAACAGCAAACTTATTTAACTGTACGGTGGTAGGGTTTCTGTAAGGTCTGTCCGGATCGCTACCATCTTACTCGCTAATCTAATTGCTAAGCAGCAGTGCTTGCACTGTTGTGTTCCGGCGTGGAGAGCAAGACGGCCGGTGCAATTACTAGCACTAGAGGTATTCCATCGTAACCCTCTGTACTGGCAACGCAATTGCAATCTACTTGGTGTTGCGGGTGTTCATGCGATGGTATTCACTTACCATCAGGTGACTCACTTGCAATAAAAAAAATAACACAAACATCAGCAGAGTATCACACAAAATTCATGAAGTATACAAAACTATAGTTATCTCGCATCCAGCAAACAAATGAACGCGCCCATGACGTGTAAAACAAACACGAGTAAAAAGGTTTCACATAAAACTGAAAGCTTTACACACTTCGATTTTTACAACCATAATATTTCATGTTAGTTTTCAGACGAAGCTGTTTTAAAACGTATAGCTTTTACAGAAGCTTTTTTATGAAAAGGTAAGGCAAACAAGCAAGTGGGTCACCTGATAGTAAGTGATCACCACCGCCTACACACACACCTGGAATACCTCATACCACATGGAATACCTCTTGTGCCGGATCACGATACTAATTTTCTAAATGAATAGTGCTCTTTGCAAATACTGAGACTTCCTAATTTTCAATATATAATGTGGTATATTTTATATCATTCATAAGTGCTACCTGTAAGCCTAATCTGAATAAAACTATTTTACCTTGGACTTTGACTTTTTACAAAATATAGTACAGCAACTAGTTTTTATGGTTACTTTCATGGAGTCAGATAATATTTGACTTGTCTTATATCATGAGGGTGTCACGAGACATTGACCTATGTTTCTTTGGAAAAAAGTATAAATCCCCTCTCCCTTTCATCTCATAGAGTCCCATTTTTATTGGCTAGCATTGACCCCTTGGAAGAAGAGGTCGACCCCTCTTCCCTCTGGGGGTTGACATAGACTCCTTTGGGAATCACTGGTTCAGGGCAAGTAAACGCTAGAATACACAAAAAAGGAAATCAAAAACATAAAACGAAAAGGGATACAAATTTACGATTTACTGGCGACCCGTTTTTTATTAGTTTCAACGATCCATTTTTTTAGTTGGACTAGTTTGGTACAAGCAATATTTTTACTCAGTTGAAGACAAATAAAAAAGTCAAAAACTCAACTGCGTAAAAAGTAAATAAAAAATCAAGTCCAGTAGTTGAGCCTATTTGGCCGAATGCCGAATATTTTAAAACTACGACTTTATTTTTAAACATACTGAAAGTTAAAATTTGAGATAAAATTTGGATACAGTGAGGCAAATAATACAAAATTTAATTATAAAATAATGAAGCAACCACAAATAAATAATCAAATAATAAAACACTAAAAATGCAGAAAAGTGAAAGCTAATTGAGTATCGCTAATTAGTCCAAGATGGTCCGATGACCTCATACAGGCAGGAAGGCGCTGGTTGCATGCCGCTTCCAACCGGTCACTTTGGAAATCCATGGAGGAGACCTATGTTCAACAGTGGACTTCTTGTGGCTGAGATGATGATGATGATGATGAATTAGTAAAGGCTGTGGTATTAGATCGTACTCAATCGCGTACTCTTTTAATTTATAAACCTAACTTAAGATCAAGCCAGAACATCCCCTAAGTAACACAGACATGCTGTATTAATATTGTGTAATACACAAAACCGGAATAAGCTAAAACAATTTAACCAAATAATATCTGAATAAAGTTTATTTAACTATTATTCAAACAATTTGGGCACAATTAGCGCTAATTTTGTCGAGACATGCAACGCGACAACAAGCCGAATATTTGGCCGCCGGATGTCCGGCCATCCGGCCTTAAAGCTCACCGGATATCCGGTATCCGGCGAAATACCTATTCGTAACATCTCTAGTTGAAACGTTGGGCCTAAAAATAAGGTAAATGTGTCGTTACTGAGTTCTGTTACTAAAACATTTATTTATTTATAACACTTTTTTTCTGTTAGGTTTCATACTTTTATATCGCAATAGCTCTCATAATATACATATTTCTAAATTCTTTTATGTGAATATTATTTAAAAACGATAATCTTCAACAATATAACACTTCACGTCATTTGGTTTTAGGTGTCGTTTACTCAATTGTGACAACCGCATTGTACAAACAAACAGAGAGACAGACAAAAATTCTAAATATAATTGCTTTGTTTACTTACAATGCATGATTGAGGTACTAAGTAGATCGTATCATGAACTTTAAATGGCAGGTTGGCTGTGTACTATTGATTTTCTTTGTTTTTTAGCCTTTGTAAAGTATCATGCATGTTTGTAAGCAGTTAGTGTGAGAATTGATGTTTAAATAGTCATAACGTTAACGCCATAATTATGATAATAGCATAGGTATACGACCTAAACTGGGTTTCTTAATGACCGTTCCTGATATTCAAAGCACGGATAGATTATCCTATCAGACATTTTAGTTTCAAATATTATTTGATGGGAAAGGCAGAGCCTCGCTCAGCAGAGTTGTCGGTTGTTGAACCAGTTGTCTGGAAGAGATCTAATTAAATATAGATATATATTGAGTTGTTATTGTTATATTACTGATTTTGTTGGATTTTCATCAACTTTTTTTTTTTTGACATGAATATTTTTATTCTTATATTCTTTTGACATTCGGAGACTATACATCTCCAAGTAATATTGTACAATTTGACCGTGGAGGCGTTTTACACCTCTGCTAAGCATAGATTAAGGTAATTAATTTGTTTTGACCCTTAGAGACTATACATCTCTAAGTTATTTAGACTAAGTATTTGATCAGGGACCACATACATCCCGATTCTAATTTCTTTGACCTGGGGACCCTATACATCTCTTGGTCAATCTGTACTAGTGCCAGTTCGTTCAATATGCTTAAAGCTTGCTGTGCTATTTATTATCTTTTTTTTTTTCTCACACTTTATGTGAACTATTGTTATGATTGTGTATATTGCTCTGTAATCTTGTTTTGAAAAGAGAAGAAAAAAAAGATAAACTGCTGAGTTTCTTGCGGCGTTTCTTCTCAGCAGATTCTTCCATTTTCCGAAGCGCTAGTAGATTCAGACATGTAAAAGAGCCTATATGGCCTACTTGCAAAATAAATTTTTCATTTTCATTCATTTTCATTTTCATCGCTTTTAAGCGATAAGACCGCCTATTCTAATTCATTTGTTTTCTTTGTATTTTTATGTGGTGTACAATAAAGAATATTTGTTATTGTTTGTGCACCTTAATGACAATGGGCTGGTCCTGTTTGTCGTACGAGAGATGACAGATGGAGCCGCAAAACGCTAGACTGGATACCCCAAACGGGAAGACGAAGCGTGAGGAGACCTTTAGCCAGATGGTCGGACGATATTCGCAACACGGCAGGGTAATCTGGACCAGATTCAAAGCATCGAGGGCGATATGGAAGTCCATGGAAGAATCACAAGTTCAGCAGTAGATAAGAAATTACACTGTAGGGTGGTAGGGCCTTGTGCAAGTTCCATCCGGATTGCTACCACCATCTTGCTCGCTAATCCTGCCGCTTGCAGTGCTTGCACTGTTGTGTTCCGGCGTGGAGAGCAAGACAGCCGGTGCCATTACTGGCACAAGAGGTATTCCATCTTAGCCCTCTGAGTCCCCAACGCATCTGCAATCTCTTTGGTACTGCGGGTGCCTATAGGCGGTGGTGATCACTTACCATCAGGTGACCCATTTGCTTGTTTGCCTTCCCATCTCATAATAGTATTTTATGCAGCTGTTGCATAATGAGGGGTCTTAAATGACGAGTGTGGTTTTATGAAACGAGCGTCAGCGAGTTTCATAATAGGATCACACGAGTGTTTTAAGACCTAATTATGTACAGTTGCATACATTACTTTATCTACACACATATCATAAGTACTCTATGATGGGTTCAGAAGCCATAGGGCAATGATCTGCGTTGCTACTAGCTACTAGTACTAGGTACCTATTAAATATCTATAGACTGTACACATTAAAATAATGTAATAAAAAATGAATTTGAACAAATATAGAAACAAATTACAAAAAATCTCATAATAATATTGGTTGTTATAATGCTGGTCATTGCCTACGGTTTCTGAACGCATTATAGAGCATTTATGATATATGTGTAGATAAAATAAATAATTCATAAAGGAACGGTAATGAGCAACGGCGAAAACACTGGAGAATTACCGTACTACTCAAGGATTTGGTTTACACTGTTTCATACGTGAACGTTTTCTTACCACTTTATTCAAATGTGGAACAAACGCATTAAGCCTCATTCCCCTGTAGGTGTACTTATCGTTTATCGACGTTTAAATGGCTCTTAGACCCCGAATGCGTTGTAGGGGGTAATGATCGTTTTACGGTTTCGAACGATTTCTGATTCGGGCGGTTTTGATTTTTCTTAGATTGATATTTTCTTTGCATTGGCTAAGTTGATATAGCAAAGGCATTTAGGTTGTACGGAGTCAATGGGTAGGTTATTTTGATTGATTTTCTGATTCAAACTATCTGCTATATCTCTATATATAAAATCTCTATATATAAAAGAAAGTCGTGTTTGTTACAACACTTATAACTCGAGAACGGCTGGACCGATTGCCATGGTTTTTGATTTGTTGGATTTGTTTCCGTCCCGAATAGCAGAATACATCTTAAAAACAATGAAAACTCGATATGTGTAATGAATACTTAATCATTTCAATACATGCTGATTTGTTTATTACATGTCAAACATTTGTTGTCCAATCCTGTCAAATAGTGTAACAACTATTTTTTTTTTAATGAAAATCCTACTAATGAATTAATCCGAGTTTTATTTTTTTTTCCCAATCTGCACAACATAGTTTTCAATCATTTTTTTCTGACATGAGTTTGAAGTACCATATAAAAGTTTTAAGATCTTATTACTTTTTGACACTTTTATGACAGAAAATGTTAGACGGGCTAAAACATCTCGTTCGAAAAATTAAGTTACATTTACTTACCAAACCAGTAGTTTGTTTGTTCACAAAAAAGTTAAGTATACTCGACCAAGAGCCACTTACACTTACTTAGAGTTGCTTAGCCACTTTTGAACTTTATCACCTTGTAATACGATCGAAAAGTGGTTAAGCAATGTCTTGATATACCTTAACAATTTTGTTTCCAAAAAGTTTTGTCATAACTATAGTCTACAATTACTTACATAAGTATAATATTAGCAAACTGGAACAAATTACCTTGTTACTCCGCGAAATCAAAAATGATAGTAAACACGAGAGTATTAAAACTGTTCGTTGTTGATCAGTGATCACTAAAATAGCGATAGGGTTGACAAAAAATTTGTAACCGTCTTTCTATTTTTTATTTTTATTAAATTTAAAATCACAATAATTGAGATCAAAACTTAAACATTCGAAATGTTCGGTGTTCGTGCTTGAGATATTTTTAAATAACGAATTAATCATTTATAAGTAATCGCATCGCCATAATCACGGCCACGTAATCGGCCGCAGCGAACCGCCGGTTTATTACATCGTAAACTAACAAAAAATCCGGCTTTTATTACTTGGTTATTATTACCCGACATAAAAGTTTTTGAACTGTTCAAATCACCGGTGAACAGTATTTTAGGAGCGTGTTAACGAAATAGTAATTATGGTTTATGTTAAAGGGCGCCTGTCGCTAACAATTAAACAACTTGAATTGATCAGGACTCTTATTCAACAGCTATTCAATTAGTGACATACATCATATCAAAGAACATCTTCAAGAATATTTAAAAAATAATCAAAAAAATAATCTAGCTGCCAGCGTTGCCGACAGGGCCGTTTGTGGCCGTTTGAGCGAAGTTCAGAATACGTATCACGACACATCGCCACATGCTTTGTCGCGTCTCAAAGTCAAAGTCAAATTATATTTATTCAGATTAAGCTTACAGGGCTCGTGTAAAATAGCTGCGTCTGTGCGACATATATATATTTATAAACCACCCAAAACCCACCCTCCTCCGCTTCCACACGAAACAACATATACGCCTCGTACAGAGGCGAAACGCGCGTCGACGTGTAGTTTTAGTGTTTAGTGGTGGTGGTGTGTAGTTGAGTGTGTGTGATATTTGTTCTGTTGGGATAGCCGCATTAGCGGTTTGTTTTTTCTTTACGCAGGCCGAAGCGCAGGTAATTGCATATATAACAATAAAGTTTAGCAATATATTTGTCACACAGGCGCAGCTGTTTTGCACAAGTTTTCTTAACAAGGCGTAGTAGTAAGATAATATGTTACAATACAATAGGAACTCTTTGCAGTAGGTATTAAAGCTCAAACAGTCAATTTGTAACCATAGAGCGGTAGCATAGTAGCTAGAGGGGTGGACTTGTAGTTGGAAGTACCAAGTTTGATCCCCAGCAGTCACCAAGTACAAATGAGTTTTGTATAATCAACCAATTTGATTCATAGACCATTGTAGAACCTTTTCACTACAAATGTCATAATATCCCAGTTATGACACATTGCGACAACGTTCTGCAGTGGCCTGTAAATCAAATTGGTTGACTGTACAAAACGTATTGACCTATTGGTATAGTCGAGCAAGTAATTGCTTCACCACTTTTGCACCTTATCCCTCAGTAATATGGTCGTTAAGTGGTCAAGCAAATTCTTGGTCGACTATACCACAGAATAAATAATAGTACTAACGTACAGAAACTTCTCTTTTTTGACCACCATTTAACGAATTCCAACTTTATGATCAGGCACAAAAAGTTCGTATTACTTCATAAACATTCGCCAGGCGGCATGCGTCAAAAGGAAGGCGCCGCCCGCGCCCGCCTTTCACCTGCAATGCCCTGGCGCACCGCTAGGGTTGGGCTGCTTACTATAATACTGACACAACGCGCGACACAGAGTGAGCGGGCGCGCGCGCGGCAAGTCGGCAACCTACTGCGATTAACCTATGCCATAGGTAATGCGGCGAGCGCACCTACAGTGCGGAGTGGAACCTTCCTGACTATACATGGCAACCGCTGGGGATCAAATTTGGTACCTGACGACCACGAGCCCACTCAGGGGTAGGACAGTGAGGCAGAATAGTCGAACAGAAAGTTGGCGTTCAAATATAGATCAGTCAGCTAGGACAAACAGCCTACGTATTGTCCTGCTCACAACACTGCACTGCCCTTGTGTTCACATGAGTGCAGCCACAAGACAGTCAATTGAGAAAAGTGGTAGCGGAAGCCAACTGACCCGAAAATTAGACTGGCTAGCTATTAAATGTTACCTTGGTTGCTGTCTTGACAGTACTGTTCTGTCTCGGCCTGCGCGTTCAAATTGTATCAGTACTGTGTTGTCCACCCTACCACAAAATAAATAATAATACTAACGTACTGAAACTTCTCTTTTACGACCGCGATTCAACGAATTCCAACTTTATTAACACGCACAAAAAGTTCGTATTGCTTTAATACACAGTAAACTTGTCTAGCGGCACGCGTCAAAAGGAACGCACCACCCGCGCCCGTCTTACCCCTGCAACTCCAGGCAAAACGTTAGGGTTACGGCGCATTCGTTATCAATTACACTGACACGGCGAGGCCGAGCAAGCGGGCGTGCGGCAAGCTGACAACCTACTGCGATTTGCCTACTCTGTAGACAAGGCGACCTAGCGTAACTAAAGTTCGTAGTGGAACCCCTCTGACTCTTTTGCCTAATTGTTCTGACCCCGCATGAAATCATTATTAGTCACGTACGCTAAGCGTATTTAGTAAAAATTACAGTAAAAGTCCACTAACTGTGCTTTGACATCAATTTTTATTGTCGTTATAAAAATGAAAGAAGATTACATCAGCAAAACCCAAACAAAAGTTGAAGAAAAATCAAGATAGCATTTATCTATATATATAAAATTCAAAGTCCTGACTGACTGACTGAATGATATATCAGCGCACAGCCCAAACCGCTGGACCTAGAGACTTGAAATTTTGCACATAGATACCTTATATAGTGTAGGCATCCACTAAGAAAGGATTTTTGGAAATTCCACCCCTAAGGGGGTAAATTAGGGGATGAAAGTTTGTATGAAAGTCCGTCAGTTTTGAAGTTAGGATTTTGAAATTTTGTTGTTAGGCTTACGTAAAAAAATAAATTCATACGGGTCTCAGTGTTTTTGATAATTCCACCCCTGAAGGGGTGAAAAGGGGGATAAAGTTGTGTATGGAAAGGCCTACATTTTCACAGCAAAAATCACTACATTTATTATTTAGGCCTATAACGAAACGAGTATATCGGGTGTTAATGGGATTACAACCCTTAAGGGGGAAAAGGGGGATGAAATTTTTTATTTGAGTTGTTCTTCACAATTTTTTTGTATTGAAGTAAAAATAACGTACGTGACAACGTGTTATTACTAAGCCTCTATTGCCACCCGTCTATCCGTCTGTCTGTCTGTCTGCCACGCGCAAACATGTCCTGACTGATTTGCGATCATCGTCCAACCGAAACTATTGAATCAAGAAAGCTGAAATTTGGAATATAGGTTTATTTTACAACGTAGGCATCCGCTAAGAAACCATTTTTGATATTTTTTACCTTTAGGGGGAAAACGGGGGTGGGGGTTGAACTTCGTATGAAAGTCTTTGTTGATTGAAGTTATAAACATGAAAAATTGAATTAGAACTACTGATCATATAAGGTATTTCAGGATTTTGCATTTTTACATTTAAAGGGGGAGAAGCGGGGGTGAAAATTTGTAAGGACGTATTGATTTTTTTTAATAGGAGCTTGTAATTTCAAAATACAGCTACTTATCATAAATGAATAATGACGCGTCACAGGGTTTTATGATTTTCAAATTTGTAGGGGGAAACGGGGAGTAAAAGTTTGTATGGATGGAGGTATTGGGTTTTTAATAGGAACTTGAAATTTTGAATTTTAGATACTTATCATAAATAAATAATTGTGTGTTTCAGGGTTTTATGACTATAGAATTTTAGAGGTGGGAAACGAGGGTGAAACTTTGTATGGATGGGAGGTATCGGTTTATTAAAAAATAAGAACTTCAAAATGATTGTTTGTTTTAGGGTATTTGGATTTTTACATTGAAAGGGGGCAAAGCGGGTGGTGAAAATATGAGAGGGAGTGAGAGCACTTATAAGTTTTTTGATTCTAAAAAAAAGACATTTGTTTTCTGTAGGCCACGCGGGCGAAGCCGCGGGCAGGAGATAGTTATAAATAAATAATGAGATATTTCAGAGATTTTAGATTTTTAATTTGAAGGGGTAACACGGGGAGGGGGAAGTTTGTATGTAGGTATCGGCGTTTTTTAAAGGTAGAAACTTGAAAATTAAAACTATTGAGCATAAATAAATACCGCCGTGTTTAAGGGTATTTGGATTTTCACAATTAAAACGAGAGAAACGGGGTTAAAACTTTGTATGGAGGTATGGAGGCTTTTTCGAAGATATAAACTTGGAAGACTTTAAGGGATGACAGTTAATGTTACAAAAACGAAAGTAATGGTGTAAGAGAAGAATGAAGAGGTTTCTGAATGTGTAATAAAGATTGGTAATGAAAGAGTTGAACAAGTGAAAGAATTTGTGTACTAGGTAGTATGTTTACTGGGGATGGAAAGCACGATGAAGACATTGAAAGGAGAGTGAAAGCGGGAAATTGGGAGCTCTGTGTGTTTTTGTGAGCAGCCAGAATGTCGCATCCAGCAACGTGAACAGCCAAACGTGCCTTTTACAATGTTCGGCCGTTCACGATGCTTTGTTAGTTTCCACGTTGATGTATGGAAATGAAAGCTGGGTTTGCGAGAAGAAGCATAGGAGTAGAATAAATGCCGTAGAGATGCGTTCTCTGCGTAGTATGAGTGGGATCAAGCTGACTGAGAGAGTAAGAAATGGTGTTATAAGAGAGAGGTGAGGTCTGAAAGAAGATGTAGTGACTAGAATAGAGAAACAAATGTAACGTTGGTTTGGGCATGTTGAACGAATGGATGAAAGGCAATTATGTTACCAAATTTATGAAGGTGATGTGACTGAGCGAGTTGGTCGAGGGCGGCCTCGACGTACTTTTGTCAACCAAATTTGTGATGTCCTGAAGACAGGTCAAACCAGAAGTACATGGAACCGCCGAGCATGCACGAAGAGAGGAATGTGTGTGGAGGGAGCGAGGGAATATGCCAAGACCAGGGCAAGTGACGTTCTGTGGTCTCTGCCTACCCCAAAGGGAAACAGGCGTGAGCTTATAATAATAATAATAAAAATAAACTTGAAAATTAGAATTGCAGCTGCTCATCATAAATAAATAACGATGTTTCGGGGTTCTCGAATTTAGGTGTCATTTGTTTTCTGTAGGCCACGCGGACGAAGCCGCGGGCAGAAGCTAGTTTACAATAAAAGTTTAGCTTTAATTTTCCATTCGGTGTATTGCAAACAAATAATTTAGGATTTTGTTCTAGCTAGCCCTTGATGTTACGTACTCCGTACACTGGCGGCCATTGTTATGAAATAAAGTTGCGCAATAAAAATATATTTTCACAGTGTTACCTCGGCGGTTTGGGATAATCTAGTCTCAGCACTAAATGGTAAAAAGCTTTCAGTATTTCTATTATGACTGATTACGTTTAGATTAAATTATACAGTACATTACAATAATTATGTTCACGTTACAGGGCAACCTTTGTTGCCGACCCTAGCCAGCATTATGTTGAGAGAGGTCCTCTTTTTATGAGATTGGGTTATTCAGGGCTTTCTTTTATATTTAGTTTTGATAATAAATTTTATACGTTTGATAAAATATTTAATAATATAAAGTATCTATGAGTTTGATATCCTACTAATACTATAAACGCGAAAGTTTGTAAATATGGAAGGAAGTTTGTAACTCTTACACGTAAAAACTACTGAATGGATTTGAATGAAATTTGGCACATACATAGTTTATAACCTGGATGAACACATAGGATGCTTTTTATCCCGTAAAAATGCACAGTTCCCACGAGATAGCGATATGTGAGTTATACGCCGCCGTGACGTCATGAGCATCAAAGCAACTGATACATAGGCTGTCCCGTCAATACTTAAGTACTTAACCTATTTTGTGTCAATTATAACACATAATTATATCTACAGGAGGCTTCCATTTTTACCACTATTAGGTAACGGGACAGCCTGGTTATTTGCCTACTACTCTTGCCTATCAAATTATTTAACTACTTTTAAACTAGGTTAGGTTTTGTATACCTATTTTAAGAGAACTTATCGCGTCCACAATTTTGCACGGCAGTGTAAAAAAAATCAATTTCTATTTTTGTAAAGGCACTAAGATAAGGGTAGATACGGGTAAATCGAGCCATGGATCCGAATGACATCTCGCGCCTAGGGCTGCCACTGTTGCCAGCAGTGACCTTAAAAACATGGAAGTATTTCTAGCTGCCAAAAATTGCCCCAACGCAAATTGTGCTCCAAGGCACAAACGGATCACTCACGTATTTTGAAGTCGAGAATTGCCCGAATGTTTCGGACCAGTCCGCGGTCCTTACTCATAAAGTCATGAGCCCCCCGCAGCCGTGGCTCGATGATAACTGCGTACCGAAGCCCTGACAGCTCGGCTGCTCGGTACAGGTGGCGCGGGCGGCGGAGGCGAACAACTACCCTCGTCTGTTTCGTCATTCTTATTGAATAATTAATAGATTCAGGCGTTACTTTGCGGAGGTCCATATCAACAAACTGGAACAAATTACCTTGCTACTCCGCGAAACCAGTGCCGGGATCGTGCAAAATAGCTGCGTCTGAGCGACACATGTATGTTCATGCAAAAACCCACCCTCCTCCGCTTCCACACGAAACAACATATATCACACAGGCTCAACTACACACCACCACCACTAAACACTAAAACAACACGATCGACGCGCGTTTCGCCTCTATACGAGGCATCATCAAGATCGACCCGTACGACCGTTCGCTACTTGAACGAATGGCGTATGACGCAGCTATTTTGCACGAGCCCAGCACTGGTTTCGCGGAGTAGCGAGGTAATTTGTTCCAGTTTGTTCATTCTTATTGAAACGGATGTGGATGATCCGTTTAATTTAATTCTGAATCTTACTCATAGTTTTATGTTAAAAATTGTGACTGTTTAGTTTAAGCTGTAACCTAAAGAGGATAATCAATGTTGCATTAACTACAATTAGGATTATTATAAGGTTAAGGGAAATGAGTACCTATATTTAAGGTGTATGTGTTAATTATCGGTCTAGTCAACATTTGTGTGTGACTTCTAGTTAAAAAAAACAAAAACGCTTAGATAACAATCTTTTTACCAATTATATTCTTGCACCTGGAGTGCGATTTTTGAACCTCACCGGTGACTAAAGCTCGCCAAAATAGCCGTTTTTTATAGAAATGCGGCCATTTTGGTGAGCTTTAGTCACCTGGTGAGATTCAAATATTGCATTTTTATCTCACCGGGTAACTAAAGCTCACCAAAATAGACGTTTTTCATAGAGATTCGGCCATTTTGATGAGCTCTAGTCACCTGGTGAGATGCAAAAATTGCACCCTGTGCGTAAAATACACGTGTGTAATATTCCAGCGTTGTATCTTTTATAGTTTTTGCTTAAAATTCACTTTAAGACACTGACAGACCGGCACAGCAAAACTATAAGGGTTCCTAATTTGACTTTTCTTCTTCGTCGTCCTCTTCATTTCGAAGGTCCATTTTGAAAAACCTTATAGCTGTCATTTTTCATGCAAAACCCACCCTCCTCCACTTTCACACGAAACAACAGGAGGGTGGGTTATTAAATGGAAAAAATATATATCATGCACGTGCACGGCACAGGTTTCGCGGAGTAACAAGATTTTTTTTTTTCAGTTTTTTCGTCATCCTGCCAACCCTAGGCCTGACTACATAGCGAGTAGGTTCCTTGTTTACGGTTATGACGGTCCAACGGACGGCGGAGATCGCGGCACAGATTTGTTAGACAAAAGGTTTATGTGATATGATTAAATTGGACCATATTCAAATTTATCTCATTCAGCCCTAACCCTGTCCGTAAAGTTTAATAAATGTAATGTTGTGATGTTTTCTTACGCGCACACCGACTTTTGCACGCGATTTTGTCTCCTAACTTCCTCTCTCTTTAACACCATTAACGGATTAATAGATTCAGGCGTTAGGTACTTAGCGAAGGTTCTATCAACAAACTGAAACATATTACCTTGCTACTTTGCGAAACTAGTGCTGTGCGCGTGCAAAACAGCTGCGTATATAAATATTTTCACGCAAAACCCACCTTCCTCCGCTTCTGGATTAAACTTTAATTTTCTTCACAGATCTAAAAAAATACTTACACGATGAGGTTAATTATAAATAATAGGCCTTCCAGCATGTTCTTGAATGTAATGCTATTTTCTAAGAAAGTTACGAAACAACGAACGTATTATATAATTTCTTAGAATTCTGTTTTGTATTTCTGTCTTAAGAAATTATTCCAAGGCACATTTTCTTCGAAGTAACAAGTTGGTTATTACGATAGATAATTCAAAGAAATATTACTACATGGAATATTAAGAAAAATGTAAGAAACGCGCCTTATATTACGAATTGGAATTATTCCATACTAGCGACCTGCCCCGACGTCGCACGGGTATGATTGCGATACAATGTATAGAAAAATCTTCTGTAAAAAATGACAAGTGACAAATGACAAATGACAAATGACAGTGAAAACCGCATCAAATCCGTTGCGTGGTTTAGAAGGATATGGCGGCGGATGATGAACTATAAGGATTTAGGACAGACAGGAATGAATAGCTACTTTACTTTATACCATGTCATATTAAAGAAGAAAAAGATGGTGTTAATACATTGGTATCTACATCTACACTAATATAATAAAGAGAAAAACTTTGTTTGTTTGTTTGTTAGTTTGTTTTTTTGTTAGTTTGTTTGTATGTAGGGGGTAATCTCTGGAACTACTGAACCGATTTCAAAAACTCTTTCACAGATGGAAAGCTACACTATTCCTGAAGGACATAGGCTACTAATTTTAAGTGAACGAAGTCGCGCGCGTCCGCTAGTAATTTATAAAGCACGTTGAAAAGGAAAGAAAAATACATTTTAATACAGTAAAAGCTTTTTCAACCCAAGCTTTTTTTTTTTTTTTTTGTTTTTTTTTTTGGAACTACTGAAAGTGAGTTTGAATTCCATTGCAAGATTAAGGCTGCTTTTTTACCAGAGACGTGCGAGGATGCATAGCGAGGGATGTGTTTGTAAGAACCTAACTCTGAGAGCAAACTATACAATGACAACTTAACAATCTAACAAGGCAATTTAAATTCAAGTTTGTGAAGTGCTTTCGTTTTCGAAAAATACCAATAAATCCAGCAGATACTTATTTTACCAAGGACTCTTTATCTTTTACTGTTTGACGCGCAACACACAGACACACACACACACACATCTAATTTATAGGATTTCTTGTTGCTTTGCTCTTATGGCAGTTTCGGAAAATAATTCTTCTCCGAGTTTTGTTACATTTCTCTAAGCAGAGCTTGGTTGCCCTGGAGCTTGCTAGAAATGCTACAATTTAAAAATTATTAGTCACATTTTGTTCGTTCTCAGTATGTTCGTTGATCAAATTGGCGACGTCCTAAAGACAGGCAGAATTAGAAGTACCCGTAACCGCCGAGCATGTATGAAGAGATGAATGTGTGAGGAGAAAGCGAGGAAAGTATGCCAGGACCGGAGCAAATGGCGTTTTGTGGTCTCTGCCTACCTGTTGTATGAAAAACTCTTCACTACGGTACTCCACCTATAAACAGAATGGCATACAAATGTATAATGTAAGCGACTACCTTGATTATGTTTCCTGGTAGACCTTCAATCGATCGGCAGGTAATATAAAATTGTGTAAACAAAATCAGTTTGAAGTGTATGTAGTTCTAATCTCATAAACCCCTCAGCTACTTTATTTACAAATCACGTTCCGTTTCCATTTTAACATTTCCTTATTTATATTCCGTGGGAAATGTTTGCCCTTCAATTTCTATTTGTGGCCCAATTTTATTCGGTTAGCAAAAACTTACACTATCGGGTGCTAAAGTAAATATTTAGTTTGAAAGTTTTATTCTCTGGCCCGTAGCGTAAACAGCGGAATGGATACTGAAAGCGTGGGAAGATACAACGCGTAATGGAAATTATAGAGCGGTGAATAACTAAAACATAATTTAATTAAAAACATTTATGTGGATTTTTTTTATTATTAATATGTTTTCTTTCTACCTTTCTATTTTTTAGTCTATCTTCCTTACCATTTTCTTCTTTTTTTCAACCTTTATTCTGTATGTTTTGTGGGATGCTTGCACGGCAAAGAATAGTTGTAGTTGTTTTTTTATTTTTTTTTATTTATTATTTATTTAATTCAGAAAACACGATAACCATATAATATTAGTATAATGTTTAAAAATACAATACAATTACGTACATTATTATCATTAATATAATTTAAAACAGTACTTAATTAAGTAACAAAGTCGCGGTATCCAACAGCCGTCCCCAAAAACGCTTAAAAACGACACCTTTTGGCCAGAATTCTCAGAAGTGAAGTAGATCTGACCTAGTTTAAGTCAGTTGAAAGAAAACAAATTGTATGACCCCATGTCGTCAACAAGGGACAGGAAAGAAAACTATTGTTTTTACTGTGATTCTGTAATTGATAGAAACTAATAACCGCACGTCTTTAGTGTAAGTATTCTGTAAAAAACAACATTCCGAACGCGTTATCTTTAACTTCGGGTGCTGGTGGTAGGACCTTGTGCAAGGTCCGTCCGGATCGCTACCACCATCTTGCTCGCTAATCCTGCCGCTAAGCAGCAGTGCCTGCACTGTTGTGTTCCAGCGTGGAGAGCAAGACAGCCGGTGTAATTACTGGCACAAGAGGTATTCCATCTTAGCCCTCTGGGTTGGCAATGTATCTGCAATCGCTTCGATAGTGCGGGTATCTATAGGCGGTGGTGTACACTTAACATCAGGTGACCCACTTGCATGTCTGCCTTCCGATTTCATAAAAAAAAAATATCTTTGTCTTGTCATTACATAGCATTTTAAAAACTTCTAAATTGTATGGAAACATTTTGTTGCAAATACGCACCGCTAGAGGCGCTGTCTTTGCTTCCATAGTAATTAAAAAGTTAACTCTAACGCGTTTGTTGTAAAAAAAACTTACACTAGACGCTCAGAGTATATACAAACGTCACCTTTAGCATGTAGTTGTATATACTTGTGTTTTTATAGCATAGCCACCTGGTACTAAACTGCTGAAGTTTGCAGGTCTTGTCTTTGAGCACCAGACTTGCAAAGACACTATCATTATTTTCCTCTCACTTGTCAGGAAGAAATATGGCTCTCTGCACACTTTTCCATTTTGAGCCATGCTGTGCGGGAGAAATACTGAATAGAAACATACATTATCAGCGTCTCGGTTTTACCGAGGCAGTATGCTGAGTGGGGCCCTTTTTGTTTCTATTCAACACAAACGTTGCTGTTTGTTATAATTGTACTTTGTGTAATGTGTGTATGTGCGTGTTTCGAGTTAAATAGTCTTAAATAAATGTTTTCCTTTCTTTCTTTCTTACCTTACTCATCATCCTCCTACCGCTTTTTCCTTTTCTTAATTCAGGGTATTCTTTGACCATGATACAAGATTTGACACGTCAGAACGTCAAGCGGGTGGTAGTACCTTGTGCAAGGAACGTCCGGATCGCTACCACCATCTTGCTCGCTAATCCTGCCGCTAAGCAGCAGTGCTTGCACTGTTGTGTTCCAGCGTGGAGAGCAAGACAGCCGGTGTAATTACTGGCACAAGAGGTATTCCATCTTAGCCCTCTGGGTTGGCAATACATCTGCAATCTCTTCGATGTTGCGGGTGTCTATATGCGGTTGTGATCACTTACCATCAGGTGACCCACTTGCTTGTTTGCCTTCCTATGTTGTATAAAAAAAAACGTCAGTTTATTACATTGGAGCGACTGCCGTCTGATCTCTGCAGCCCCTGTGACAAGGAAACCGAAGACAGAGAGAATCACGGTCACGCGAATGTGAAGGATACATAGCGACTGCTGGAGATAGTAATTGGTACCTTACAATCATGAGTCCACCTTTCTTAGGTCACCAACGCTCTTCAAACAGCAACCCTAGTTAGTTTAGTTTCTACATGTCACGAAAACTAGACGACAGTAAGGCAACATGTGTTCTTAGGCATAATAATAGAGACTGGATCACCAGTGCAAAGCAACTATTCCGAGTGGCTCAAGACAGAGAAAAGTTCGCAGAGCTAACGGCCAACATCCAGTAATGGAAAAACACTACAAGAAGAATATATTCTTGGAATTAAACTCCCATAAACCGCCAAATGATGGCAACAAAGACGGACCTAACGAAAACAATTTCCCCGCTGTATCACGTTCCAGTGTGTCACGGTTTATTTGAACAGTTTCCATCGGGGAACAGCTCATTGTTTCTGTTTCGGGTAGGGGCTTAAATGGTCCCTTCAAATCCGATGGGCTTAGAGGCTATTTACACGGAACAACTTCCTTATAGTATGCTGATTAGATATAGCAATCTATCTATAGGAATCTTACTAATGCGTGTAGTTTTTTACCCATGAGTATAGTATGATCGCGTGGCTTTTGAATTACTTACTAAACACCACCTCCCTTTTAAAGCCCATAATTTTGAAATTTTTAGAAATTCTTTCTTAAAGAAAGAAAGAAAGAAAAATCATTTATTGTTAATATAGAATGATATTATAATGCATGGATGTACGGTATCATACTAAATGATAGCAGAAAAACGGTCCGACATGAGAATACAGGTTGACGTCAATGTGACAAATGCAAATTATTAGTTCACCATTTATAGTCATTGGATTTACAATTTTACGTCTAACTGCATAAAATATACTTTATTAAGTTTCGTTGCAAATAGGTTTTTTTTACAAAATAATAGTATTGACAGCAGCGCCGTCGGTCGGACAGACTGAAGCGATTGCCGATTTATTGTACTTTTTGTTCGACTTTTGAGGCCATTTTTTAGACGCTGACTAGAAGTCATTTTTTTATAGGTCAATGCTAATACATTTAACATAAAATAAACATGAACAATTAACCTATAAAATCAACGGCAAATGGTTATCTGACGTCAGCAATTGCTGATAGTGCCAGCTCACATGAGCGACACCTAGCGCTGTGTTTCAGCCAGAACCGGTTCTGCTCGCTCCAACAGTTTGTGCTAACTGCACAACGCACCAATACACCAACACACTCCTTAAGGAACACATGGTCTAAGTTTAACGTTTCCATCTTTAGAGGTAATCTGCTAGAGCCTAATGGCTCTATGTTGTATGTCAGTTAGTCAGTAACGGAACTGTTTCATATGAATAGGTAAATTGACTGGTTGGTTGCTTGATTGATTGGTTAATTTAGCGGGTGGTAGGACCTTGTACAGTCAAGGAATTTAATTCCCTACCCATTTCGTTGAAATGTCGTCTAACATTCAAAATGCATTAAGGTCGATATGTCAAACCAACTCCTTGCTCTAGTTAGCTCTTATGGCTTAATTTGCTATACGATATTGAACCTTAGGTGGGTTGGAAATTAAATTCCTTGACTGTACAAGGTCCGTCCGGATCGCTACCACTATCTTGCTCGCTAATCCTGACGTTAAGCAGCAGTGCTTGCACTGTTGTGTTCCGGCGTGGAGAGCAAAACAGCCGGTGTAATTACTGGCACAAGAGATATTCCATCTTAGCCCTCTGGGTTGGCAACGCATCTGCAATCTCTTCGATGTTGCGGGTGTCTATCCTATAGGTGGTGTACACTTACCATCAGGTGACCCACTTGCTTGTTTGCCTTCCTATTTCATAAAAAAAAATGGGGAACCAACTCTCTCTTTGTTTGCTACGTTTTCATAACAAAGTCGCTGATCCAATCTTGTTGAAATTTAGCAAGGTAATAAATTATATTTCTTGGATAAACAGTCTACTTAAAAAAAAACATTTTTGCTAAAAAAAACGACAAATTGTGATAGATTTGAAAACCAAACTGCAGACATTAAAATAAGTTCTATTGCGTTCTCGCTTAACATTAACATTTATATGAAACATTTGATCGTTTTCGAATAAAATTTAAACGGTTCACTTGCTATTTATATACTTAATACTATTTAGAAACATAACTTGCCCTTCTGTTAGGAGTCTGCTAAAAATACATACAAATGCGTTGTTTTTTTAGCTTTATTTTATTTTGATTTGTTCTAATTTAAACTTTATATTTTTAAGTGCTCTGTCACAGCCTATTGTCATCGCCATTACCCGATAAACATAAGATCTAAAAAGGACTCTACTTTAGAAATTAAATTCGAGCATTATAAGTAATATTAACTGTTTAAATAGTTTCTCAAACCGTTATATCATGAACATAATCGCGCTGTATTGCTTCAAGCTCATTGCATGCAACCAGCAACAAAAATGTCATTGGCATTGCATGTTGAATGGCTTTTTACTTTGATACTAATAAAACATGGTTTCCCACAAGTTCTGTGGAAAACCCTATTCAGTATGCATATGGATTGGACACAACATATGAATAAGAAATACGTACCACACAACTTCTGTAGAAACAAGAATTGAAACAAAAGAAACTTCGCGTTTAACCTTGTTTTTGGCCCCGCGTGTTTCATGGGCTTTATTGACTTTCTTTTTCTGCTGGCGCTCTCTTTTTGGCAAAGGGCGGTTCGATGGAATATTATATGTTACTATTTTGTGTTTTTTATGACGGTACAATCTCGATATTGCGAGTACAGAACAAAAATACGAAACGGGTGCCCCAAAGAATTTAGATCTACATACACGTACTAAATTTGGAAACGATGTGACCACTGAAAGTGTGTCAAAATTGACTTGCAAGTGTGAAACGGGAAGTTATTAACATACGAACATTACAAGTTAAATAAAAGATAGTACGGAAAATGCTTTTCCTGAAAATAAAAGTGCAAAATCACGGTCAAAGGTTTCTTAAGAACCGGCCAACTGTGAGTCAAACTCGCGCGCGAAGGGTTCTGTAGGTACCATATATAAAAGCGAACAAAAAAAATCGCATTTGTTGAATGGCAGCCCCCTTAAAAAAAAATCTCTGATTTTTAGTATTTGTTGTTATAGTGACTACAGAAATACATAATTTGTGAAAATTTCAACTGTCTAACTATCACGGTTCATGAGATACAGCCTGGTGACAGACGGACGGACGGACAGTCGTAGCAATGGGTCCCGTTTTACCCTTTGGGTACGGAACCCTGAAAATGAACTTGCCTGAGCCTAAGTTATTCTTACAGTTCTCCTTCTTATTCTTCTTCTTTTGAAAACCAAATATCTCGGTATACAATGAATTCGAGTGGTTGTTCAAAGAACGGAATGAAAGAAAACTCGAGAATTGTATTGAAGTATTGTAATATTTCGAACTTCCTGTTGAACTAGTCTGAAAAGTTTTAAATGTTTCATATTCAGATACTTATAATGAATCAGAATTTAAATGCTCAATCGAATTTCGTTCTTACTGCTTCCACGATACGGTTAAGATTAAAGGAATGCTATTATGCCTATTATACACTTTTGTAATTTAACTCAACAAAAATAATCTGAGAATCTGGTTTGTTCTTTCAATTACTTTTTGTTGCTTATTGTAGACTAGCGGAAGCCAGCGACTTCGTTCGCGTAGTATAAGTCAGGGACAGGGCTTTCTAGTGAAATAATTTTTGAACAAACAAAGTCTACCTCTTTTTTATATTAGTGTAGAAGTCTACAGATTACCCATTAGTTTTTAGTTTAGTATTAGTTTAGTAATAGAAATCCCAAGGGTCCCACTGAAAATCAGCGTCTCGGTTTACCGAGGCAGTATGCTGAGTGGGGCCCTTTTTGATTCTGTTCAACATTTTTTTTTATTCTGTCCCTGTTGTGTATATTTGTATGTTTTATGTTGAATAGTTTTAAATAAATGTTTTTTCTTTCGTTTTCTATTAAAAAGGACAAATGCAAACGAACACTAAATTATCTCTAAGCGCTTTAGAAACCACGCATTATGAACTGATTCACCACTATATTAAATACGACTCGATCAGATCCAAAGCAGAACAAATAAACTGCGCTAAACTTAAACATCTGAAGATGATGAAATCCTTTGGCTTTGCTGCTGGTATCTGCAATTGATTTAGTTTCAATGTGTGGATGCACTTACAACACTTCATTAGTACAGTCAAGGAATTAAATTTCCAACTCACCTAAGGTTCAATAGCATATAGCAAACTGTCACCATAAGAGCTATAGAGCAAGACGTTAGTTTGACATATCGACCTTAATGCATTGCGAATGTCAGACGACATTTCAACGAAATGGGTAGGGAATTAAGTTCCTTGACTGTACCTTATAATGGAGCACGATCGCAGCCACTTGACATCGTGTTGTTTTGTTTGTGTTAACTTTAACATTTTGTTTTAAACATTTACAGAAACCTGGTTAATAGTGTTAATGATTCAAAATATTTTATACATCATCACTACATTGTATACTCGTAAAGTAGCTATCCGTTAGGAAATACAAAAATTTCTCTAAGAAATAACCGGTTTAAACCGGTTTTTTGCTCTAAGAAATAACCGGTTTAAACCGATTTTTTCTCCAAGCTATAACCTCTAAGAAATAACCGGTTTAACCGGTTTTTTGCTCTAAGAAATAACCTGTTTAAACCGTTTTTTCTCTAAGAAATAGCCGGTTTAAACCGGTTTTTTTACAGAGAATAACCGGGTTTGCATTCCCTGTTATCCGATCTTGTCTGTCCTAAATTCTTATACTGTATGATCGCCCATCTTCTAAACCACGCAACGGATTTTGATATGGTGTTAACTGTCATTTAGAGATTTTTATACGAAAGCTTTTGATATCCATTACGTTTAAATTATACACATGCGAAGCCGGGACAGGTCGCTAGTGTATAACAAATAAATATTTAATATAATTATAAAAAAAAACGCTATTACGCCAAAAGATAAATCGTCATGTACACAATATGTAAAAGTATCATAATATGCTGACAGTGACCCTCCCACGGCGAAAGCCGAGGACATCCGGAATGGCCCAAGCGAGTATCCGGCGGGGGAGTTATTAGCTAAGCACAACAGCAAAGATCTCGACGCTGGGGCCGCGCCCTGTCTTGCTCTAGCGCGCTAGCTCGAGTGACCGAGACAGGGCGATGTTTCAACGTCGAGCCCGACGCTGATAATAGAGAATAACAGGGCAGGGCAATGGTCACGGACTCGGTTATGAAAGCCGTATAGAAGGACTACCGGTTTACCGGTTACGTTAACGGTAATAGGGTGTTTTTTGGCGTTAGAGCTGTTCAATTACAGCCCTGTGTCGTAATGTAGTATTAACACTACAGCGACAGAAATAAGTATAAGCACGTTTTGCGTTGGCAATGACGCAATTTTTTTTGTAAAAATCGTGGGTTTATAAAAATTATCTTCAGAGTCCCTCTATTTTTTTAATACTTGATTCAAATTCAGAATCAGATAATTTATTGGTAATAAGAATATAATTATATTACATGTCAAATCTTAGCCTAATATTCGTTAAAGTACATTAATTCACATAATTATAAAATTTAATTCTTGAATTATTTCTAAATGAATACTTGAATACTTATGTACTCGTAATTCAAAATTATTTAAATTTATTGTAATTTTTTACAACAGAATGATGTTCAATTTCAAGCTTGTTACTCATTCAGTTTACGAGCTAAAGTCACAAGACAAACATACGGATATAAGAGTATAATAGAGGCTCCGTTTTCCCCTTTGGGTTTAGTCCCTGGAAATCAATACGACCTACGAGCTACGAAAGACTACATCCTCCACTAGACTAGATTCTCCGAAAGGCAGAAAACCAACATAATCCTTTAAAAAAGCTATTTTATTACTCTCGAGAATACTTCCCTTTCAACATCAAAAATGATTGCCACCTAAAACTATTACCGCGTTCATTCGTGCTTGGACTAAGTACAGTCAAGGAATTTAATTCCCTACCCATTTCGTTGAAATGTCGTTTGACATTCGCAATGCATTAAGGTCGATATGTCAAACTAACGTCTTGCTCTATAGCTCTTATGGTGACAGTTTGCTATATGATATTGAACCTTAGGTGGGTTGGAAATTTAATTCCTTGACTGTACCTCACATAACATCATCTACGTAAAAATCAATCTGCCTTCACTTGATTTCCACGCTTATCCCCAAGTGTGTACAGAGCACCTAGCACGAATCTCGACAGTGCTAACTCGCTACGTAACTCATTGTGTCTCTTTCCTACTGTTCTCGATTGAACGAGACCTACTGACTTACGTAGCGAGTGAACGCGTTTCCAGAAGATTCTTGCTAGGTGCGCGGATATTATAGGCTCCGTAAACACGTTAGCTCTCCGGAAACACGATCAAAGGCTACAGACGACCATCTTAGGGGTTCACTATTCAATTTCCTACAACGTGTCGGCATTTCAATCTATGGTGTTCAGGTTCACATGTTGTTAGATATTGCGTTATTGGATACAGAAGCACAGGTGTGCTGTTTACAGATGTTTGGAAGCACGGTTGAATTAATTGTAAACAGAACAATACCATACACGTTTGTATGTATGAAAACACTTTATAGCGATTATTATACTTAAGTTTCACATTTATAAACACACAGTAAACGTTATAAAGGTGAACTAGTGAAATCTATAACTAAGGCTCACTTAACAATGTTTATTCTACAGCATCAGTACTACATTTTAATAAAAAAAACGAGAGTTTCCTTTTAAGTAATATAGGAAAATAAAGTAAAAACCAAAAGCACTTTTTGATACTTTTTAAATAAAAAATTAAAAAAATATCTTGAGACAACTAACACCAATTGACCTAGTCCCAAAGTAAGCAACTAAAGCTGCTTGTGTTATGGGTACTAGACAACGAATATAAATACTTATAATTATATAAATAAATACATACCTAAATACATATAACATCCACGACTCGGGACAAACATTCATTCATTCATTCATTATTATTTTTTAGGCCAGCCATATTTTACAATAAAAACTCAAAACGCGTTGTAAAGCTGCATTTTTGGTATCTTATTTGTGCCACTTAGTGGAGTGTGAATCAACTTTTCGCAAGCAAAAATAACTGAATAGTTGACGTTCTGTCTAACTTCCAATTTTATTTCAATTGTGAACTTGCCGTTCTCAAGTTTTACAACGTGTTACAGCGAACAGCATTTGATAAATTTATAACGTTATCGGGACTTTAACGCGATAAATACGTACCAAATGCGGGTAGTTCGTAAAACACGCGCGGCTCAATAGAAGTGAGGCTGCTTTTCCACCAAAGATATGCGAGGATGCATAGCGAGGGATGTGTTTGTAAGAACCAATAGAATCGCTTCATTTACCTCGCCCCGGTCAGCACAGCTCTGGTGGAAACGGCTCATTGGTTCTTTACAAACACATCCCTCGCTACGCATCCTCGCACATCTCTGGTGGGAACGCAGCCTAATTCCTCTACACTTCAGTCTACTCGTGACCACGGCCGTTGAAATATGTCCGAAACGTCGAGATACATTAACAATGTTATTATCGCGCTAAAGCCCTGATAACCTTAAAAATATGTGTGAAAATCGCGAATGTAAAAAAAAGCATTTCAAATTTTTTTTAATGAAATAGAAAGGAAAAGAAGCAAGTGGGTCACCTGATGGTAAGTGATTACCACCGCCTATAGACACCCGCAACACCAAAAGATTGCAGATGCGTTGCCAACCCAGAGGGCTAAGATGGAATACCTCTTGTGCCTGTAATTACACCGGCTGTCTTGCTCTCCAAGCCGGAACACAACAGTGCAAGCACTGCTGCTTTGCGGCATATCTTATGTTAAAAAAAAATGATAATAATACAACAGAAAAGTTTAATACTCTGAGCCCTTTTGGTTTGATACCGCATTCAACCAATCATGTTCCCGAGCAACGTAGACATTCTAAATATAAAAAGTTATGAAATTGTTCCCGAAATACATTTACGGCAGAACATCTCTTCCGCGGTTATAATTGAATGTAGGTCAAGCACAACCACGTTACGGAGTACATCAGCGCTCTCTTAGGGTCGTAGTCATAAATCAAACTCAAGTTCCAGTCAGTTTAGTTTAGCTTATTTATTCAGTCAATACATAATTGCATTATAAATTGCATAGAATGTCTAATCACGTTTTTATTGAGATCGTCAAAATTATACAAAAAGTATTAAACAATAAAACTAAAACAAAATTAAGATGGGAATGTCAGCATGTAGTATGTTTCGCACTATGTTAGTATGAAACTGGTACTTGAGCTCCGTTTATAACTACCACCCTTAGGTCAATGTCAGGTAGAAGTTCATTCATTCATTCATTTATTCATGTCATAAATTAACACTTACAGTCAAACCTTACATGTCAATTTAAAAAAAAAAAAAAACAAAAATAATTACAATTCAAATAAAAAGATAAAATTAGTTAATAAAGAAGTGCTTTAAAATTGCATTCAAAAGTTGAGTACAACTAATAAATTAAAATATTGTAAACATTGGATTAGGCGGGCGAATATTGGGCGTTTTAACCGCCGTCATTGTCAGCAACAACTTGTTGACAGATTTTTGAAGGTATGGTGATTGTCGAATTAATTTGTGTAGTCAAATCAGGTATTTCTCCCGGCAAAGCGTCGGTATATGACAAATGTCAATGCTAATTGCTATGCTTTTCTTCAAATTTTTGATAAAAATTGTTGCCGATACTGACAGCGATTAAAACGCCCGAATATTCACCCAGGCATTTGTTTTTTGTAGTAATCATAGAAGTAATATTCTACTTGCGATATTGTATGATATAGTGATCGTCTTAAACCAAAAGATCTGAGGTGATCGTAGAAGAAAAAAACGCAGTTCTCTTCTTTTAAAGAATTGATTTTGTTGTGATTAAAATTAGTACAACATAGTTAAATTAAGTCTTCCACGCTCATTTTACTGTTGTAACTAAATTACCCAAACACTCCGCCAGGGTCACAATAAATCCGCTTTTAACAAAATTGGGGGCATTTAATAAATAAACTATCAATCAAATTTTAGAGCAAAATAACTAAACGGGAAAACTAAACCAACTCACCATACAAAGATGGAGTTTAAGCCGACGGAGGAGCGTTCATATTCGCTGCGTGGCTGTTGATCCGATTAAATTTGATGAAATCGGGGAATCGGATTTTCCGACCAGTTTGCCGTCAGAAAGAAGCCTATGTGAGCTGGAAATAATGTGCCGGGGATTAAAGTTCTAGCTTTAAGCACAGAATAAATAGTTAATAGTGCATGTACAGAAGATTCACTTCGAACAAAAATGGCGTTTAGGTATGAGATGCGGCCTATGCATCATAAAACTCATGTTGTCATGTTATGTTATGTTATGTTATGTTATGTTATGTCTCATGTCATGTTAGTCATAAAACTCGTGTTAATTCGTACGCGTGGCAGTTCCATTGCGCCAGCCCCAGTACAGTGGTGCTCCGATGGAAAGTAGCTACGCGACGTAAGCCTGCTTTAAGTATGGTTTTTTGCTCACTAATCCAGCCGTTAAGCAGCAGTGCTTGCACTGTTGTGTTCTGGCGTGGAGAGCAAGACAGCCGGTGGAATTACTGGCACAAGAGGTATTCCATCTTAGCCCTCTGAGTTAGCAACGCATTTGCAATATCCTTGATGTCGCGGGTGTCTATGGACGGTGGTGATCACTTACCATCAGGTGACCCGCTTGCTTGTTTGCTTTCCTATTTTATCCTATCCAACAGCCTTGGCATTAAAGCTTGTTAGATATTTTTAAAAGCAAAGTATCAGAGAGGCGTATTTCGAGAGTTAGCAAATTGATGGATTGACGGGCAGGTACCAGATAATAACGAGTCTGATGAATGAATGATGATCGATGGCGAGGAAGATGCCGATAGAGTAATTGTATCAGGTATTATAATAATACTAGCTTCTGCCCGCGGCTTTGCCATCGTGGCCTACAGAAAATAATTGACAGGGCTGGCAGGAGTGGAATTTCCTTGCACGCTTCCCTGTACCTATAAGGTATCTATGTGCAAAATTTCAAGTCTCTAGGTCCAGCGGTTTGGCCTGCGCTTTGATATATCAGTCTGTCAGGACTCTTAATTAATTTATTTTTCTTATACAACATAGGAAGGCAAACGAGCAAATGGGTCACCTGATAGTAAGTGATCACCACCGCCCATAGACACCCGCAACACCAAAGGAATTACAGATGCATTGCCAACCCAGGCTAAGATGGAATACCTCTTGTGCCAGTAATTTCACAGGCTGTTTTGCTTTCCACGCTGGAACACAACACTGCAAGCACTGCTGCTTAGCGACAGGATTAGCGAGCAAGATGGTGGTAGAGATCCGGACGGACCTTGCACAACAACAACGAGAGAGAAGAAGGGGGGATGACGTCAGGGCGGATTTATTTGAAATTTTGCACACAGTATAGTCGACCAAGAAATTGCTTGACCACTTTTCGACCGTATTACAAAGAGAGAAGGTTCAAAAGTGGTCAAGCAACTTCTTGGTCGACTATACATGTTCTGAATTAAAACATAGGATACTTTTCTCGTAAAATACATATAAAATAACATCAAGTGGGTGAAACCGCGTGTAATAGCTCGTATGATCTCAACGTCTGAATCGAGTGGGTCACACACCGAATAGCAAGTTTACTTCTTGAAATTAATCAAAGGCAAAGACATAACCACAAGCACGACTTGGAATGTCACGGCGCCTTAATTACATAAAACCCCTGCCACATTAACCTAAGTTGAATTATTAACACTTTGGAGACAAACAAGGGAGGCGTTGAAATATATATGACTCATTAAAATAATAACATATGCTATTCGTTCAATTAGAGCTAACAGTCGTACTATTTAAAATCCCGTCGATGCGTCTTTAGTGGCAAAAGTTGTTGAAGTGTATAGTGGTGGTTTGTCATTGTGTCTGTTTAATGTATGTGGTTACGTATGGAAGCGGTGGAGGGTCGGTTTTTGCAGAAAAAATTACTTGTGTAGGTATCGCACAGAAGTAGCTGTTTTGCACGTGCACGGCACTGGTTTCGCAGAGTAGCAAGGAAATATGTTCCCGTATGTTGATGACACTTTCTCTTAAATACTGTTTTAATAGCAATACTTGCTTGTTACTGGTTGCAACGGGAATGGGATAGAAGCCCGAGTCGCAGGCGAGAGTTTTCTAAATTAAACAACTGTCATTTCACTCCAGATTGTATTTAGTGATTTTCTTGTACAATATTTATTTTACATTAAAAAACTGAGCTATTGTTTTCAAGATACTTTTGAAAAGGTATTTTCCGTCGATTGTGAGACCTTAAAGTTTAACAAACTATAATATAAAGTAATAAATACGAAGAACTTGAGTTTACTATACAGATTTGGCTGTTATGGAGACAAAACAAGACAAGACAAATAATCTTCACTAAAAACACGGCAAATAGTTAACAAAAATCCACTTTTTTCCGTTGAGAACAAGCCTTATTAATGTGTAATTTTTTTTATTCTGTTTTTGTCCAGGTTTTCTTTCATCACTCTATATTTATGATATATAATGATTGCTATTTCATTGTTACAGGTAATAATCAGAGGGCAGAATCATCACAGTGGTGCTATAATGGTGGTAAAAAAATTAATTACTCCTGACGTATATATCACCATAAATGATTGTGAACACCGTTAGTTGGTATATAATCTATCTCGGAAAATTGTTGTTTGCTTACAATATAACGTAAATCTTCCATCCATCCATTCATCCATCCATCTGTCCATCTTGTTCGCTAATCCTGCTGCTAAGCAGCAGTGCTTGCACTGTTGTGTTCCGGCGTGGAGAGCAAGACTACCGATGAAATTACTGGCACAAGAGCTATTCCATTTTAGCTTTCTGGGTCGGCAACACATTTGAAGTCTCCCTGGTGTTTGGCGGCTGGATTAAAGAGCAAGTTGGTGGTAGTCCGGACAGACCTTACCACTAGGTCCTACAGGCCGCAAGAACCTACGCTGCTATACATGAGAACTATCACTACAGTCTTTGATATTACAGCGATTACTCAAAGTTCAAGTGGCCCAGAAGTCAATTTGGTTCACTTTACACAGCACCTGATTGTTGTGCCCCACTTACCCCACCAGACCTTAATTCCTAGCCCTTGGCGATCGATAGAGGCGTGCACTGACGCCAACTAAAGCCGTGTTCACACGTCACGATCACAGATTATTTCGACCTGATAAACTGCCCGTGTGGCGCCCCTTTATTCCGCGTCGCGGTAACCTTTGTTGCTGGCTGACGAGAATTCGTAATGAAAAACAGGGTTTTAATTTTAGAACAATAGATGGCAGTGGACAATAAATAAGAGATTATAGCAGTATATTAATGGTTTGGTATGAAAAATTAATTGTTACATACCCCGAATAAACGGACTGATACTACAATTTTAGTGAAACATAAGCGAATAAAGAAAAACTTTTAATTAAGACTATTTAATATCATAAATCACGATTTTTATATTAGTGCCAATATCTCGAAAACTATGAACTTTTCACTAAGGTCATATTTGCTTAATTTGATAGCTTATGGCCTAAAACCAACACCAAAACTACACAACACAACTACACATATCTGGAATAAATATACATATATGGAACCTTTCGTGTGCAAGTCCGATTTGCACTTGGCCGGTATTTCATTTATGAATTTTCTGTGGATCCGTGTTGAGTAGTCCAGGTTTTGGGACTGGGTCAAGCCGTTCGGGGGATAATCCCGGCTTTTGATACAAAAGCTACTGGCATGGGCTTCGTAAGGCTTCGTCCCCGAAAGCTGCGTTGGTAATGTGTATTATTATGGAAATCCATTCCTACCTTGACGATGCTTCATTTGGAATCGAAACACGTGTCAAAAGATATAAGCTGGTAAAAGTAGTGGCTATTAGTTAAATTTGTATGACGTATCATATTTTATGTGTAGAGCTTATAACATAACGCTTGCAAATTTTTTTATCATTTTAAATTTTATGTAGGCACAAGGCATCCTGATCATAAAGGGAATTACAATTGATCGCTATTTAAGTGAATGATATAAATCTCGTATCACATAATTATCATATCATACATGTCATAATAATATGCCATTTGTTCATTTGTGTCAATGATAACTAAAATACATGGATGTACAGTGTCATACTAAATGACAGCAGACAAACAGACCGGCATAGTAATACAGGTTGACGCCAATGTTACAAATGCAAATTATTAGTTTACCATTTATAGTCATCGGATTTACAACTTTACGTCTAACTGCATAAAATAATAATGTAGTAAGTTTCGTTGCAAATAGATTTTTGCAAAATAATAGTAATGATATCAGCGCCGTCGGCCCGACAGATTGACAGCGCGAGCGATTGTCGATTTGTTGTACTTTTGTTCGATTTTTGATGCGGCCATATTTTAAACGCTGACTAGAAGTCCATTACTTATAGGTCAGTGATTCGTGTTCAGTGTATCTCGACACGCGTTAACTCGCTACGTAAATCAGTGCGTCTCGTTCTAACTAGCTCCGTCGGAGAGAGACGCACTGAGTTACGTAGCGAGTTAACGCATGTGTACGAAGCTTCTGAACATGCGTTAACTCGCTACGTAACTCAGTGCCTCTCTCCGACGAAGCTAGTTAGAACGAGACGCACAGATTTACGTAGCGAGTTAGCGCGTGTCGAGATACAAGATAATTTTAGAGATATGACTAAGATCTATATGAATGAACATTATTAATACTCGAGTACTTCTCTATGAACAGTGGAAACGTGAAGTGTATATAATTATTTACCAGTGGGCGTTTACTGCCTGTGTTGTATCAAATTTTATTAGTCTGTGGGCTGAAAATGTGTACTTAGGACGGGAAATAAATACGCAATACGGTTGATACTGAGTGAGCTGAGCATTCAGTCTCTGTTATCCCTGAAGCATTGTTTCAGGGGGCTTTGTGAGACCAAGTTTAACTTTGGTGGGTCACAGCGGATCTGGTATCTTTCGGTCCCCTAAAATCACCTAAATGAATCATCCATGTGACATTTTTTTGTAATAAAGGCAAACAAACAAAGGTCCTCTGATGGTAAGTGATCACCACTGCCCATAGAATCCCCGCAATACCGAGGAGACAGATGCGTTCCCAACCCAGAGGGCTCTAAGATGGGCCTCTTGTGTCAGCAATTCCACCGGCTGTCTTACTCTCCACGCTGGAACACAACAGTGCAAGCACTGCTGTTTAGCGGTCAGATTAGCGAGCGAGATTGTGTTAGCAATCCAGACGGACCTTGCAAAAGTTCCATTTTTTTACTAACATAATTTGCGGGTGGTAGGACCTTGTGCAAGGTCCGTCCAAATCGCTACCACCATCTTGCTCGCTAATCCACTGCACTGTTGTGTTCCGGCGTGGAGAGCAAGACAGCCGGTGTAATTACTGGCACAAGAGGTATTCCATCTTAGCCCTCTGGGTTGGCAACGCATCTGCACTCTCTTCGTTGTTGCAGGTGCAGATAGGCGGTGGTGATCACTTACCATCAGGTGACCCACTTGCTTGTTTGCCTTCCTATGTTGTATAAAAAAAAACTTGTAGTATAAAACTGGAATTTGAGCTCGGCCTAAAACTAGGATTCTTGCCCCCTTATTCATAAAAACTTAACAATATTTTTAAGCTAACAAATGTTTTGTCCCTTTCATTTGAGGGCAAACGTCACAATGATAGATAAAGACATAAAAAATGTTAACTAACAAACGTTTACGAAGCCTTTATGAATAAGGGGGTAAGTCTCTACTGAAATGCCTAAGGCTAGGTGAAATAGGTAAAGTCTAGACTGAGGTGTTATGGCCTCGTTACCCAAGTTTACCTTCGAAATGAGTTTTTTACAACCTTTACGAAGGTTCGGGGCTATTTTTAGTACACGCTTTGTAGGCTAGTGTGCGTTAGATTGCAATGGGCACGCAATTTTATCAGTCGGAATACAGCAAGTTAAAAGTTTTATGTAACAAAGTTATGTAATTTTGTTACCAAAATTTTTTTTATCTACACACATCATTATTGCTCTATAAAGCGTCCAGAAACCGTAGGAAAAGACCAGCATTATTACAACCAATTTCATTATGGAACTTTTTTGTCTGTGGTAAAAGGTAAAATCTGTAATTTAATGGTCACCACATTACCGATTCAAGAGGATCTCTATTCTATTATCCATAGATATTAAAACAGTTATCGATACGGAACGTCAATCCAGTATGTTTTTTATAAAACCGCACAACATTTTTGATCTTGAATGACATGAGAATAGGGAGTTCATTCGATTGTTTATGATTTAAAAAAATACGTTCGTCTTGACGGAGGATGGAATTGCCGCCATTACTGTTGTCATTCGTTTGTTGGCTTTTTTGCTGTTACGGTTTTTTGCAGTTATGATATGTGTGTAGATAAAGTAATGTATGCAACTGTATATAATTAGGCCTTAAAACACTCGTGTGATCCTATTATGAAACTCGCTGACGCTCGTTTCATAAAACCACACTTGTATTTTAAGACCTCTCATTATATAGCAGTTGCATAAACTGAAAGACCCACAATGACCATTTAAGTACAGATTTACCTACTACCACAGACAAGAACGTTCTCATCATAATAAAATTGGTTGTAATAATGCTGGTCATTTCCTACGGCTTCTGAACGCATTATAGAGCACTAATGATATGTGTGTAGATAAAAGTGAATTACACTATAGTTGGTATAATTATAATGTATATACATATCTCTGAGGTAGTTTTATTTGCCAAAACCATACAAACCTTTGCTAGAATTCTTTGTCTATTCAATTGAATCCACAGAGCACGTCAACAGTGACTAGCTAAGAATGACAAGGGTCAAGGGTCACAGCCTCCGGAATGCCGTAAACGATTGGACTCCCTAAGGTTTATAGGACCTTTCGGATTTAGAAGATAGCCTGTCTGGGAGGCAGGATTAATCTTATCTTATCATGTGTTAGTCCTACGTCATTGGTAAAGGCGTACGTGATAGTGATGTGAATATAAATTTATCAATATTCGTGAATGCGAATATGATTTTTTTTTATACCTTTTTACCGCAAACAACACATACAAAAGTTGTCACTCACACACCAGCACGAATCTTCTCGCGGTAACTCATTGCGTCTCGTTCTAACCAGCCCAGGGGGCCTAGCATGCTAACTTTGTTCGCTTACATTACGCATATATCCTTTTCTAACCAGTTAGCGTGTGTGAGAGAGACCGAAGCGTTTGTGTGTGCGATAAACGCTAGTACTACTAGAGCAGTAGGAGAGAGAGGTACTGAATTACATAGCGATTTAACATGTATCGAGAAAGTTCGTGCCAGGTGCACTGGTCGTCATTATGTCAAACGCGAATTTGAAGTTTAAACACATGTATGTAGGTCGCATTGTACAATGTCATCGATCAACTATTGGTGGCGTGCTGGGCATGACAGCTTGCGACACGTTGCGTTCTTGGCATTCAAACGGTTAAGACTATCGTGTACCCAGCGCTCTCCATACAAACGCCGGTAAAGTTTTCTACTGCGGTTTTCTTAAAACCATAGCTACAGGTTATGGCTTAGAGGCCGGCAATTATGCTGTAATGATCTATTGTGAGTTGTTAAAATTCGTGCAAATGCTGGCGGTGATAAACCCGGCTTTATATCAGCTAATACGTCAAGACATGCTTTAGAGCATATACAAATATGCATAATGATACAACTTTGAACATAACAGTCGCTAGTACAGAGCCGAGAATTTTGTACTGTAGTTAGACTTAATACACCAAGAGTTATTTCACTCCGTAAAGGTCCTACTTTGCCTACCTAGGTTAGGTTCGTTAGGTTTCTTCTCATCCCCAAAAATAAAGTGCTCGAAGAGTAGGCGCAGGCTCAGTATAATTTGAAACCTACGGAAGAATTACCTCCAGCTGCATACATGGCAGTGCGTACCACATTGGTTGTAATGTAACATTACAATTTCATGAGCATGTTTCCAGCGAGTAAAATGTCATTGTTACATGTACGGTCAGCATCAAAAATAGCTGAACATATGAGTATCTTGTCGCTGTCAGTAATGTGACAATTTCGAGCAACCCTCATTTCATACGTTTCTAAGACAAGGCTTAGCTAGTTCTGAAGCTGAACGGACGAAGCGAACGCTAAGCTCTCTAGACTTCACGCTTTATGGTGGTCGCAGGATAACTAACAAACTCCTCTTCACTTTGCTCGTCGTTGCACCTATTTGCAAATTGGTCATTCTGAGGTTTGGAGAGACACTCCTGTAATTTGTTGCCCGTTGCAACGATTCTGTTTACGACATTCGCTAGTGTTTCGCTAGCAATAGCATTGCAAACGACACCTCTATAAATATGAAATCTAACGTCTTTAGATATGATGTGGTGTAAACTAATTTCATCGTCATTTCAGTTATTTTCCTTTCTTGCCTCACCAGAGATGGCTCTTTGTGCACTTTTCCATTTTGAGTGATTCTTTGCGGCAGATTCCAGATTGCTTCAGCTTAGTCCAGTATGATTTAGTTTTATAGAGCGACGCTGTGTTTTTTTTTGCCTTCCTGTTTTACGTCTTCCTTTTGGGCGCCAATATACTGATTTGCGTGTCAAAAAGTTATAAAATCATTTTTTAAATTTGATTTGATTATTTTGATTAACAGCTTATTTACTAGCGATTACTTAATTATCACCACTTTCATAGATGCCAACGTTCAAATCTATGCCTTTGCAAGAAGTTTGCTTTGCAATTTGTCACTTTGCATGGGTGCTTAATGCGCTAATATTCTGTTATTTACAATTAGCGAATGAATTACTGAATGTTATTTAGTCACATCACTACGTAGACATATTACACTACGCCCTGTTCAAAGCTGTTCGTTGAATTAATTGCCTTGTCAATTTCAATCGGGAACAGATTAGCAAGTAATTATAGTTTCGAATATCCGTAAATTAGAAACGCGAGATTAAAACAGTTTCGTAACCAACGGACCTTCACTGGTTTGTGATGCGCACACGCGCCCCAAAAGACACCAACTGAACGAAACAACAATGGTGTTAAAATTGCATATACATGCTACCGACAGTAAATGGAGGCATATTTAATATAGAATATAGGTAGCTAGAGTAGTAAAACCAATCCATAAAAACGTCCGAAACAATGCACGCACATAGACACGCGACGTGACAAAACCTCTGCTAATCCGTGAGGGGGAGTACGGAGGGAGGGGAGCGTTTAACTGCGTGTTTAAGACCTAGTTGAGGTACTGTCTATATAAAATTTACTGTATTTAACGATTTATGGAAAATGTAGGTGTGTATGTAATCTATAAAAAAAAAAACAATTTAATTATATTATGTACTATCAGCATAATGGAACCATGACCCACCGCAGAACCGTGTCAAATTGATATAATAATTTTATACCATTTTGTTGTTTGCATTATGACTACGAATAAGAATAAATACACAAAAATTATAATCGTAATGTTGATCGATTGAAAATAATCTATAGCTTCTGATAAAATTATAATAAAATCTAAAATCTTCATGTCGAATGTGCGCAAAAACTCCTAAAATCCCACACGATTTTTTCAGTAAAAGAAAATGATTGAGTAACATAATAAATCAGACGAATTTCAACAGCAGTTTCCCGGCGGAAATGTAGAAAATGGGGAGGGAATAAAGCAATTTTTAGAGACAACATTTCGTTCCTGCCTCTAGCTTGGTTTCGCTTTTATCGCATCAAACCTATGTTGGGGATATTCTATTCTACCGATCGCGATAATCAAAGAGAAAAACGGGGTCCCTTGATACCACATGTTTTAATAATACTTTTTTTTTCTTTTTATAAAATAAGAAGGCAAACAAGTGGGTCACCTGATGGTAAGTGATCACCACCGCTTATAGACATCCGCACCACCAAAGAGATTGCAGATGGGTTGCCAACCCAGAGGGCTAAGATGGAATACCTCTTGTGCCAGTAATTACACCAGCTGTCTTGCTCTCCATGCCGGAACACAACAGTGCAAGCAATGCTGCTTAACAAGATGGTGGTGGTTTTTCTATTAACTAACAATATACTAGACCTGCGTGTGCAAGTCGGGTTATATCGTATTTTCACAAGTAATGAATAGACAACAAACATAATGAAATTGTAAGCTGTTTTGAATTACAGGTCAGCACAAGTAGCAGCTTTAGTATTAACTTTCGCACAACTTGTAACAAAAAGATATTACAATGAAATCTTTGTGTATACGTCGGTACACTAGTTGATATTTTCCCTAAAAAAAATCTCTAAATAACAGTGAAACGTATCAAAATCTGTTGCGTGGTTTAGGAGAAAAAATCGGCAGAAATTTCGGACAGAAAATAATTTATACTATGTAAAGATTATTGTATCCCACCGCTGGACAAAGGTCTCATTTTGACCTCCACAATTCCCACAGCCACACACAACCCACAACTACCACAGAAAAGCTTAGGATAACATTTTGAAATTCAGTTTCACCGATTAATTCTGAGAAAAACTAAGAGATGCGAGTCCCGCTTTGATCCCAACACATTTCACAATTAAAATTTACAAGAAATTTCAATTTAAATTGGGGTTACAAATAAGCCCTGAATCGAACTGTTTCCATCCACTGTACCAATACGTTTGGCGTCGTAAAATATTAATAATTACATTTAGAACTAGAACTTCTTTTAAAACTAGCTGAACAGCACTGACCTGAGTAATGAACTTCTAGTTAGTCGTCAAAAAATCTAACAAAAGTACAACAAATCGACAATCGCTCGCGTTGTCAGTCTGCGGGACCGACGGCGCTGCTGTCAATACTATTATTTTCTATAAAAACCTATTTGCAACGAAACTTAATAAATTATTATTTTATGGAAAACGTAAAATTGTAAATCCAATGACTATAAATAGTAACCAATAATTTGCATTTGTAATATTGGCGTCAATCTGTATTCTTATGTCGGTCTGTTTTTCTGCTATCGTTTAGTATGACACTGTACATCCATGTATTATAATATCATTGCTGAGCAGTTTATTTTGAACGTACAAAGAAAAAATTGTGGCGCATTGCGTAAGGCAATCGTCAGAAAACTTTTCTTTATTTTTGTTTCAAAACATTTCATATTAAAGACGAGATTTTTTTAAAAGAAACTGTGAACTTTCTTTTACAGTTATTTTTTTTTTTATCGTCTGTTTACAGGCGTGTCACCACAAACACTTAATAGTTTGAAGCTTATGTGAAAGTCTATAGGTTGATTTAACTTTGTACCTAATTCTATAGGTACACGTGTTGACGAACGACGAGGTCAAGGTTTCCTTTCGTATTTGTCTACACATAATTAAAAGGTATTCAACAATATGTCATTAAGTTTCAGATTAAAATCCATATTTTGTTAGTAACTAGCTTACAACTAGTAATTTACCACGTTTAAAGGCCGTTTCAACCGTTTTGGAACGGTTATCGTTTGCGACTACGTGTTTGGGACGCGGTTGATATGTTAGGATTTAAAAAAAAAGGTGACTTAAAAAAGTATTTTAAAGTCCTGTATTTATAACAAACATTGTGTTTAAATAGCGAACGTTTTAAAGTGTTATCGGTCGTTTCACAAAAGTTGTCACCAAATGTCTTTGAAATAAATGATATGTCCCTGAAACTGTTCTTGTCTCACTCCAGTGTAATCCTACGACTTGTAGTTCGCTCTCTACAGAGCGCCGTCGCGTGCGCACGGATCACCCGGATCTACATCGTCTTTCCAAAGTTCAGTTTTATCACCTTTTTTTTTAAATCGTGAGACTATCAGGCACGTTATGCAATCCGGCTCATTAACGGAGTCATTCAAGGGTCTATGCTAACCTTTTTTTGCGGTAGTGATCCCTAATCTAGGGATCATTTTGCGCTAAGTTATCTCCCTAGATTATCCTTCAAGGAAATTCTCCTCGAGGTTTACTATTTATCTTCTAAGCACGAAAATCATATCACTAAAGACAAACCGGCGCCCACACATGCAAACAGCCCCCGTTCCTCAGGGCAAGTAATTCCCAGCACGCTCTCCCCACATGTTACTCTCCTATATTCCATTATTTATTCATATCAAACACGCACGCGTTTGACATTTCACTCCCTTGTAACTGTACAGATGAAAATAATAAAATGGTCCGCTGCTCGGGGAGACAATATTTCAGGAAGAGACAACCCTGTTAACTCTTGTTGCCCGGGCTTCCTAATTGTTATGAAAAAATGGCGCGTTCTGGCGTCACTGGTTTGGTTTATTACGGTTGGCCGCCTGCGGCAATGCGGTGTTAGGGCTGGCCAAAAATTTTCGCGGAATTTAAATTATGACCCAGTTTTTCTCATTGCGGTTTATGGGTTTAGGTGGCAACCTTAATAAGCAGTGTTGCTTTCTCATTTTGTGGTGAGCCAGGAGTTAATTTGTTGGTTTAAAAAAATAATAGCGTGAAGCGTCACGTTTTTGCCGTCGCGTCGGTAACGTTCAGTAATTAGACCAGAGGTTCGCAATAGGAAAAGGTGCGTTCACGCTTATGAGGTAAACGTTGCAGTCGTTGACAGCTGATTCATTTTGAGCCGAGATTTATGAATCTAAACGGTTAAATCATTTTTTTTTGCACTCCGCTATTCGCTAACTATTGCCAATTTTGTCCAATAGCCAATGACCAATATTAAGTTAGGTACTAATGGCCACCACAGATGATCAGTCGTAACTGGAGTTTCATCTGTCAGTTGAAACTCGTAGTCTATGGCTGTTTGTGCAAAAAATCTTGGTTTTTCTCTCGACATCTTGCCACCAAGAAAAGCGGAAAAATACATAATAATGAACGCTTACGAATATGAATGAAAACGTTCCCCTTTAGTTTATTACATGGGAGATTTTCCTCCCCAGTCCTTTGGTGAGCGGTCCGAGCCTAAATCAACCTTGGACGCCCGGACTGTAGGCAGGAAATTCAATGTCACTGAAATTTCAGGTCGAACTTACATATTTCAGTAGATTGGTTGCTACCGTTTGTAAGAATGTTTTCACTTGCGTTATTCCGTAATGTCCTTATTGTGGAGGCAGGTCTGAGGATAATACCGGTAGGTTTTGAATCAGGGCTATTAAAATTGAGTTATTTCTTGTTTTTTCTTAGAATATATCATGGTAACATTTAAGTCAGTTTTCGGTGGACCGTGAAACAAATTAGAATTCAAGCTTTGTTTGTTTGGCTTTCAAGTCTTTGAAACAAGTTACATTTTCGTTGATATGATCAAACCGCGATTAAAATACGTACGTATGCGGGTGGTAGGATCTTGTGCAAGGTTCATCCGGATCGCTACCACCATTTTGCTCGCTAATTCTGCCGCTAAGCAGCAGTGCTTGCACTGTTGTGTTCCGGCGTGGAGAACAAGACAGCCGGGGCAATTACTGACACAAGAGGTATTCCATCTTAGCCCTCTGGGTTGGCAACGCATCTGCATCTATTTGGTGTTGCGGATGTCTATAGGCAGTGGTGATCACTTATCATCAGGTGACTCACTTGCTTGTTTGCCTTCCAATTTCATAAAAAAAATTAGGGAATAACATCAGCGCGCTGTCATTTCATAGACTTGCGTCAAGCTTCATTCCTGTATCTATCAAATGAGAGTGTGCTGACGTTACTCTCCAATCCTGTTCTAGTCGCGGTTTGATAATAGTAACGAGAAGAATAAGCTTGCAGAATTATTCATTGCGTGAAAAACAACAGCGGCTAAGGACACGAGAGTTAATTCTGTACAAATTTTTTTAGCTCTATTTCTCAAGCTTTCAACGTTCAGAGCCTATCTAGGTTTCGCCCAAAGCACAAAAACACATTTGCGCGAAATTAATTAACTTACCATGCGGGCACACAGACATTTTTTTACTCTGTTTTATTTGGGCACACACTTTTGTACGGAGCTGAAAAATACGATACGGGGTGTTTCCACAAAGGTTTTTTAATCACTATTATAAAACACTGTTATAAACCGAGCAGACTAAAAATATAAGAGCTGCAATGCACCTCAAACAATCCGATTAAAATAGACTACGAGTACTTTTTACTGGTATAGTGTCACTGATAATAGACTTCTAGTCAGCGTTAAAAAAAAGGCTGCATCAAAAGTCGAACAAAAAGTACAATGAGTCGACAATCGCTCGCGCTGTCAATCCGTCGGACCGACGGAGCTGCTAGAAAAACCTATTTACAACGAAACTTTATAAATTATTATTTTATGCAGTTAGACGTAAAGTTGTAAATCCAATGACTGTAAATGGTAAACTAATAATGCATTTGTAACATTGGCGTCAACCTGTATTCTCATGTCGGGCCAGTTTTCTTCTGTCATTTAGTATGACACTGTACATCCATGCATTACAATATCATTGTATAGTGTGGTAAAATCTGAAACTACAGGAGATACAAGGAGACTGTCTCTTTTTATTTATTATTATTATTTTATTTATTTATTCAGATAATGATGTATGTATGTATGTAAATTATTTGTTGTATAAAAAACATAAATCATGCGTGCCGGTTAGTCTAGCGACAACAACTTAAGTCTTAAATGACGTCTCTAATGACGATGATATGTTGTATGTTATAAAAAACTAGCGACCCGCCCCGGCTTCGCACGGATACAATCGGGATGAAATGCTAATAAAAACCCTTCCTATAAAAATCTCTAAATGACAGGGAAAACCGCATGAAAATCCGTTGCGTGGTTTAGAAGGAACAGGCCACCGAAGATGCACTGTAAGAATTTCGGACAAACATGAAAAAATACAGACTTTATACTTACTAGGTAAAGATAGGAAGGCAACCGAGCAAGTGAATCACCTAATGACCCATGATCACCTCTGCATAGACAGCCACAAGATCAAGGAGACTGCAGATGCGTTGGCAACCCAGAGCGCTAAGATGAAATACCTCTTGTGCCAGTAATTGCACCGGCTGCCTTGCTCTCCACGCCAGAACACAACAGTGCAAGCGCTGCTGCTTAGCGGCTGGATTAGCAAGCAAGGTAGTGGTAGCGGTCGGGACGAACCTTGAAGGTCCTTTCACCCGCAAGTCCATTAAGATCTTTTTCATGAAAACAATTTTGGTGTAGTAAATATTGCGCAATGTATTGCGTTTGGATCTATGTTTACAAAATCTTCTTGACTTTATCTTTACATAGTACAAAACAAAGTTGCTATCTGTTCATGTGTGTCTTCATATTGACCATTAAAGAAACTGAGAGAAATTGTAAATGGATAGATATCACCTACTAGTGCTTATGATATGGTTTCCTTTCGAAAACTGACACCAAGACGAGTGTGAACCTAGCGCTCTCCATACAAACGGCGATAACGTTTTCCACCCCCTAAACCTTAACCTATTGTCATGATTTTTTGGTATGTTGTCATGATGCCCTAGAACTGGGTTTGTATGTTTTGTTTTTTGAAATATTCTTGATGGTTTCAAAAATATTGACGTATTTTTGTTTTGTATGAAACTGCTAAAATGCAAATATTTTCAAATCTATGAAGAATATTTAAAAATCAAAACATACAAACCTAGGTCCTAGACATAACGACAACATACCAAAAAATCATTGCTATAGGATAAGGTTTAGAAGGTGGAAAACGTTATCGCCGTTTGTATGGGAAGCGCTTTTTCGGGCTGGGTTCACACTCCTCTTAAGTATGACTGTAGTCGGGATACTGGCATAAAACACCAAAAAAAAGTAGCCTAAAATAACCTAACCCAATTTGCAAAAACAGTTTTATTCATGTTGAGCATTAATAACGTTAGGTTAAATATTATTCGTTGAATAAACATGAACAGTTGAATGAAGCTTGCGTTTCTCATTTTATTTTAAATTCGAACAGATTGCATAAACCGCGAAACTTTTAAAATAACATTAATACATTCATAGCTTCGTGGGCGAGCACATGAATGATAATATTGTATCATGTTTATTTCAGGGAATCGTGATTGTTTAGAAAAACGACGCGTACAGGGTGTAAGATAAATAGCTGTATACCTATTGGGCAACGCAACGACAGTTCAGGTCACGCACACTGCTGCATGTCATGTGTGGCGGAGGGTTGCGTTCGAATTTTAAAATTATTGTTATGTTTTTTATGGTGTGTGTGAGTGTGTGTAATCTTTCACGTCGTCTCACGTTGCTGCTCAAAACTGAACCTTAGGTACTCTTCAATATTTATCATCAAAATATATGTATTATTATATTTCGCGATCTTGAATCGACATATTTATTTATGGTGGATAGAATATCGTACAATAAACCATAAATAAAATATTGTTAAACAATACTATTGAAGTGTAGGGTTCGTCATGTGGTCACAACCTTTATTCAGATGTATGTATGTATGTAAATTATTTGTTGTATAATAGTATTTTATGCAACTGCTATATAATGAGAGGCCTTAAAACACGAGTGTGGTTTTATGAAACGAGCGTCAGCGAGTTTCATAATAGGATCACACGAGTGTTTTAAGGCCTAATTATATACAGTTGCATACATTACTTTATCTACACACATATCATAACTGTAAAAAACCGTAACAGAAAAAAACCAACAACCGAATGACAACTAATGGCGGCCATGTATATTAAAAAGGTACTCTGTGATTCGATCTATCCGTCAAGACGAACGTTTTTTTTAAACCATAGACGAACGAATTAAGGTTCTATTGTCATGTCACTCGAGATCAAATGTCGTGCGTTTAAATTAAAAAAAACATACTGAGTTGACATTTCGTATTGATAACTGTTTTAATATCTGTGGATACTAGAATAGAGACCAACTTGAATTTTGACAGCTGTTCCAAATTTAAATTCATAACGTCACGAGCAGTCACGAGATATCGGTAATGTGATGACCAATAAAGAACAGATTTACCTACTACCACAGACAAGAAAATTCTTATAATAACATTGGTTGTAATAATGCTAGTCATTACCTAGGGTTTTTGAACGCGTTATTTAGCCTTTATGATATGTGTGTAGATAAAAAACATAAATGACAACAAATGCAAATGATTAGAAGAAATAAATAAGGCATTTTTAGTGGTCTCTTTTTTCAAGTTCTAGTTAAGTATTGCAAATCGCTTTTTCAAGCTCGTGAAGTCAGGTCCAAGGAAAAAGAGGCATGTTGGTTAGTCTACCGACAACAACTTAACTCTTAAATTACCTAATGACAATGATATTATTATGTTGTATGTTATATGTGGTCGAAAGTTTTTCAATATTGCTAAAAAATTATAAAATCTTATTCTACAGGAAAAAAATATTGCATTATTATCTAGCAGTCTTTTTTTTTGCATCACTTTTTGCATGTTCTCATACACCCTAAGCACCAAAATTAATAAAAGCAAATTTGGTGCAATATAGTTTTGAAAGTTTAAAAGATTCATTCAATTATTTTTACTTTTCATTTTGCACTTTTTTTTTAATTCTTTATTTATTTAGGGGCTTTGATCAGAATTGAACATGTCAGCCCCATTAGAAAACAATACAATTATATACAAAAACACATCAAAAATCCACAACACAAAAAAAAACTACTTTATCAAACATTTGTACAAACACCTAGCTGCATCGCTAGTTGGTTCAGCTAAAATCATTTGCAATGATCCCACATTGAAAGAACCAAACCCCAATTGCACAAACAACCTGTCCCTAATAGGCTTCGTCCGGACACACTCCATGACCAAATGATAGACATCTTCGGGAATTCCACAAACATTTTGCACTTGAAAATTTAAAATGCAATCAATTGCAATTCGAATTTATAAATGAACCCAATCACTTGAGCAATAAATAACCATTCAGAAGTACTTCGAGACAGCCTTACAGATCATGGACAGGAAAAAACCTTTTTCCTGAAAAAAACTTAATTAAAAATTGTGAAAATGTTTATTAATATAATTGTGCCAACCCTATTTCGGGGGTTTCAACCGTGAGTCAGATAAATTGTTAATTTAAACCAAGAGCCGGGCTTACGATGTAAATAAGAGATTACCCGCGGTTTAAAAATAAATGTAATTTACGAAAAATATCTCCTCAACATTTATATTACGAGTCAAATAAAATAAACATTGGAAAAGTTGGGCGTTGCTAGATTGCCGTTTTGCATAATCCCATCCTTTGCTTGTACGTGTGTTTCAACAACCAACCAATCAATTCAACTTGTCTTGACGTTTGCGTAAACGCAAGTAGAAATGACAATTTTATAAAAAATAAACTGTACCCTTACCACGAGTCCAGTCCACCTAGGCGTAACCGTACTCGCTAGCGACGGCGTCTACTATTTGTATGGGGTTTTGTACAGCGCCTCTAGCGCTCATTTAGAGAACTAAAGATCGCTAGTATGAGTCCAACGGTAAATTACCTATCGAAATCTAAGCGCTAGTGATTAACGTTTTGTAGCTGTTGCCGTAGAACATCGGTACCATGAGTCACAAATTTGACACATGTCATCGAAAAATACCGTATCGACTATGGTTAACTCTTTCACTGACAGATTAGGGCGTATTTAACCGCTATCGACTGTAGTAACCTAATATGAAGTTTAGATAGAAACTCATGGTAGTGGTACCGGACGTAAGGGAACGAAAAAAACAAACTTCAATTAAGACACATTTATAAAATGCTAAAAGGTGTTTCTTTCTACATTGGCCAAACTTTTTTTGAATCGTGGGGCTTGTTTTTTTATTTTTTAGGTGTTTCTTTTTTACGCAGGCGGCTTTTTTGTTTTTATTAATAGTTTAGTTTATTTCAAACTTTTTAGTTTTAATACGGAACGAGTAGGACAGTTCTTTACGTTGCACCAAGTTTTTTTTACATTTTGCAAAAATGGTGGCATAAAAGTGTTATCATGTATATTTAGAACCGGCTATTTACTAGCCTCCCCCCTCCCTGTAGTTTGCTTCGCGGATGCCATATTAAATTTTTATACTATCTATATTTCTGCTACAAAAGCCGACAGATGATCGGTGCTATATCTTACAAGATCTCCTGGGTAATTTTAATGAACTTCTACGTTCAAAACGATGACCCAGGTGATGAAAATGAGTTAGTTCGCTCAAATCACCTAGATGATTCTAATAAGCAGTCATTTTTAGGGTTCTGTACCCAAAGGGTAAACCGGGACCCTGTTACTAAGACTCCGCTGTCCGTCCGTCTGTCACCAGGCTGTATCTAAAGAACCGTGATATATAGACAGTTGAAATGTTCGCAGATGATGTATTTCTGTTACCGCTATTACAAAAAATACTAAAAAACAGAATAACATAAATATTTAAGGGGCTCCCATGCAACAGACGTGATTTTTTGTTCGTTTTTGTAGATAATGGTATGGAACTCTTCGTGCGAGAGTCGGACTCGTACTTAGCCGGTTTTTTTAACACTCTGGCTCACCACTATTATTTGATGTGGTTATGTTGATGCGTTAACTTGAAAAAGGTAACCGATAGTATTTCACTTAGTACACCTGACCTCACAGCTTTTTCTGGGTGTTTTACGGCTCCGGACTTAAACGAGACATGGCCGTTTTTACGATCACCTACGGAACTTCTTTACGAGCTCGTTCAAATAAAATTATAGTCAAATGAAGTCCTAAAGATTCATGGATCATGATGTTGCTCATTGACTTTTAATACAAATTAGGAAACAATGCATATTAATGACTAGCGGACGCGCGCGACTTCGTCCGCGTGGAATTAATAGCCTATGTCCTTCAGGGATAGTGTAGCTTCCTATTAGTGAAGGAATTTTTGGAATCGGTTCAGTAGTTCCAGACATTACCCCCTACATACAAACAAACTAACAAACAAACAAAGTTTACCTCCTTATTGTATTAGCGTAGATTAATTCTGGCGGTACTTAGCGAAGGTCCATATCAACAAACTGGAACAAATTACCTTGATACTTCGCGAAACCAGTGCTCTGCTCGTGCTAAACAGCTGCGTCTGTGCAATATTTTTCCCATGCAAAAACCCACCCTCTCCGCTTTCACACGAAACCATATACATATATGACACAGACTAAACTATGGATCACCACCACTAAACAATTAAACTACGCGATCTACGCGTGTTTCGGCTTGATACGCGTGTTTAGGCATTATCTGGATCAAATAGGACGAGTGTTCGCTACTAGAGTATACCGCAAGCACATTGAAAAATCGCAGGGTATGGTAGTGGTAATATGGCGAAACTGGCAAACGCAAGGCACGGAATACTGATGTTGCAGGTTCGAGTCCTACCATTACCCTAATTTTCTTTGTGTTGTCATTGCATAGCATTTAACTTATGTGGTCTGTTTTAAACTCTCTTCGTCGCAGCAGTCGAGTTAAAATAGTCAATAGCCAGGTACTTCAAATTTATGACTCGAGATATATCCCGAATACAAGCAGTAACTGTAACTCGAAATAATGTTAGAATTTACTGTCTCTTTTATCGTCTAGGAACTTTTATCGAATGTCGATATTTTAAACTATCCGATTGCGTGTTTCTATTGGATGGAACAATATATTTTATTTTGCTATTCGTTCTCTAACGTGTATAAAATTCTGCGAAAAGGTTGGTAGTTAAATGAGTTACATCGCGAAATGGCTACGTCGCAAGATATTCGATTCGCATCACCTTAAAAACATTCGATATGCTTTCTATTCTTTGTTTAATCTAATTGTAGGGATATACAAAGTGTTAGTTTCGCCTTTAGTTTGAATCTCCTTTTTGTTGCAAAGTCTATGCGTCATGGTGACCACGGAATTTACAAACCCGAAAATCTATTAGCGAATATATTGCACTAACTCCCTTAAAAAGAACTTTCATCTTTGTTTTCTGAGTTGGCAACGCATTTGCAATCTATTTGGTGTTGCGCGTGTCTTTGAACGGTGGTGACCCACTGGTTCGTTTGCTTTCCTATTTTTTTTAAACAAAGTAATTGCATCTAGGTTTCTTTTAGCATCTGATAAGATCGATTTTTTTTGAATTATCGCCATAGGAATTACGTTACCACGCTCTTCCAGAATACCGTCATGAAATAATACTTGCTATTGATTTAAATACGGAGAGATCCGGATGCCTCAGGGGACCTAAAGGCTTGCAACGGATCAGTGGTTCTCTTGATGTCGCTGTTTCATATGCACGGTGGTGATCACTTCCCATCAGTATACCTAGCACGAATCTTCTCGATACGCGTTAACTTGCTACGTAACTCAGTGCGTCTCGTTCTAACCAGCCCAGTAGGAAAGAGACGCACTGAGTTACGTAGCGAGTAAACGCGGATCGAGAAGATTCGTGCTAGGTGCACAGGTTTCCTTTATGTTTGTATGCCTCCCTTTTACATAAAAACATCTAATCTATTATTCTGTGGACATTCAAACGCGACAGTGTCTCATGTTGTAAGAAACTCGAGGCTTGGAGTCTTATTTAATAAAACTTGAGCTTTTTATGAAGACTCGAGTCTTATAAATAATACTTAGAGCTCAAGTTCTTCAGAATTTGGAGTCTTTTGAAAAAGGCTCGAGTCTTACAAAAAAGAATTCATGACTGAGTCCTCTAAATCCATAGCTGTTTGTCCATTGTGTTTGAAGTAAATCAAATAGTAATTAACAAATTATTGATTTATTAGGTACGTAACTATTAAATATGGATGACGATATAAAATCACCCAGTATTACCTATTATAATATTTATAATACACCAAGTCAAGCTCATGACTCAGTCTAGCTCAAACAACTAAAAAGACTCGAAAGGACTCAGAAGACTCAAAAAACCGGACTCATGTGACTAAAGACTCTCTGCTCAAGTCTCAAAATGAAGACTAAAGGACTTGAGTATTTTACAACACTAACAGTGTCCCTTATTTGGGTCAGGATAACGAACTTACGGCACGCCCATTGTTAATCGCCATTACTCTAAAACGGCGTTCAAGATTTAACTAGACCGCCTCTAACTCGTAACTCGGTTAAATACCCCCCAAAACTTCACAAGTCCTATGTTTATTTCGAAAGTAATCTAAATTCAACTAACTGCCGTGCCACGCAAGACTCGATTTGGATTAGGCTGAAAATGTAATGTAGAACTTCGTTACAGTGAGATTCAGCCCGTGGTTTAGTTAAATAGGGGTGTGATTCAATTTTCTAAATGGGATATAGGATAATTAAAATTTTGTTCAAAGTGATTGGTTTTTGTGTTGCTTTGTTACTAATGAAGTTGAGTTTCAAGTTTTAATAGAGTTTGGGTGTGTTTAATCCAGTTTTTGCAGGGGAAGGTGTTTCCCTTTGTCCTGAGTAAATAACAATTTGAATAACAGAAAGATAAGAATCTTATTCTGATTTGTTAACTTTGTATTTTATTATTTTTAATTCGTTTTGAACCAAAAAATATACTAAATATATACCGACATAGCCCAGCGGACTAGCAAGTTGAAGTGGCAGTGGGCAGGGCACATAGCACGGAGAACTGATGGCCGATGGGGTCGAAAAGCTCTCGAATGGCGGCCGCGTATTGGCAAGCGCAGCGTAGGACGACCGGCCACAAGATGGTCCGATGACCTCATACAGGTGGCAGGAAGGCGCTGGTTGCATGCTGCTTCCAACCGGTCACTTTGGAAATCCATGGAGGAGGCCTATGTTCAACAGTGGACTTCTTGTGGCTGAGATGATGATGATGATGATGATACGCAATACACTTTTAAAGTCTGTGTTAATCCGCCTGCCCATCGGATTTTGGATCGTGACCGTGCATTTTCTTTGTGCAGGAAATCTGCGGATTACCATCTACTTAACACAGTTTGGTAGGATATCCCGTTGTTATTATATTCTTTAGTAGGTAAACAATGTAAGGAACCCATTATAAAAAACAAAACCTGTGTTGTTTAGTATGTTTTAATTATTTGCGATTAAGTTCAGTAATTCGATAAAGTCGACTTTTTACAAGTCGATGCAGTATTTATTAATTTAATTGAAATTATTACGAATTGTTATCTGCAAGGATTTTCAACATAAAAATAATTTGTTAGGAGTGTTAACCCAGCCACGAAGGCCTTTTTCATTATCCATGAACTATTTTGCTTTCTTCGTGGTCGAAATGAAAAGCAAAGTGTGTAAATTGGGTGTAACAACAATTCCACACTCGAAATACTTATTGGCGCACTCCCTCCGCGCATGCGCCAAAACATCTCGTGTCTAAAAGGTGTCTTTCATCCCTCATTGAATAATTTACTATTGTAATACGTCCAAGAAATAAATGTCTTTTTGAAAAACATTTGAGTTTTGTTTTTTTGTTCAGTTTTATTTTTCGAATTTTGTTGTTTTAACGAGCTAGATACGCAAAGGATACGCAGTACCAAAAATTTTATTGCTATGGACACCAAATATATAAAGTATGAGAATAAACCGTCAATACACATACAACATACAACTTTAACAAAAAAAAAACAAAAAAAAATGATTTAATAGTTTATAATCTGCAAATCTTTTTTAACTGATCTAACTCAGTTAATAAAAGAGATAGTTATATTATGTTTGGGTAGTCTGAAAGAGGACAACAGATTGAGTATGCTTTAAAGAAGTGGATATCTGACGTTTTCGCTCTGATGTCCAGAAATTTTTTTTTACGAAAAACCGTTGAAGTTTCTTTAAGTAAAATTCATTAGCGCAATTAAATGTTGCCCTTAAGTACACTTCGTGATTATGACACATTGTTTATTTGAACATAATTAGGGTGACGTAGATTTATGAATAAACGAGGGTACCTACTAATTAAAATATGGCTGCCAGGGAATTAATCACTTGAGACGTGTAATCAGTGTGGGAACGATTATTCGATTATTTTAATAAGAGTGTTAGCAGAAATAGTACTTTACTCAATAATGAAATCCAGGAACAAAAATTGGGGTTTACAAATGACATTATAACCTGCTGTTATCGGGCCTTGATCTGACTTGTCCGAAAGATTTATAAGGTGACAAGCCACCACATAACATTGCTCTTGATCTCATTCCAGATCGTGTCTAAACCCTAATTTTGATCTTAGATTCCATTTCAGAATTCAGATGTGTGAAAAAAATCTACACTCACTTTAAACAGTTTTTAATTTACACTGCCCGTTGTACTTTGGCTATTCTCACCGTATTTCTTTCCAAAGGTTTGCTGGAAGAGATCGCTGCTTAGCGATAAGACCGCCTGTTGAATCCCATGTAAAATTTCCCTGTGTGTGTTCTTTTATTTTGTTAACTTGTGTGAATCAATAAACAGTATTTGTTGTTCTTGTTGTTGTTGTAACGAGAACAACGACAACAACAATACTCTTTATTGATTCACGCAAGTAAGCAAAATAAAAGGACAAGGGGGATTTTTTTACAAGGCTACTAAGCAGCGAGAACTTGGTAGAGTTCCTGTTTTTTTCTTCTTCATAAAACATGTTATAATTCTACAGATCGTAAATTCTACTATTCACTTCTCATAAAATTATATTTAATAGACAGGAAGGTACATCTGTAGAGATAAAAATAAATTTCCAAGCGTGTAACAAATCGTTCAAATACATTTTAATTTCAATTAGAAAATCTTTACTTTGAATTTAAAATATGTTTCAGACGACTTAAGACAGCGTGACACAATAAACATTGTATGTTATTATAATGTTATTCCTTTTGATGGAACAACAAAGAATTTTCCTAGAAATTATGTCGTAAAGTCGGCAAAAACGTCAATTAACTTGACGTAACTGAAAAAGGAATAATGAAAACTTAATAAAAACGTTATGCTGCGCCGTTTGGGAACGGAACAGGAAGAAATATGAAATGAAATGATGCCATTAAGTAGAAAAGCTCGTTTCCGTGGATTTTGAATAAACAGATAGGAATGTAAAAAAACTGGCCAATTGCGAGTCGGATTAGCGCACCGAGGGTTCCGTCATCAACAACATCTAGTATCGCATTTTTGCTTAAAATACTATTTTTTTTGTGTGTAACAACAAATTTACGATTTTCGGATTTATTATTTTATTTGTGCCGTGAGACCTTACTTCTTGCCAATTTTCATAGTTCTAGGTTGACGGGAAATACCCATAGGTTTTTCAGTGCCTTGCGAATGTATGAAACATGCGGCATAAACGGCCGTATCTTTTGATTCCGTTAGAACTTTAATTTTTCCACGGCTTTAAGGGACTGCAGACTTGAGTATTTGATATTAATTTCAATTCAATACCTCCTCGCGTTCTTGAGACAAACAACACAGTGATACGAAACCCTAAAAAGGGTGGAGGTAAAATCGTAATTATGTAATTATGGTCAACCATTTTGAATTATGGGTCACTCAGAACCCTCTTTAAGAGTCATTGTTGTGACAATATGGCATTTGTGGTGACAGTCATGATAACGTTATATAACTTGACTTGTAGAAATTGAAATTAAACAAAGTAAACAATATCGAAAAAAAAATGAGACATTATAATCCGTGATCATACGATTTAAAAAGTTCTGGTTGATAACCTTCCCCTTTTCTGTCATCGGTTAAAAGTAGAGTGAACGAGATAAAAACCGGCCAAGTGCGAGTCGGACTCGCGTACGAAGGGTTCCGCACCATTATCCATAAAAACAGCAAGAAAACCATGTCTGTTGTATGGGAGCCCTGAAATACTTATTTTATTATATTTTTCAGTATTTGTTGTTATAGCGGCAACAGAAATACATCATCTGTGTAAATTTCAACTGTCTATCACGGTTCATGAGCAGCCTGGTGACAGACGGACGGACAGCGGAGTCTTAGTAATAGGGTCCCGTTTCACCCTTTGGGTACGGAACCCTAAAAACTACGTATCTGATACCTCGGTCCATTGTCCACGAAGGTGTACCTGTCCAGTATATTACCATGGGAAATTAATAAACTAGATCCACCTCCATGAAGGGATAAAGTGTGTGCGTGTAAAAAATACCCTTTTTCGGAACCGTGACAGGAAGAGCCGCTTGGCGCCCTTGGGAGATTTTTACATCCCATATATAACCCCTGACGTGCGAGGTCTCCCTTGTGCTACCCTTATCAAATTTGACAATTTGTTAATGTCTTTATGTAACTTTTATGTTAATTACATCGTTAAAAATAAAAATATGCTTTATTCGGTAATTTTATTGCGAAAACGTTGTTACCATGACTGAATGAAAATTAAAAACTGACTTTATACATTGATAAGGTCTTTATATAAAGTATTGGGGTATATATAAACAGAAAAAACTATTTAAACCAAATTTCATCGACTAATTTTGTAGTATAGTCGACCAAGAAATTGCTTGACCACTTTTCGACCGTATCATAAAGGGATAAGGTTCAAAAGTGGTCAAGCAATTACTTGGTCGACTATACAACCATGTTTATTTTTAACGGGTTTAACTTGTTTGTAGCGAGTATTATTAAATTCTAATTAATCTAGCAAAGAGAAGTGATAAATACTATAGTATCGTTGTGTTTACAATATGCTGTATATAATTATATATGGACTTACTTGTCCATACTATAATGTATAATTGTACGAGAAATGAATAGCAGAGTTCATTATCTGTACAGTTGCCGCATTGTACATAATACTAGCGGACGCCTGCGACTTCGCCCGCGTGGAATTAGTAGCCTATGTCTGCCAGAGATAGTGTAGCTTTCTATTAGAGAATTTTTTTTTGAAGTCGTTTCAGTAGTTCTAGAGATTACCCCCTACATACAAACAAACAAAAAACAAACAAAAAAAGTTTACCTCTTTATTATATTAGTGTAGATATATCATATATTATTATATTAGCAACAAATATAGGGGTCTCGACTCCGAAAATAACTTTATTCCATTCGGAGTCGAGACCCTTGGTCCGTGGGGTCCTAGCGCATTAGGCCTCTTCAAAGAGATCTCGAAGAGGCTGGTCGACGTCACAGGTGACCGAAGAGCTGGCAGCTACCTCGCACAGCGTATAAGCTTAGCTATACAGAGAGGTAATGCTAATACGCAAAGAGAGCTGACGTCTCTGCGAAGAGCTAGAGGATCAAGTCCCTCAGAGAGTACTGGGTCATCGATTGCTTTATTAGCCAAATGATCGCCAAATTCGACATTGCTCGAAATTTCGACTCCAAATATCCCAATACTCTCTGAGAGACAAAGTTGGGAGTTCTCGAAACTGGGTGCCATGTTTTTTTATCTATCTATCAATTGCCTTTTGGAATATTGTACATATGTAGCAAGTGAAAATCCGTGGTCTCTACCTACCTCCTGGAAAGAGGCGTGAATTTCTATATGTATGTATTTGTATGTAATGAAAACAAGTTGCAAGAAAATAATTAACCAAAGACAATTCTGTGCTAGTAAATAACATTTTATGCTCAAAACTTAATCCCAATTAAAATGAGGGAAGTTTAATATTATTAACTTTCATACTTTGACACAATTCTGCGGCTGACACAAATTTTCAATTAGTGAAACGCCAGGGGCCGGGGAAGCAATTAATTTTAAATTTCCCACAGCTCATTAACTGTCCGTTAATCTCTGTTATACAATTTCTTTCAAGAGAATGTATTAAAATAATTTTTGTCTACGCTTTTGCTGAAGAAATATGGACACTTGGTCGAAAATTGCGTCTGGCCTCAGTGTTACTGGATTACCATTCAATTCTCCATTTATCTAGTGAGACCGTAATGTTAGTGAGATCTTAGACCAAGCTCAGGTTCAGTTTCATACCTACATAGTATGAAACTGAACCAAAGTAACCGATGTAGCCCTAAAATATTGCTAAAATGGTAATGGGCTAGACACATTGCTCGTAGAATGGATGGCTGATGGGGCCAAAGAGCTCTATACTGACGACTGCGTACTGGAAGATACAGGGTAGGCAGACCCGCCACAAGGTAGACCGACGACCTGGTGATGGCTGCGGGAGCCTCTGGATGCGAGCAGCACAGGTCCGGGCGTTGTGACAATCTTTAGGGGAGGTTATGTACAGCAGTAGACGTCTTTTGGCTTATATGATGGAACTGGAACTCAAGTTCGGTGTAAAACTACCATTCTTAATACTCCTTTGAGTTTTACTGTCAAATTCATTCCTCAGCGCCTGACGATTCATCGTTACGTTGCACTGGCATTCCATATACTGGTAGAGCTACTGCCAGTGCAGTATTAATGGGCTTACTCTATCACGGTAGTACCACACTCTCATATGTAGAGTAGGTAGGTAAATAACATTCAAATATAATAAAGTATCACATTTAAAATCAGGGAAAACATTACCATAAAAGGAAGATAGTAATATGAAACTGTTATTGTACCTAAATGTAAACATGGTCATTCAACACCTTACACGTGCCGACCCCACATTAGGATATGACTAATATTTTACTATTAATAAATATACATTTTATTATTATTAATAAATATAGTCTTTACTCAACCGTTGCGCATTTCATTCCTCCCCGTTCGCCCAACATCGCACATAGAATACTTAGCTTGCCACTGCGATTCGTACGGTAAGATCTGGAAACCCCAGAGAACCTTAAGACCTGCAAAGGATCTGCAACTGAGAGTGCTGGTTCTCATTGGTGGCAATGATTATTTCCCATCAGAGGAACCCCGTGCTCATTTACCTTCCATTCTATACAAAAGAAAAGTACTGTTATTCGAAACATTGGGACTTAAATTGCCTCGTATGTTGATGATTTTATTCCAACGCTAGCCACTTCTATGGCATTCTGTTGGCGCATTCCTTTGCTCCTATTTAGTAGTTCTAAAATGGAAATGTTCATTTGTATCAGTCATGTTAAGGACATGTGACAATTTAAAATGACAGTGGAATGAAACTGCCAAATGGAAAGATTGATTACTTAAAATGGTTTGAATCTCCGCGGTATTGGAAATGCACCAGTCAGAGGTATTTGACACGAAGAAATGAATAAAGCAAGGAAGGAGTCTTAAAACCATTGTGGTATAGAGAGCCACATAGTTTCACTATAGTTTAATATTTTCGATTAATAGCGTTGAGAACCTTCTGAGGTACATAAAGATTTATTTTTGTGGATGTCGTGTCCAATCTTAACATTGAAGAAGTCATACAAAGAATAATTAAAAGTTGGTTGTGGATCGCTACCGCCATCTTTCGCTCTAAGCCTGCTGTTACTCAGTGCTTGCACTGTTGTGTTCCGGTGTGGAGAGCCAGACAGCCGGTGAAATTACTGACACTAAAGTTATTCCTCTGGGTTGAATTCACATCTGTAGTGTCCTTGGTGTTGCGGGGGTCTATGCGGAGGTGATCGTTTATCATCAGGTGCTCGGTTTCCTGCCTATCTTTACATAGTAGGTAGAAAGTCGCTATTTTTTCATGACTGTCCGAAACCCTTAAGGCGCGCCTTCTCCTTTTAAACCACGTAACGAATTTTGATGCAGTTTTTAAGAGAAAAAACGTGTAAAAACTTTTTTTATAAGCAGATACTAATATGAATAAGCTTCGCCTGCGTGTTATTATTTTCTATGCATTTCATGGAAATATAAGAGTGAGATCTGTTTGCCAAATTTAATCTAAAGCCCAATCATTAATGCCTGATTGAGGAACAAACATCCAAACATCATCCTTTCACATTTGTAATATCAGTAGGATGGAGTACAACACAGACAAACACGAATACATTAGCAGCGTCGCACACGTGACTGATTGCTCCGCAACCCACAAAACTTTGCCGTTGTCCGACTATTTTCGTCCGCTTACCTTGGGGTTTGTGTTTACCCCGTTGCCATGGCAACCGTGTCGCCAACAGCCTGACACGACCTCAAGAAAGCCCTTAAGTTACCCAAGAGAAGCAGGTAAAATCTAAGTTATCCCGCCACGTGGATATAAAAAAACATGAAAGATTATGGTTGGTGGAGCAAAGAGTCATCATCATCATCATCATCTCAGCCACAAGAAGTCCACTGTTGGACATAGGCCTCCTCCATGGATTTCCAAAGTGGCCGGTTTGAAGCAGCATGCAACCAGCGCCTTCTTGCCACCTGTATGAGGAGCAAAGAGTCGCTTTCGCGGAATAGCGACGTATTCTTTTATACAACATAGGAGGTGAAACGAGCAAGTACGTCTAAGCCCTCTGGGTGGGCAACGCATCTGCGATCCTTTTGGTAATGCGGGTGTCTATGGGCGGAGGTGATCACTTACCATCAGGTAAGCCACTTGCTCGTTAGCCTTCCTATGTAGTATAAAAAAGTGGGTCACCTAATGGTAAGTGATCCCGACTGCACATAGATACCCGCAACACCAAGGAGATTGCAGATGCGGTACCAACCCAGAAGGCTAAAGTGGATAATTTGTACTAGTTTGTTAATCATGCACTAATTTTTGAACCGATTTGGATGACATTTTGATGTCAAATACCCCATAGAAATAGGAAAGCAAACAAACAAGTGGGTCACCTGATGGTAAGTGATCACCACCGCCTATAGACACTCGCAACACCAAAGAGAATGCAGATGCGTTGCCAACCCAGAGAGCTAAGATGGAATACTCGTACCTCTTGTGGGAGTAATGACACCGGCTGTCTTGCTCTCCACGCCGGAACACAACAGTGCAAGCACTGAGCTGCTTATATAGCAGCATGATTAACATGACAAAACTATTAGGGTTCCTTGTCGAGACTACGGAACCATAAAAGTGAACAATGTAGGGAACGCAGCTTTAGGTACGTATTTATAAACTGCTATAACCGTCAATTATGCCGACGATAATGACTTAATGGCAAATGATAATACATTACTGTTTTTGATTGATCGTTCAATCCACGATATTTTTGGCGTTTAATGAAATACGTTCTTTTGATGTGAAAATGATTCTTGAAGAACCTTGGCAGACTTGACTATGCTTTTGTTTTTCCAGCTGTAACAATTCGACTTGCGCCTGGAGATCTTTAAAATAGTTTCGATTTATAAACGCTGAAATGCCTTGGATTCATGAATTTATTTTAGTTGTTTTTCTTTTCATTTGGCTTTTATATTGATTTAAATTTAGCAGTCGACAAGTTATTTCTCTATTTTAATGCTTTTTTACTGTTTAAATTTTGCTTTTTAGCAAAATACTTAGTAATTTTGGTTTCATTGCAATCTAACTGCATTCCTTACAAGATGTATTTTTTAGAAGGTAATAAAACCTTACGAAACATTTTTTTTAGTCTTTGTTGTTTTAGTAGCCTTCTTAAGAGGAGTGTGAACCGAGTCCCAAAAAGCGCTCCCCATACAAACGGCGATAACGTTTTCCACCCTCTAAACCTTAACTTATAGCAATATTTTTTGGGATTATTACAATAGCCCCACGCCCCAACGCCCCGCAACCCCCGTGGCCCCAATGCCACAATGCCCCAGCCCTAGCTGTTTTGTTATTATGCCTTAGAATTTAGTTTGTATGTTTTAATTTTTATCGTTTTATACTCTAAAGATCACTCTAAGTTGTCTAAATAAACAATTTAAATTTAAATTATTATAAAGAGCAAATTTTAATAACGTGTCTGACGTCCATTTTCTTTCTTCCAGGAAAACAACCTACGGAAGGTTGTCAGTACAACGCAGTCACGTAAGTAAACCTCCCAAATTAGCACAATTTCTTCCAAACACAGCCCTATCCTTTCTATTACCGTTGGTAAACTCAGTATTACCTCCTTGCTTCACCAAATTCGTGCTTATTGCCGCGAATTAAGAATATACAGTAATTTAACCGCCAGCAAACGTAAGTTTGCACAACTTTGCCTACATTTCAACGAGGCATACAATTATTTTATTCTTTTATCTTTATTTGCTTCCCTGTTTTAGGGGTCTGTTTGTGCTCGTATTACCCTAGCATATTTTAGATAATGGTTACCCAAATAAACTTTGAATGGGGTCTCGCATATTTTAATAGTTTAATAATGAATGGCTTAGTGGTGGTGGCCCGGCTTGAGTTTAAGGGGTCACAGGTCGAATTAAGAAAGGAAACTGTGTAACAACAATTTTATCGTATAATATTTGTAAATTATAACAAGTCCGTTCGGATCGCTACCACCATCTTACTCGCCAATCCTGCCGCTAAGCAGCAGTGCTTGCACTGTTGTGTTCCGGCGTGGAGAGTAAGACAGCCGGTGTAATTACTGGCACAAGAGGTATTCCATCTTAGCCCTCTGGGTTGGCAACACATCTGCAATCTTCTTAGTGTTGCGGGTGTCTATAGGCGGTGGTGATCACTTACGATCAGGTGACCCACTTGCTTGTTTGCCTTCCTATTCCATTAAAAAAATCTATCTAATTTAACTAAGGTTAATTGGTATTATTGAGACTTAAAAAATCAGTTTATTCTACTAACTGAACCCAAAACACGTTTCAAAAATATTTTTTTTAAGACAAACAAAGTCCTTCTTAAATTCTCGATTTTCCACCACCTGCTCGTTTCAGCTGAACCGAGTTTTTTTCCTTATTATCTAATCTTCTTTAGACATCAAATCTAAAAAATGTATTTCACGTTATATAAAATATAATATAAGTTAAAATCTTTAAGGGTTTTTCTTAAGCCTTACTTTCCGTTCTTGGAAAGGTTTCTGAAAGAAGAAAAATGTTACGTTAAAGTTTAATTAAGGATAAAACCTGTTATTTTTAGGGTTCCATACCTCAAAAGGAAAAAACGGAACCTTTATCTGTCTGTCTGTCAAGACCCTTTTTCTCAGGACCGCGTGGAGCTATCGAGTTGAAATTAATACCATAAACTCAAATCTGTAGTCCCTTAAAGCCGTGAAAAAATCAAATTTTTAAATTAAAACAATCAAAAGATACGGCCGTTTTTGCCACATACTTCATACATTTGCACTTTGAAAACTTCTGGATTAAGTGACGACCGTTCGCTGAACGAATGGCATACAATAAAAAGCCAAAGAGCAGTCAATTTGAAAGTTATACCATATTTATCGACTCAACTTTTCTTGCTCATCTTAAGAGTAGATTGATGAACGACCAATGATTCTTCATTTTCGTGAGATAATGGGCTCTTAAATTTCATGGCTCGTTGATGATAATATTGGATGATTCTCTCTAAGAAGGCCCGATGACTAATCATCTAATTTGTGTTTGATTGATTGCCTCCACGGAGTTCATTTTGCATGATTATTACGAGTGTAGTTTTGGCACTCAACAATGATATTGTAATGCATGGATGTACAGTGTCATACTAAATGACAGCAGAAAAACGGCCCGACATGAGAATACAGGTTGACGCCAATGTCACAAATGCAAATTATTAATTACCATTTATAATCATTGGATTTTCAATTTTACGTTTAACTGCATAAAATATGTAATTTATTAAGTTTCGTTGCAAATAGGTTTTTTTTACAAAATAATAGTTTTGACAGCAGCGCCGTGGGTCCGACAGTCGATTTGTTGTTCTTTTTGTTCGACTTTTGAGGCCATTTTTTAAACGCTGATTAGAAGTCCATTATTTATAGGTCAGTGGCACTTAATGACAAAAGCGTTAGTGGCGTAGTGGTCAGGGGGTGGACCGTGATCGTGAAGTACCCAGTTCGATACCCAGCGGTCGCCATGTACAGTCAAGGAACTTAATTCCCTACCCATTTCGTTGAAATGTCGTCTGACATTCGCAATGCATTAAGGTCGATATGTCAAACTAACGTCTTGCTCTATAGCTCTTATGGTGACAGTTTGCTATATGCTATTGAACCTTAGGTGGGTTGGAAATTAAATTCCTTGACTGTACGAGTACCAATGAGTTTTTCTAACTTATTATCTAAGCATTGTAGTGACCAACGGTCTTACGGCAAGTAAAAAGATCGTAAGGAAACCTGCGGATTCGTGTAAATGTGTAACCATGATCCTGTCGGTCTGGTTTCCCTGTAACAGGGGTCACGGATGATAGGCAGTCGCTCCAATGTAACCTGACTTGCCAAATCTGGAATCATGGTCAAAGCTTACGCTGACAAACGGGCAAAAAGCGTTAGGAGAATGATTGGCACCTACAAGTATTATTTGTTTGTTTGTGCGTGAGTGTGTACGTGTAAGTCAAATGCGCTAAATAAATGATTTTGTGTTTATTTCTTTGTTCCAGTGGATGTTTATTCGATAAGCTCCTTAGACTAATACCAAGTAGATACGACACGACGGTTTTTACTCGACTGCCGTGAGAAGGAAGGGTATAATTCAGTGCAATATGATTTATTAAAAACAATTTAATCGAATTACAGATAAAACTTGAATATAGATATCCAAAAGGCGGTCTTATCGCTTGAGAGCCATCTCTTCCAGACAACCTTTTGATAGGGATAAAAATTAAAACTAAGATGACAAGATGGGTGATTAGATGGTGAGGGATTTTTTTATATAAATATTTTGAATCTAATCAAATACGGAAACTAAATAATATAAATAAATAAAAATAAAAAGACACTGCCACAACATAGACATCAGCAGGTTGTTGGAAAGACAAATAATGACAATTACAAATAAAAGAAAGTGAGAAAGAAAGAATACAGCTGTTTGGCAATGATGGGTCCCAATCTTAGCATGTGCGGGGCACATCATTTAATTAATTGAGCAGCTTACTTCGATTGTTTTTGGGCTTAAGCGCAATACCTTTTTATTTCCCTAAATAAACTGTTGTATTTGTATATACATAGCAATTCAATCAATCAATCATTGTGATCGATTGATCGATCAAACCCCGCAATGTAATGCAACTCGCATGTGACAACTCGTATCATGTAAATGGGCCTTTCGATACGAAAATACCTACAATTTCCCGCCATAGACAGTATTGAAAACCCCACTTATGGCGTACAAATAGGCAGATCGTAAAAAAGCATTGGCAGGTCGTAAATATCTACTGACTTACATTACGGGCGATGACACCGCCCTTGCGCATAATATGGCAATAAGGGATGAGATAGGGGGAGTATGAGGTAGCTCAGTCTGACAGAACTCTAAATATTATAAACTAACGGACGCGCGCGACTTTGTTCGCGCGAAATTAGTAGCCTATGTCCGTCAGGGATAGTGTAGCTTTCTATCTGTGAAAGAATTTTTGAAATAGGTTCAGTTGTTCCAGAGATTACCCACTACATACAAACAAACAAACAAAGTTTACCTCTTTATTATATTAGTGTAGATGTAGACTCGTAACCTAACCCGGTTTCGCACGGGTACTATTACAATGTGATGTATACAAAACCTTCCTTAAAAAAAATCTCTAAATAGCAGTGTAAACCGTATCCAAATCCGGTGCGTGGTTTAGAAGCAGTAAGCGGTTGAAGACATGAGGTCAGACAAGAAGGGATACCGATATTGTTTTACACTATGTAAACGTGAAACTATAAAATAATATCTTTTAAATTTGTGCACCCAGTTCACAATCGATTAGTTTAAAACTTTAAACATAATAAATCTTCCACACCCAAACATTTGCTCACTAAATCATTGACACATTTTGTATGTAATCCTGTTGTCATTTCATTATATTATGATCATTTCTGTGTATGTTTATGATAGTATACGTCTGTTTTTCTAAATCTCTTTGTTGCCATGTTAATGCACCACCTGCTCTTGTCTGTTCTTTTCTACGTCTTTTTTTCCTAACGGTTGTCTGGAAGAGATCGCTTTTAGCGATAAGACCGCCTATCGTTTGCCTTATGTTTTGTCTCTATATTGTACCTTTTCTGTTTTGTGGTGTTCAATACAGAGTAATATAGTATTGTATTGTATCATTCTTACAAATTCCCAAAATTTTCGCAAATTCATTAATAAAAAAGCTTTTATGATTTTATTCATAAATACTACATCCTCTCTGACTTCAATGGCGCCGTATCGCGCGCGTGAAATTTTATCGCAGCGATTGGGCTATTTTTGGAGTGGGGCCGCATAATACTCCTCCTATCTATTTATGTAACGAATAAATGACACATCCTATAAAAACTGACTTAAATTGGGGACTGACACTTTCCATGGTTGCATTAAGTACCAACAAAATGATATTAGATAATCTTGGCCATGTACCTTTTTTTAAATTGAAATGCTATAAACACAAAGAAAAAGCGGTCAAGTGCGAGTCGGACACAGAGGGTTCCGTCATTACCAACATCTTAGTCGCATTTTTGCTTTGTATGACCAAAACATTTTTTTTGTATGTATTTAAGTACTACAAATTTACTGTTTTCGGATTTTTTAATTTCCTTGTGCCGTAAGACCTTACTTTTTGCCTCATAGTTCTAGGTCAACGGGAAGTATCCGATAGGTTTTCAAAGTGCAAATGTATGAAGTCTGTGGCAAAAACGGCCGTATCTTTTGATTGTTTTAATTTAGAAGTTTGATTTTTTCACGGCATTAAGGGACTACAGATTTGAGTATTTGGTATTAATTTCAACTCAGTAGCTCCACGCGTCCCTGAGAAAAAGGGTCTTGACACGGTTCGGTACTTAATCCAGATTATGCCCCGTATAGAGGTGAAACACGCGTAGATTGTGTAGTTTTAGCGTTTAGTGGTGATGGTTTAATAGGTCTGTGTGATATGTGTGAAAGCGGAGGGTGGGTTTTTGCATGAAATATATATCAAAGTCAAAAGTCAAAGTCAAAATATTTTATTCAGATTAGGCTTACAGGTAGCACTTATGAATGTCAAAAAATTTACCACCGGTTCGGAAAAACCTCTGATGAGAAGATACCGGCAAGAAACTCAAAGAGGTGTAATTTTTTTAAATCAATCAAAATTACAATGTTATTTTACATCTCAAATATTCAAAATTTTTACAATTTAACAATTTAACACAGCAGGTGTACAATCTTTGGGGCCAGGGATCGCCAATACAGATCGGGATCATTTCCAAACATCCTTGTCCAAGATATAGTCATTGACTTTATAATACGCCCGAGAAATTAATGTCTTCTTAGATAGATATAGATAGATAGATAGATAGATATAGATATAGATATCATTTATTCAGGAACAATACAAAGATTGTGATTGACAATAGATTTAAATTTTGTATCATTTAGTTCAGTTATGTTTTTTGGAATTTTGTTGTAAAATCTTACACAATTTCCCATGAACGACTTATTGGTTTTAGCCAGTCTGTAAGTTGGAACTTTAAGCTTTCCTGTGTTTCTAGTAGCCTTTGGCTTATCGACGTTGGTAGGGAAATTGCATATATTTTTCCTAACGTACATGATTATTTCAAAAATATATAGCGACGGTAGGGTTAAGATGTCTATTTCCTTGAAAAATTCCCTTAATGACTCACGAGTATCCATATTATAAATTGCTCTAACTGCCCTTTTTTGCAAAATGAAAACTGACTCAATATCTGCAGCAGATCCCCATAAAATAAGGCCGTACGAAATAATGCTATTAAAATAGGCAAAATAGACCAACCGTGCCGTCGCTACATTGGTTAGCTGCCGAATTTTTCTTACTGCAAAAGCAGCTGAACTCAACCTACTTGCTATCGCTGTGACGTGGGAACCCCACTGCAGTTTAGAATCGAGTGTTATTCCTAAAAACACAGTTGATTTTATGAATTCAATCGTTTGACCACTATGTCACTCAGACGCAGTTTAAAATAGGAAGGCAAACAAGCAAGTGGGTCAGCAGTGGCCCGTTTCACTAAGTTACAAGTTACATTTTTACAAGTAAAATTGTAACTTGTAGCTTAGTGAAACGGGCCACTGATGGTAAGTGATCACTACCGCCTATAGACACCCGCAACACCAAGAAGACTGCAGATGCGTTGCCAACCCAGAGGGCTAAGATGGAATATCTCTTGTGCCAGTAATTACACCGGCTGTCTTGCTCTCCACGCCGAAACACAACGGTGCAAGCACTGCATAGCGGCAGGATTAGCGAGCAAGTTATTCATAAAACCAAGAAACCGACTGAGTAAACGATATAAACAAAACCTTTAATTCAAAAATTGATTATTTTGGGCAATGCAGATAGATACTGTGGCGGGTGGTGCAGCTCGACGGGGATCCTTCTACTGTTTGCAGGCAGTAAAACAATAACTTTTCACTCTTTAGTTTATTATAAGTAAACACGTGTTGCCTCTAAGGCTCCTGCCTCGAGACTCTTGTTTGGAACCGTCCTTTCTACCTTCCTTAACAAATTCAAAATTAAACATTTATAAAAACGGACAGTGTTCCAAACTGTTACCGTGAAGGCCCTATTACAATACACATTTAAATTATTGAATTAAATACTTGAATACTCGTACTACAAGGTATTGCTGATGGGGACGGCCCAACAAATCATACATACATGCATTTTGATCTCTCTTAAATTTTTCACTTATTATATCTCGGTTTAAGACTTTTAAGAGTTTTTATCCAAGTGCCGTCAGGATGTTTATGGTCTTATTACTAAAATAAGTACAGTCAAGGAATTAAATTTCCAACCCACCTAAGGTTCAATAGCATATAGCAAACTGTCACCATAAGAGCTATAGAGCAAGACGTTAGTTTGAGATATCGACCTTAATGCATTGCGAATGTCAGACGACATTTCAACGAAATGGGTAGGGAATTAAGTTCCTTGACTGTACATAATTGGTAGTTATAAGAATATTTAAATTCAAATGACTTCGAAACTAGGATGAAGTCGCAAAGAAACTACGTATAAGTGGATAAAATTTCAACTTCGAAGTCAAAGTCACGAGGCTCCGAAGTTTCCGCACTTTTCCGACTTGATACTTTTAACAAGCTTTTTATAATGGCTTTAATTAATGTGGAGGGTTGATCTCAAAGTCGCGTCTTATCTTTAAAAAAGATTAGTTTCGACTTAGTGTCTCTTCGTTCCTTTGTTGCTTAATTTTATACAAAAGTTAGATTTTTTTTAAGTTTTTGTTAAACCTATTTAGATTTTTTAGCTATTACTATGATTATTAGATTTTGTTCAGTTTACTAAAGCATTTTTTACTTTAAAAGATATTTGGCAATGTCTCTTAATAAACGACTCTTGAAATTGGCGTTGTTTATTTTTTTTAATGTCCTCTAATTCAAAACTATTTCGAGGAATAGGAATATTAAACTGTTTTTTAATATTCTAGTAAAAATTACTTTGTATTTGTGAATATTTTTGCAAAATAAAGTTCGACCTTTGACGTTAATTGCCAGCATTAACTTTTGAATTTCTTTGCACTTTTCTCAAAAATATAAAAAGTATAACAAATGTCTAGTTTTTTTTGCATTACCTATGTTTATTTGAGGTTTATTCTTGTCGCCTGTCACTGTCAGTTTAAGCACTATCTCTATTTCGGATACTTCAGAAATTCATTTTTTTAAAGTTATTATAATGGAATAATAAGTACAAAAAGTGTTTTATTCCTACTTCTAGAAATGATTCTATTAATAGCCTAAATAATCATGACGTATAAGATTTTAAGGTTAACTAACACTGGACACTGACAGATGACAGAACTCTTTTCTTTTAAATTTGGGACAGACTAAGGCATTCGTGGTTTAATGCCATTGCCTAGTATATTTGTATACAATTTTTCGGTAACTTACAAATGCTTTAAATGTTTACGAGTAATAGTCGACCAACTTATAAAATGTATAGTCGACCAAGAAATTGCTTGACCACTTTTGAACCTTATCCCTTTTAAATACGGTCTAAAAGTGGTCAAGCAATTTCTTGGTCGACTATACATGCAACTACGAAACCCTACAATACGCGTGGTCCGACACGCACTTGACCGGTTTATTATAACGTATAGATGAACCCAAAGCCTCTGCCTAAAAGATTGACGCCAAGAGACCTCCACTGTTCTTCATTACGCAAACTTTTTTCAAGATTTTCGTCTAAGATTCGTTTAAATCTCAGCCGTGATTGGCTAAGTTTTTACGAGCTATTGTGGCTTGAACCAATCAGAGCAGGCTGTTTATGGGTCCCCTTAATTAACTTGGAAAGTGACGTGTTTAAGTTCACTTTGACGTCACCGTGGAGCCATTAAAAGTTTCCGTTTTACATATATTACAGTAGAAATAAGTCAATTTAACGATAAGCGTAAGTAACTTTGAAATGTTTCATCGGATAAAATCACGTTTAACCAACTTTTACGTCCCGACCGTTTTAAGAACTTTTTATGTTTTGAACTAGCGACAGACCTCGGCTTCGGACGGGTATAAATACAATTTCATGTATATACAATCGAAGACACATATTCGAGGGTTACCTGGTGAAACCCGATAAGTATGACAGACTTAGTTTCGAGAAAAACGATGATAAAGGTTTATGGCCACGAAACACCAAAATTTATAAATAAATTAGTAGTGATATAAAAGTTCCTTGTGTGAACAAACTGGAACAAATTACCTTGCTACGCGCAAAACGCGCGTCGATCGTGTAGTTTTAGTGTTTAGTGGTGGTGGTGTGTAGTTGAGTCTGTGTGATATATGTTGTTTCGTGTGGAAGCGGAGGAGGGTGGGTTTTTGCATGAACATATATGTGTCGCACAGACGCAGCTATTTTGCACGAGCTCGGCACTGGTTTCGCGGAGTAGCAAGGTAATTTGTTCCAGTTTGTTGATATGGACCTCCGCAAAGTAACGCCTGAATCTATTAATTATTCCTTGTGTGAGATAATTTAATCTACTTTACGTTTTTTTGTGTTTAGATATCTACTGCATTTAGTTTTCCTGGGGGTTTATGCAAAAACAAAATTAAAAATTATGTTACTTAAAGGTCTTTTTTAGTTCTAAATAACATTAAGAATGTCACCATCTCCATTAAAGACGGAATCTGCGAGAAAGTATAAATTTTCGAAAGAGAGGCACTATGAAGTTAGAATATCCTATCCCTTTCGAGCATAGACAATTTGTCTAATGGTCCGCTAAGTTTTTATAGTCGATCAAAAAATTGCTTGACCACTTTTCGACCGTATTACAAAAGTATAAGGTTTAAAAGTGGTCAAGCAATTTCTTGGTCGACTATACATAAGAACCTTCCGTAAAAAAATCAAAAGATAAAAAAACAAAAGGTAAAGATAAAGAAGAAACATAAAGATAAAGTAGCTATAGATCTCGATGATAACGGAACCCTCAGTGCGCGCTTCCTACTCGCAATTGACCGGTTTTACTACTCACAGCCTAACACTATAGCATAACCTTAAAATTTAAAATTATAACCGGCGTTCTATTTTTCTTTTATAAATTAGGAAGGCAAACAAGCAAGTGGTCACTTGATGGTAAGTGATCACCACCCCCTATAGACACCCGCAACACCAAGAAGATTGCAGATGCGTTGCCTACCCAGAGGGCTTAGATGGAATACCTCTTGTGCCAGTAATTACACCGACTGTCTTGCTCTCCACGCTGGAACACAACAGTGCAAGCACTGCTGCTTAGCGGCAGGATTAGCGAGCAAGATGGTGGTAGCGATCCGGACGGACCTTGTACAAGGTCCTACCACCCGCGTTTTACTATTGACAAGAAACAGCATAACCTTCAAATTTCAAATTCTAACTGTTCTATTTCCGCGGTTTACTTAAATGAAATTTATATCAAAATAGGTTTCACGTGTGACCTCATAGTATTTTGTTGAATCGATACCCGGTTACCACGCACGCCGGCTCTGAAATAACCACGACCTATTTAGCAGGTCATCTGTTCGACGTGTCTTTGGACTGACCTTTTAAGACTAGAAAAGGGCAGAAAATCAACGTAATATAGCTGCAGGCAAACATCTTGAGCATAAATTGAATGAAGGGGGTATATTTGCGCATACACATTTGTACTAGAAATGGCTACTATGCAGTCAAGGTCAGTGCTCAAGATGTTTGCCGGGAACTGTACCATCGGTATCAAGACACGCGAACTGGATAATGGGGGACCGATTACATTGTGATCATGTTTTTCTGGATAAAACTGTATAATTACAGAAGGTTAACTAGCGACTTAATCTGCTAAGATTTTTGATTATACCAACTTTAAAACGAACGATTTCAAATTTCGTTTTTTATTTTTTCAATTATTTTTCAAAATTGGGTAGTTTGTATTCTAAGTTTTTTGTCAGTCTGCCCGTGAATATGAGACCTCTAAATGGCTCGAAACGTCGGGAATTAGTTCGTTACAATACACTCGATATAAACCGTTTAAATTGTTTTATTTCAAACACAATCATAGTTTTAATCCGATACAGTTTACTAGTGACGACGTAGACTGTGACATCAAAGAACCTACCCGCTTTGTATGGAGCTTTTTCGTCAGTTTTTGCTCACTGTTAGTCGTCTACTTGTTATTTCAAAAGTAATCACTTAAAAAACCCAAACTATCACCTTTTCTTTTTACAAGTTCTTTTAATTTTTTGTCGTAAATAAAATCCACACATACCTACTGGCAATTATTTTAATTGACAGTAAGTAATTGGCGGCGATTTGGGACAATTTTTTTATTTTTAAGTTTAGAATAAGATTTTACTGTTGTTTTTTTCTTCTCCTTAATTTAGAATTTTATGAATTCAAAATTTCATTATTTTATTCATAAATCTTAACTCGTAGATGTCGGTAACGTACTGAATGAACTGACACAGTTTGTTAATCCACCAGGATTGCCGGGCGCCACAGCAGCGATGTGCCCCCACACAAGGTTCAGCAGACTTGAGACGGACTACATCGCGGTAATGTGGCGGCGTGGGCAAAGCCGGTCGCCGTAGCGTTTCATTGAGCTAGAGGAGACAGGAGATTGCGAGTGAGTAACACACACTGGTGGATCAGTAACTCACACTGGTAAAACAGTAACAGACACTAGTAAATCAATAACAGACACTGGTAGATCAATAACAGACACTGGTAGATCAATAACCGACACTGGTAGATCAATAACAGACACTGGTAGATCAATAACCGACACTGGTAGATCAATAACCGACACTGCTAGATTAATAACAGATACTGGTAGATCAATAACCGACACTGGTAGAACAATAACAGACACTGGTAGATCAATAACAGACACTGGTAGATCAATAGCAGACACTGGTAGATCAATAACCGACACTGCTAGATTAATAACAGATACTGGTAGATCAATAACCGACACTGGTAGAACAATGACAGACACTGGTAGATCAATAACAGACACTGCTAGATTATTAACAGATACTGGTAGATCAATAACCGACACTGGTAGAACAATAACAGACACTGGTAGAACAGTAACAGACACTGGTAGATCAATAACAGACACTGGTAGATCAATAACCGACACTGGTAGAACAATAACAGACACTGGTAGAACAATAACAGACACTGGTAGATCAGTAACAGACACTGGTAGATCAATAACAGACACTGGTAGATCAGTAACAGACACTGGTAGATCAGTAACAGATACTGGTAGATCAATAACCGACACTGGTAGAACAATAACAGACACTGGTAGAACAATAACAGACACTGGTAGATCAGTAACAGACACTGGTAGATCAATAACAGACACTGGTAGATCAGTAACAGACACTGGTAGATCAATAACCGACACTGCTAGATCAATAACAGACACTGGTAGATCAATAACCGACACTGGTAGATCAATAACAGACACTGGTAGATCAATAACAGACACTGGTAGATCAATAACAGACACTGGTAGATCAGTAACAGACACTGGTAGATCAGTAACAGACACTGGTAGATCAGTAACAGACACTGGTAGATCAGTAACAGACACTGGTAGATCAGTAACAGACACTGGTAGATCAATAACAGACACTGGTAGATCAATAACAGACACTGGTAGATCAATAACAGACACTGGTAGATCAATAACAGACACTGGTAGATCAATAACAGACACTGGTAGATCAGTAACAGACACTGGTAGATCAATAACAGACACTGGTAGATCAGTAACAGACACTGGTAGATTAATAACCGACACTGCTAGATTAATAACAGATACTGGTAGATCAATAACCGACACTGGTAGAACAATAACAGACACTGGTAGATCAATAACAGACACTGGTAGATCAATAGCAGACACTGGTAGATCAATAACCGACACTGCTAGATTAATAACAGATACTGGTAGATCAATAACCGACACTGGTAGAACAATGACAGACACTGGTAGATCAATAACAGACACTGCTAGATTATTAACAGATACTGGTAGATCAATAACCGACACTGGTAGAACAATAACAGACACTGGTAGAACAGTAACAGACACTGGTAGATCAATAACAGACACTGGTAGATCAATAACCGACACTGGTAGAACAATAACAGACACTGGTAGAACAATAACAGACACTGGTAGATCAGTAACAGACACTGGTAGATCAATAACAGACACTGGTAGATCAGTAACAGACACTGGTAGATCAGTAACAGATACTGGTAGATCAATAACCGACACTGGTAGAACAATAACAGACACTGGTAGAACAATAACAGACACTGGTAGATCAGTAACAGACACTGGTAGATCAATAACAGACACTGGTAGATCAGTAACAGACACTGGTAGATCAATAACAGACACTGGTAGATCAATAACAGACACTGGTAGATCAATAACCGACACTGGTAGATCAGTAACAGACACTGGTAGATCAGTAACAGACACTGGTAGATCAATAACAGACACTGGTAGATCAATAACAGACACTGGTAGATCAATAACAGACACTGGTAGATCAGTAACAGACACTGGTAGATCAGTAACAGACACTGGTAGATCAATAACAGACACTGGTAGATCAATAACAGACACTGGTAGATCAATAACAGACACTGGTAGATCAATAACAGACACTGGTAGATCAATAACAGACACTGGTAGATCAGTAACAGACACTGGTAGATCAATAACAGACACTGGTAGATCAGTAACAGACACTGGTAGATCAGTAACAGACACTGGTAGATCAATAACAGACACTGGTAGATCAGTAACAGACACTGGTAGATCAGTAACAGACACTGGTAGATCAATAACAGACACTGGTAGATCAATAACAGACACTGGTAGATCAGTAACAGACACTGGTAGATCAGTAACAGACACTGGTAGATCAATAACAGACACTGGTAGATCAATAACAGACACTGGTAGATCAGTAACAGACACTGGTAGATCAATAACAGACACTGGTAGATCAATAACAGACACTGGTAGATCAATAACAGACACTGGTAGATCAATAACAGACACTGGTAGATCAATAACAGACACTGGTAGATCAGTAACAGACACTGGTAGATCAATAACAGACACTGGTAGATCAATAACAGACACTGGTAGATCAATAACAGACACTGGTAGATCAATAACAGACACTGGTAGATCAGTAACAGACACTGGTAGATCAATAACAGACACTGGTAGATCAGTAACAGACACTGGTAGATCAATAACAGACACTGGTAGATCAGTAACAGACACTGGTAGATCAGTAACAGACACTGGTAGATCAATAACAGACACTGGTAGATCAATAACAGACACTGGTAGATCAGTAACAGACACTGGTAGATCAGTAACAGACACTGGTAGATCAGTAACAGACACTGGTAGATCAGTAACAGACACTGGTAGATCAGTAACAGACACTGGTAGATCAATAACCGACACTGGTAGAACAATAACAGTCACTGGTAGAACAATAACAGACACTGGTAGATCAGTAACAGACACTGGTAGATCAATAACAGACACTGGTAGATCAGTAACAGACACTGGTAGATCAGTAACAGATACTGGTAGATCAATAACCGACACTGGTAGAACAATAACAGACACTGGTAGAACAATAACAGACACTGGTAGATCAGTAACAGACACTGGTAGATCAATAACAGACACTGGTAGATCAATAACAGACACTGGTAGATCAGTAACAGACACTGGTAGATCAGTAACAGATACTGGTAGATCAGTAACAGATACTGGTAGATCAATAACCGACACTGGTAGAACAATAACAGACACTGGTAGAACAATAACAGACACTGGTAGATCAGTAACAGACACTGGTAGATCAATAACAGACACTGGTAGATCAGTAACAGACACTGGTAGATCAATAACAGACACTGGTAGATCAGTAACAGACACTGGTAGATCAGTAACAGATACTGGTAGATCAATAACCGACACTGGTAGAACAATAACAGACACTGGTAGAACAATAACAGACACTGGTAGATCAGTAACAGACACTGGTAGATCAATAACAGACACTGGTAGATCAGTAACAGACACTGGTAGATCAATAACAGACACTGGTAGATCAATAACAGACACTGGTAGATCAATAACCGACACTGGTAGATCAATAACAGACACTGGTAGATCAATAACAGACACTGGTAGATCAGTAACAGACACTGGTAGATCAGTAACAGATACTGGTAGATCAATAACCGACACTGGTAGAACAATAACAGACACTGGTAGAACAATAACAGACACTGGTAGATCAGTAACAGACACTGGTAGATCAATAACAGACACTGGTAGATCAGTAACAGACACTGGTAGATCAATAACAGACACTGGTAGATCAGTAACAGACACTGGTAGATCAGTAACAGATACTGGTAGATCAGTAACAGATACTGGTAGATCAATAACAGACACTGGTAGAACAATAACAGACACTGGTAGATCAGTAACAGACACTGGTAGATCAATAACAGACACTGGTAGATCAGTAACAGACACTGGTAGATCAATAACAGACACTGGTAGATCAATAACAGACACTGGTAGATCAATAACCGACACTGGTAGATCAATAACAGACACTGGTAGATCAATAACAGACACTGGTAGATCAATAACAGACACTGGTAGATCAATAACAGACACTGGTAGATCAATAACAGACACTGGTAGATCAGTAACAGACACTGGTAGATCAGTAACAGACACTGGTAGATCAGTAACAGACACTGGTAGATCAATAACAGACACTGGTAGATCAATAACAGACACTGGTAGATCAATAACAGACACTGGTAGATCAATAACAGACACTGGTAGATCAGTAACAGACACTGGTAGATCAATAACAGACACTGGTAGATCAGTAACAGACACTGGTAGATCAGTAACAGACACTGGTAGATCAATAACAGACACTGGTAGATCAGTAACAGACACTGGTAGATCAGTAACAGACACTGGTAGATCAGTAACAGACACTGGTAGATCAATAACAGACACTGGTAGATCAATAACAGACACTGGTAGATCAATAACAGACACTGGTAGATCAATAACAGACACTGGTAGATCAATAACAGATACTGGTAGATCAATAACCGACACTGGTAGATCAATAACAGACACTGGTAGATCAATAACAGACACTGGTAGATCAATAACAGACACTGGTAGATCAATAACAGACACTGGTAGATCAATAACAGACACTGGTAGATCAATAACAGACACTGGTAGATCAATAACCGACACTGGTAGATCAGTAACAGACACTGGTAGATCAATAACAGACACTGGTAGATCAATAACAGACGCTGGTAGATCAGTAACAGACACCGGTAGATCAATAACAGACACCGGTAGATCAGTAACAGACACTGCTAGATCAATAACAGACACTGGTAGATCAATAACAGACACTGGTAGATCAATAACCGACACTGGTAGATCAATAACAGACACTGGTAGATCAATAACAGACACTGGTAGATCAATAACCGACACTGGTAGATCAATAACAGACACTGGTAGATCAATAACAGACACTGGTAGATCAATAACAGACACTGGTAGATCAATAACAGACACTGGTAGATCAATAACAGACACTGGTAGATCAATAACAGACACTGGTAGATCAATAACAGACACTGGTAGATCAATAACAGACGCTGGTAGATCAATAACAGACACCGGTAGATCAATAACAGACACTGGTAGATCAATAACCGACACTGGTAGATCAATAACAGACACTGGTAGATCAATAACAGACACTGGTAGATCAATAACAGACACTGGTAGATCAATAACAGACGCTGGTAGATCAGTAACAGACACTGGTAGATCAATAACAGACACTGGTAGATCAATAACAGACACTGGTAGATCAATAACCGACACTGGTAGATCAGTAACAGACACTGGTAGATCAATAACAGACACCGGTAGATCAGTAACAGACACTGCTAGATCAATAACATACACTGGTAGATCAATAACCGACACTGGTAGATCAGTAACAGACACTGCTAGATCAATAACAGACACTGGTAGATCAATAACCGACACTGGTAGATCAGTAACAGACACTGGTAGATCAATAACAGACACTGGTAGATCAGTAACAGACACTGCTAGATCAATAACAGACACTGGTAGATCAATAACCGACACTGGTAGATCAGTAACAGACACTGGTAGATCAATAACAGACACCGGTTGATCAGTAACAGACACTGGTAGATGAGTAACACGCACTGGTGAATGAGTAACACAAACTGGTGAATTAGTAACACACGCTTGTAGATCAGTAACTTAAACCGGTGGGTCAATAACATACAGCGGTCGGTTTGCGTAACTACACAAACTGATAGATCAGCAACACACACACTGAGTGATCAGTAACACACACTAGTGGATCGTTAACTTATCATTGTTGTTTTGTCAAACTGTGCTATAACGTTCAAAATATTGCTGAAGTTTATACAAAACCAGTCTTATTTAGGCTCACCTGCCATTTATAACAGATTACAAATAGGGTGGTGTTTGTTTTCTCTTTCTTACTTGTGCAACTTTTATAAGAAATTCTTTTCTCTCTCTCACACTCAGAACGTCTAGTATGAGTGTAAGTTTCATGCGGATAACAGCGTTTGTCGTGGACGTCGTGGAATGTCGTGTTTATGTCGACGACTGTCGTGCGGTTGATTAATGCATCTCACCGACTTGGCAACCGTCGCAGTATTCACGGGTACTTCCTAACCATACTCCGTTTTATTACAAGCTTTACATAATCTCTCTGTCTGTAATTTATCTTTATGCTAATAGGAAGTAAATATTACTCAAGCAAAAATAGATCTTGTGTCAATGTCACAAAGACTTTGACCAGGCAAAGGATTTTAAATTTAGACAAACTTCCAATAGTCAATTTGGCATGTATATGAAAGCCGATTAAGATTATTTTATTAAAAATGAAAATTAAGTGAAATATTCTTACAACATTCTTTCATGCTTACTTAATTTCAAGCAGTCATTAACTGCGTGAAATCTAATCAACTAATCAACTAATCTTACGAGTTTAAAAACAGTGTATATCCTAATCCAGTTGAAACTTTGAAACACCAATAAAAAAAATATTTCAAGTCAAAACTGAAAACATTTGGTTGTTATTAAAATTACCAATATCAGTTAAGTAACGGTTTTGTAGCGGTTTCATTACTAAACTTACTTAATTATTAAAAAAATACTGGTTTTAAACTAAACATTTTAGCGTTATGCGTTACTAAAATAATTAATATCAGTATCGTATTGATTTAATTGGTAATTAGTAACTGATGTAAGTTATTACCAAACCGTTACAAATCTAATATCAATTATTTTAAATGTTTTTTTTTTACTTTTACCCAATTGTAAAGGTGTGTGGGTTTCTACAGGCGGTGGTGATCACTTACCATCAGATGACCTACATGCTTGTTTGCCTTCCTATTTAAAGAAAAAAATTTCAACCTGTATCATATTTTCTCTGTTAAATGGTAGAACGTGGAAAAGCCCGCGTTTAGCCTATCTGAGCGAATCCCAGCAGATTTCTACGCTTTTGTTTTCGGTGACTAATTATATTTTTTCGATTCGTGTGAAGTCACACCGGTCTCGCTGCGAATGTAATCTGTGGTTTCTGAACTGTATTTTATATAACAGATAATTGTGAATGATGGTGTTCGCAAGACGTAGAAATGGTATGTTTTTGTTTATTTATATCTTGCTAGACAAACTAAAACGAATTGCGTTGGCGATCCCTGGCTCCAAATAGTGTCCATGTAAAGATAATACTGTATGTAGTTTTTATTTATTTAAAAATTACACTTAATTGAGTTTTTTGCCGGTATCTTCTCATAGGAGGTTTTTCCGAACCGGTGGTAAATTTTCTGATGTTCATAAGTGCTACCTGAAAGCCAAATCTGAATAAAGATATTTTGACTTTGCCTTTGATCAGGTATCTGAATAGTCTGATTGATGACGCTTTTTGTTTTGTATGAAACTCCTAAAAAACCGTTATTTGTATAATCACTGACAATAGCAGAAGCCTAGGAGCCGTAATAAAAAAAAAGAAAAACATGATACCTATTTACATTTACCGCAATAATCGAGATTAATAAATTCAAGCGCCCTCTTCGGAGCTCCATTAACAAATTGGAACGAAGCTTGCTAATCTGCAAAAATACCGCTAGGCTGCATTCCTACGTAGCAGTCAGAATCTTCTGAATTTTGAATGAAATCATTTCTTCTTCCAACAGAAATGAATCTCCTGAACATGGACGCAGAGAACCGCGTGGTTCTGAACGTGGGGGGTATACGGCACGAGACGTACAAGGCGACCCTCAAGAAGATCCCGGCGACGCGGCTGTCGCGGCTGACAGAGGCGCTCGCCAATTACGATCCCGTGCTCAACGAGTACTTCTTCGATCGCCACCCGGGCGTCTTCGCGCAGGTGCTCAACTACTACAGGTGAGTCTAGTCTAGCTGCTTCGTTTATTCTAACAATCCTAGCTACTCTCCCTTCGATTGATTATGACATATCACTGATTCCATCAACTGCACCTGCTTTGCTTAGTTTAACATGTCATGTTCTCTGTCTGTTTAATTTTGATATACCACTGGTTCTATCACCTACAAGTCTTCACACATGTCCTCAATTACTAGAGGAAAAATATCCTAATCTGGTTTGATTATTCTATCACTCTTTGCTAGTTTTATTCTACGCGTAGGTACCCAGCTTCTGCAAGCAGATCTTGTTTAGCTTCTTTGCTTTGTATCAAATATCAATCTTTGCAAATTCCCAATTCAATTTTTGACTTATTGATTCCATCACCACTTACGTCATTGTGTATTTTCTAAGCTACTTTGTACAAAAATAGTCTTTGTACCTTGTTTAGTCTATCAATCTTTGTTAGAATGCCTTAATAAACTGTAATAATATCTCTTATTTGTATTAAGAAGACACAATGCCACGCAAGGAAAACGATTAACTGAAATAAAAATAAAACCACTTACAAAGTAGCCTTTCAAATAAGATCATTATTCAAACTTCATATTCTTCGCAATATTTTCCCTATTCAAGCTCTCCCGTTAGGGGTTTAGTCGAATTTCAAATACATTGTACCTTTTGATCATCCTATAAAGGTTGGATTTCACGGCCCTGGGGCGGGTCGTTGTAACAAGCGAACATGGACCCTATTTAAAAGTACGAAAACGGCGTTTAGGTTTCCTTAGAAGAGTGTCAATTTGCGTCAAGTAAAATAATATTTGGCTATCGTGTACTGAATTTTGATGAGCGATCTCGGTATATCCCAATTTGTCTTGTACTGTCGTATTAATTATAATTGATGGTTTCCATTCCGTTACTTTACTTTGCGTTCAATTCATTCTTTTAGCGCTTTTTCTCGTTTCTTAGTTCGGGGTACACTTTGACCATGATCCTAGATATGGCAGGTCAGGTTATTACAATGGAGTGAGTGTCATCTGACCTCCGTAACTAATGTTATACGGAAACTGGACCGATAGAAAAAAAAAACACATTCACTTACACGATCATTATTTAAATTGGTTCACAATGATTATAATTAATAGATTCAGGCGTTACTTTGCGGAGGTCCATTTCAACAAACTGGAACAAATTACTTTGCTACTCCGCGAAAACAGTGCCGTGCTCGTGCAAGTTAGCTACGTCTGTGCGACATATATATGTTCATGCAAAAACTCGCCCTCCTCCGCTTCCACACGAAACAACTTATATCACACAGACTCAACTACACACCACCACCACTAAACACTAAACAAAGATCCCGATGATGCCTCGTACAGAGGCGAAACGCGTGTCGATCGTATTTTTTAGTGGTATGTAAGTAGTTGAGTCTGTGTGATATATGTTGTTTCGTGTGGAAGCTGACATGTCGCACAGACGCAGCTAACTTGCACGAGCTCGGCACTGGTTTCGCGGAGTTACTAAGTAATTTGTTCCAGTTAGTTTCATGATGATTATATTCGTCGTCAGCAGCGCAGCAAACGCTCTTTTAAGGTTACGTGGTATTTATAAGTCTTCATTGTTACTAACACTATGGGCTATGCCTGAAATAAATAATTTGAATTTGAATTTGAAAAGCTTGATAAATATACTTTCATATTCCTTTTGAATCAATTTCGCTGCGGTACATTGTTAGGTTTCCTTTTTCTAACATATTGCGCGAGAGGATTTGTTACGAACGTAATCCGCAGGGGGACGGGTAGAGATACGAAAATTTCCACCAGTGATTTATACGCGACAGGGTTAGACCCACATAAGCCTTGTTCTTTATTATTATTAAAAAGTAAGTAGGTATTAACAAAACCATATATATTAACAAACTGGAACAAATTACCTTGCTACTCCGCGAAACCAGTGCCGGGCTCGTGCAAAATAGCTGCGTCTGTGCGACACATATGTGTTCATGCAAAAACCCACCCTCCTCCGCTTCCACACGAAACAACATATATCACACAGACTCAACTACACACCACCACCACTAATCACTAAAACTACACGATCGACGCGCGTTTTCATATATATTATAAAATTGGCTGGGTTTTATTGGCTGATGTCTGTGTATCTTTATCTTTCTTTATTTAGTATTGTATAGTTACTGTCTTTCTGTCTGTCTTCACCGTATCTTGCTTTGTACTATGTATGGAAGATGATATTAAAACGATCTTACTTGGGTTAACCTGTCATTCCAATCAGTACCGAGCATCGTAGCTTCCTAGTTACCCATTACTTGTTTTTATGAAATAGGAAGGAAAACAAGCAAGTGGGTCACCTGATGGTAAGTGATCACCACCGCCTATAGACACCCGCAACACCAAGAAGATTGCAGATGCGTTGCCAACCCAGAGGGCTAAGATGTAATACCTCTTGTGCCAGTAATTACATCGGCTGTCTCGCTCTCCACGCCGGAACACAACAGTGCAAGCACTGCTGCTTAGCGGCAGAATAAGGTCCTACCACCCGCAAAACTTGTGTCTAATTAGTCATTTGTTTTAGGACGGGCAAGCTCCATTACCCTACGGATGTGTGCGGCCCGCTGTTCGAAGAGGAGCTGGAGTTCTGGGGCCTGGACGCCAACCAGGTCGAGCCTTGCTGCTGGATGACATACACACAGGTAGGACTTGAGAATAATAAACCTCATGTTAATATCGCAGGTGCGAGTCCTGCCAGACGCCCAAGATTTTCTTAATGGTGTCATTGCAAATGTGAAAATATCCTCTAATTTGTTTTTTAATAGGCATCGTTGTTTGAAAAAGTTAAACTGCAACTTTAAAAAATCCTAATTTATGATAATAATAACAAAGTAAAATGAAAATAAACTTTCACAATCTACACGCTCCACTCGACAAATAATGAATAGAAGCCAAAAAACCTAATTAATTTTCAGGTTACAAAATTTCTAATTTACGAAAACTTTGTTTACGAAATATTTTTTCACGAGCGTGCCCCGGAGCTTTTATCAACACAAAGTTCCCCGAGCTTGCAAAAGCTCGTGTGGCCAAGTTTAATGTTTTTCGAGTGTGCGCAAACTTGGCTCGTTTGCTGGACATAGTCGGTTTTTACGACGAACGTGTGGGATGTTATATGAAAAGTATTTTCATTCAACGAATACTGTTGCAGCACAAGTTAAAAAAAGCATGACAAGAAAGCTTAAAGCTGAGCTTCTCATTCAGGTCTTTGCAGCATTTTTGCATTTAACTATGTCAGTGTTTTTAAATTTTTTAAATACCCTTTATAAAAAAAACTGGCGACCACCTAGCACCGCAACAATGCGGCGACCGGACGGCGCCCTCCGCTCTAGCGATCAACTTTTTGCCATCGCGACCCCCTAGCAAGCCTTTGGGACCCACATAGGGGTCACGATTCCCATTTTGAAAAACACTGATCTATTAAAACATCGATGATTATTTCTATAAGAGAACAACTAAAATTTAAATATTCAAATTACTGAATGTCATATATCTAACTTGTAAGAACTATAGCATTCTGGTATTGCGTGTGAAATATAAGTCAAGACAACAAGACCAGACAAATACTTTTTTGTTAAAAACCAAATGGAAAACAGTTTACAAAAATCCACTTGTAAAAAAGGAGAATGGGCATTTTTGTATGGGCGCTGTCCCAACCCTTGTATACACTAGTGAGTAGTATGGACGTGTAGCACTCGGTGTAAGGATCATCATAGGCCATGTTTCGAGAGTTGTAATTAATAATTGTTTTGCATGAAAAAATCGAAAAATAAAACAGTTAATTAGACCTATGCTCACATTACGTTTTTTACTCCTAGTGGTCTCAGGAATGCCTAGTTAAAATCTTTCGGCTATATCTCGAACATGATTTTACACATACTTTTCATACAACTGCTAGTACAAAGTGAGGTATAAAATGGGCTGTAACTTTTTCCCTGCAAACATTTCGGTTTTGCTGTCATATAAAAAAATTAAGCTCTTGTAGAGAGCTTTCAAATAAGATACAGCACAACTGTATACAGCACTTGGGACATTTGCCCATTCTCCTTTTAAATACATACATTTTTTGTGCAAAAAAAAAAGTTACTAAGCAAAACTTATTTAAAGCGTAATTGCATATTACCTAGCAACTGGAATTCTATGCTGCTGCACTTTTGAATAACATCGTCAACTAATTTACATGAAAAACGTTGCCGGGGACATTTTGGATTTGAATATTACCTATTCCAGTATGAGGATGATGAATTATGCAATGCCACTTTCAATGCCGAATTTGTCACTTTAAAATTACACTTTTCAATTCATATAGCTGAAATACGGATTCGCAATAAATAAGAGCACGTAGTTGTATCTTTTTACAAACATTACATAGTCCTTTATCATTTTCTTAGACTAGTTTTTAATGAAAAAAAAAAGAATATTCTTATGAACAAAAGGTGGTAAACAAGCAAGTGGGACGACATCAAGAGGATTGCTAATTCGTCGCCAATCTTTCGGTATTGAATCCTTTCGGATCCCATTGGTTCGGATGACTAAGAACTTACCGATTAAAACCGACCAATTTCTGTTCTTTATTTCCACTAGCAAAACGGTGATGCTAAAAACATTGTTTTTACTTAATATCATGAAAAGCACTTAGATTTCAAACACGATGCTTTGTAAAATTATTAAAACGCTTATAAAGTCATAATGCCAGATTTCATCTCATGCATAATAAATTCCCACCGTTGCAAAGTGTTAGAACATAATACTTCAAAATCTGCGTTCACTACTATTTCCTAACTTAAACCTCCGCGTTATAGTAACGTCCATAAAGATGAGCCGTCAACTGCAATGCGCTGACAAAGCGCATTAAAATCTAGTAGTCTAATAGCCAGTTGTCGTAATAGTTAAGTTTAGAATCTCTTTCCTGCAAGTGCTTGGGATTTCTCTTACGTATAAGATCATTGATCAGAAACCTTGGCTGAAAGAAACGATCCACAGAACAACAATAGTGACCAACATAGCACAACACAGGCCAATTCAGAACTAAACGCCTGATGATTTAGAATTCTAGACAGCTCTAGGCTAACTATTAATATTTTAACCCCAAGCAAGTCCTGCCTATGCCTATCCAGCCTTATATTCTGGAAATATATAGTGCTTGCAAAGGCCTAGGCTCTACCCAGGAGGTTCCACTCCGCACTGTAGGTACGCTCGGCCGCCTTGCCTACAGAATAGGCAAATCGCAGTAGGTTATTGGCTTATCGCACGCCCACTCGCTCACCCTTGCTGTATCAATGTAATTGAAAACGAATACTCGCAACCCTACCGTTTCGCTAGGAAGATGTGGGGGGAAGGCGGACGTGAGCGGCGCGTCCCTTTTGACGCGAGCCGCCTGTCGAATTTATATGAAGCAATACGAACTTTGTTGCGTGTTAATAAAGTTGAAATTCCTTCAATTGCGGTCGTAAAAGAGAAGTTTCTGTACGTTAGTACTATTATTTATTCTGTGCTCTAGCCTTCTTAGCCTGTGGGTAAATCAGACCCTGGCTAAAATGTGACTATTATTTATTTATTGTATTAAATTCAAACAAAATTTTACAGCGTTATACGCAACCAATGCACTACAAAATTCAATGTGACATTGAAGGTTGGAGCATTTCAGGTGAAAAGGCTGGAACATTGGGACACATTTTGTGTGAGTGTGATGCCCTCGCCCGAATGAGAATGAAACCTATTGGTAGCGCGTACCCCGAACAAGGAGAATTCAAAGTGCAGAGTCAGGGGTGGTCGCTAATTACAAATAAACCATGTTATTACAGCATAATCTATTTGAAAACGTCGATTTAAATATATTATTGTACCACTTTTACAAAAAATGGCTAATCAAGATTGTTTACATTTCTCATCTTAAAAAACGGGGTAGTATACATAATTTATGTCACTATGCTCTGGCGCAGCGGCTCGGGGGACCACCTTCTGACTTTGCGTTAGGTATACTTGACAAAGTAAAACGGCGTTACCTATTTTGAACACTATTCCCCTTGTAATACAGTCGATAACTAGCAAAGGAACTTAGTTGGCTATACATGAATATGTAGAGGGATTTCGTTTGCCAACGCTCCGGTTCGCGGGGCTCTGTTAAATATTGAGGGAGCTAATTTTAGTTACGGAAATTCACCGACAGGACATTTTAGGCACGTCACCTTTTTTGGTAAAATTGTGTCCTACGACCTGTATTTTACCTGAGAGAGCGTTGGTGGTTTATAGCTCCCTAGTTCATGCCTGAAAATGACACGAACTACTATTCAGAAATCAAACAAGAAAACTTTCTTTCTGTAAAGAAGGGCAACGGATCAACAGTTCTTTTGGGATTGCTGGTTGAACTACTGGAATAACTTTCCATGAGGTGGCCCGCATGCACGTTATCCTCCCTATTTTATAAAAAAATCGACAATCTAAATAAATGAGTTTCTTGCGGCGTTTCTTTTCGGTAGTGTCTTCCGTTGTCCGAAGCGCTAGTAGTTTCAGGCATGTAAAAGAGCCTAATATATGGCCTACTTGCAAATAAATTTTTCATTTTCATTTTCAAATATCTGGAAAGACCTAAACTGCCATTCCTAATTCAAACACAGAAACTTTCTGCACAGGACCGACCGCATCAAAAACTAGTATTTATCTTTTTAACATAAAACTACTTTCTTCTATAAAACTTCTTTATTATCTTTATCTTTATATGCCTTCTTCTTATTTTTTTATGTTCCTTACATAGTATAAAGTCGCTATCCATTTCTGTCTGTCTGCATATATTTGCCCGTTTACTCCTTCTTAAGCACGCAACTGATATTAATATGATTTTCACAGTCACTTAAAGATTCATACGGAAGTTGTTTATGTACATGACATCCTAGTTCTATCCATGCAACGCCAGGACGAGTCGCTAGTTACTCTTAAATCAAACAAGAAAACTTTCGAAACCGGTCCTATCCCGTCGAAAGCTAGTTTTAATTATAAATGAAATGTTAGGTAACCAATATTTGAATAAGCATTTTGCCGTCTTAGTAACTTGTTACTTAAGGGTAGAGGGCTTACAATTTATCGCAGCCGCTCGCCCTTTCCCACATTTAGTCAATATTAAATACCTTTTGCAGCTTAAGCGCTGATTAAAGAACAATTAATGGGAACGTGATTTACTACAAACAATTTGCAAGGGCCTTAGCGTTGAGACTTCCATTTGGCATTAATTTGGGGGATTAATTCAGCTCGGACCGAACTGTAATCAACATATTGGAATTGGGCTTGCGTTTAAGACTACGGTGTACTGGGCTCACCATTCAAATGGAGGTAACTTTTTCCACCCTCTAAACTTTAACCTGTTAACATTAATCAGGTTAAACAGAAAAAAAAGGTCCAGGATTGTAACTAAAAAAACTACAACACGAATCAGTCCGAATAAACATTTACAATATGTAAGCTCTACACCATCTGCACTGAAAAAAACAGTTTTGTTACACGTAGCCAAAGTTTTGTTACATAATTACATAAAATAGTGACTACCAAACTATTTGTTACACCTTACGTAACTCTTGATTTGTAAATAAGTCATCATTGACATAATGTTTTGACAATTTAATTGTAATGCTATTTTATTATTTTTCTTATACTGTTATGACATAATTATGACATACTATTGTAGTTGATGATTTGACATTTCCTTTATGTATTTGTATAACCTATTAAGTTAAGTTTATCTATAAGCGTGTTGGTGTAAACTGTAAGCTTGTATGATTTTTGCTGAGTAAAAAAATAAATCAGTTGTATATTAGTAGCAAATAGTTTTGCTAATTTAAACGAACTTTGATTACCATTAACCAAGATCGCGAGTAACCAAACTAGTTCGGTTGTCCCTTTTTTTCAGTGTTTATCTTATTGCATTATCTTTTCGTCGGTTATTGGGTGACTGTCAATAACTGGGACCATTAATTGATACTTAAACCAAACTAACTTCAAATTACAACGTTTTGAAAGCCGCCGTAAAATACAATTTATCAGCCGCACAATTCAGCCCTTTCACGGCCAACAATGTCCTTTTTAGGCCCGCGCAAAAATATCAAAGACATTTTTCACGGCTACGACCAAAAGGGAATCCTTCAGAATTATTTTCACGAAGTTCTCACCATGGTGACCCTTATATAAGGCTACCGAATTGTAAACCCTTAAAATAACAGGTCCTCGTTTAAGTTCCCAAATGGATACAATATTTTTTTTATATAAAATAGGAAGGAAAACCAGCAAGTGAGTCACCTGGTGGTAAGTGATCATCACCGCCTGTAGACACCCGCAACACCAAAGAGCTTGCAGATGCGTTGCCAACCCAGAGGGCTAAGATAAAATACCTCTTGTGCCAGTAATTACACCGGCTGTCTTGCTCTCCACGCCGGAACACAACAGTGCAAGCACTGCTGCTTAGCGGTAGGATTAGAGAGCAAGATCGTGGTAGCGATCCGGACAGACTTTGCACAAGGTCCTGTCACCCGCAATATTTTTCGATAACTGAATCTCCTCTTTCTCAGTTGAGGTAGACCAGCCTAAACTCTGCGTGCTTAGAATTTTTCAACAGATCAATACAATCTAGTTCATAGTCATCCTTGCCAAAATCATGATTTAGTCGAAACCGTGTTGTTCTAATATACTCTCGCTTTTATTTACTAATCTATACCGGCAACGCGCTTGTGATTTTCTTAATATTGCAGGTATTTATGGACGGCGGTGATTGCTTACCACGTGATCAGTCTGCTCGTTTGCACCCTCTACTTTATAAAAAAAACTTCACCTGTACTTAACTGATTCCCCTTTTTTACGTGTACAAAATATTGTGCAAAATTTTTGCTTTGTAACTTTTAAAGTCTTTGAGAAAAAGTGATTGTGACATACTGACCGACAGATGGACATAGCGAAACTATAAGTTTTTTTTATCTTTGGTTATAGTTGGACAGTGAGTGGCTTTTTCATTTCGATTGATGTTAATCTCATCATTACTCAACATATTCGCCATTTTATTTATTCATTCATTCAATGAAATGATGCATTGGAAAATTGTTACGGCCAATTGATTTCACGGTCGAAAGGACTTTAAATTATTATTTTTTATTCTCTTTCACGTTGTTCAGGGAACGGTATTTACTGAAGCAATGTGATATAAAATTAACTTTTCACTTTGTAGAATAGAAAGTAATTATAGGATAGGTACATAAGTATAAGAAACTGTCAATAAGAATTTCTAATTCTTGTTTTTTTGTAAACCCCCGATTTTGCGGTGTAGCAAAGTAATTTGTTCCAATTTTATTACCTACATCTACACTAATATAATAAAGAGGTAAACTTTGTTTTTTAGTTTGTTTGTATGTAGGGGATAATCTCTGGAACTACTGAACCGATTTCAAAAATTCTTTCACAGATAGAAAGCTACTCTATTCCTGACGGACATAGGCTACTAATTTTACGTGAATGAAGTCACGCGCGTTCGCTAGTAATTAATATGGGCCTGTGAATAAAATTGATATGGTTAAAATGTTACATAATTATTTACTAACTAACAATTTATACAATACATTCATTTCAGTTATAAGGACATACTATTACTAACTAACAATTTATAATAGTCACTTAAACTATAGAGACCGAACTCGATGAGATTTTTTTACACTGCCGCCAAAAATTTTGAGTTATTGAAAGACTTAATACCTAGGGACAATATACTATAAACTTTAGCAGTCAGTTAGGTAGTGCTTCGCCGGTAGATTGCTGTCGAAGCATCAGGAGCCCTGACATTGAAAACAAACATTGAGTTCAGTCTGACACTGTTAAAAATCTTTATTTGCAGGACAGATTTACTTGTTTCTTATCTCCCCGCCTCGTCAAGATTCTGTTGCCTACGGGTCCTGCGACTTGTTCCGTCCCAAGAATTCAGCAGCCTAGCATTTCTCATACAAAGCTTTATCGCTTATATGACCCACTTAGGGTTTTTTAAAGTACCTTATGTCGGTCCCCGGGTGTTAAACTATCCCTTTTTTATACATAATAGGAAGGCAAACAAGCAAGTAGGTCATCTAATGGTAAGTGATCACCACCGCCTATAGACACCTGCAGCACAAAAGCGATTGCAAACGCGTTGCCAACCCAGAGGGCTATTTTGGAATACCTCTTGTGCCAGTAATTTCACCGGCTGTCTTGCTCTCCATGCTGGATTAGAAGATGGTTATAGCGATCCAGATGGACCTTGCACAAGGTCCTACCTCCCGCAAATTCCTGTACCAAATAACCAAATCAGTTTAGCCATTTAACCGTGTAAGCCAGACAGACCTCAAACCTCTCAGATACTTGCATTGTATTTTACTGAAAACATAACCCTTCCTTTTGACTTTGCCGTAGTCGGGTAAAAATAGCTCGCTTTAAAATGATTCTCCATTGAGTTTTGAAAGAAAGAAAGAAATATTTATTCAACATGAAACTGTATTTGAATTATACGGAGCATTTATGGATGTCAACCTTTTAGGAGTTAACTTACGTGAAGTAGGTGTAATTTGATTTTCCTACTTACAGAAATCGTTGTAATTGTATGATGTAAGTTAATTATTCGCATGTCAAAACTTTCCACTTGAGGGATAAGGGAAACTTTTTAATAAGGCCCCAACCCGCGTATTGGGATCCAGTTAAATGGAGTATCGCTCATTTGTGCTCTTAATTATGAAATTTTAATAAACTCTCTTGGTATATGCTTATGAAGTTAATTGTATCATATACTTATTACAAGCGACCCGCCCCAGCTTTGCATGGGTACAATAAGTGTATAGTGTCCAAAAACCTTCCTTGAAAAATTATTAAAATTACTGTAAAAACCGTATTAAAATCCATTGAACGGTTTAGAAGGAATAAACGGCCGAAGATATAAGGACAGACAGAGGCGATTCTGTTTTATAATTTGTAAAGAAGCAGACAGAAGAAGAGCCGGGTTAAACCGGGTAACACCATACCCTCACAGAATAATACCGTGAAATAGTGGCTTACATTACTAATGCTAGGCAACGAATGTTGAGGTGAAATTACACACACTACTACTACTAAAATTTGTATGAACGAGCCCACGTGACATGCAGCAGTATTCGCGATCTCAACTCTCGATACAGATCAGGAGGCCCGCGGTAGGATGGGTTCTAAAAGCCAGCACCAGCTCAGAAAGAAGAAGAACAGAAGCTGGATTCCATGGTCGGTGGTGATTACACTTCTCGTGGTGATACCACAGGAAGAAGGAGTGATTAGTTCTCCTCCTCATTCCATTCTTCTTGTCACTTTCATGTATAAACAATGTCATTTTGTCCACAGCATCGCGACACCCAAGAAACCTTGGCGGTCCTAGACCGGCTTGACCTTGACACCGAGAAGCCGACGGAGGAGGAGGTGGCCCGGAAGTTCGGCTTCGAAGAAGACTACTTCAAGGGCACCGTCTCCTGGTGGCAGCAACTCAAGCCGCAGATGTGGTCGCTTTTCGACGAGCCCTATAGTTCCAACGCTGCCAAGGTAACTTTAAAACTCACTTTCTGACTGTACCTTTTTTTAAGGCCCAATGATGACGTCCAATGAGGTCACTGGGCTGTGCTAGGATATGAGAATAAAACGATTTCGTTAGCCAGGACATAATGAGCTATCCTGGAAAGCACATGTTGGAAAGCCGACCAAAAAGTGTAGGATTTAAGAGAAAAATAGATTTGGTATTTCTAGCAATTTCTTGGTAGTTGGTGATCCTGAATTATCGCATTTCCTTTGAATATCGCTCTAAAGGCGCTTAAAAAACTTACTGTGCTAATTAATAAGTGCCAGTTATAGTCAAGATTTTAGGAAAATTAATCAAAGATGAAATTATTTGACGATTTTCTCGGAGTTTTGAACTTACTGCGTTTACCATAATTAAGTACATTACAAAGCAGCTTGATGTGGCATGATTTACTTAGTTTTTTAACGTTTTTCTTGGGATGGCGTTATTTTTGAAGTTGAGTATAAAAATGAAAATTCCAAACACCTCGATGCCTATAATTATATTAGTCTGGTAAGTTCAGATTCATTACTATTTGAAACAAAGTGTTTGAAATCTCTATTGGAAAGATTTGTTCCCGCCAGAAGATTATAATGAAATAATTCAGAGTCACTGTTACATTTCTAAAGGGAGCTTTGACGTTTACTCAAACAATAAGACGATACATAAACCAAGAAAATACCTTAAAAGCTTATTGTCAAGTCTTTACAATAAAGGAAAATTCGAAGACTTTGCGTAGAATTCACGAATTGTGCGTACAACTCGCCCGAACACGTTCCGTCATATTTAAATACCTAATTTGAAATAAATGAAGCGTTATTCTAGAGGCAGGGCTGTAATCCTCGAGTCTTACAATGTACATCAATTTGGCTGAGCGTTTCCCAAATTCGAGTGGGTTTAATTTAAATTTATGCTAATCGAGACACTTCCTTTGTACTCCTTTTTAGTTGTTTCCGAAACGATTAAACTACTGTTATTGTAATTGAAATGGTTGTTTGAATAAGTCTGATTGGAAGTTCGAACTTTCTTTATGATTGTTTGGTTTATGTCTCCACTAATTGGAGTGAAGGCAAAGCTGGGTTTAGGGAGACAAGAAAATGACGTCGTACCTTAAGCTGTCCCCATTATCTCTATGTAGTTATTTTGGATTACTAGACTAGCTATTTAACTTTTCGACCGCCATAGTTTTAATTTTTGAACTACTTTACATCGGTCTTATAAAAAACCTTGCCAACTTCTTTCTTTACTAATTTTAGTTATTTATCACTTTCGTTAAGATCGTTAAGACCTACGATAACACTAGTTAGGTCATCTGCATTGTAAATATAAGTAGAATGTTTATGGATTATTAATCTATTATTTTCTTTACAGATAATTGGCGTAATATCAGTGTTTTTCATATGCGTATCCATCATATCGTTCTGTTTGAAGACTCACCCGGACATGAGAGTGCCAGTGATAAAAAACTACACAGTGACGACCGCAAACCAGACACAGAGCTGGGCGCTGGACAAAGTGCAAACAAACGCTCATATTGCGTTCTTTTATATCGAGTGTGTGTGCAATGCATGGTTTACTTTAGAAATCCTCGTGCGTTTCATATCGTCCCCTCATAAGTGTGAATTCATCAAATCGTCCGTCAACATCATCGATTACATCGCCACAATGAGTTTCTACATCGATCTTATCCTCCAAAAGTACGCGTCGCACGTAGAAAACGCGGACATTCTAGAATTCTTCTCTATAATAAGAATCATGAGGTTGTTTAAGCTGACGCGACATTCGTCGGGTCTCAAGATTCTTATCCAGACCTTCAGAGCTTCGGCGAAGGAGCTGACTCTGCTGGTTTTCTTCTTAGTCCTCGGTATAGTGATCTTTGCGAGTTTGGTGTACTACGCGGAAAGGATACAGACGAATCCTCACAACGACTTCAACAGCATACCCCTGGGGCTATGGTGGGCCCTAGTCACCATGACAACCGTCGGGTATGGAGACATGGCGCCGAAAACCTACGTAGGGATGTTCGTAGGAGCACTATGTGCCTTGGCTGGTGTAAGTATTCTAATAAAATCTGAAACGATTATTATCACTAGGTAACTGTAAGATTACTTAAAGTTTGTGTCTCTGCATTAGTCGACACACATTGTTTTTGATTTACTTTGCTTCTTTGAACCATTACTTGATACTTGACATTCAAGCAAAAGGCATCAATGTACATCGTTTAAATTTTTGATTTGTGGCATTTTCAATGACTAATTTGATCAATTGATTAAAATCAAGAGTAGTATTTAAATATTGTCCCTACAATTGCAATTTACCCTACAACACCTTGTCACAGACTAGCAAAGTTTGCTTTTCCTAGATTAATGATATCAGAGACCTGAGGCAGTCAATTCATGTCTGTGAATGGTATCGACTTTTTGCATTGTTTTTTAATTACACTTTAGACTCAGAAAACAAATATTGTCCCCCAAAGGGTACGTTTTGATGACCCAAAAACTTACGCGAGGTCGCCGCGCAGTCTTATAATTTATCAAAGTCTAATGTTTATTCTAATTACTAGACAATAACATTTAAATCTCTGTTATTCACCTAAATGTTTGGGAACTAAGTGGCGTCAGGAGCACATAAGTTTTTCACCTCATCAAAATGCACCATGACGATTTCGGATTCTCGAAGCAATTGCAACTAGGGCTTGCAATCCCGGGATTTTTATTATGCACAACACCGGGATCCCGGGATTAGTCATACTTACTACAGATCTTGAGATTGTAAGCCATAACTGTGACTGCAAATAACCAACTAATAAGACCTCTTACTCACGTAGTATAAAGTCTAGAAATGCCGGACATGTTTCGGAACAGTTCATGGTCTTTAATCATGAGCCCCAGCGGCGTGTACTTTAAAATACGTGAGTGGTCCGTTTGTATTAAAATGTACGAGCCTCACGGTAGTTTTATGTTAAAAATAAGACCTTTGTTTGGAAACAAACAGGTGCTGACGATAGCTCTGCCAGTACCAGTCATCGTGTCCAACTTCGCCATGTACTACTCCCACACACAAGCGAGGGCCAAGCTGCCCAAGAAACGACGAAGAGTGATCAACGTTGAGCCGACGAGGCCTCCGATGCGTGAGTATCAACTTTAACCCTTTTCTTATTCTTCTTGTGGTGCCTCTCCAACTAGTGAAGGTTGGCAGTCAGCTCTGCGTATTTCCTCCGGTCTTTTGCGAAGTTGAAAAGCTCGGCGACACTTGAGATTCCGGTCCATTCCCGAATATTGCGCAGCCACGATTTCTTTCTCCGGCCCACCGCTCTTTTGCCTGCCACTTTGCCCATCATTATAAGTTGCAGGAGCTCATATCTGGGATGCCTAAGAACGTGCCCCAAGTAGGCAACTTTCCGTCTTTTGATGGTTAACCCTTTTAGGCCTCATCAATATAATTAGGTTACAAACAAATTGAGAAAAGATGCAATTTTGTTGCGCGTAAAATTTCAAAGTACATTCCAATTGATGACATACGGCACTGAAACGTGGTCCCTTACAGTGGGCCTCATAGACAGGTTCAAGGTCACCCAAAGGGTTATGGAAAGAGCCATGCTCGGGGTTTCTCTGCGAGATCGAATCAGGAATGAGGAGATCCGCAGAAGAACCGAAGTCACCGACGTAGCTCTACGAGTTGCAAACCTTAAGTCGCAGTGGGCGGGGCACATTGCTCGTAGAACCGATGGCCGTTAGGGCGGAAAGGTTCTCAATCGGAGACCATTTACCGGAAGTCGAGGTATTGGTAGGCCTCCCGCAAGGTGGACCGACGATCTGGTGAAGGTCGCTGGAAACCGGTGGATGCGAGCAGCACAAAACCGACCGTCGTGGAAATCAAGCTGTTACGATTCCTACATAAAGCCCAGCTATGCTAAAATAATCACTTTAACTCTAAATCATAAAACAAACGGACACCAGTCTCATTTTTATATCAATACTAGTAAATATTATGAATAAAAAGGTGACTAGGTCTGTTTTTTCTTCGGTTTCAAAGAACTGTAAAGAATGAGTTTTTAATAAAAATTGGCGCACGGATATGTAAAATAACGTATGCTAATTTATTAAAGAATATTTCACCAGCGAGTCCAGTCCAGGCAAAAGCTAATAATGTTATTATAGATTGCTATAGCAAAAAAAGTAACGAATTGCGATTAGGTGAAAAGGGAGTTCATATTCCCGTGGCAATTTGAAATGAACTCTGAATAGGAAAACGCAATTCAAACAAAAACCAATCGAAAACAAAACGAAATCAAACACCAATCTTTGGAGATTGTAACGGTTGACTTACAATCAAAAAACTCGTTCGCCCTCCGACTTCCAACAAAATTAAGTTACAAACAGCTGCTGTCTGATACAGAATGACGCGTCAGCTACAGTTATTATTTTAAAACAAAGAAACAAGTTTCCTTCATCCGTTGAAAGCTCGTTTTCTTTAAGGAAGAATATGGAACAACTTTTTGTAAATGCTTAAACTTAGTGTAAATCGACATTACAGACAAGCAAAGAAGAAAGGGCACATTGATGTAACTATTGGTCTGTCAAACGTGATACCATGTTCCAAGTAATTCGAAAATTCGTACAAAGTAATTATGTTTCTTTTCTCTTTCTTGCGTGTCCAAATGCTATAATACATTAGTTTCTCACTTATACACGCAAGACGTCCAGCATGATATATGGTTATGGACCTTTTTGATTAGTTCCGTTTTCATACCTTGTTTTGATGTTTTGAACTTGATTATTGTAAATTCATAATTTGTACAATATTATCAAAGCTCCTTTACATACGTTTGCACTTCCTACGATCGTCACAGCTAAAAAAGAGTGTGTTTCTTAACATTTTTAATATTCATATTGATAAAACGGATCACTCACGTATTTTTGCGTCGGGAAATGCCCGACATGTTTCGGACCAGTCCGTGATCCTTAATCTTGAGCCCCCGCGGCGGTGGCGCGACGACGACACACGGACGGTGTGATCTGACGGTGTGATCCGCTGATCCGTTTTATCAATATGTCTGAGTCTCACGGTAGTTTTATGTTAAAAATTTTTACTATTCACCCCTAATTACTGGAAGTATTATGGTATTCATCGAACATGCCGAAATTTTTTATAGGACAAAATAGCCACAGTTTTTTTTGTCTATTTCAGATTTTATTTCTTATTTGAACAATAACCTCTCTAGATGTCTTTATTATAAAATAGGCTACCAGTTTTAAGTAACATTATAATTAATTTATAATTATTTTTTCTCAAATTTTGTGCAGGTAAAATGTTTACTTCAAGACTTTCAAACTCAAACTCAAACTCAAAATATTTATTTGCTTTCATAAACAAACAACCCTGTAAGGTCACTGCAAAGTATACATAAACTAAAGTAAAAATTAACTTAAAAACTTAACCGAAACAGTATCACGAACATTAGTCATCGTGTCATATGTGTAACAGGATATACTTTTAAAGTAGAGATGCGCCGAGTAGCACTTTTGCCGAGTAACGAGTACCGAGTTTTACTCGGTTCAATTTTTGTTCAACCGTGTACTCGGCCGAGTAACTCGGTTTAACCAAATTCCCATTTCGCGTGCGTAAACAAGTACAAACAGGTTCGCGTCAGTCGAGCGGCCGGCTCGCGTTGATACACCCCTCACCCCGCCCGCGCCTTTCAACTACCAGTCACTCGACAGTTTGCAAACAAATACTTCACGTTGCGCGTGATTGCAAACTTTGCAAACATTTTCAATAAATAATTGAAAAAGTTTGTTAATTAACGATTGACTGTGTACCTGATCAGTGATGACCTGATTTTTGTTAACACAGTTATTTTAATTATATCTACCTAAATATATTGCTTTTCTCAAACCGAGTATACTCGGTATTTAAACAGAGTTATTCGGCCGAGTACGAGTATCAAAAAACACGCCGAGTACGCCGAGTACCGAGTATCAACCGAGTACTCGGCCCATCTCTAGTATTCTCGAAAGTATAGACGAAAATCAATTTTCCGCTTTGAAATCGAAATTAAAACTTGTAGCTATAAACTTGTACTTATAAATATCTCCGGATAAAGTTAAATTGAAATTCAAATTTGAACAACAAAGCTTTGAAATTTGATACCTTAAGCCTTTTATCGAATTTCCTTCATCGTTAGGATTTAAATTTCGCTTGAGAAGTATTTTACAGTTCGTATCATCTGATTTGTTAAGATAATCTGATTCTGATCTAATCTGAACTTCATTATTATTATTAAAATACACTGTAACAAAACGATATCAGCGTCTATGTTTAAAATCCGTCAGTTTTTTTTTCGTACAGTCATGACCGCCAACGTCTGTACAACCGATCTTCCAAAAATATATGTTATGTTACGCGCCAGTTTTATGTTTTGTCTCAAATAGTCATTTTGTTTTTTTTTTACTATAAAGGAACTGGAACAAATTTCCTTGTTACTCCGCGAAACCAGTGCTGTGCTATTTTTTTTATAGCCCTTTTGCTCGTGCACCGCACTGGTTTCGCGGAATTGCAAGGTAATTTGTTGATATGGGCCTCTGTAAAGTAACGCCTGAATATATTTTTTTTACTTTGAATTTTTCACAGGGACCCCAGGTGCTCCAGGTGCCCCGGGTGCTGGCCCCATGCCCCCTGGAATGGGGGGGCCACAGGCCGTCAATCGCCGTATGAACGCCATCAAAACCAACCATCCCAAAGACATGATGGGACCAAACATGGGTAAGACCTGGAACAAAAAAGGGGGCTCTGACGAAAATGATACACAATAATGAACTTTTCCTAATTTCTCGCCATCATTAAGTCTATACTCCTAATACTTTTATAAAAAAAGGCATTTTCAAATCAAAACATAAAAAAATCATACATTAATTTATGGACTAAAAATAGATGTAATTTTCGCCTTGCCAATGTCTTTGAAAGAGCAATAAAAATAGCATAACTGGAGGTACACATAGTCAGAAACTCTCTTCGAAGTTAATTTCTCAAAATAGGTTGTCCCTTGTTTAAATTAATCATAATAAGTATAAGTTATTTTTAAAGACAGAATTGATTTTATTAAAATAAATACTTGATATAATTAAAAAACGGCTTTCGATACTACATGTCACTTAGAATTGCAATACACTTCAGTCTACACAGGATCTTTCTATTCTTGAACATGCGAAACTTAGCAATGTAAAAAACTGTTTCGGTAACAATGTCCAAGAAGTAATAAAATCCGGAAAACTGGGTCAAGTAATACTGGGACCCTTACATATATATCCATTTTTATTGAAACACAACTTTGCTTCGGTCCTCCTCCCTACGCATGCACTCGACATGGAAATGAAAAAGTTGTATTTGAGGCTTCTGAAGTTTCTTTCAAAAGTTTATCATTAATTAATTGTATCGGATTAAGCGTTATACTCACTACAATATTGGAATCTACAGTTGATTTAAGATGATATTCTTGTTTACTGAAGATAGATTTGTTATTTCAAATTGTCTATATTGCAATAATTATGTTGTTGCGGGAGCCCATCGTCATCTACGAAATTGGTTTGTGATGGTCCTAGAAATTAATGTTCAATAATCACTTAGCAGAGCACTTTATGTATGACTTTACAGCAATCGAAGAAATAGCTCAACGCCTTGGTGTTTCCCCTACAGATAAAGATGATGATTACACTAACAGAATAAAAACAACTAATAATCGTGCTCATAGTTACATTTTATTTGCATTTTGAATTAGTTCAGGTCTGGATTAACGCTATCATTTACACTTAAGACAGTGGCTGTAAATAAGCATTATAAGTAATATTAACAACAAAACATGCAATGATTTTACAGTACTAAAGTAACAGAAAATACATTACAATCATACACTAATTGTCGCTATTTTCTTAGCCATGTCTCTCTTGATTTATAATTCAATGAAATGGATATTTTGTCATGTGTTTGTATACACAACCGTCGCTATGACGGTCACCTTGACTGTTATTAGAGGTAGTGCTCAGCAATGAATTTGGTTTAAAATTTCTTAACTCTTGGAAACAGAAGGGACATGACTTAACTAGAAAATACTAACATTATTTTTATCTCTGGTTATGACCCATTTTCATGTTGAACCTAATTATCATTTAAGGTTTCCATTGGATGAAACATCGAATTTTGACAAACCAATTGACTGTGATGTAAATTTGAGCACTGAAACGTTAACTCAACTAATTCGTATGATTGTAAAATACTCACAAAACTAACTGTAGCTTATGCAATGTAATCCTCCACAGATGGTGATCGTAGCGAGCTAGAGGCTATGATCCAAACGACACCAAACAACTGCAAAAGAAAAAATCTAAGCATGCTTTAGAAAGCATCACACAATCGGCGCCGTCGGACCCCCGAAGGCTTTCTATACTATCGCCTGCACCCACGGACTTAGCTCACAGGAATGCTACATCCGAATCTAGACATCACTAATCATTAACCTCATAATCATTGCACAAACGGTCTTCAAGCAGCACCAAAGGAGCCGACTAGGTCCTTTCGCTTCGCCAGTGACGTGGAAGGTTCGAGACTTGACATTCTTGGGTTGAATGACCCTCTCCTGTGCTAGTATCTGCTTCCCGCTTTACTCCATCGATGTTGTCGTAGATACTCTTAGTCTGTGCTTAACGTAACACTGAAAGTGACCACATTAATAACTGGTTGTATTCCTGGCCATTTCTTATAAATAGTCACTTCGTACCTGCATTACAACTAACCTAGTAAGAATACTAATATTATGACTATTTATTTAGAAGTGGCCAGTGAGTTGCAACTATTTATAATCCATGAGTTCTGGTTAGATCGCTGGTCCGTATTATTTATGTTCATCACCGGTGTCAGCTGGGACTTTTTAGTATTTAAGTTTATTGTCATCGCTTAAAGTTTTATTGAGTTGCTAGTGACCGTGATTATATTTTCAGGCAACAATCACCAAACTTCAGCTATCAAAAACAACATTACTCCACCCGTCGCTCTGAACACACCTGACACTGCGGTACACACTCCCTAAACAGATTCAAGCTTTACACTAACCGCCTAACAAATGGTCGTCTTACTCTTACAAGGTTATACATTTCATTACGAGGGATAACCTTGTGGAAGTGAACACGACAGATATTATCTGATAGTAATTATGGCATATTTATTTTTAAACACACTACTATTTCATAAATAGTTGGTCAAAGGGTGTCATAATGGACCTATCAGATGGTATTACTTTTACTGTTTACTATATATTGTTCTGTCTTGTCGTCGTTACATGTGGTATTATAATAGTAAATGTGGCCCTAACTTGAAAATCTTAAACCCCTAGCTTTTACTAACTTTAGTTTATACTATCAATATTAGTAACTATAAAGTTTCCTTTCGATGTCCAAAAGTAACTTAGCATGTTGGCATGTTTCCATCTTCAATTTGCGTGGTCTTGGTTTTGAAGTCGAAATATTGTCTCTTTCTGATGATACTCTTTTTCATACAGTTGCGAGCTTGATGCCTGGTATGGACTTATCAGTCACTACGCGTTTGACTCCCAGTCCTCGCGACATGAGTCCAGCCCTAGCCATAGCTCTTCCCATGATGAAATCCGTCAACATAGTCCCGGCCCAGTGCTTTGACAACATGGCTTTCCATGGAGCAGAAGACAAATCTGATATAAGTGAGAAAGACGAGTCGTTAAGCAAGCGTTCAAGTCGTCAGGAATCTCTTGAAAGCGACAACACTCTCAGGGTTAATAATTACAAAAATGAGAGATACATGAGAAAGGGTGTTGAAGAAAAAACAGATGCTAGAACCCCGCTTCTGAGAGATCATAAGATAGAATCCTTGGACGAGAACAAACTTCGCGAGAGCAAAGCTGAGAAAAGAAAATCCTCCGCGTCAACATAACAGTAAATAATGTAAATAATAATGCTACTGCTATTTTAAACATTAAAGGCTGAGACCAGGAAATACTCTACCATGACACTCAAAAACAAAATACAATTGAATTAGCGGACAACGCTGCCGTAGCAAAATCACGCAATATCGTCTGTGTCAGTAAAATTATTTCCAAGTGCAATAAAACAAAAGGTGAGTTCATTCATGACATTTACAGAGAATTAGAGATCAGGATGTTCATTTTTTTAAAACTACCAAAATGTATGTCAATACTGTTTTTATGTGTGATGGTACACTATTGAATGGTCTAACCTAATCAACGAGACCAATAGAACTAAGAATGTTTTGACTAATAAAAGTTAAGATATGTCCTCTTCATACCGTTAAATAGTTCAGAGCGAAACAACGTATGGCAAATAATGCAGAGTAACCAAATATATGACTTAGGGTCCTGTTTATAATCCTGATTATCTTAATATAACGTAGAAAGTTACCTCAGGGGTCGGGGAGGTTTTGGCGTGGTTAGGAGGTAGGTTAACCCTTGAGCGAGCATCATCCAAAATCTAGCGTAAACCAATCATCATCCTGCGCTCATACCGAGCGTGCTTATACCGAAGCTTACCGACCCATGGGAGTGGGCTTAGATTGTACAAGTATTACGCATTACCGGAGACTCAATATTGCCTTCGTATTGAAGTATTGAAGTTAAAATTTTATAAGTTGAAGCATTCAAGGCCGTGATAGATGTAAGATAGCTAAGAGGTGCTTAAAGCACCTGCGATTTACACATACGTACGAATATTAGTATATAGTTGCCTATCACAAACTAGTGTTAATGTTACGTACCTTTATAATACCTAACACATAAATCGACTGTTTTAATTAAATTTTTCAAAGGTTTTAATAGCAATTCCATAGTTTTTCACTGTATAGAAAGTCACTAACTACTTAACGTGGTGCGCATCACAGATCTAAGTGCCTTTTGTGTTAAAAAAAACAGATTTCAGGCAACGCGTTTTACTAAATCGTTTTACCAGATTTATTAACGCGGAAGAACTCTTAATTAATTTCCACTCGCCTTTCATTTGACGGCATCCAGTTTTGTTTGGAATAAACCAAATGGGCGCTTTGTAGAAAATTCCAATTTAACATTTGGTCGAACTCCCCACTGTCAGCTGTTTTTCAGTTTTATTTGTTTGAGGCGAAATGTTTGCTTGCAAACATTTTATAGGTGTTTGCCAAAAATAACGTAAAGGTATTGTTGTAAGCGCTTTTATGGATTTATTATTTTGAACTTCCGAAGCGAAGGTTTTCGAGCAATTTAAACAGAATTTAATTTAATTGAATTCAATTGATGATTTTAATTGCATTTGTGTTAATGCAGAAATGTACGTTACTTGTCAAATAACAGAGGTAATCTACGCTCAAATTAATTGATTTATTGGTTTAATAGAAATTATTTATTATTTATTACGTATTATTGGTCAATTCATAGAAGCTTCTAATATAAAAACTGTCAATATTTTTTTAGATTTTTGATGGTAGCTCTTGTGAAACCTATGACGTGTTTATTTATTTTAACCATGATCATAAATATCCTTTAAATATTTATTTAAAACAGTCGATAGATCTAGTCTTTATTATTGACCAGAATGCGGTACCTTAACCATTAAAATATTTTAATAGTCAGTTTTAATTAAAGTGTTATCTTCTATACGTTTCCAGTCCATTAGTGGAACTAAGATTTGGGAAGCTTCTTCAGGGAATCACTAAAAAATCGTCATTAAAAAACGAAATAACCAAAGAACCTCTTTAACTATAATAATGCCTAAATGAACACAGCCTCATTAACAGTAGCGACGCCATTTGCAAAGTAAAAAAAATGCATTGCTCTAAAACTCATTGAAGAATATTTTGCTTCAAAAGTCATTAAACGATTTAGACAGTAAATTATAAATAAATAAATAAAGAGCCTCTGAGGAACTTTTTCAGAATTAGAACTATGTTATCTTCTTTGGAAAGATTTCGCATAACATATTCTGAAAGGATTTCACAGTGTCTCATCATTTAGTTACTGCAAATGTACATGATGAATTATGTTTTTCATGCAATGTATATAAATTTTTAACATTAAACTACCGTGAGACTCGGACATATTAATAAAAAGGATCACTCACGTATTTTTACGTCGAGAAATGCCCGACATGTTTCGGACCAGTCCGTGGTCCTTAATCATGAGCCCCCGCGGAGGTCGTCGTCGCGCCACCGCCGCGGAGGCTCATGATTAAGGACCACGGACTGGTCCGAAACATATCGGGCATTACTCGACGTAAAAATACGTGAGTGATCCGTTTTATTAATGTATATCAATCTGCAAACAAAATTGTGTGAACATTGTGGTGAAACCTGATGAAGCTTCTCTAAACAGTTCAAATAAGTTACCAGGTATATGAGTGTACATAATAAAAAATATAGTGTTAAAATTTTGTATCTCAACAGTTACAATATAAATCACTAGATGCACATATCATTGGCACTCTTTCATTCTTGGTGTTATTTTACATGTAAATAGATATAATTATTATAATTATACTTAATAACATTTAGGAGTAGATAGATGTCAACCAAGTTATGTTGCTTTAAAAGTAAGCGCAAGTGTGTTGAAATCAAATTTAGTTCGAAATTAGTTTGTTACATTTCGCAAAAAAAATATAACGACGATAAATTAAAAGTTTACGTCAAAATCAGGGACCCTTGATGTTTTTATAAAACAGATATTTATAAACGAATAGAAACATCCAAGTTAAAACCGCTTGTGTACTTGGTTTTTATTTAATAAAATCGAACTTTTTTTATTTGAATTTTACGTACGCATAAAATGCAATAATTTTAAAATAATATTATGTAGATAGCACGATACTGTTTATAAAAATATTTGTATATACTTTTAGGCTTTAATATGATTTTTGTAATTTTTACCGAGATCATTTGAACCTGTACCAATTAGCATCAAATTAATTAATTAGGTCTTGTAGTGATAATTAAAAAATGTTTTGCGGACGTTATGGTTTGCCTCGAGGTCGTTTTGTAGGAAAAATTGGAGCTAGTGGACCACACAGGAAGTGCTCGTGGACTTAAATATTATAATTTTAAATAAATACATGGCCTTTTTGACAAAAATCTAACAATGACTTTTGACATTACAAAACTCTAAAATCTCAGGAATTATCAAAAATGTGAAATATGTTAAAATATAACATCTTGTGAACAATCGGAACCTAAACGAAAATCATTAGATAAATCAGAAGTTGCAGTAGACGCCTAACAGATTTTATAAACTTCCTGCGAATGCTTAAATACCACGTCCGATCCGAACCAGAGAAAAAATGGTCCGAGAAAGATGTAAACGGAGCCCTATAAACAGTATCGAGAGAAGGTTTCAGTACTCATACGAATAGTGCTATAACTTCTTCACATTGTTTATTCTTGGACTCGAATCGAACGCGATGCGTAACCGGTCAATCGCACTCAAAAAGAATGACTTTACCAAATGTTGAGAATTTCTGAGAAGGTTTCAAACAAACGAAATGCGAATACATTTTTTTACGGATTGCAATTTAAAACTTTACATATTGGAAATATTATAAAGTTCGATGAATGAAATGATTAAAGTTAATGCAAAAGGCCTATGTTTGGCAAATATGCCCAAAATTTAGGCTTTTATACGAGATACCTACGCACAAAGGGAATGTAACACCAAAAGGATGGACCCTCGTAAATCGCACATCATAGGAGTATATCACGGAGGACATGGAGTGGCCTTCTGCCGTGATTTGTATTGAAACAGCTCTAGTTGATGCATTTCGCTCACACCCAACTAAACTCCGATGACAACGACAACGGAATGATACAATCACATTATTATGAGCATTTCCTCATATGCATCGGCTACACTAATCAGGAAAGCCACTCCATGCGCTTCTCAGAATATATAATCATTATGACAAATACTACTTCAAACTGTTAGTTTAGCTATTAGTTGTATCTGTCATAGTGGCTTATTAGTAGATATTATGAGAAATAATTGTTTATTACGCTGGGACCGTGTTGATGATACGATTTATATAAATTAACTTTTTATTTGTCTTTCTCGAGTTATTCATGAGTTGAATTATCAGCAAGTCTCTCAATTGATCGAGCTAATGGTGTTTCAAGAAACATTTATTGTTTTCCGAATAGAAATCTAAACCTGCCTTATTATCGTTCCAGAGTCTTACATCATTTTGAGTTATTCAGTATTCTCTTGCTAATTTGTAGTATTGCTTTCTTTTAGCTTCTTTTGGCGTGTTATCTTTATTTAACACTGCAAGTTGGAAATCGTTTTGAATATTTAAAATCAATTGGTGCAAATAAGAAGTATCTACTTGTATCGTAATTTGTACAATTATCTAAGATTTTTCGTCTATTGAAATAGATTTGTAGTTGATGACGGTCGCTTAGCGATATCTTTAAATTACTTTTAATTATTTTATTTAATAAATTCAAAATAAAGTTATAGCTTATGAATTATTATGGTTACAGTTCGGTTTCTAATCGGAAAACGATTTTTACGAGCAATGCTAGAATAAGGCTTCACAGCGAGTAAACAGGGCTTGTATCTAATTAATTGTATAGCATCTATATATACATATACAATTTTAAACAATACAAAACAAATTATTTGAAATATTGTTCATTAAACATGTGAAAATTATTCTTGTTTCATTTAATGCGCTTCTGCGTATCTTCCAAGGATAAACTTCAGTCTGTTGCACTTAATATAATACGTGTACTCCTTTGGTGTAAGGCTATGGTGGATAACTTAGAACAGTCAAGTAAATTTGAACGGCCTAAAAAATAATACTAAACGTTCAAATACTTGTACTCAGTAGATAAGCTGAAGAGAAGATGATACTAAAGAACCAATTAATTCAAATATAATAAATACAGTAGCGGCAGCAGTGCTTGCACTGTTGTGTTCCGGCGTGGAGAGCAAGACAGCCGGTGCAATTACTGGCACAAGAGGTATTCCATCTTAGCCCCTCTGGGTTGGCAATGCATTTGCAATCTCCATCTTTTGCGGTTGTTTATACGCGGTGGTGATCATTTACCATCAGGTGACCCACTTGCTTGTTTTCCTTCCTATTATATATTTTAAAAAAATACAACCTCTAGCTTCATAGTCAGGGTCACTAACCGCTAGGCTATCCGGTCGTCTAAACAACAAAACAACAAAACATTCAAAGTTGATTGTATTCGTGATTGTACTCGTTAGTAAAAATAATGTATTCAGATAATATTGCCGCACTCGTCAGCTAGTATCTAAATTGTCAAGGGTTATACTTTGTCCCTTTCTTATTACCGTCGACTCATCACGTCCCAAATTCTATTATGGTGCATAATCACCAGGGCCCTAGTAAACAGCCTTAATTTGGATTTCAAACCCTATTAATTTTGACTGTCCCACTTGATACGACCTGGGACATTAAAATGGTAATAGGTGATATAAATTTAAATAATTCCCTGCGCAGGGTCATTTTTAAAAATTAATGCCCCACGTTACAGAGTATACGTGTTCCTGTTACTATGGAGGTTCAGTTAATTAAGGTAGTTAACGGTATAATTATACATTTCTAAGAGCCGTTTAGAGAGATTACTTAATTTAAATAAAGTATTAAGCTTAAGTTAGAATTATAAAACGTTGCTAAATGTCGAAACGCTCGTCGATCGTGTTGTTTTAGTGTTTAGTGGAGGTGTAATAGTTGAGTCTGTGTGATATATGTTGTTTTGTGTGGAAGCGGGGGAGGGTGGGTTTTGCATGAAAATATATATGTCAGTAATATATCTTGCACGAGCACGGCACTGGTTTCGCGGAGTAGCAAGGTAATTTGTTCCAGTTTGTTGATATGGACCTCCGCAAAGTAACGCCTGAATCTATTAATTGCGAAATGTGAAAAAAGGGAAGAAAATGTTTCTTCACAAAGATTTTAAAGTATGTAGGCAACATTAAGTCATTTTAAAATTCTAACACTGTTTAGAGCAAAACCCCTCTTCAAATTGAATTTCACGACCTGCGTTGAAATCGTACATTGTTAACTTAACAATGTGGCATATAAGGATTTTACCCCCATTGTAACCACGTACGCTTTCTTATCTTATCCTTCAGTAATAGGGGATTTCCATCGTATCGAAGTCTAAAGTTAATCCAAGATTGATAAATTCTCTCCCTCCAGCCATCTGTTATGTGTCCTCAGCTGCCTTATAATGTTCTTGGGCATCCATATATCATTTTCTATTGCACTAGATTGGGGAATCAACTCGCAGTTTCGTCGGTATTTCATACAAACTTCAAAGTTCAAAATTTTTGAACTGAATACTTAAACTGATATTTACTGAAAGGTTGCACTCGTATACGGGGTAAGTAAATCTAGGGAGTGATAATAGTAATTTTTGAAAAACAGTATCAAAACTAAATTATAGATGCTTTAGTTTTGCATTGCAAACACAATATAATTAAGAGGAAACACAAGTGCCGTTTTTCCATACAAACGTCGTCCCCTGTTTCCTCTCTGGATAATGCCAGTAGAGCAATTTTTTTTTTCCAAAAAATCGATGGCCACTATTATGCATGTTCCTATGTTTTCCTTTTTTTCATAAATTAATTAATAAAAGAGATATGAACATACAAAAACCTAAAAAATTGGCCAGATTTTCGGCTGCGTTCTTACATTCAGAAAACAAATTTTACAAGATTATTTAAAAAAAGAAAAACATAGGAACACTGCCAAAGCCTTTCTTTAATTTTTTATGAAAAAAGTAGTTAAATCGGTTAAGTTTTGGAGAAGGAATCAGGGGTCTACAAATCGTTGATTTTGTGTACTTTAAATAGGTATTTTCAGTCCAAGCTGCGGCTGTCTCTATTGCGCTCTGCGGGGGGAAGCTTGATAGATGGAGGCAGCAATAGATTTTACAAATACCTATTTTTCGATTCTCTAGGCCTTGGTGTTTCCTCTTAATAGATTCAGGTATTACTGAGAACAAATTGCAATTTATTTCACATATATTTATAACTAGCTTTTGCCCGCGACTTCGTCCGCGTAGACTTGTTTAATTGAAACATGCTATCTGCATTATTACCTGGACAAATTAATGAGAATTAGTTGCTTTGCTGCTCGTGACGTCACGGCGGCGTAGAACTCACTTATCGCTATCCCGTGGGATCTATGCATTATTACGGGATAAAAAGTATCCTATATGTTAATCCAGGTTATAAACTATATGTGTACCAAATTTCATTCAAATGCGTTCAGTTGTTTGTGCGTGATTGAGTAACAAACATCCAAACATCCAAACATACAAACTTTCACATTTATTATATTAGTAGGAATAGGATACACACGGCCAAGTGGGTCGCCTGAAGGTAAGTGTTTACCGCCCCCCATAGACACCCGCTACACGAAGGAGGGTACAGTGCTTGCCAACCCATAGGGCTTAGATGGAATAACTTTTGTGCCAATAATTTCACTGGCTGTCTTACTCTCCACGCCGGAATACCATAGTGCAAGCACTACTGTTTTGGAGCAGTGTTGGTGTTTTCCTTCGAAACTATTTATTTGTTTTATTTTTTTTATTTTTAGTTAAAAGTTTTAATGCCAAGTTTCTTACGGCACATTTTTCTTAACCGATACCGTTTTCCGAAGCGCTGGTATAGTACATCTGTATTACGTTAATTGGAACTATGTCATGTTTAGCCTTTATTTATTTTTTAATAATGAGGTAGTTTTTATTGGTATTTTGTCAGTCTGCCCGTGAACTCCTGAAAAAGGCTCAAAACGTCGGGAATTAGATTCGTTATAATACACGCGATATAAACCGTTTTAACTATTTTATATCAATATAAACAAACCTTACTTACAAACAAATTACGAAGGGTTCTATTACGCGCACATAGAAGTTTCGATAATGTTTCAAGTACCTATGTAAAACCTTAAATGTAACGACGAGACGCGAGGGTAATTATGCCACAAGCACTGCCGTATATCCCGACCTAATGTCTTCTCCGTTACTGTCTAATGCGGTCCGTCTATCACTTCTGCTAGTCTCAGTAGGTCAAGGTATTTGTAACAAAGGAAATCGTACTAAATCAGGGCACGATTAAGTTACAATGGCATTGCAGACGTTGGTAGAACGAGGAACATGCATGAGATTTAATTTGAGTGCATTAATTGACAGTGAATATCCAAAAACCAATTTTTAGTTTGTTGCCGATGCTTTTCTCGTCTGTTTTTCCGAAAAGATGGGTTTTCTGACATTCATAAGTTCTGTAAGCCTAATCAGAATAAAGATATTTTGATTTTGACTATGACACAGAAACAAAACGTAGTAAAGTAAAATGATACGATGGCTAATAAAGAACGAAGTCTAAACCTAATAAAAAAAAAATTGGACTATCAAATGTTTTGTCCCTTTCATTTGAGGTTAAACGTCACAATGACAGACAAAAGACATAACACATGTTTACTAACATAGGTTTACGCTACGTTTATGAAAAGGGAGTAAAATTTTCATTTTAATTTATTACAAAACTGATAATGTGAATAACTAAATCTGAATTAAAATTGAGACACTCCTATACTTTAGTACAAGTGTCGATGTGATGACGTCACTATATTGTCGCAAATCTTTGGAGTGTTTTGAGTTTACTGTCTCAACGTTCTGGCCTTGTGTGAAATCAGCCTAAAGGTCATTTTCATTCATGGACAGTAGGAAAACTTTCAAAACCATACAAATTTCTTTTTTTTAAGCGGTTTTCTCTGTACTCCATGACATCTGTGCAAGTTCCCTATGAAAACAAAACTGTGGAAGTCGTTTATATCACGCATACTGTAACTAACGTAAACACAGACGTTTCCGTTAGCAGTTAAAAATAGTATTAATTAGTTGAAATGTGAGCAAATGTCGAAAACGCTATGTCAGTGAAATTGTTTTTAAACAGCACCAGTGGCAAATCTGGGTTCACGGTCAAAAGAGTACCCCGAATGGAGAGACTGAAAAAACAAAACCATGACGAAAATAGGGGTAAATTTGCAAAATTTAACGTAGCGTTAAAAATTTTCAATACAAGCAAATAATAGTAAGTTACACACATACATCAGTAAAATTCGTAAACCATGCAGCAACTCTAATAACGTCGTCCATTGCTGGCCTTTAAAGAAAATTTACAGCCCTTGAAAGCCCCGAGGTTTGCGTCTCTGACTTACGTCTAACAATATACTATTACACTATATTCACAGCTTGAGTTCATTCATGGAAGCAAAAGCATATTCCTTTTACTGAGCGAGTTTAGCTCCAGAATTCACAACAGCATCTGCGAGTCGTTTATTAAAAAACTTTCTCCTTGTATCAAAGGGTTGTACAAATATTGGGGCCAACGTGCGCAAACATTATTATAAGAAGTTAATGGCACTTTGGTTAACTTGGTAAATAGAATCATTGTACCATTACAAATGAAAAATGTTTACATGGAATATTTAAACAATGGTAAGGTTCGTTCGGTGATGCTCGGCAAGGCTGAGACTAAGAGCTCTTAATGCAATGCTGAGACAGACGAGCTCGGCGTCGAGGCATCGCTTAGTATCCCTCACTCATGCTAGAATAGTACAGGGCGCTCCCCCAGCGTCGAACTCAACGCTGTTGTGGTTAGAGAATAACTCTCCTGGCCATTTTACGAGTATTGTGAATACAAATGGCGATAACGTTTTCCAGTCAGTTAAGTCTGTAATCCAATATTTTGTGGTCAAGTCGATATGTACATAAAAATATACCGTGCTGGTCTTTGATTGCAAAAATACATATAATCTACCTAAGTCGTTAATTGACCAAAGGAGAGACAACTTTTGTTTTTATAATGATTTTGAGCAATGATGCAACTAAAACTGTTTAGTTGATTAAAATTAAAATTGTAATGACAACACAAAGAAAAATTAGGGCAATGGCAGGACTTGAGCCTGCAACATCAGCATTCCGTGCCTTGCGTTTTCCAGTTTCGCCACACTGCCGCTGCCCTACCCTGCGAATTTTTCAATGTGCTTCGTCTTTTTAAATGTGTGTGTGTGCGTGAACGAAACAGGACGTATATCTCGTCTCCGGTCGTATTTTAATGGCAAAAACCAGAACTACATGCCCGAAACTTACCGTAACTATGACGGAAACCATGCGAAAGGTATAACGCAAACGCCGAAGAGCTAAACTACACATTGGTGAGCTGATTTTTGTGTTATTGCATCTTTTAACAAAACAGAATAACGTCGGCTTAGAACGAACAACACGCACACGCGTAAACATTTTAAAATAACAGCTTAATTATGCCAAAATGCTAAACAAATATGCGGTATTTAATCACTTGATCAGCTGATAGCTCATCATTGTCAACTAGCTCACCTGTCATTTTTGACAACCGCAAGCAACTGACATCTACGATCGGAAACGGTGACCAGTACGTTTAAGGAGACACCTAGCGTTATAAGTATTGCCAGCTCTGCGCGTGCGCATGATTAAATAAATAATAAATAATCACTAATAAATAATACTCATACGCATCCTCAATAAGATTGCTACAAATAAACCAAACAATTACGAAAATGAACTGTTTCGCATGCACGGACGTCATTAGCGACCACCTGGAAATATTGAAATGTACCTTGTGCAAAGGCATTTATCACTTTAGATGTCTAAATATAACAAGTGCATATTTTCGAGAACATAAACAGGAGCTCGAGCGCGCCTGGCGCTGTCCATCGTGCAATAACATAACAACGCGACGAGGAAACAACGATAATACACCCGTACGAAAGCAATCCAGCACAACTATAACTACGCTAAATGACACAAACATGTCAGTCGATGACCTCTCCCATCACGAGGGACAACAAAACATTATACCAATATATGATCAGCCTCAACCGTCTTCACAACATAATCAGTCAATTATTATTGAACAAATCGGATCCTTGTTGGACTCAAAGCTGAAAACAAACAACATTACGATTATAAACGACTTAAAACACTTAATACAGTTAGAAATAAACACAGCTGTCAAAAAACTTAAAAATGAGTTTACACAGAGGGATAACACAATATTATTACAACATCAAGACCTGACAAAGGAACTTGAAAAGACAAATATCTTAATCAAAGAGCTACAAAGCGAAAATGATACTATTAAAATGGAATTAAATGACTTGAAGTCCCTATACAATAAGATCCAAGGAACAAGTACTTTGCGTAACCAGAAGCAGTTCGTGTTATACGGCCTAGATGAGTACTATGGCGAAACTGAGACTGATCTGTATCCTCGGGTTGACAATATGTTTAAGAATATATTGAATATTAACATTAACGGCTTTATCGACTCTGCAAGACGAGTGGGAAAAAAGGGCAATCGCCGTCCTATTGTCTTGGAACTTATCAGTCACCGAATGAAGAAATATGTGTTGCAGAATGCTCATTGTTTCCATAAAACGGGATATGCTGTTTCTGAAGTTCTGGACCAGTCAGCACTAAGAAACAGAAAACACATTAGAGAATGCCTAATAAACGCACGTAAACTTGGAAAAAATGCAGTAATTCGTAATAATAGACTGTTTATAGACGGCGAAGAATATATTCCAACCAAACAACCGCAGCAGCACAGCCAGTCAGCTAGCGACCACATTATCATCACTAGCACACAACCGCCAGCGTCTACGGGAGACACCATACTGGGTGCCCAGCCGTCTCCACCTACATCAACACATGAGCCAGTATCATCACCAAAAGCTCTTTTTCGCGAATAATCTTACTCATAATTTTATCATAACTGACTCTTTGTGTGTGTTTCATCAGAATATAGCCAGCATATTGTCAAAGCGCGATGAGATAGAAATAGTGCTCGAGGAATTTAAAAGTAAGGGCTGCGCTCCAACAGTTTTATGTTTTTCTGAAACTTTTTTATTGTCCGGTACTGAGACTAGCCTTTATTTTAACAACTATGAACTTGCTTCATTTTTCTCACGTAAAAATAAAAAGCGCGGAGGAGTTGCCATACTTGTAAAAAGAAATATAAACTTTAACGAGATAACGGCCCTACGAACGTTCGCAATTGAGAAAGAGTTCGAGTGCTGTGGTATAGAAATTATAAATAGCAATGTAGTTATTGTATGTTTGTATAGGACTCCTGACAGTAATGTAACTCAATTCTTGGAACGCTTCAACAACCTTTTAAAATTCCTACGTTCAAAGCACAACAAAAAGATTGTCATATGCGGAGATCTGAACATAAATATTCTTTCCGATAACCGTATCGCAAGAGATTATTTAGGCTTAATCCATAACTATAACATGTACAGTCATATTAATTTACCTACACGCCAAAATACCTGTATCGACCACATTTTAAGCACTATTAGGAACGCGAAAGGTGAAACTCACGCACTTGGTTTGTCTGATCATGACACTGCCCAAACAATAATATTTAAATGTAACATCCAAACTCCAAAAGCATATTGGTATGTTACAAAAAGGGATTATTGTGAGGTAAACATAAAAAAATTCAAGGAATGTGTATACGAGCTGTCCTTTTCTGAAATATATGAGGAAAAATGTCTAGATAAGTCATTTCAAGCATTACATGATCTACTGATATTATTTCATGATCTTTGTTTCCCACTCGTTAAAGTAAAAATCAAAACTACAGATAAGAAAAGTCAATGGTTAACAAAATCTCTTAAAAATTGCTGCAGAGTTAAAAGAAGACTTTACTATAAATACTACAAAGAAAAACATGCATTAGCCAAACTCAAATTTACTACCTACTCGCGAATTTTAAAAAGATGTATATCACAATCACAAAAAAATTGCAACACAAAATACATAAAATATTCCCAAAATAAATGCCGAGCAGCTTGGACTGTTATACAAAAAACCTTCAACAAATCAACAGTTAGAGAAATTGACAGCATAACAAATAGATGTGATGAAGAATTATATCTACCTCAAGACATAGCCGAGGAATTTAACAATTACTTTACAGGCATAAACAGTGATAAACCAGTTGCTAACAAACCCTTAAGGGTTTCAAATGGCCTGATGACTTTGCAAAATTCTATCTGTTTAACACCCACCATTCCCGACGAAATTTACAAAACAATACTCTCGCTCAAAAATACACATGCTACCGGTTACGATGAACTATCTACGAAAATACTAAAAACCGTTGCATTTCCAATTTCGATTCACCTATCAAACTTAATTAATATGTCGTTTGAAAAAGGGGCATTCCCTGCTAGATTAAAAAAGTCAATTGTCAAGCCAATATTTAAAAAAGGACAAAGAAACAACCTTAAAAACTATAGACCAATTACACTAATTCCTATTCTATCAAAAGTATACGAAAAAGTGTTTTACAAGAGACTAGATATATTCCTAACTAATAATAACGTTCTTAAACCAGAACAAAACGGTTTTAGAAAAAATCCACAACATTAGCATGTTTTAAACTAAACAATCTTATTACAGAGTGCATCGACAAAGGCACTCCTATAGGTGTATTGTTTCTCGACATGTCCAAAGCATTTGACACAGTATGCCACAAACGTCTTTTAGACAAAATAGACAAATACGGAATACGCGGACCAGCCTATTCCTGGATTGAGAGCTATCTAAATAATAGAGAACAATGTACACAAATAGAGAGGGTCGTTAAAAATCAACTTACCAAATACAACTCTAGGTACAAAATGAATAAGTTCGGCGTTCCGCAGGGAAGTATTCTAGGTCCACTTTTATTCCTTCTGTACATAAATGATTTGCCGTATTCAACAAAACACGACTGTATTTTATTTGCTGACGACACCACGTTAATAATTAAAGGCAGAGACATAGATAACTTTGAAAATGAGATAAACACAGCTTTGAAACATGTTATCAATTGGCTTGACTCTAATAACCTCCAAATAAACCTCGATAAAACCAAGTTTATGCAATTCAAGTCATATAAATCTAAGATTCACAAAGTTAAAGTTACAGCTGAACGGGGACATGACCCAACTGTAGATATAATTGAAGAAGTAAATAGCACTGCCTTTCTTGGTGTGACATTGGACACTCATTGCAACTGGAAAGAGCATGTAGATGTAGTTTGCAAGAAGATTAATAAATTCGTTTTTGCACTCTGGCGCCTGAAACAAACGATATCGTTCAAGACGGCCTTAATGACTTACCACGGCTACGTTATGTCTATTCTGAGGTACGGTATTATCATGTGGGGTAACTCTGTTGACGCCGACCGTGCCTTTGTCAATCAAAAGAAATGCATCAGGGCTCTCTGTGGAATAGGTAGAAGAGAATCTTGCAAGCCTTTATTTATTAAGCATAATTTGTTGTCATTGCCTTGCCTCTATATTTACGAGATAGCTGTTTTTGTGAAACTTCATTTAGAACTCTTTACTCTCGCAGACAGAGAAACAACTAGACCTCAAAGGCGCTATAGGTTAGCTTTACCAACTAGTAGTAAGCTGGTACTAAGGAAAAAAAGCGCACACAATATGGGTATACAAATATTTAATAAAATACCAGCTACACTTAAGTCATTATCTAATAATCAATTTAAAATAAAACTGTACAAATTATTAAGTGACAATTGTTTCTACAGCATAAACGAATTTTTAATACACAAATTCTAAGGTTTGACATGTAAGCTTAATCTATCTATAGACAGACATAGTTTTAATAATTGTATTGAATGTTTTTATTGTTATACCTACTGACAATTTTGTATTTCGTTGACCATTATTATTATAGTTTAATTTAATGATTTAATGTAATTAATTATTTTATCTTATATTCCGATTTAATTCAAAATTCCAAATTTAAATGCAAATGTAGTTGCCTTTTTAATCTATATATTTTTGTTTTTTAATATTTTACTTTATGACACGTTTAGTGATTAAGTTTTCTTGACTACTCAGTGATTAAATTGCTGAAATTACCTTTCACATGCCTGCCTTGGCTAAACATATTATGGGAAATACCATATTGTTGTTGTAAGATCCTAATGTACCATATGTTTTTGTGAATAAACGAATCATTCATTCATTCATACGGTCATAACATCATTGATTTTAAGGGTACAACTACCCTCGGTGTCATCTATATGAAACTTTTTAACAAGTTATCATATTCAACTGGGTACCTTTACAGCTACCTAGTTAGCTAGCTAGCTAGTTAGCTTTTTTTTAGTTGATATTTGCATTCCTCTTTTCTGCTCCTAGTTAGAAACATTGTATAATGCCACATTGAATTATACACTACACTAGAACACACACAAATACGCACACACACTACAACTACATATACACGTACATTACACTAGAATAGCACATTAGGGCAGTAATCGTGGTCCTCATGCGTCCACCAACGCGTGCAACGGGGCGTATGACTTTATGGCTCTTTCCGCGTGTTAAAGCGAGTCAGCGAGTCAGCTGAGATGCCGGAGCAGCAGTGGAATTTGTGGAACGTAGTCATGGTTTGGAACACTTAATCCAGTAAGTACGTACCTTTGATATACAATCTGTATCTTTATCTTTCTTTAACTGTACATAGTATAAAATAAAGTCGCTGTTTTTTCTTGTTATTCCTGAATTTTTTATAGCTTATCTTCATCCGTCTTTTCCTTCTAAACCACGCAACAGATTTTGATACGGTTTTCACTGTCATTTAGAATCTTTTTAGAGAAGGTTTTATATACATTAGGTACAGTCAAGGAATTTAATTCCCTACCCATTTCGTTGAAATGTCGTCTGACATTCGCAATGCATTAAGGTCGATATGTCAAACTAACGTCTTGCTCTATAGCTCTTATGGTGACAGTTTGCTATATGCTATTGAACCTTAGGTGGGTTGAAAATTTAATTCCTTGACTGTACATCCCGAATGTACCCATGCAAAGCTGGAGCGGGTCGCTAGTCTCATAGTCTAAAGCTAAGTCGCTATCAGTTCCTATCTATCCTCATATCTTCGACTCCTTACTTCTTCTAAACCACGCAACGGATCGATACCGTTTTAACTGTTATTTAGAGAATTTTTAAGAAGAGTTTTTATGTATAGTCGACCAAGAAATTGCTTGACCACTTTTCGACCGTATTACAAAGGGATAGGGTTCAAAAGTGGTCAAGCAATTACTTAGTCGACTATACATTTACATCTTAATTGTAAACGTCCGAAGCCAGGGCAGGTCGCTATTACAGTATATAGCAACAAATTTCCCTCTAGTATTCGCAAACAATTTGTCTGAAACTCTTAAAACAAAAACGGTGAACAAGCAACCAAGTTTGTTCAAGAGAGAGCAAAATAAAACGCTTTCAGTACGTTTGAGAGAAACCGTTCGCTCCTTGTAAGAGAACAAACATGTGGAACGAGAGATATATTATAATTTAATGAGATACTAAATACGAAGGTTTTTGCTTTTTCGTTTAGCTGGTTTTTATCCATGTTGGAGACTATCGTTAGTATCCTTTTCAACGACATAAAAAGTATATTTTTATGCACAGTAATATATTATATAATTATATAATAATTTAATTTGGTGACAAAAATATATAATCTCAACAACTGATAAGGTATAGGTACTATTCATAATTTATTTTAAAAAATACACCTCGGTGAGTTTCTTGCCTGTATCTTCTCATAACAGGTTTTGTGGGTATAAATAGGGCCGATTATTCTGAGCAACCACAATTGTCGACTGACAGTCGAGAGGTCAATAGCTCCTGACGATGCCTCGTGGAGAGGTGAAACATGTATCAAGTGGTATTTTTAGTGTTGGTGCTTGGGTTATGGTCGCGTTTTGTGTTGTTTGTTTTATTTCTTTATTAAAGTATTCAGCACAGGCGTTGTTTTTTTCACGATTGCTGACACTGGGGTCACGGATTAGCAAAGCAATTGGTTCAAATTAAATTTAAAATGCTATATAATGAATGACAACACAAAGAAAAATTAGGGTAATGGCAGGATTCGAACCTGCAACATCAGCATTCCGTGCCTTGCGTATTCCAATTTCCGCACATTACCGCTAAAATTGAAATACGCAAGGCACGGAATGCTGATGTTGCAGGTTCGAATCCTGCCATTACCCTAATTTTTCTTTGTGTTGTTTTTCATTATATAGCATTTTAAATTTAATTTGAATGTAAAAAAAAATGCAAAAAGAAAAATCGAAAAAAATTAGAAATAAATAATTTCGATTACAATAATAAAGCAATTGGTTCCATTAATTTTATGACAATCATAAGTGCTTCCTGTAAGCCTAATCTGAATAAAGATATTTTGACTTAGACTGAACATATCTGTGGCCCTAACAGGACTAGGCAAGTTTAGTTCATCTGACTTTGTCTCTATATGCGTCCCTTTCTTATCACATTAGTTTGACAGAGACGCAGGGAGGGATAAATTAAACCTGGACCGGTCATCTTTTTTTATTCCTTATTATTATTACATTTGAAATAGAAATGTCAGTATTCGTTTCTGTCAGTCCTAAATCCTTAGTGTATGTTTGGCCGCTTCTCTCTCTAAACCATGCAACGGATTTTGATACTGTTTTCATTATTATTATTATTTCTCATTGTTTTAGATTATTATTTTATACCTGATTATTTTTGTATCATTTTCATTTTATTTAATTTTTGCTTATATTGACATTTTCACCGTTTGTGAGTTTATATTTTTATTTTTATTGTGACATTTGAATTTTTATTTTTGACATTTTGACATTCTTCTAGACGTATTTCTAGATATTTTTATTTTATTATTTTGTTTACTTTTTTGACGATCTTATTATGAATTTGTTTCGACATTCAAAATTTTATGTAATTTCCAATGAGTAATAAATTAATCTAATCTAATCTAATCATTTACAAAATATTTTACGGAAAGTTTTTACGTACAATATTACTGTATCCACGCGAAGCCGGGGCGGGTCCTAGTGTTATAAAAACGTACTGATTCTAATTTATTCCTAAAATGAAGTCCTCCTACTAGGAACTGCTTACAATAAAACTCCATAGATTTGCACATAATAAATAAATAAAAAATAAAAAACAATGGGGCAATTAACACCAATTGACCTAGTCCCAAAGTAAACAACTAAAGCTGCTTGTGTTATAGGTATTGGACAACGGATAAACATACATGTGGAATAACTTAAATCGAAAGTTACTATTTATATATCTTATGTCCCTTGAGTTCACTTAAAAAAGTCGCTTACTTCCACTCAGACATATAGCCCTGAAAAACTGTTGCGCCGCCAGATAATGATTGTAATTCTGAAGCTTCAGAGAATCTACGACCCCGCGTCCATTGAAAGCGAAGCTATAAGTTCAAATACCACAGAACTAGGTCTGACTTATTTCGGAGTTCCGCGAAATATATGGAGTATTTCAAGAGTGTTTCATAGCTAAAACGTTTAAGAACTGCTGACTGAAGTAATACAGGTACGACCATTTATTAGTTGATAGCGTTTTCGTCATCTATTTTTGTAGTTTTACCAGAATAAGAATACAAACGACCAAGTCACCTGATGGTACGTGATCAGCACCGCCAAATAGACACCCGGACACCAAGGAATTGCAGATGCGGTGCCAACCTAGAGGGCTAAGATGGAATACCTCTTGTGCCAGTTATTGCACTAGCTGTCAGGTTTTCCACGCTGGAACACAACAGTGCAAGCACTGCTGCTTAGCGGCTAGATTAATGAGCAAGACAGACGATGCTGTACGGTTTTGTAATATAATGAAATTATTTAGAACTACAAATAAAAAACTTTGGTTAGTTTAGTTCTATTTATTTGCAGAGCTAATGACCAACGGCCAGTAATGGAGAAGGCACTTCATGAAGAAGTTTTATTTAGAAGCTGATAACGATATCTACGTTTTTACTAGATTTCATTTTCTAAACCATCACTAGAAAGAAAGAAAGAAAGAAAGAAAGAAAGAAAAAATATTTATTGCCTTGTACAACTTCTTAAAACACTACGTTCCAGAACATCGTATGCTTCGTCACACACTCACATCATTGTTCTACTGTGCTGTTCTACTGTAACCTAAAGCTCAATGACGATTATGTATAGTGTAACAGAGCCTTTATCGTAACGGTTTGGAACACTGTCCATTTTTATAAATGTAAATTTTGAATTTTTAAAAATAGAGTGAATGCAGTGGAAATGAGAGCGTTGAGAAGTATGTGTGGTGTGAGTCTGAGAGATAGAGTGAAGAATGAGGTGATAAGAGAGAAATGCGGAGTGAAAGAAGATATAGTAACAAAAATTGAGAAAGGTATGTTAAGATGGTTTGGGCATGTAGAGAGGATGGATGAAAGAAGATTAACAAAAAGGCTGTATGAAGGGAGAGTGGATGGAAAAATGGGATGGGGAAGACCTCGGCGAACGTACTCCGACCAAATCGGAGACATTCTGGAGAAAGGCCAGGTCAGGAGTACCCTAAACCGACGAGCATGCATGAAGAATGTCATGAAAGTAAGTGAAGCGAAAGTTGTAAGTCAGGATCGTAGCAAATGGAAATCCGTGGTCTCAGCCTACCCCTCTGGGAAACAGGCGTGATTTTATGTATGTATGTATTTTTTTTTTATGTATGTAAAAATAGAGGACAGCACCGTTCCAAACAAGAGTCTCGAGGCAGGAGCCTTAGGGACAACACATGTTTAATCGTGGAATAAAACTAAAGAGTGTAATAAGTCTTTAATTGAGTAACAACAAACAGTAGAAGAATCCCCGTCGAGCTGACCCACCACCACTACAATAGTAAATCTATGAAGCCGCCATTAATCTCGTAGAAATTAAGCCCCAGCCCGTGTGAAATGACCTATACTAATAATAAGATAGTAAACATTATTATCATCACGGCTAGCATGGGCCTCTATTTTCTCGCTCGTCACTCGGTCTGTTTTTCTCTTTTGCTTAGTGAGCCAAACAGACCGAGTGACTAAGCGCGTGGCGACCACTCGGGCTAGTCGTTTATTTAGATCATGCTCATATTCATATAATTATAAGTAAAGTAAATCACGATCAAAGGGTGCACTGTTCTAGATGACTTTAGGTGGTGCTTCGAACTGCCGACCTGAGTCGTCGCACGGGCCGATGGACCCTTCGATCTTCATTATATCCCTTACGATGCATTTATTCATTTTACTTGCTAAGCAATCGTAGTCGCCTACAATTTGAGACAATCAGGCCATCAAAAAAAAAACAACTACAATAGTTTAAATTTTTAAAAGATTTCTTTAGCTTTAGGTATAAGACCATCCTAACACCTGAGCTCAAATAGGCTCGTCGTAAGGTCGTTTTCCAGAACGACGCCGTTATAGCAATGGGTACTTAATTCAATCGCAATGTTCCTTAAATACCGGGTACGATAAGGTACCATAAAATTTAAAACGATCCATTGTTTTCAATTTGAAAGGGGGTTACAACCAATGACATAGGTTAACGATAAAAGGGGTTTTTACAGGGAAAAGTCTATGGCCACGGTAGTGTACCAAATCCTTTTCTTTATGTTTGAGTCCATGTGTTTGATAGTGTATTTTGCAACTTGATTTACAATTTGGACTACTATTATTGTAAGCGAAATTATTTATTTTTAATATTTTTTTCGATTTTTTGTTGTATTTTTTGGAAGAAAAATCGAAAAAAAAAAATTCGATGACAATAATTTAACAACAAATGGCGTCATCTCTTGTCAGCCAACGGGCATTCATAAATGACCAAGTTGAATGAGATAACTTGATTAAGTTTATCATAGATGACACCGAGGGTAGTTTTCCCAAAGAAAGAATATCATTAATGTAATGACCGTAAAGACGAAACACATTGAAAAATTCGCAGGGTATGGCAGCGGTAATGTGGCGGAAACTGGAATACGCAAGGCACGGAATGCTGATGTTGCAGGTTCGAATCCTGCCATTACCCTAATTCTTTTTTGTGTTGTCATCTATATATATAAAATTCAATTAATTATATAGCATTTTAAATTTGGACTACATTTCTACAAATATACAGTTAATATATATAAATATAAAGTTAACTAGCAACCCACTCCTGCTTCGCGCGTGTACAATTAGGATGTAATAAATGAAATTCCACAATTGGAAACCTTTGACAGTGACAGTCCAAAAAATTGTTCAAGGATCCCTAAAAACTGTACCTACATCTTTATCGCAAGTCGTAGTCGTAAATAAAGCGGCACACATCTATCAAAACGATAGCCTTAGGTCGGGAGATTTATATGTACGGGCTTATCGTGAACTGAAGTGCACGTAGACATTTCTATGCAAATTAGGACACAGTGAACCTTCTTGCTGCATAACCGCGTTACTGCATCAGCCAAGTGCGAGGCGAATGCGCATCCAGGGTTCTGCACAGTCGTGGGCAAAGATATATATACCTACACCACAAAGTCTCAAAAAAGACACCTACAACAAGATCTTAAATATAGGTACAGTCACAAGTTCATAAATAAGTACACATCACTCAGAAAATAAGCTTGTATGCAGGTATTGCGATTATATGGGGGGGGGGGGGATGTTGTTACAATATTTTCAGCTGAGCTGTAGCGAGGCACAGCCAACAAAACAGAACGAGAGGGTCTAGCACCAAAAAACCGCTTTCCCGCGGACCAAGTTATTTTTTGTAGAGATAGCTTGGGGTTTGAGTCTTGATATGTCAAACATGAGGCAGGCAAACATCTCCTGGCGATTAACAGTTTTGAGTCAGTTAGCGTCTTTGTGACGTGGGATCGCAGAGGAATCTTAAAAGACATCTCGCACATGCATTTTGCACTCTTTGCATGAGACGCCTAGAGCGTGCCAAAAGGCACGGTCCAAAGGCAGTGAGACAATAATTTAATTTTGACATAACAAGCGCCTCCCAAAGTCTAATACGTAGGTCAACACTAAGGAAATCTCGAACATTGTACAGAACCTTAGTTTCAATAACATAGTCCTCAAAACGCAAACTACCGTCCAGCAAGATACCTGATCATGTCATTATCAATTACAATCCTCGAATCACAAGCTAACACCTTGTTAACTCGATTCAAAGACCTGAGTATCGTTTTCGATTTTGAGGGGTTCAGGACAAGAGAAATTGCACCAGACCACTCTAAAATACGCTGTAAGTCAGCATTAACCAGCGCGACAGCGGCCTCGGCATCGCGAGTATGAAACGATAAGTAAACCTATAGACCATCAGCGTACAGGTGGAACTTACAGTGCTTATTAAATCGTGTTAAGTCAGAGCTATACATAATAAATATCTGTGGACCCAAAATTGATCCCTGAGGCACTCCTCTAGTTACAGAGACAGGATCGGACGGAGGTGATGACATCCAGGTAAACCGTTTATTTGTTTGCCTCACATTTCCAAATAAATAATTCTAAGTATCAAAATCATCGTCAACTACCCGATAATTCAGCAAAGTTTGTAGTCTTGGTCCTTTTGGAACCCTCTAAATTCCTTCATTAAGCTTGCGATCGACTCGCCCACCAAACTAATCTGTAATCGCTTACAAACCAGAAGTGCAATAAATCAGTGCGAATTAATCACTGTTAGGCTAGCAGTAGGTACATACCTTAAGGTCCGTCGCCGCGTTATGAAACCATTAGAGAAAAGTTTCATCTTAGAACCAACTATTCAGAACAAAATTGATGTATCAATCAAAATCAAAAATGTCGTTACTAATCTAATATAAATCGTTACAAAACCGTTACGTAACTGATATGACTTATTTTAGTAACGGTGCAATGTTTTTGGTTTGACACTTAAAATGTTGACAGTGAAAATCTTAAATGTCGTAAGGAACATGTTCCTCAATGTCCTTTACGACATTTGAAATTTCCACTGTCAATATCAGTTTATACTAAGCTCAGCGTATACTTAAATATATTGTTACTGTTATGATAATTGAATACTCATAAGTTAATTGCAATGGTAAGGATCACTGTTATGGAATAGTACGTACTTTTATCTCCTGGTACGCCAGGACTTACAAGGAGGTCTCAAAACTGTCGTATTGTTGACCCAAAACGGTAAGGAATAAACTTTTTTTTTTTATTCAAAACCGTGGTAAATAACGTTTTCTTCTGTGATAAAGGAAAGCAAAAATGATGGGAAGTAATCATCGCTCTGTGGATCCAACAAACTTAAGAGAATCGATGGTCCGCTATCAGTCCTTAATTCCCTCTCCTCGTAGGAGAAACCATTTTTCCTAATCAATGGCCAAAATTTTCACACCAATAGATAAATATTTATATTTTGACATTTTCATTTGTCCACGCCGGCAAAACCTTATAACAATTAAGATATCTATAAAAGCCTTTCAAGGTGTTTCTATCTACAGTACTGTAAGGTGTCAATTTTTGACAGTGACAGCTGAGGTGGATTCAGTCGATGGATTGTTCGTCTTTCTGTTTACGGCGGTTGCTGCAGTGACTGAAACGTTCCGGCGTTTTATCTAATTGTTATAATTGTTGTCAATAACAACGATATAATAAAATAAGGGGAATTAATTTAGATATGGTGGAGTAGTTTGGAGAGTTTTCTTTTTAGACTGTTTCAATCGTAAAATTTTGATATTGTGACAGCTCTACGACACTAGCGATGGGCGTTTTCGAAGGAAGCCATTTTGATGCTTGAAGGGAGAGAGGGTGGCTCTCTGTATTTTTGTCTTGTTTTGGTGAGTTTAATATCGAAATGCCGTGATAATAACGGCTTATAGCCTCTCCGACTGGTAAATTTAATTGGTTTGTTTTGTTTTAGTGGGGCGATCTGATATTGGGTTAGAAGCGGCCCACGCGCATGTCTTCTTAACCTCTTGTTGGTAGGTAAACGAGTCGATAAAGCCTTCGCCCTTGTTTTTTGGCAATGTTAACCGTGTCTATTATTTTAGTTGCGGTGCTGGCTGCTATCGGAACACCTTCGTTGGAGTTGACAGCATGACCCGGGCGCATTAGCAAGTCTGCATTTCCTCCACGGTGGGTGTCACCTTAATATCATGTTTCCCAATGTAGTTATGACGATAGGACACTTCTGGTCCTCTGGATTCAGTAGGGCCTTGATTGTTTTGGTTCCTAATTTATGCTCCGTCCACAGGAGGTGTTGAGATACGGCGTGAAGTGTAGCTGTGGTTGGTGTTGTTGGGAGCGCCGTGAGGCGTCTGTTGAAGCTGAAGCTGCTTGGCCTGCGTGGCACGTTGTCGGTGACGCTGGGACGCTGGGCACGAGACGGCGTCCGAGCGTGGCATACAGCTGTCCGCAGCTGTTGAGTTGTGGAGGCACCGGAGGCGGCTGTGAAGCGGAGGCTGCTCGTTCTGCGTGGCATCACGTTGGCTATGGTGGGACGCTGGGCACGAGACGGCGTCCGAGCGTAGCACACGTCTGTCGGCAGCGGCAGGTTTGAGTTGGTCTTCGTCCATCAGGTACCAGCGCCTTCAGCGCCGTTAATTAATTAGGTAGGTAATTATATGAGATCACTGGCCAATTGCATTCACGACCCTGAGGTTGTATATCGTAGAGAAGTAGGACTTAACTCTTAGAATAGAGGCGCGATAGCGCTGTAAAGCTGTAATACTGTAAAGCTTGTGTTTGTGGGCGGGTTAGTTGGGGTTTTATATAATAAATAAATATCTAGCTGTGCAATGACTTGTTTTATTGACCGTTCGGCAGCGCCCCTCTACCTGCGTTAGAATTTTCATTACATCGGCGCCCGAACAGTTGATTGACGAGTGTTTGTAAGGGTTTTACCTCCCTGTAAGTTATCTGAGGCTAAACTACAGGTTGGTCAGTGATCATTTAATTAGTGTGTGGTGAAAATTGACTTAATACAACATAATACTGTATGTATAATAAGACAGGGGAACTTATAACTCTGCTACGCTAACTGTGGAGTAATAATTACTTCTAATTACTGTGTGTTGCGTTTTTTTACCATTCTAAATTTACCATACTGCTTTGGGTGACTTATTCACTCTAATTGGTGTCAAATTTACCATTTGATCATTGTGTTGTTGTTGAACTTGGTATTGTGTAATTTATTTTCCTTTACTGGTGTCATTCAGTCACATTCACAGACCTTACAAATAAAGCAATTTAACTTTTAAAAGAAAAAAAAAACTGGTGAAAAAATTTAAAAAGTGGGACAAGTTTTTATCTCACAACAGTCTTATTGTCTTAGTACCACATTTATATATAAATTCATTCAGTCACATTCACAAACCATACAAATAAAGCAATTTAACTTTTAAAAGGACAAAAAAAAACTGGTGAAAATAATTTAAAAAGTGGGACAAATTTTTATCTCACAACAGTCTCATAAGAAGGTTTAGCAATAGTTGGTTAAAAGGTTTTACTATTTTAGGTTGTAAACTTACTGGTGGTATTACATCTACCTACATTGTTGCTTAATTGGTTGAAACTTCATACATCTAAGAACACAATAATTTAAAATCACATAATACATAGTGACATATTGACACATAGTGAACAAAATAAACTGTGGTAGGCAAATTTTGTTATCGTGATTGCTTGTGGCCTGTTGGTTGATTTTATAAAATGGAGGAACGACCTATTGTGTTCCATTTATTAAAGAAAGATGAGTTAATTTATGAAGTGAAGATACGTGGTGAGGAACCGGTTGATTCTTACCCGGAGCTTAAAAACCAGATCCGTGAGTTGGCACGACGGATACCTAGTGATGAAATTGATAACTTTGAGGGTGATATATCTTTGGAATTACAGGTGATTGGTAACAAATTGGTTGAATTGACAGGTTTATTAGCTGAAGTCCGTCTTTCATTGAAAAACCTGAACCGGGTTCAAGCTCTGCATAACCACTTATTTCACAGACTGGGGCGCATATACCCGACTAGTTCGGAGGATTGTATTTTATATGAGGAACTAGTAACTAAGCATAAGGAGGTTACTCAGAGAATGGACAGCTTGTTCAAACTATTTAAGAGTAGTCAGGAAGCTCAGGAGGAGGAAACATCACCTGTCCCCAATCCGGTTCCCCAGCAGGTGATAAATGTGTCGTGTGGTACGAACAAACAAGGTGTTCACACTTTGAATTTGAAATTTAATGGAAAAACTAGTGTTGTTGCTTTCATTGAACGGTTAGAGGAGTTGTGCATTAGTAGGCATATTACAAATGACGAACTTTTTGCCTCGGCCATTGAGTTGTTTGTCGAGGAGGCCTCTTTTTGGTACCGCGGGGTGTGCAGTGAGGTTAGTGGGTGGAGTGAATTGAAAAAGCGACTCCTGGCGGAATATTTGCCGTTTGATTTTGACTACAGGTTAATGCAAGAGATCCGTGCGCGTACTCAGGGCCCCGAGGAGGGTATATCAATTTATTTGAGTATCATGAAAATTTATTTTAATAGATTGAGAAACCCCATTAGTGAGGACGAACAATTAACTATCGTCAAGTACGGAATACGACCTTTCTATTCGTCTCAGCTTGCGTTGGTAACCATTACATCGTGGTCAGAATTAAAACAACATTGTAGGTTATTGGAACATGCTAGATATCGTACGGAGGTATTCAGGGAGCCTCCTTCTCCCTCCGATAGCTTATTGTGTCCAGATCTGGCATGCCGTTTACCGAATAAACCGACATATACAACAGTGGACGCGCTTGTAAATAACACGAACGAGTTGTTTTGTGTGCAGTGCCGTGTCAATGGCCATGTACTGAAAGACTGCAAGGCTCCGAAAGTTATTTTGTGTTATCGTTGTGGTGAAAAAGGCGTCACGATGCGTGATTGTCCAAGGTGTGCGGCCGGTCCGTCAAGTAGTTCAAAAAACGAGTAAAGGTGAGCCGGGACTTAGGCCCGCCTGCAATGCATGGAATGGATAGCAAAAAGTACTTTAATCGCAAAGAATGGATGTCATGGTTATCCTTTATGAATAGTTTCATGTGCGGCAGGAGGGATAAGCCTCTGGTTCACGTCATAGGGGGCAATGACCGCCGACCATTTAAGAAGGTGCTCGTTTATGGATCTGTGCATATTGGCCTATTGGACTCAGGGTCAGAAATTTCAATAATTAGCGATAAAATTTTAAACAGTTTACCCGTTATAGTCGCTAGGCATAGATCGTTTGACCTTGACGTAATAAAGACAGCGAACGGTTCGTCGTCTCCCGTTACGGGGTATGTTTACCTCCCGGTTACGGTTGACGGCGCGACGGTCGATGTCAAGTTTTACATCATACCGGGCGTGACCACGGAATTGTTGTTAGGTATTAATTTTTGGAGGGCCTTTGGTATAGCTCCGGAGGTTCTCGCGTTATGTGAAGGCGTACCCCAGAGGGACGCTGGTGATTGTGATGTTTCTGAGGTATATTTGAGTGATTTTGATTCTCTTTCTGACGCTCAAAAGTGTCAAGCTGGAGAGGTTATTAGGCAATTTGAAAACATTGCCGCGGAGAATAAGGGATTAGGACGCACTGATCTCATTGCACACACTATTGATACAGGGGATGCCATCCCCATTAAACAGCGTTACTACAGAATGTCACCTGAGAGGTTGAAGGAACTTAACCGACAGTTAGATGACAAGTTACGTGACGACGTGGTAGAGCCTAGCACTAGTCCATGGAATAGTCCCGTCACTTTAGCTCCCAAAGCTGACGGTTCTCTTAGATTTTGCTTGGATAGTCGAAAACTTAACGAGGTTTCCAAACACGACTCTTATCCTTTACCATATATATCGCATATACTAGACAGTTTAAAAGAGGCCAAATATTTATCGTCAATAGATTTAAAATCCGCCTTCCACTAGATACCGTTACACCCGTCTTCGAAGGAAAAGACCGCTTTTACGATTCCCGGGCGCGGCCTTTTTCAATATAAGGTGATGTGCTTCGGTCTTACTTCTGCCCCGGCCACGCAGCAGCGCCTGATGGACCGATTATTCGGCCCAGAGTTCGAAGGCAAGGTATGGTCGTACTTGGACGATTTAATCTGTGTATCGGCCACATTTGAGGAACATTTGGCTCTGCTGCGCACCGTGGTCAATCGTTTTCGTGAGGCGAATCTTACAATAAATTTGGCTAAATCAAAATTTTTCCGTAACCAGTTAAAGTACCTGGGCTATGTCGTTGATCAACACGGATTAAGGACCGATCCGGATAAAATTAGTGCTATCAATGACTTTCCCACCCCCTCTTCTAGGAAGGATGTGAAGCGTTTTTTAGGAACCGCCTCATATTACAGACGATTTATTAAAAACTTTAGTTCAATGGCGGGACCATTAAACTCTCTCACGTCTACACGCAAAGGCGCACCGCCTTTTCAGTGGTCTGCTGAGGCTCACAAAGCCTTTACGGATTTAAAAGCCGCTTTAACAAGCGCACCGGTTCTGGCTTGCCCCGATTTTGACCAACCTTTCACGGTCCACTGCGACGCTTCTGATTTTGGAATTGGTGGTACGTTAACGCAGATAATTCAAGGGGAAGAACATCCGATTGCTTTCTGTAGCCTCGCGTTGACACCTTGTGAACGCAACTATTCCGCTACCGAAAGAGAAGCGTTGGCAGTGGTCTTTGTTGTCGAACATTTTCGCCCGTACCTGGAGGGGAGCAAGCCATTTAAAATTTTTACGGACCACGCTAGAATTAAGTGGTTTTTGAATCTGAAAAACCCTAGCGGACGACTGGAAAGGTGGGGCTGTCGTTTGTCACCTTATAACTTTACTATCGAACATAGGCGCGGAGTAGACAATGTGGTGCCTGACGCGCTCTCCAGAGCCGTGCCAGTATCCATCGTAGAACCTTGTACTTCTGATACGTGGTATTGTGACGTTTATAAGCGTTGCCGTGATAAGCCTAGAAGTTGCCCAAATTTTCAAATAATGAATAACAAATTGTTTCGGTACACCAAATCAAAAAATAAGCTGAGATCTAATTATGACTGGAAGGAGGTTATTCCTCGTGATTTGAAGGATACTGTCCTGGTCGAGAATCACTCGGACCCAATGGCAGCTCATTTAGGAATAGCCAAAACCTACCAGAGGTTAAAGTTACGCTACTTTTGGCCCGGTATGTACCGAGATACGGTGAAATTTATTTCGGAATGTGACATTTGCAACGCTTATAAGTGCCCCAATATGAAAACGCCGGGATTAATGGGTAGTGCTAGGATCTGCTCACGTCCGTTTCAGTGTCTCAGTATTGATTTAGTTGGGCCCTTGCCCATGTCGAGGATGCAAAATACTTACATGTTAGTGGTGTTATGTTATTTTACTAAATATTGTTTGTTGTTTCCTTTGCGCCGTGCCACCGGTAAGGTGATAGCACAGCGACTGGAGGACCATGTGTTTCTCGTCCATGGAATCCCTCAAACAATCATGTCGGATAATGCCTCAAATTTTGCTGGCCATGAAGTCCAGTCCTTGTTTCATAAGTATCAAATACCACAAATACATTTTGGTCCAGTTTATTGCCCACAGGTGAATCCAGTCGAAAGACAGAACCGCACGGTGATGACGGCTGTCTCTAGCTTTGTCGGCGCCGACCACCGTACTTGGGACATTAACGTGCACAAAATTCAATTTGCAATAAACACTTCGGTTAGTGCAGCTACGGGCTACACTCCATTTTTCCTAGTACATGGTCGCGAGGCTGTGGCTGATGGTAGTATTTACAAGGATTTTGAGGACCTAGATGAAGTAATTTTCTCATCACGTAAAGACCTATATGATAATTTGGGGGAGTTGAAAGAAGTGTTTGATGATGTAAAACGAGAATTAGAAAAAGCACACCAAAATAACGCGAAATACTACAATCAGCGACGGCGGGACCTTGAGTTTGAGGTTGGTGATATTGTGTGGAAACGTTCATTTAAGCAAAGTGACGCGTCTAAGTATTTTGCATCCAAGTTGGCCCCTAAATATGAAAAATGTCGTGTGTTAAGGAAACTCTCAAAATTGGTTTATGAGTTGGAGGATGGGGATGGCAAACCTGTAGGTAAATGGCATATCAAAGATATGAAGGTGGTACCGGAAAGAGGCTGACTTGTACTTGAACGGTGGAGTAGGTTGAGTCGCGGTCGCGTCGCTACTTTTATCGTGCCCCACAGAACAAGAGTGACTGACCTTCGAGCATCATGTTTTTTTTGTGTTTACAACTTTTACAAGCATTTTTTTTTGTCTACAATTTATACACCTTGTTTATGTTTAGTTAGAGTCTGGTGGGTGTCCGACGCACGGCCCGCGTCAGCCGCCCTCGCTCGCCGTGCCGCCGACGCCGACCGCTCTCGATGAGGCCGGACGACCGTGACGATTTTTTTTTATCGTCGGGATTTTTGTAGTCTTGCTGTAGTCCGGGATTTTCTCAGCATCGTGGAGTAGGTGAACGTCGGACGCGCGGCCGCGTTGGTCTCTCTCGCTCGCCGCGCCGCCGACTTTGACCTCTCTTATCGATGTTGGAAGATTCAGGATGGTGTAGCGGTGCTTGTACCGGTTTTTTTTATCTCTTTTGTAGATTATGCTTCAGAGTTGGGGAACGCCGGGCGCGCGGCCCGCGTCAGTCGCCCTCGCTCGCCGCGCCGCCGGTGTTGACCACTCTTGCTGATTATAGTAGAGTCGTGTGCGAGTGACGCCTCGTCTGTTGGTGAGCGTCGGGCGCTCAACCGGTTGTGCTAGCTCTCACTGGTTGCGCTGTCGACGTTGGCCGTTCTTGCGATGGTGGTGATAGTTTCTTGATAGGTGTAGTTCTACAGGTGGGCTAGTGTTTAACGCACGGCCAGCGCCTAACGCACTCGGTGGTGGGTTTGGGTTTAAGGACTCTGTTTTTTTTTGGTGCAGCTTGATATGTAGAGTCATTATTGTTTCAGTGAGGAGTCAGCTGGGGGCCAGCTGGAATTTTCCTCTCTATCGGAAAATTCGTCTGGCGGGAGGGGTGTTGTAAGGTGTCAATTTTTGACAGTGACAGCTGAGGTGGATTCAGTCGATGGATTGTTCGTCTTTCTGTTTACGGCGGTTGCTGCAGTGACTGAAACGTTCCGGCGTTTTATCTAATTGTTATAATTGTTGTCAATAACAACGATATAATAAAATAAGGGGAATTAATTTAGATATGGTGGAGTAGTTTGGAGAGTTTTCTTTTTAGACTGTTTCAATCGTAAAATTTTGATATTGTGACAGCTCTACGACACTAGCGATGGGCGTTTTCGAAGGAAGCCATTTTGATGCTTGAAGGGAGAGAGGGTGGCTCTCTGTATTTTTGTCTTGTTTTGGTGAGTTTAATATCGAAATGTCGTGATAATAACGGCTTATAGCCTCTCCGACTGGTAAATTTAATTGGTTTGTTTTGTTTTAGTGGGGCGATCTGATATTGGGTTAGAAGCGGCCCACGCGCATGTCTTCTTAACCTCTTGTTGGTAGGTAAACGAGTCGATAAAGCCTTCGCCCTTGTTTTTTGGCAATGTTAACCGTGTCTATTATTTTAGTTGCGGTGCTGGCTGCTATCGGAACACCTTCGTTGGAGTTGACAGCGTGACCCGGGCGCATTAGCAAGTCTGCATTTCCTCCACGGTGGGTGTCACCTTAATATCATGTTTCCCAATGTAGTTATGACGATAGGACACTTCTGGTCCCCTGGATTCAGTAGGGCCTTGATTGTTTTGGTTCCTAATTTATGCTCCGTCCACAGGAGGTGTTGAGATACGGCGTGAAGTGTAGCTGTGGTTGGTGTTGTTGGGAGCGCCGTGAGGCGTCTGTTGAAGCTGAAGCTGCTTGGCCTGCGTGGCACGTTGTCGGTGACGCTGGGACGCTGGGCACGAGACGGCGTCCGAGCGTGGCATACAGCTGTCCGCAGCTGTTGAGTTGTGGAGGCACCGGAGGCGGCTGTGAAGCGGAGGCTGCTCGTTCTGCGTGGCATCACGTTGGCTATGGTGGGACGCTGGGCACGAGACGGCGTCCGAGCGTAGTCAGCGGCAGGTTTGAGTTGGTCTTCGTCCATCAGGTACCAGCGCCTTCAGCGCCGTTAATTAATTAGGTAGGTAATTATATGAGATCACTGGCCAATTGCATTCACGACCCTGAGGTTGTATATCGTAGAGAAGTAGGACTTAACTCTTAGAATAGAGGCGCGATAGCGCTGTAAAGCTGTAATACTGTAAAGCTTGTGTTTGTGGGCGGGTTAGTTGGGGTTTTATATAATAAATAAATATCTAGCTGTGCAATGACTTGTTTTATTGACCGTTCGGCAGCGCCCCTCTACCTGCGTTAGAATTTTCATTACAGTACCCAAACATTTTTTGGATTATCGAGCTTATTTTTTTGTTAGATAATATCTAATGAATCATATACATATATGTTCCATTTAATGTAATCTCCAGCTGCTGCCAGATTATCCCCCATTAATTTTTCGGCGACTGTTTGTTTAGGACCAAATAAGCCTTGAACGGATCTCGGAGGGTTTGGAAGGTGCTCGTAAGAGGAGCGTTACCGAATTCATGCACCTAGCACGAACCTTCTCTACACGCGTAACTCGCTACTTACTCAGTGTGTCTCGTTCTAACTGGCCCAGTAGAAGAGAGACTGAAGTTGAAAGAAAAAAAAAGTTAACAAAAAAAATGTTTAGACAAGACCTTTTTTAATGGGTTGGGGAGTAAAATGAGCATGCGATACACCTGATGGAACTATCACCGCTAACCCGTTAAGAACTAGCGATCTTAAAAGAATCTCTGGAACGAGATTCTTTTAAGATCGCTAGTTGTCCGCTTTTAGGAAGTACTTGGGCCGATGTACTGTCAGCCTTAAGAACCTTGTCGAAGAAATGAGAGTAGCTCGAATTTGTCACATTGCTGACAGCGACAAGGTACTAACATGTTTAGTTTCTGATGAGGCTGATCGCACCCTGGGTGTAAATGATTTTCTGACTGTGTTAAGAGGGGCTGGTCGATACCTGAAACTCGCCGTAGGGAGGAGGACAAAATATTTTGACCTGTTAGCCATACAATGGCTGACATGTTGAACGAAGTTGTCTTTCTGAAATTGTTTATCTATCAAGAGACTGGTAAAATTTTCACGACGAAACGAAGCGTAAAAATGCAACACAGCTGTAACGAGCGAAGTTTTTAAGAATAAGAATAAGAATCTTTATTTGCATAGGATAAGTACATATAAAAGATGGTATTACAATTCTGAAAGGAACCTTATTCTGCTAAATGTATTCGGTTTATCCAATACTAGCATACAAATATAAATTTACACATGTCCAACTTACAAATCATCTAATAGAAATTCTTTAACATCATAGTAGTGTTTTTGTTTTAACAATATTGTTAATTTGTTTTTAAATCTATCCAATGGTAGCTTTCGCATTTCTATTGGTAACCTGTTAAAGAGTTTCATGCACATGACATAACAGTTCTTAGAGAACAAAGCTGTCCTAGGGACTCGGTCGTGAATCAACCTTTTTCACGTCGAAAGCATGTGGCATTTAGCCAACCAACGCCCGATACTTCAACTTAGCACACAAGTCGTCAACATAAAAACCCAACTTTCTCCAACTAAATTCAACTTGGGATCATTTATCAATTCGGCTATCGCAACTCGAATATTTAAGTGTTTTGCGATTTTCACGCCTTTTACCTTTTAATACTTTTAAAGCGGGTGAAAAATCGAAATTTCTTGAAAGTTTGTTTCGGTCGAAATGGAAACGGTGAATACTTTGAAGGCTTCGAATAGCGGAGTAAAAGGTTTCGAATTCTGTTGCTGGTTTGCGTTACTTTGTTGGATTAACTGAAACTTTCTACCTACTGCCTAACTTCCTTTGCGGGTGGTGACCTTTTGCATGGTTTTATAAAATAAAATAGAAACATTTCAAACTGCTACCTGCGGCTTCACGCGGGAAACATTATGGTTTCCTTCCCAAAAATGTCCAGTCGGAGCCCTATTGCTCTCGCTCATGAGTCCGTCCGTTTGTCTGTCCTTCTGTCGCAACGGTCTAGCGGTGAACTGTTGAAGTTACAGTCTTCATATTCGCAATGAAAAATCTATGCTGGGGTATTATTTTTTAGAGCTCTCTAAGTAGAGTAAAACTGCATTTTTTATTTTCAAAAGTAATTGAAAACAAGTTATAAGATATTGTTAACATCAGCTTTTTAAAAACAATCTTGTTTATCTAGATTTTTTTACTTCCATTTGAGCTAGGAACTAGAGAGTCTGTGAATACGCTACTTATTATGTTCATTTTACCAACAAAAAATAATACATCAGAAAACTGGAAACTATCCGAGAACTTTCTCATAATCTCATTCGTCCGTCTGTCTGCCCCTCTGTCACAGGCCAGTAACTTCGAATTGTAACTTGAAATTTTGGCAGAATGTGTATAACTATAGCCACTATAACAACAAACAAACAAATAAACACAGTTAACAAACTGGAACAAATTACCTTGCTACTCCGCGAAACCAGTGCCGGGCTCGTGCAAAATAGCTGCGTCTATGCGACGCATATATGTTCATGCAAAAACCCACCCTCCTCCGCTTCCACACGAAACAACATATATCACACAGACTCAACTACACACCACCACCACTAAACACTAAAACTACACGATCGGCGCGCGCCGGCACTGGTTTCGCGGAGTAGCAAGGTAATTTGTTCCAGTTTGTTGATATGGACCTCCGCAAAGTAACGCCTGAATCTATTAATTAAATAAACACAGTTGAAAATATAAGAGGGTCCCCATATATGAAACGTATTTCTTTCGGACGTTTTGTACGAAACCCTCCGTAAGCGAGTCCGAGTCAAACTTGGCCGGTTTTTTTTGTTGTAAAAGACTATGCCACTTAATTACTTTATCCCTAAGTTTCGTGTAAAGTTCCGTCGGGTCATTCCGCCCCTAAACCAGCATCAATCACCGAGAGCAACACTTAAGTTTCGGGCCGAGTTTGGATTGTTATAAACATACTTCTCCCAGTAATTACCCTCAACTCGGCAGATGAAACTTGGAAATTAGATTAGGCGCACGTGTTTTTTCGGTGGACCCTTTTCCCTGCCGTGTTAAACGGAATCGACAGTGGAAATATCAAATGTCGTAAGGGACATTAAGAGACGTGTCCTTTACGACGTTCGGTATTTCCACTGTCGGAATCCGACCCTGCTAATGTTATAAATGTCAAAGTATGTTTAGAGTAGAATATAATAATATTTATTTGATCTCAATTCGACATAGACATTTGACAAATAATAAGAAAAAGAAACACCGTAAAAACAAAAAATGTATTATAATTTAAAAACGTGGGGACGGTTGTTCCTCAATTGTGCGAAACAACTGAATGAATTTGGACGAGTTTGACAGAAAGATAAATCTTATCTAGATTAATTTAGAATAATTTAGTCAATTTTTGTTTTGAAAAAAAAAAAATTTTTTTAGTATAATTCATAATATCCGCACTCCTGGACATTAAGATTAAATTTAAAATGCTATATAACCGCCGCCGGAACACAACATCCTTCATTGCGGGTATGCGTAAATTCTGTCTTTAACAATGGGGGTAGCTGAGATTGAGATAAATTATGAGGGTACTTTTGTTTTATTTTTAAATTTTGAGGGTAGGCTTTGAGAAAAATAATAAGGGTAGTAGTGCAAAAATGTTGGCGGTAGGCGGGATTAAAGAAAAATGTTTTAGTTTGTTAGTACGCCATTCGTTCAAGTAGCGAACGGTCGTACTGTTCGATCTTGATGATGCCTCGTATAGAGGCGAAACGCGCGTCGATCGTGTAGTTTTAGTGTTTAGTGGTGGTGGTGTGTAGTTGAGTCTGTGTGATATATGTTGTTTCGTGTGGAAGCGGAGGAGGGTGGATTTTTACATGAACATATATGTGTCGCACAGACGCAGCTATTTTGCACGAGCCCGGCACTGGTTTCGCGGAGAAGCAAGGTAATTTGTTCCAGTTTGTTGATATGGACCTCCGCAAAGTAACGCCTGAATCTATTAATTATTGAAATATTACTAGCAGAAAATATTTGAGTAATACCTTAAGTACTGTAAAACTACACAGTCTATAAAAAAAATCAATCTTTTAGGTCTCCACAGATTCAAAAGATTGACTTGGTTGGTTGATTTGCCGAGTCACGTGACATGTATTTTACCCTCTTTTAAAAGTATAGTCGACCAAGAAATTGCTTGACCACTTTTCGACCGTATTACAAAGGGATAAAGTTCAAAAGTGGTCAAGCTATTACTTGGTCGACTACACCTAAAGAAATAAACCATAAAATCTATATATAAATTATGACACACTAGTAGGTACTTTAGTACAATAATGCCGACGTGATGACAATTGGTACTTAGACACCAAATGGTGCTTTTTGGTCAAACGGCTTCAAAGATATTTTAAATCGTGATTATCTCCGTGAAATTTTAAAACCATAGAAATATTTTATGTAACCCCTTTCCAGTGTAGTATTTTCTGAGATCTGCACAAGTTTCTTATTTCATTATTCCCAAACTTTCAATTTAATTCATGTTACGCTTTGACCCGTTTAATTACGCCGAAACCCTTTACGTAATGTTTCTATTAGAGCCATGGTAATTTTTACGGGAAATTTATGTGGGAGGTCATTTAAAAATAACTTAGCCGTTAGTAATTATACAACGGGGCAAATATGCCCTTTTAATTGCCGCCAGACATTCGAAATGTAGCTCAAGGCATTTCAACATTTAATTTTTAGCAAACCATGGCAACTTTAAATTGTTTTAAACTTTCGCGATTTTCACACATATCGAGGTAATCAACAATATATTTTTATCGCGCTAAAGTCCCGATAACATTATAAATACATGGCAACTTTATCTACAAAGTAGCAACTCTGCCATACCAAATAAAAACCGGCCACACGCGAATCAGACTCGAGCGCTGAGAGTTCCGTACAATACTTAATAAGCACCGAACATTGCCCTAGCCAAAAGATAAACTAGATTAAGAGACAAACTTCATTTTGCCGATGGATAACTGTTGTCCCCATACATCCACATAGGTCGCGGTCAGTTTACCAACTGCAAATAAGTGTATAATCGTAAAAAAAACGTAACTTGCGATTTTGGACTTTTCCCTTTACTTGTGCTATCCCTAAAGCGGCAGACACGTGTCTTGTGTCACTAATTTAAATCATCTACATACGTGTGTAGTTTAAAGTACTTTCCAATGTAACTTCAATTAATTCTGAATTTGTAATGTCGCTTACCTGGTGATGGTTTTAGAGCGCGCATGCGTGACAATTTACGTTATTGGTACAATTGTACAAATTGAATCATGAGCCTAAATGGTGATGCGGGTGGTAGGACCTTGTGCAAAGTCCGTCCGGATCGCTACCACCATCTTGCTCACTAATCCTATCGCTAAACTGCAGTGCTTGCACTGTTGTGTTCCGGCGTGGAGAGCAAGACAGCCGGTGTAATCACTGACACAAGAGGTATCCCATCTTAGCCCTCTGGGTTGGCAACGCATCTGCAATCTCTTTGATGTTGCGGGTGTCTATAGGCGGTGGTGATCACTTACCATCGGGTGACCCACTTGCTTGTTTTCCTTCCTAATTCATAAAAAAAGGCCATTTCTCAGTGAATTTTAAAAACTGCAGGGGCCTCAACATGTCTTGTTGGGTTTAATTTATTTCTGTTTATACATTTATGTGCGTCTTTTTCTTGTGAAACTACCTTTTGTTTTAATTTGCATTTTATTACAGTATCATTCACATACGGCCCGGCATTACTGAGTGATTTTTACAACAACAACAACAACAACAAAATACTATTACAATAAATTTTTAATAATAATTATCAGTAAGTTGCACCCCTGCGAAGCTGGGGCGGATCACTAGTTTCAAATAAAATACGGAACCCTAAAAATAAAATGCGTTTACACAAAATCAGTAACTAATCCTACTTCTTCAGTCAGTTAAAAAATTAGGAAGAGACGCGTAATTGAAAAAATGCGTAATTTAAAAAATGCGTAGTTACAAAATGCGTAATTGAAAAAATCTACGTAATGTAATATTAATGGCGTCAGTCCAACCGGCCATGTTCATTCACGAATTCCACGATTCGATTTTAACAAGCAATTAAATGGAATGTTTTGCATGCTCGTCGGGAACTCGCTTTGATCATGTTCCCCGGAGATGCGTAATTCTATTCCATCGTGTTAATTAATGTTTTAAATACATGGACGGTGTTTGAGAAACTCCGAGCGGTAACTTAAAACAAATAGGACTGGAAACTCGAAGTTTGAGGGAAGAAAATTAAAAAATGTTATTAGAATGTGCTTTGAAATGAAACTTTTAATTATATTCAAGGTTCTTTCGTTTTAAGTTCAATGGTCCACTGGAAGCCAACGCTTGATTGCGGAAGCCTAATGCTTAGGTACTGATTTTCTATTTCAGAGACCATGACGTTTTTTCGTGTCTTTTTTATTTTGTAAAATAATTACGTTGTACTTTTTTTAAGTTTTTTATTATATCTGTATATTGTATGTGTATATATTTTTTAAACGCAACGCAACGTGGAGTAGCTAGGTAATTTGTTCTAATTATTGTCCACCTGGGGTGCAATTTTTGAATCTCACCAGGCGACTAGAGCTCACCAAAATGGCCGCATTTCTATGAAAAACGGCCATTTTGGCGAGTTTTAGTCACCGGTGAGATTCAAAAACCGCACTCTTGTTCGTCATTTTACATTTTTGATGGGATTTGTTTTCCGTGCTCTTCCATATTAAAATAATCAGTGGGTGTGCTTTATCGTGCCGTCCAAATGCTGTGATTAGATAGTACCTAAACATGACGACACCGCATCATTTATTAATACGGGCTGTAGATGGAAATTATGGTAGACCCGTTAATTTTGCGGTAAAACTATTGTACCCAGCGCTCTTCATACCAACGGCGATAACGTTTTCCACCCTCTAAACCTTACCCTATGCCTTTGTTTTTTTTGTATGTTTCATTATGCTTTAGAACTAGAGACGTGTAAATTTTGGGGTTAAATTAAAACTATTGTTTTTTTTATACAACAGGAAGGCAAACAAGCAAGTGGCTCACCTGATGGTAAGCGATCACCACCGCCTATAGACACCTGCAACAACAAAGAGAGTGCAGATGCGTTGCCAACCCAGAGGGCTAAGATGGAATACCTCGTGTGCCAGTTATTACACCGGCTGTCTTGCTCTCCACGCCGGAACACAACAGTGCAAGCACTGCTGCTTAGCGGCAGGATTAGCGAGCAAGATGGTGATTGCGATCCGGACGGACCTTGCATAAGGTCCTACCACCCGCAATATTGTATAACGAACGCTCTCCATACCAACGGCAATAACGTTTTCCACCCTCTAAACCTCTATAACCATAGTTTTTTGTACGTTGTCATTACGCAAAAGAACTAAGTTAAGATGTTTGGATTTTTTTTTTGTTGAGGAAAAATATCGTGAGGAAACCTGCAAAAATATACAAATGAATGTGTAACCATGGTCCTGTCGGGCCGTTTTCCCTGTAACAGGAGTTACGGAAGTCAGATGGCAGTCACTTCGATATGTAACAGCCTAACCTGCCAAATCTGGGATCATGGTTAAGAACTCTTAATTAAGAAACGGGCCAATGCGCTAGGAGTTAATAAATGAATTCCTACCTTATTTTTTATGGTTAATTGAACTTACCTAAAGTGAACTTCAACCAAAATTATACGAGTTGCTGCATCCGTAGAGATTTAATAAACCATGTAGTCCGTTTTCCGTGGTACTGCATCTTCACACGATTTTTAGAAAACCTTTTAACAAATCTAAAAAGAAAAAAGGCTGAATGCATATCAATTCCTTTACCCCTTTCCCAAGTGTCGCGTAATAGAAAGTGCGGCTGTCATTCGTTTTAGAGTAATATCTTCTTAATTCTGCTATTTTTGGGGCAACTTAGCAAACCTAAGGGAGGGTAGGGACCTTAAATCTCTACGGATGCAGCAACTCGTATAATTTTGGTTGAAGTTCACTTTAGGTAAGTTCAATTAACCATAAATTATACTTCATTGCTGCATCCTAGGAGATTTAATAAACCATGTAGATGTTTAGCGCTCCAATGCAGAATTAAAGGCAGTTTTAAAGAAAGACATGTGTACTTAACTCAGTCAGGTTGTAAGAGGTAAAGTAACCCTTACTGAACATAGCTACGTTACACCATTAATTAAAACCTCAGCAAAAAAACTCACCCTCGCGTAGTGTCTACTAACGGTAAATCATATAATATAGTGAAGCAGACAGAAGACCTGGTCCAGCCAGCTGCGTGTTTGATGGCGTCTATGGAGACTCCGGTGCAGCGCAGCGTTGCTGAACCATCGACAGTTTGACTATTTATAGTTGAACTCGAAACAAAAAAAAATATATTGCAAATAAAAATAAAAAAGTATCACAATACCGATAGGCCCATCGATAGCATCGGTACCATCGATAGTTATTAAAATCCAATACCATCGATAGATATGTTGTCGCAATGCTAGTGCAGCGAGCCGCCAACATTGCCGCATGCTGTTAGAGGAACAAAAAACCTCGACAAGGGGTTGACAATGAATCGGTCAGCGACTGTTAAAAAAGACGTGTTCAGTCTAAATAGGCAGAGAGATTTTTACTGGGCGAATGCTAGGATTTCCTAGAAAGTAAAGGAGTCTTCTTTGGATTAGCTCTATTAGCAGTTGATGTTTTGATTACATCGTCTATTGTGAGATTAATGTTTATCTTGTTCGTTACAAAACTTTTGATTTTAACAAACCACAGTGTCTGTATTCAAAGGCTTTGTACCTTCAGTTGATAAGCCCAGAGAAAAAAACAAATAACAAAAATTTTTTGGTCATTAGTTCTAAAGACAATGACTCATTCGCTGAATGATTAGAAAGGTCAGATAATACAATGCCAAAATCCCAACCACTTTGATATCTTGGTACATTAGGCCTAATTAGAAAAAACAAATCTGTTAACCCTATTATGGGTACGGATTTCTTTAACAGGTACCTAATTTGAGCGATGATGCTGATCTAATATAAATGATTTCAATGTGACACATTTGGCCCCATTTTTAACAAACTTCAGTATTAGAAATTTTACATTTCTGGCCTAGTTGCTTTAAAAGGTGCCATGCTGGGAAAGAATGGATGTGATGTTCTAAAAGTGTGGGGGAACTATTATTTTCATTTGGTGTTAAAAGTAAAAATAATAATAATACCTTTGAAATACTTTAAAGGACATGAAGAAGCCATGGCTGGCCTGGCCAATAAAGAACTATTTATACTCCAGTTGTTTCATCATAATGATTTCTTAATACACAAAGATAGGGGATGGAAAAAAAAAAAAAACATAAGAGAAAGAAACTGTTGTTCCTGTTAAAAAAAATTGAGGATTAAATGTATCAATTTTTAAAAGAAAAATACTTCTGGAGCTTACTGCCAACCTTGCTGCTTCCTAGTTTTTTCTGTGATCGTATGAATGACTTCGCAAATTACTATAATATATATATATTTTTTTTTTTTTTTTATTTATATATTATTATTATTTTATATTGATGGTCGAAATAAATAATTGCTCGACTTGGCGGGGGCACTACCGTGCCCCCCAGATTCTAATTTATTCTGTTCTATATTTATGGTATTAATGTAGGAATTGTCTCCCGCCCATCCTATTTATATGAATAACTAATACCAGTATGGTGTCGTCAATCCTTAATAAAATTTCTGAGCTGTTCACATTTTGACGGAAATACTTTAATGCTATAGAAGGTACTACAACAACTCCAAATAGGTTAAGGTTATTTTTTTTATTTTTTATTATTATTATTATCTTCTTAAAATTATTAGTATTATTATTTTCAATTTTTACTAACAATTTATTGTGATATAGAAACTTCCCCGTCTCGAAAGAGACTGGTCAGAGTAGTAGATTTCTAATTAGAAATGATCCTTCCGAACAGGGTTGTTGAGTAACTTTTCTTTTCCACTATATTAAATTATCTGCAATCACTGGGCTGACTTTTATCTTCGAGTCACATTTTTGATTTTTTAATAATGCAATGTTCTTGTTGCTTTCAAAAAGTTATGTATATATTGTATATATAGTTATGTATGGCTGGTTAGCCATTCACATAACTTTTTCCAGCTACATTATATGGTTATATAATGTAGCTGGACAAACAGCAGTGAGTGTTCCTATAAACTATCTAAATTTACATATTGTTCCTAAGGATTTTTATACCTATGGATATGTCTAGACCTATATATATATATATATACTTTCATAAATCTTGTTTCTTTCCTTTGTTGGTAATTCTAAGGCCATGTTTTGTGAATTAGGATAAAACCTAAAAACATATAAGTGCTATTAGGTATGAAAATACTTTTTTCCTAATTGATTTTAAAATTCCATGTTTTCTAGTGTCACTAGTTAATTTCATTGTGCCATCTTAACAGCCCCATAGTTTGTGCCCTTTGGCACGTAAGAAAGCAAGTGCAGGTTTTACCAATTTTGTAAATTTTTAATGGTGCGGAGCACAGACAAACCATAATTATTATGCAAGTGAATTCCATTGAATTATTATCCAATCTGAAACAGATATTTCTGCAAGATTTATGCCTTGGCTTTAGAAAAATAAGCATCCTTAATATTGAGTGTTGTCATGTATAAAAACTTTGGATAGTAAATTAGCAGCAGTGTCAGTCTTCCATTTCAAAATAAGTATGCAAAATAAATATGTTGAGTGCTTTTAAATTAAGAATAAATCGGAAATTTCCTTTACCTATTGGTGTTAGAAAAAATATAAATAAATTGACCTCTACAGTCCTTACATGACTTGATCCAACTTAAACACTTCAGTTTTTAATAGACATCTACATTTTTGTGCAAAATGTAATTCACCTCCTTCAAACTATCTCCAGAATTTACGGTTATATGTAACCAATTATATAGATAAAACTGTATACAATTAGCATGTACCTGTAGTACTGTATACAACTGGTATGTACCTCTAGCGGCAGCCTCGAAGGTCCTGAGGGCGGTTCGCCTGCGCTGTTGGGTGCCGGCGTGCGGGCGGCTGCCGCGGTGGCGGGGTAGGGCGGCTAGCAGCATGAGGACACAGGACGCGCTCGCGCTGTTCCAGGCTGAGTCTTGGAGCTGGTTTCATAATTTGAAGACTGTCTTCGAAATTGACTTGGTTCCAGCATTGAAATTAAATCTGCAGTTCATGGTCTTCTTATAGTGTAGGTCTTCTTTTAGTGTAAGTCGTATAAAGTCTAATTTGTTTTTGGAATGTTTTTAGTAATTCCAAATTTATTAAAATCTTTCTGATTATCAGTTACCATTTCAGGTTGACCAGTTTAATATACCAACCCTTAGCTGGTTCTGCCTTTTCCAACTTCTTATTTATGTTGCTGATAGCATTTACCTTTAGGGCCTTTGATGCTTTAAAAATTCTCAACGAACAATATTTTGGGTAGCAGTGCCTTTGTCTGCAATGTTTGCCTTGACGAGTATTGTTAATTTCAGAAGTCATTGGAGTAATGGTCGCTATTGATTGCGGCTGGTTGGTTGTTGTTAAACCAGAGAAAAAATTTAAGTTGAGTATTGTTAATATCTCAGAGAGAAATTTTTTCTTATTAAGTGGGACTTTAGGATCCGGTTGACGCAGTGATTCGACGTCGCCTTCTTCGTGATCGTGATCACCATTATCTTCGGCGAATGACCAGGCGAGTTAGTCGGGGATACCCCTGTGCTGTGGTCGCCGGCGGAAGTTTCGAATTACATGGCCTATAGAGGCTCACAATTCATCATACGTCATAGGACGTCGTAGGAATAGTCGTCGAAAAAAAACAGAGTCGTCTTCGATTTCTGTTTGAGCAAAAAAGGCTGAGTAAGCCATAGCTAACTTTCAAGATGACATCTCGTGCCACCACTTGAAGAAAGTTAAAATTTTATTTCCGGATAACATCGTGTGTTACCACTTAGGAAATAAGAAAAATAAAGTCCCAGGACTTTAATTAGAGGGTTACAGGCCCAAAGTTGCACATTTTCGGATGGTATCTTGTACCATCACGGCATGAAAATGTAGGTTATGTTGTGTTGACAACTTGCGTCTTAATTGAAGAGATAGTGCGTATACGCAATAAAAAAATATACTTTTGTAGAAGAGTGCCCCGTTTTATATTCTATTGTCAACCTGTAACATTGTATGAAGAATCCAGTTACGTACGTATCATTTTGCCGGTTTCTTGTTTTTAATTCCTTTTCTGATCGCTCGATTTTTCGGCTTGTTTCTTTATTTGTCATTTCACGACTTTGTTTACGCAATGCTTGCTAAAAAATTGAAAACATATTGAGCTTTTCACAAAAAAACACAATATTTATCACGCGAATTATGTGCAAGATGCAACACGAAAAGACGAAAGATGACAGCCGCACTTTCTATTACGCGACACTTGGGAAAGGGGTAAAGGAATTGATATGCATTCAGCCTTTTTTCTTTTTAGATTTGTTAAAAGGTTTTCTAAAAATCGTGTGAAGATGCAGTACCACGGAAAACGGACTACATGGTTTATTAAATCTCCTAGGATGCAGCAATGAAGTATAAATATAGAGTAACGTCGCTTTCCGTTCCTGTGTCATCATATCGACAGTGGAAATCTCAAATGTCGTAAGGGACATTAAGGGACATGTCCCTTACGACATTTCAGATTTCTAGTGTCGATATCTTCGGCCGCTTCTCCTTCTAAACCACGCATCGGATTTTGATTCGGTTTTCACTGTCATTTAGAGATTTTTTTATGGAAGTTTTTTATGTGCATTACATTATAATTGTACTCGTACGAAGCCGGGGCGGATAGCTAGTTAGTAATAATAAGAACCTTATAATAACACTAGTTGTTGCGTATTCCATTATTTATTCTGAAAACTGGACTTATATGGGTGTATTTATGTAAATTCTTTATTGTACAAAAAAAATTCAATTACAAAAAGAAATAGTGATGTACAAAGGCCATCTTATCTCTTTAAGGGATCTCTTTCAGTTGACCTTGGAGTCTCTTGTCCTTGTTATGGTTGTTGTTACCTTGTCTATTTGTTACAATGAATCTAACGTCATGGTCACCGAATTTCCGTGGTAGGTATGTTTCATTGATTTTGCTATCGCCGGTTGACCGTGTGCTATTTTTAGGCATTTGAAATTACTACTCAGCCTACTTCTATGCTGTTCTTACTTTTGTTTAAACAAATATTTCGATATCGATTGAGTATTGTGATAGTTATCATCTTGACCATTAACACAGTCGTATCGCAGTCGTGTCGTAGTCGTTCCTTTAAAATGTTAAGCTTAGTTACAACGATGAACCTTCTACCCAAAGGGACAGAGAGGCACAAGCTATAGTTCTGTCTCTTTCTACTTTACCGCAACAACTTACATTTAACAAATGTTGCTACTGTACGAATTTTATCGTCACTACGTTTTTTTTTAAATAAAATAGGAAGGCAAACAAGCAAGTGGGTCACCTTTGTCTAACCCGCCCAGTGGGAGAGAGACGCACTGAGTTACGTCCTAAGCGAAAGGACGTACAGTCAACCAATTTGTCAAAAATGTCAATACGAATGTCATTAAAACATCAACGACAATATGATTTTAAAGGTTTCATAAAACATCGCGATTGGGGTGCGTGTCGGGTTTCCTCCTCGTGTGCCCGAGTGCTGCGGTTCCCTTATGGACTCCTCCGGGGGGAAGAGCAGTGCTTGGGGCGATAGACCCTGGGCATCGGTCAATGATTTCTTAGCCTATATGGTGGGATATCATTGGCTGATGGCTAATAACCCGATAGGCAGTGGGGTTGTCTTTTGACCCAAACCGAACAATTATTGTATACTACTGACATTGGCACAAGCCTCGTGACCGCCATTAAAGTAAAAAGAAAAGAAGAATATCGCGATTTTAACAATATTCCATTATTTGATGTAGTTTAGGATTATTATTAATCAGCATATGGATAAGAGAGCTAGTGTGAACATTCATGCAGAAATATTGGCTAGAAGGTCTGTTTACATCGTCCAAAAGTTCTATCGGAGATCGCTGTACAGTAGGGGAAATATATTCACGTACCACCTTAGAATCCTGTCACAATGACGCGACGCGTTAAACGCCAGGCTATGTCATACAAATGTCATGCGTATGTCTCTTCGACTAGGTTCTACGGTGGTACGTGTTTCAATTTCCTTGACTGTACGTACTAAAGAAATCATGAGCTTTGGGTCTCAATTCTTCTTTACTAGAAAAACCGCTGCCTTTGCTGAAATAATTATCATCCCAAGTGATTAATCCGGGATATCCAACTATCCTTTAACCATTTAGCTGGCCTTTGAATTAAAAGCTCTCCTTATTCTGGTGGCCCAAGTAAAAAGCGTACAAGTATAGTGGTAGGCAAACACCTTGAGCATAAATCGAGTGGTGGTTGTACTAGAAACGGCTACTGCGCAGTCAAGGTCAATGCTCAAGTTGTTTGCCGGGCACTGTACTTTCAAAGTTGGCTATTGGTTTGTCCTGGTAACATTTAAGAGGAGTGTGAACCCAGCGCTCTCCATACAAACGGCGATAACGTTTTCCACCCTCTAAACCTTAACCTATAGCCATGATTTTTTTGTATGTTGTTACTATGCTTTAGAACTAGGTTTGCATGTTTTGGTTTTTAATTTTTTGTTATAGTTTCAAAAATATTGACGCTTTTTGTCGGGTATGAAACTCCTAAAATGCAAATATTGACAAATCTATGAAGAATATTAAAAAAATCAAAACATACAAACCTAGTTCCAAGGCATAATGACAACATACTAAATAATCATCGCTGTAGGTTAAGGTTTAGGGAGTAGAAAACGTTATCGCTGTTTGTATGGGGAGCGCTTTTTCGGACTGGGTTCACACTTCCCTTAATAGCGTACAAGTACTTTCAAAGTTTGTCCCCGCTGGCTCCTTGTAACATTTAAGACATATTTTAAAGGACTTTGAAGGTGTTTCTATTTACATATTTCCCAACCTATTTTGGATTATATGGCACGAAACATATACACATGGCAAACGCCCCGAGCGGATACGCGGCAGCGAGCGCGCGGCCTGGCTAAGATGACGCCAATTTTTGGCCAATTTTTGAGCCGTCAACATGCTAGCTGGAGTAATCACAATTTTTATTTTATTATTATGGAAGAAATGACAAAAGCAAAGAAAAAGAAGAAAAGATGGTTCTCGAAGGTTACATTTGCAGCAGTGCCTCGGCCGCCTTCACATACAATTCTATACAATTTAACGGAGCATGCAGAACACAACGCTCCGGACGCGCGCTTCGAGCGCCTGTATGTTTTGTCCCAGGTTTTTTTTTTTGTTATGTTTTTTAAGCAGGCGGGTTTTTTTCACTTCTGTTGACAAAATAAGTATACTTTTACAAGGTGGCTAACCTGAGTGACTGCATTCCTCTTTAAAACAAAATTGCTTCAGTGTGTGCATTTTGAATGTTTATAAGGTACTCGAAATGTATTTATCTTCTTCTTTTCAATGCATATTCTCCTTACACTTAGACCGTCTCCACTGCTAACTGCTAGCAATTAACCTCTTATTTCCCCCTAGGATAGCACACTGCGAATTAGTTGATTCCATACTTAATTGATACTCCCAGGCGATACGTTGTGCTACTAATTGCGATGCTACTGCCCTACTTCCTTCTTAAATAACGTGAGCACTTTTTAAAACTAAAAAGCATTATGCGGAGCAATACCTTTGCCTGCTTATGCCAAATTGCTTCCAATGAGTTTAACTACAGTAAAAACAAGAATTACTTCGAAAAATGGAGCGATTTAAGTAGTTTTAAAGTTGTCATAAAATCAATACACAATATATTTCCGTCAGAAGCACTTCAAGACACTGTGTGGTATTTACAAAACCGTCGCATTGTTTCATAAAAAACTCTTCACTTAGATGTAAATTTCGTGAACGATATATAATCTTCAGCTACCAACAATTACGAGCTATATTTACAAAAAGAGTATTTGTAACAGCTATTGGTGCTTTCAGCTTGCCTGCTGCCATAAAAGTATTGGAGGGTACGTTTAAATGGAGACTTATCTTATCTTATCATATCTACTAGGCGTCCTTTCGGATACACTTCGACCCAGCGGGATCTTTTGTGTATTTACCCCTCCTTCACACTTAGTCCATCGCTTTTTCCACTTCCTCCATGAAGTGGATGATGTGGTTCAGTGGTAGTCCCTTGAATTCTCCTGGTTCGGGGTATCCGTTACTAAGGAGTTTCATTCTTGTTCTGGCGGGGGCCTCACAATCACATATAATATGTTCCATTGTTTCGGCCTCCTCTCCACACATTCTACAATTATCAAATGGACACTAAAAAAATGCCTTTAGATAAAGCATTTTGTAACTTGAAAGAGTTGATGATGGGGGGGCTGCTTGACAACGATTATCTTGAAATCACTGGCTCCACGGAGCTGCGGAGATCAGATAACCGCCTGCTCATTTAAGAGGAGTGTGAACCCAGCCCCAAAAAGCGCTCTCCATACAAACGGCGATAACGTTTTCCACCCTCTAAACCTTAATCTATGGCAATGATTCTTTGGTATGTTATCTTTATGCCTTTGAACTAGGTTTGTATGTTTTGATTTTTTAAATATTCTACATAGATTTGACTATATTTGCATTATAGGAGTTTCATACAAAACAAAGCCGGCTCAATATTTTTAAAACTATGAGTTCTAGGCAATGACAACATAAATAGGGTGGAAAACGTTATCGCCGTTTGTATGGAGAGCGGTGGGTTCACACTCTTAACTCGGTTGACCATAAAAAATATTCCGGCAGTATGTAAAAACTACATTACACTGCTGTCCATCAAAGTTTCGCTTCCATAAAACGCGCTATTATTTGACTTCGTAACGGGTGGATTTACGGCGTCGACCGTTCTCGTAATTTACGGCGCTCCCCGGCTCAGTTACGTCCGAGATTGAGATTGCGTAAAAAATCGGCTAAGTTCGTATCAGATTTGATGCGGTGTTCCGTTGGAGTTGATCTGAGATGAAAAAACGCCGTTTTAATTTATTGGAGGTACATAGTGTTACTTGGTGCACAGAATAAATAACGTACAGAAACTTCTCTTTACGACCGCGATTAAACGAATTCCAACTTTATTCACACGCTTAAAAAGTTCTTATTACTTCATACACCATGCGCCTGGCGGCCGCGAGTTAAAAGGGACGCAAGCCGACAGCCTACTGCGATTTACCTATGCCATAGACAAGCCAATCGAGCGTATCTACAGTGCGGAGTGGAACCCCCAGCTTAATGTTAAGCCATATTGCTCGTTAATCCTGCCGCTAAGCAGCAGTGCTTGCTCTGTTGTGTTCCGGCGTGGAGAACAAGACAGCCGGTGCAATTACTGGCACAAGAGGTATTCCATCTTAGCCCTTAGTTGGCAACGCAGCTGCAGTTGGTGATGATCACTTACCATCATGTGACCCACTTGCTCGTTTGCCTTCATTTATATTTATAAAACCGATAAACAGATTTTGGTCGCAGTTACGAAACATTTAGAGAACGATGGTACATCAGGGATACTTTTCAGGGAGTGGGAGCACATGGAAGTTGTAGATATTGGAAGTTGTAGATCTTAGGTTGTATTTGTGGTTTTCTACATCAATTCTGTCGACACTGAACTTTTTACTCGACTGCCAATAGAAAGGAAAGTCGTTTGATAACATTTTAGTAAAAAAAATAACAAATATGTTAGAGGTTCAGGGGCCAAGAGGCCATTTCTAGATCATGTCCTAGATTAAAATATAGGATACTTTTAATCTCCTAAATTTACATAAAATGCATAAAAAGCACGTAAGCAAATCCGCGGGCAAATCCTAGTAAATAATAAAACTTGTCCATATCATTCCAAGTTAACTTCCCTCCGACCCTAGAACTTCACACCGCACTATTAGCGGTAAATTCCATGGCTGTTAATTTGAACCAATCAGCGGCGCGCATTTGTTTTGCACGTACTTCGCGTCGCTCCCATTCCTCCAATCAACGGCGAGTTGAACCAGACATAAATCAACGCAACGATCGCACCGCGGCACGTAGTTGCCATTGAACGTGGTGCGAACCCGTTCTAGGTATTTTTATAGTAAATTCTACTATTTATTGTTAAGATCCCTATCATATATGCAACTAGCGATCCACCACGGCTTCGCATGGGTACAATTAACACGTAATGTACAAAAACCGTCTGTAAAAACGTTTCTGTAATAATTGTACTCTGTGTGATGTGTGTGTGTTTGTGAGTTTTGTGTTGAATAGTCTTAAATAAATGTTTTTCTTTCTTTCTTTCTTTCTTTAAAAAGATCTCTAAATGACAGTGAAAACCGTATCACTAGAAAACTAGCGACTAAACTGTATACTGCGTTAAAAAGTAAAATAAAAATGTTACTTCCAACTAGAAACCTACAAGTTACAGACCATTACAAAAGTTTTGGAAATCTTCTCAAGAAATTACTGAGAATGTTCTCGTGAACATGAGAGGATTGAAAATGTCCTTTTTCCATACAAAAAATATTAAAATATTTTTATAAGTTACCGCGAATCTTTCACAGGAAGGTATCGCATGCAGCGGTTTGGTTTACGGACGCATTATGCTGATTAGGGCTCTTTTTGATTCTATTCCACTCTATTTGTTACATTTTGTACTTTCTGTGATGTATGTATAATATTTGTTGAATAGTCCTCCTACTAATATTTTAAATGTGAAAATTTGTATGTTTGGATGTTTGGATGTTTGTGACTCAATCACACAAAAACAACTGACTGGATTTGGATGAAACTTGGCACACACATAGTTTATAACCTGGATTAACACATAGGATACTTTTTATCCTGTAAAAATGCATAGTTCCCACGGGATAGCGATAAGTGAGTTATACGCCGCCGTGACGTCATGAGCAGCAAAGCAACTAATTCTCATTAATTTGTGCAGGAAATATTGTAGATTGCATGTTGGATGCACGTTTGCTTGATTCAATTGAACAAGTCTATGCGGACGAAGTCGCGGGCAAAAGCTAGTCTTCAATAAATGTTTTTCTTTCTTTTCAATACTCAATACTCAATACTCAATATTTTATTGCTTTTCCACAATGTGTATGTTACAGGTGTTAACTTAAGCTATGTGTTCATCGTGGACCCTGTCGGGCACAGCAACTTTTGACGAGAGGGCAACTTATTACTAAATTATTGCACATGACTATAATAATTATATTAATACATTTCTGAATTGCACAAACTATTACTAAATTCTAGGGTTACCATTTACTTTTAAATAATACAGAAAAAAAGGTAACAGTTATAATGACATTTATTATATGACATTTTATATTTTAACATTACAATTTATCATCTAGGTATTCAGTTATCGAATAGTAGCATTTTTCTATGATTAGTTGTTTAAGTTTATTTATAAATATTTTTTCATTAGTTTCATTCTGTATTGTGGTTGGCAATTTGTTTCTTCTTTCAATTTGAGAAGTTTCATGTCGGTAAATGCTACTTCCAGTCAGCATCCCTCTAGGCCGAGAATACACTCTTCGACAAATTATCCCAATATTTTGATTATAAGGGCTTCCATCAACCCCTAGTGGGTTCCAAAACGCCCATCACCATTGAGAAGGTTTTATTTCACTTTTGATTGCATATTCAACTTTAAGCCTCACTAAGCTACACATAAAGTCTCAAATACAAATGCCGACGCGGGAGAACTTGTGACTTTTTCAATATAACTCCTCTTCGCCTCAAAGATATCACGCCGTGCCCTAGGGATTTTTTTATTTAAAATCTACTTCTTTGTATATTTCGTAATATCTGAGAACAATAATTCTGGCTGAATTTGTTTCTTTTCATCTGACTGCACGAAAAAAGGGATTGGTTCTTACTCAACCTCTCAATAAGTTTAATATTTAAACATGGTTTAATGAACTATTTTTAATATGCTTTTATTAAACTTCACTTCGTGCATTTTACTAAATAAGGAGAAAAACGAACACGCGGGTTTCCTGGTGGGTAGTAAAAAAATAACATGTGAACAGTCAATCAAACTGTATTTCAGGCCTCTGAGTAACCTTGTCGCAATGAGTAATCGGTGTGTTATAATCAGTGAGAAGTTATTATATGCGAGTGGTAGAACCTTGTGCAAGGTCCGTCTGGATAGCTACCACCATCTTGCTCGCTAACCCTGCCGCTAAGCAGCAGCGCTTGCATTGTTGTGTTCCGGCATGGAGAGCAAAACAGCCTGTGCAATTACTGTCACAAACGGTATTCCCTCTTAGTTGGCAACGCATTTGCAATCTCTTTGGTGTTGCGGGTGTCTATAGATGGTGGTGATTACTTACTATCAGGTGACCAAGTTGCTTGTTTTCCTCGCTATTTTATTTAAAAAAAATTGAAAACCTCTTGGAAATGTATCCCTAAAAAATTCCAATACAATATTTTTACGTTAGCTGAAACGATATCTTAAAAAGTAAATTAGATGAGAACAAAAGGTTGGAGAGTCCATTGATACCGTGCTCAACTTTATTGAAGGCATTTGGGAGATTTTTTTATTAGGTGCTTAGCGAATGTTACGGTTACTTACGTTAAAAGAAACGTTTTTTATACTAAAAAAACTGACGTTATACTTACGAAATAAGTACGAGTTATTGAGTGTAATTCAGGATAAAGTACATTTTTGTGACAATTTTCTTGTCAAAGCCTTAGCTGTTTGTCATTTTTATGTATGAACGGGTTCACACACATGCATTCTTAGGCAAGTAATTGAATCACAATAGTATTTAATTGTGTTAGTAAGATGTGCGAGGCTGCGACCCGCAAAAGGCACTCGAATAAATGCATTTGCTGCAAACGCACGTGTCGTTCTTTCCGGCCTCCCGCGTCCCTTGCCCCGCGCTAACAAATTGTAGATGTAGAATCACAAAATTATTACCAAAACAGCCAAACATGTTTATTGCTATCCAGCTTTGTTAGTTCTCACATCGCACGCCTAGAATTAAAGTGACCCATTTCTGAATAATACACGTCCCAAAATATCACCTTAAATAAAAGACATAGGGTTTAATTTTGGGAAATATCATATTCAGAATTGAGTCGCTTTAATTCTAAGGGTGCGACATCTTCGGCTGCCTATTCTTCTAAAGCAACCAACGGATTTTGAAATGATTTTCACTGTCATTTACATGTCATTACAGATTTTTTAAAGAAAGTATTTTATATATTATACACTCTAATTAAGTTTTTGTTAGTAAACGGCATCCTTGCGAAACCGCGGCGGGTCGCTATTCTACATCTTCATCTACACTAATATAATAAAGAGGTAAACTTTGTTTGTTTGTTTGTATATCACTGGAATGATTGAACCGATTCCAAAAATTCTTACACTAATAGAAAGCTACACTTTCCCTAACGGACATAGGCTACTAATTTCACGCGATCAAAGTCACTCGTATCTCCTTGTTTAATTATAAAACTGTATCCCAAACTAATTATGTACCTAACAAAACCCGTTCTACATACGGATTTCTTTATTTTAATAGACTCTATGAACCATCCCATATTTGTAATAGAACCTAGTTTTGATATCAAAATTATTTTAACACTATATCCAGGTTAAATCTCTACTAAAATTCATTCATAACACAAAGACACGCAAAATTAACTCCTAAAAGATGCTAGAAACGTCAAATTTGTCACGACTACGCCCTTTGTAACACCTTTAATCTCTAACTAGGGATGGGAATTTAATCTCCCGAGAGTAGATGTCGATGTTCTTCAGATACAATCGTTAACAGTTAGTTGTTTTTTGTAATAAAAAAAGCGCACGTATAAGAGTAACTAGCACTAGTTAATACTATGCCATTAGGATATCCAATCGTCATTTTGCAATTACTGTTTTTTTTTCTTCAACAAAAGCATCACAAATGTGGGATCGTTAACGTTGAGTGTATTGCCGGTATCTTCTCATCAGAGGTGTTTTCCGAACCGTTGGTAAATTTTCTGACATTCATTAGAGCTTCCTGTAAGCCTAATCTGAATAAAGATATTTTGACTATGACTTTGACTGTTTCAATGCGCGCCTGATAAGGCGCAAAGAACATGATATTTGTCATAAACATATTACAAAAAAAAACTCAAAATAATATCTACTTTTGGGTTTTTGATTATGCACCAACAGGATGTCGCTGAAACATTTAGTCCAATTCCTGAATACGCTGTTGAGATTTCACTTGTTTAGACGTATTTTATAAATTCACTGGTCAACAGTGTCCATAGCTCAGATGAAAGTTTACAACACAGAGGATGCAGGTTCAAGTTTTGGGGTCGACGAATTTCTCTTGGCATTGTCATTGTACTCATTCGACAATAATATTTCATTATAATGAACGTTATAAAGGTTAAAAACTAAAATTTTCGTAACCACCTAAAAATCTGCTAGTTTTATTAAACGTACGCAATAAATATAATTCCTTTTGTAACATTACCGCCAATATGGCGAAACTGGCAAACGCAAGGCACGGAATGCTGATGTTGCAGGTTCGAGTCCTGCCATTACCCTACATTTTCTTTGTGTTCCCATTCATTCTAAGCATTTGCTTCTTGTAAAAATCTAACTCAGAACCCCCAGTTTCATAAAAAAGACCACTAATCATTACAGTCACCTTCAAATAGACAGTAAAAAAAATATCGATGCGCGAGTCAATTTTTATCGAAATTAAATTTATCGATAGGCACGCTCTCACATCCCTAACCGAAATATTACCCGATAAGGTGGCTTGGACGGCAGATGCGCTCACTTTATCTTACAATTTATTCTAATTCCAGAGACAATGTTGACTTGATTAACCGGACTAATCTAGATTTAGTGGACAGCGGAGAAGTAATATTCTAGATTCAGATATAAATTGGATTGAGTGAGGTACATTTATTACAATTGTTTTTTATCCAACTGCCGCCACAATGTAGGGCGTTCAAACGTATTTTACGAGTTTATGTACAGTCAAGGAATTAAATTTCCAACCCACCTAAGGTTCAATAGAATATAGCAAACTGTCACCATAAGAGCTATAGAGCAAGACGTTAGTTTGACATATCGACCTTAATGCATTGCGAATGTCAGACGACATTTCAACGAAATGGGTAGGGAATTAAATTCCTTGACTGTATGTATACTCGTGTATATCCCAAGTAGCACACAAGCACTATGAAAGCTGTATAGTAACTGTATAAAGGCGATCGACTCTTTACGACTACCGCCGCCAAGCAGCAGTGCTTGCACTGTTTTATTCCAGCGTGGAAAGCAAGACAGCCGGTGCAATTTCTGGCACAATATGTATTCCATCTTAGCCCTCTGGGTTGGCGACGCATCTGCAATCTTCTTGGTGTTGCGGGTGTCTATAGGCGGTGGTGATCTCTTACCATCAGGTAACCCACTAGTGCTTGTTTGCCTTCCTATTTCATAAAAAAAAACCAAGTAGCACACAAGCGCTATGAATGCTGTACAGTAACTGTATAAAGGCGATCGACTCTATACGGCTACTATGCAGATTTTATAGCGCTTGTGTGCCACTTGAGATGTGCGTTTGTTTACATGTATAGTCGACCAAGTAATTGCTTGACCACTTTTGAACCTTATCCCAATGTAATACGGTCGAAAAGTGGTGAAGAACTTTCTTGGTCGACTATACGTGAATTTTTGGGCACGCTCTGTTGTTTAAACGCCTTGGAGTTTACCATATGAGGTGTCATTACATTTGTAATAACATAGGGTAAATTTACAGGGTAATAACTATGTACCAGGCAATTAAAGGTTTACTATAACTGATCTCAGCAGTGTGGGCAAGGCACATAACACGGAGAACTGATGGCCGATGGGGTCGAAAAGTTCTCGAATGGCGGCCGAGTATTGGCAAGCGCAGCGTAGGACGACCAGCCACAAGATGGTCCTATGACCTCATACAGGTGGCAGGAAGGCGCTGGTTGCATGCTGCTTCCAACCGGTCACTTTGGAAATCCATGGAGGAGGCCTATGTTCAACAGTGGACTTCTTGTGGCTGAGATGATGATGATGATAACTGATCTCAACATCACATGACAGCAGATGAGAGATGTTTTCCGTTCGCTTGTCTGTAGTATGTCTGTCTATCATCGTTGATCGTACCCAGAAAAGTCCACATAGACCTTATAGTTACGCAGGAAGCGGTAACCCTTATCAATATTTTATCGACAAATATCTTTTCATTTTCGCACCAACTCGTGTAGACAATTCATGATTGGACTATATCTCGTTCGCCGGGCAAACAAAGAACATTCAACATCCAATATTACTTCCCCGCAAACACGTTATGTCAACAAATATAGCAATTTCGTCACGTCCCAACGTTTATCTACTTATATTATGTCCTTCAGAATAAGGGTTGTATCACAAACCACTCGAGGTTCTTAGCATCCTGCATGATTTTATTAGCATACATTGGTCATACATGGAGACGGAAATAAACCCTTTTTTTTATCTCCCATGACCAGATCGGTGCATTACTTGGCCACCGCATTGGCATCGTGAGACTACGCAGAAACCCTGTCAGCTTAATGCTCCTCATACCGCAGGGGACTGACTTAGGATATCATTTGTACATATGCTACATTAAAAGCTTGTTTGCCTTCTTATTTCATAATAAAAATAGTTAAGTTCCTCTTTTGTTTTATTTTTAGGTTAATTTATTCTTGGTTCAATTAGCCTAGTTCAAGTTTATTGTAGTCATACCAAAATAAAATCAAATATATTATCAATCAAGTATATTACGAAGTAAGTGCATGTAAATTTTAAAATTGCATCAGTTCTCTCCGAAAGTATTTCACACGAACATAATCCTCATTTCCTCTCTGAAATTCGGACTATAGAAAGGTTTTTGGAGTAAAAAATGTCTACACACAAAACCTGGTTTCTGTTTAAAATATTTTACCATAGTTTCAACATAAACCTGCAAAAATCTGAAAAATCGGTAAATTCCTGTTAAACGAGGTTTTTTTTTGTGAAATAGGAAGGCAAGCAAGCAAGTGGGTCACCTGATGGTAAGTGATCCCCACCGCCTATTAACACCCGCATCACCAAAGATTTCAGATGCGTTGCCAACCCATAGGGCTAAGATGTAATACCTCTTGTGCCAGTAATTACACCGGCTTTCTTGCTCTCCACGCCGGAACTCAGCAGTGCAAGCACTGCTGCTTAGCGGCAGGATTAGTGAGCAAGATAGTGGTAGCGAGCCGGACAGACCTTGCACAAAGTCCTACCAACCGCAAAGGTATTCCATCTTAGCCCTCAGGGTTGGCATCTGCAATCTCCATGTGTCTATTACAGGTGTCTATATGTAGTAGTGATCACTTGCCATCAGGTGATCCACTTGCTGGTGTTCCTTCCTGTTTTGTAAAATAACAAATAAAACATTTTCAATTATGGCAACGAATCTGTGACGGAATAAAAAAGCGTAAAGCAATTTTCTCATTCTATTCCATTGCGAGTATTTTCGGGCAACGGACAGGAGCAGTCGCGAGCAGTGGTGTAACAGAATCAATCAATCTAGCCTAACGTTTTTGTATGGCAGTCAGGCGCTTGGACTGGGAGCGACGTTTTGTACACATTTCTGTTTCTAGCAAAAAAAGGGATTCGGGCTGAATTCTGCGAACGGTTTCTATGTGCTTGCTTATGCGTGGCCACGCGATTTGTTACCTACGAGACTGTGTATTATTATTTATCTTTATTTCAGGTAAAAAGCATATTAATATAAATGATAATATATATTAATTATAAATCATTTTGAGGACTAAATGGCTTGGCTTCGTTGTGTGGTCACTTCCAACCTCCTGCGTGCCACCGACAAGGTGTTCCGGGACCGCGATCACGACATCCTTCGGCCAGAAGGCTGCGGACGCGACGGATTTCAGCAGTGTTCGCGACACCACAAGTAGCCCCCCCCCCCCCTCCGTCCAATCATTACACGCTCAGTAAACCTACCTGACTTAACGACTACTCTAAAATCTTATCTTATAAAAACCATAACAATCGCAATTATATGTAGTTTGTCCCAAAAGTCGAAGACGGGAACATTAACTTATATTCAATTTAGTAAAGTTACAGTACCTAAAGTGCTATATTATATATAGCGACCCGCCCCGGCTTCGCACGGATACAATAAATTTTAAGACTCATTTTTCTACACCTTCGGTTACATTGTTCAAATTTTACCAAGGATCCCTAATTTTTTTCAAAATGAAATGTAGCCTATGTCAAATTGGAAGAATGTAGCATTCTATTGGTGAAAGAATTTTTTAAATCGGCCCAGTACTTTTTGAGCCTATTCATTACAAACATACAAACATACAAAAATAGGTACAAATCTTTCCTCTTTATAATATTAGTGTAGATTATTTATTTATTTATTTATTTATTGATGATGGGTTTACGCTTGACCACAATCACACTTGATGGAAAGTGCTGACGAGGCCAAAGGTGGCACTTTTACTCTCCTTTTGATAGTGTCCAGATCGTATTTTTCAGGGAATACTGAGATACTACTGTTAACTGTACTGTGTGCACAGTTTATTTATAATAACATGTCTCTAAACGTATCAATGAACGTAACTATTAACCAAACAAAATGTATACACAAAAGCGAACGTATTTTTTGTTATAGTGACTTGTAGATATTGAATTAGGACAGTTTATATCAGGTATATTGGCTACGAATCTAATTCCCGACGCATCAAACCCTTTTCATTCTGATCTGAAATAACTACGTAAGACCAAAAAATAGCTCAAGATACCGGGATACAATTCGTTGCAATATACGTGATGGAAACAGTTAGAACTTTATTATTTCAATGCAAACGTGTCACTTTAAGAGGTCTCTTCCAGTTGTTGTTTCAGTGTTCCAGTTGTGCCACTCCTTACGTTAAGGGCTTTATCACATAGGCGATTTGTGAGCGAGTTCAACGCCAGGTGAAATCGAAGCGGGCTCGCGACGGGTCCGCTTCGCTTGCACCCGGCGTCAGGGGGGTTCCACTCCGCACTGTAGGTACGCTCGACCGCCTTGCCTATGGCATAGGCAAATCGCAGTAGGCTTTCGGCTTGTCACGCGCTCGCTCGCTCGCTCCCGCCGTGTCAGTGTAATTGAAAACGAATGCCGCGCAACCCCAGCTTGTCGCCGGGAGTAGCAGGGAGGAGGCGGGCGCCGACGGCGCGTTCCTTTTGACTCGCGCCGCCTGGCGCATTGTGTATGTAGTAATACGAACTTTTTGTGCGTGTGAATAAAGTCGGAATTCGTTTAATCGCGGTCGTAAAAAAGAAATTTCTGTACGTTATTTATTCTGTGCTGGCGTTGAACTCGCTTGCTAATCGCCAATGTGGTAAAGGCCTAAGTACTTTCTATAGACATTATTCAGTATACCTACTGCCGGCTGACTTCGTGAATATTGAGAAGTCTAACCTCAAAAATCTTTTCATTTTACGTAGGTACTAATATTTGTCTCTTTATCCGTTGCCTAGTACCTACCCATAATACAAGCTAGCATACTACAAAAAGAGATAAACTGCTGAGTTTCAAGCAGCGCTTCTTCTTAGCAGAATCATTCATCTTCCGAAGCGCTGTAAAAGATGCCATGCATAGCATACTTGCAAAGTACATTGTTCATTTTCTTCTTTTTTATCAGCGGTTGACAGCACATCAGAATCCAAAGCAAATAACCCTCCCTTCTGGTGGCAGTTAGGTAAAAAGTAACCAAAATTCCTCCATGTCTATAACAATGCCCACACCATGTGTTGAGTGCCCCGCCGACTTATTCGTCACAGGCGTGGTGGCCATTATTTATCAACGTCTGACATGAAATATTTGTCCTCGTGAGTGGAATGCTCTTAGATTTCTCCCAGAGATTTCTCTTGGACATTTCGCATTATTTGTATCGAAATAATATAAATAATTAGAACAACCAACAAATTTAATCAAAATCAAAAACTTTTAGCGCTATTATTTTGGTTATATACCATACTCAGGAAAACAAGCAAGTGGGATACCTGATGGTAAGTGATTACCACCGCCCATAGATACCCGCAACATCAAGACGATATTTTTTTTCTTATGAAATAGGAAGGAAAACAAGCAAGTGGGTCACCTGATGGTAAGTGATCACCACCGCCCATAGACACCCGCAATACCAAGGAGATTGCTGATGCGTGGCCAACCCAGAGGGTTAAGTTGGAATACCTCTTGTGCTAGTAATTGCACCAGCTGTCTTGCTCTCCACGCCGGAACACAACAGTGCAAGCACTGCAGTTAAGCGGCAGGATTAGCAAACCAGATGGTGGCAGGGATCCGTATGTACCTTGCACAAGGTCCTACCACCGGCAAAATCAAATTTAATTAGTAATAGCTGCTGTTTAGCGGCAGGATTAGCAAGCAAGATTGTGGTAGCGATCCGGACGGACCTTGCACAAGGTCCTACCACCCTTTAAATCAAATTTAATTAGTAATAGTTTCGTAACGTTTTGCAACGATCTATATTGTGCACATAGCATGACTCTTCGGCTTCACGCATGTACAATCAGGATGTACTCTTAATTTTCATAAAAATCTTCCGCAAAAAATTGTGAAAACCGTAGCAAAATCTTTTGCGTAGTTTAGAGGAGAAGGCGGCCGAAAATTATAGTAAAAGGATTTAGAACAGACAGGAACAGATAGAGACTTTATTGATTGTTTTAAACTTTCGCGATTTTCACACATACTTATTAGGTTTATCGGGACTTAAACGCGATAAAAAACTGTTTATTTATTTACCTCGACGTTTCGGCCGCGTTGCAGCGGCCGTGGTCACGAGCAGACAGGAACGTCGAGGTAATTAAATAAACAGTTTATTATCGCGTTTAAGTCCCGATAAACGTAATAAATACTTTACTTTATTCTATGAAAAGTTAATCAATGGATTCTCACATATATTTAAACAAAAGATAAACATAGCGACTAGGAAATATAAGGGATTAAAAAAGATAGCCAAGATAAAATGTTAATGTTCAGCCTGTAGGTATCAACCAAAAAGTTTTTCCACGTTCCAAACAATTGAACAAAAACTGAAATTGTAATACTGTTAGGCTGGCATTGTACGGAAATTTAGTTAAATATTTGCATACCAAAAAGCTCGTGGATAACGCTACGTTTACACTCTAGCTTTATTTTAAACTTTTAGAATTCCAGCTTCTAACTGCGTTGACAAAAGAGAATTTTTGTAATCGATTTTTTTTACTTTTCTGTTTTCTTTGTATTTTTTTACATTCTAATTTAATTTAAAATGCTGCAAGGCACGGAATGCTGATGTTGCAGGTTCGAGTCCTGCCATTACCCTAAGTTTTCTTTGTGATATCATTATATAGCATTTTAAATTTAATTAAAAGAGAATTCTCAAACAGCCTTTGGCAAGCGAGTCGCTTCTGTATAATTTGAAAAAAAAAATATGTAAAAAAAATACTTGTAGGATGATGATAAAATATACAATTAAAAATTAACACATGCCAAAAACCAGCTAAAGTGCAAATTGGATCGAAAAATTCCCATTTAGAGCGTAATAAATTCTAAACGCTACCAACAATCTTTTCGGTTACGTCACCTAGATGTTAGTTAGCATGTGTTATGTCTTTATCTGTCACTAGCGGACGCCCGCGACTTCGTTCGCGTCGAATTAGTATCCTATGTCCGTCAGGGATAGTGTAGCTTTCTATCTGTGAAAGATTTTTTTAAATCGGTTCAGTAGTTTCAGAGATTACCCCCTACATACAAACAAACAATCAAACAAACTTTTACCTCTTTATTATAGTGTAGTAGTGTAGATGTAGGTTGTGACGTTTTCCCTGAAATGAAAGAAACAAAACACTTGTCAGTTAAAAAGATTGTTAAACTTTTATGAATAAAATTGGGTTACACTTTTGAATTAAACACAAAATTACTACCAAATTTTTTACAAAAAAAATTACAAAGTGTGGGTTTGAGTGTTAACGTAGCTTTAGGAATTTTTATTGAATCGGAATAGGTACGAAATACGTGAGAGAAATGAAATATTTGACGGTCTTTAGCCAAATGATTGTTTCGTGAAATTAAATTCAGTACTGGAGGCGGGCAGTCAATAAAAATTAAGCGAATCAAAGAATACCTCTTATTCGCTCAATCGAGATTCATTGTTGTTTTTGCTTGTAGTAACTTTTTTATTTAATCATTATAATTCTATGTTTTTAAAGTTAAAAAAATGAAGGAAATGTTGAATCATTTCGTTCTGTCAAGATCCTTTTTCTCAGCAACGCTTGAAGGTGTTAAGATGAATTAAATGCTATGCAATGACAACACAAAGAAAAAAAACACATATTTAAAATTAAAATAGAAAGAAATTTCGGTTACAAAATATTGTTTAGATAAAATTAATACGTAATACTCAAGTCTGTTATCACTTAGAGCTGTGAAAAAATCAACTTCTAAGTCAACGCAATCAAAAGATACGGCCATTTATGCCTCATTTTTAGACGCCTGGTGCTTAGATGTGAAACTATCAAGCCAGTGGCCCGTTTCACGAAGCTACAAGTTACAATTTTACAAGTCTAAACCGGCAACATTGGTCATTATGCCCATTGCCATTGGTCATTATTGACCAATGTTGCCGGTTTAGACTTGTAAACTTGTAACATGTAGCTTAGTGAAACGGGCCACAGGTTGTAGCCAGTTGCACGTTGCATTACGAACGGGCCGGTGCAAGCGGGTAGTATCACACTCTTAAATAATATCGGCGCGACGTAGTATTGTTACTGCGTTTTTTATGTTGAGTGATCCCAAGGCCCTTGGAAAGACGGAAGGGGGCTTAAGGCAGGTAACGGATCGAACCCTTGGAGTCACTGGTTTCCATGAGCAGGGGTGCTTGTTTAACTCCCTTTGCCATGAAAATTATTTTTCGTATCGAGATATTCTTACTTGTGTTACTCTACAATGAGATATGATTAGATATGCATATCACGTGTACTGTTATCGCGTTTACAAAAGTTTCTGAGTGGACAAAGTAGAGTAACCATTCACAATTTATGCGGCATATATAACCTAAATTCAGGGTCCGTCCCGAAAAACAAACTAAACATTGACGGCTCGATGAATGTGGGGAGTAGATTCGATAGCCGCTATGAATAATTTATTTTTAATGTTCGCCGGGGTTAGAATGGGCCCGATATAGCAACCCGTAGAGATGTATAGACGTAGAGACTAACAAAAAAAGATGTTTTTATTCGGAGACTAGGGATGGTACTCGACTACTCGTAGTTATAGACCGAACGAAAGTTCCAGTTTGATACGGATACAGCTAGAAACTGGAACTTGAATTCGGTATAACTACCACCCTAAGAGTCGTAGTTACATCATTGTCAAATACGATCGCGTTTTCAAAATCGCATTTTATAGAATCGAAATATCAATGAAAATAACTGTCTAAATATCTTGCAAGTAACGCGACTCGTTAGAGTTAGACGACCTATTACGATTTGCCTACGCTGTACGCAAGGCGGCTGAGCGTACCTACAGCGTGAATCCATCTGTCCATAGTAAATACTTAATTATCATAAAAACAAGAATGCAAATTAATGAATGATAGATATTAATCTGAAGAAGTTGACTGCATAGATTTTTAAGCATTCGTTGAGTTACTTAGGATTAAAGAACGGACCTTTACGAGTAGGAGTAGCGTGGTACACTACAACAGAGTTTTGTTTAATCATCCTGTTCCGTTTTCGCATATCTATTATCGTATTATCGTGGGTACATTTATACTCAAAAATGTCAACTGACAGTTGAATCGAACTGTCATAGTTTAGTTCCGTTAATTGTCGGACGTAGTTCGTTTCGATTCCTTTTCGAATTCGCGCGCGCCTCTCGTCTCGTGCCTAACGGTTTAGCCTACCCTTTAAGTTTTATCATCCCTATCTCGAAGTGCCTTGAGGAATCAGGAAGACTCATAACTCACAAGCTTCAGCTTAAATCAGGTAGCGGGTAACCCAGGGCTGCACCGTAAGTCTGGCCAGCTCGAGAAAGTCCAGTGGCCCTGTACCTGAAAGCTCCGAAGCTCCTACACAGCACTGACCAAGGTGAGTGTCTTTGTGATCCCCTTAAGGCGATATTGCTTCGTCATTGTCGAAAAAGCAACAGTGCACTTATTAACACATCCCTAAAGTACAAGGCACATTGATTTACCTATAATAAAGGCCACGGAAATCAGATGACAGTCCCTCTAATGCAACAACCCAATCTGAAATCAAATCACACCCCAAAATAAAGACACTAGAAAAAAGCCCGAAGGATGATAAAACACTTTTAAAAACATGGTTTTAGCCCGAGTAGACAACCATTCTAGTAGGCAAAGTTAGCTTCGAGCAAATTTGCCACAGCTGATGGTACGCATCTAAACTTTTTTCGTTCCCCGAGCATTGACACAAGACGTGTTCTCAAACGCGTCGGACATTAATGGAGGGACACGCACACTCTAGGCCACCGACGAGAGCCACAGACTAACTGAACACCCTGTATGTATAAACAAGGACACGGAAAACTAAAAAAACAACCGCTGGTTTTTTGGACCCTTTTGGATCAGGTGACCCACGTGTTCGTTTGCTTCCATGGTCTGTAAAAAAGGTATTTGAGACCCATCATTTCACTTTACGTTATTCATTTGCTTGTTTGTTTGGCGTCGACTCAAAATTATTTGGGTACTTACTCCTACATAGCTGCATTAGCAAAAGAGCTTAGTTAACTTCTTATTTTTGTTCTTTAATTTCTTTCTTTCTTCGTCGGTTTAATTGTTTATTAGGTGTAAATATACTAATGTTTAGGAGTAGCTACTTAATTTTTAATTGTTAAAACTGCAGGCAGGTATTTTTAAATTCCGTTCAGTTCATTTCCTTTTATGAATAACGGAACGTACAATCTACCAATTTGAAACAACCGTTTCTGTTTTTGACCGTTTCATCGCTACAAAAATTCAATTTTATACAGATTTTGCGGGTGGTAGGGCCTTGTGCAAGGTCCGTCCGGATAGCTGCCACCATCTCGCTCGTTAATCCTGCCGCTAGGCATCAGTGCTTGCACTGTTGTGTTCCGGCGTGGAGAGCAAGACAGCCGGTGCAATTACTGGCACGAGAGGTATTCCATCTTAGCCCTCTAAGTTGGCAACACATCTGCAATCTCCTTGGTATTGCGGGTGTCTATAGGCGGTGGTGATCACTTACCATCAGGTGACCCACTTGCTTGCTTTACCTTCCTATTTTACAAAAAAAAAGTAATTTTATTCTAAAAAAATTACCTACACGACAATGACGCAGTCTGTACAGCCATCAAAAAGGGTTCGGCTCCTGAATGATTAATACGGAGTTTTTGTCGAATAACCCTAGGGGTCTACCAATTCTCTCGCCAGTAATAAAATTATCATTATGCATGAGGGACGTGGGCCAGTGTCATTGTTTTCACCCCCCAGAAATTAAGGGGTGTTAAAGGTTTGAAACTCTTCTTTGTCTCTTTGTATATGGTCTCATTTTAAGTATGGGCTGCTGAGTTTCTTGCGACACTTCTCAGGAGAATCCATTTTCCAAAATGCTGGTAGAATCAGAATTGTAAAAAAACCTTTGTATTTTTTTCCATTAAGTTTGACCCAAAGACTCCTGCTAAATGTAGTCAAATGCACAAAATATCTTTATTCCAATTATACTTAGAGTTCCAAGTTTAGAAGGAAATTTGCTTATGTTTTTCTTTGCAAACATGATTATTTGAAATTTTATATTATGTAAAGATATAAAGCGACGTTAGGATGTCTACGAGTTTTAAAAAATGCTTTAAGATATAGAGATTGGAACATTGATTTTTTATTGAATAATTAAAAGTAGTAGCCTTTGCGTAACCATAGGCCTCCGGATTTCTCATTCGACGCAAGAAACGCAGTAGCAGCTGTAAGAGTGTGGTACTACCTCGATCGTTCCAGCCTTTTCGTAGATACTGCAACCACCAACAGGTTCAGTGTGGCTCTACTACTATTAAAAATCCATCGTTCCCATTACTTTTCCGTTCCTTACTTTCCATTAAATGAAAATTAAAATGAAAATGAAAAAAAATATTTTGCAAGTAGGCCGTATAGGCTCTTTTACATGTCTGAATCTACTAGCGCATGCTAAATGCATCATAAGATACTCTACTAATATTTAAAATCCATCGTTCTCATTTATTTGCCATTCAATTTTAAATCATAAGATAAGTAAGCAAAACCCTTCTAGAGATATTTAAGCGGTTGATTTCGCGAACTCATAAATATTTCATTTCAAAAAGTGCAAACATAACTTAGCCTCAAAGTATGCACATAGTAATGTTGAAAAAATAAGTTTTATGAGATTTATTCATAAGAACACAGTAGGATATTAGATATCATCGACCTCGTAGCATTTTTCCCGTTTGCGCCATCAGTCCATCTTACCGACATTAAGGGCCATAGTTTTAAGCCGAACTCAAGTTCTACTTTTATACTAACTGTTCTTATTAAATAGGAAGGAAAACAAGCAAGTGGGTCACCTGATGGTAAGTGATCACCACCGCCTATACCAAGGGGCCGTTCAAGTATTACGTAAGCACGATGTTGAATGGTTCGATGAGATGAGAACGACGTCGGCATTCCAAAATCGGATAAAAGTGAGCAGACATACAACATTGAGGAGCAATTTTCTTATTTCTAGAATTATATCTGCTGCTCATGAATCAATAAAAAAACAATACATTAAAAGAAAAATGCATACACCAATGTTTACGTAAGGGAGTGGGGGGGGGGGGGGGGGTAAGAGCTTTGATTACTTTTGCTGACAAGGGGGAAGGAGGGGTAACTAAGTGTAGTAAATCTGCTTACGTAATACTTGAACGGCCCCCAAGCCCAAGCCGCAAGACCAAGGAGATTGCAAATGCGTTGCCATCCCAGAGGGCTACGATGGAATACCTATTGTGCCAGTAATTACACCGGCTGTCTTGCTCTCCACGCCGGAACACAACAGTGCAAGCACTGCTGCTTAGCGGCAGGATTAGCGAACAAGATGGTAGTAGCGATCCGGACGGACCTTGCACAAGGTCCTGCCATTCGCAAAATTACCCGTGTATTTTTTTGTTACCAATAGCATTGTGGTCAGCGGAGTTACTAGCTTGTTTACCAGTGGTATTAATATAATTCCGACAATATCCAATAAGTCACGGATGTCGATTCGAGGCGACTCGCTTCGACGCGCCGACTCCAATGATATTATACTCGTAATGCATGGATGTACAGTGTCATACTAAATGACAGCCGAAAAACGGCCCGACATGAGAACACAGGTTGACGCCAATGTCACAAATACAAATTATTAGTTTACCATTTATATTCATTGAATTTACAATTTTACGTCTAACTGCACAAAATAATAATTTATTAAGTATCGTTGCAACTAGTTGTTTTTACAAAATAATGGTATTGACAGCAGCTCCCTTCGTCCCACAGACTGACAGCAGTCGGTTTATTGTCCTTGCGGCCATTTTTGAAACGCTAACTAGAAGTCCATTATTTATAGGTAGGTGGCCGACACTCATAAATTACTTACGACAGGGTTATTTTGCAGTTGTTGGGGTTTGTTTGCGAACAATCGTAGGCCTTTTACATTCACAAGCCGAGCGTTGACGAAAGAGAACCTGTGAAAGGGGTTATTCCCAAAGCGCGGTACCTGGAACAAATTACCTTGCTACTCCGCGAAACCAGTGCCGCGCTCGTGCAAGTTAGCTGCGTCTGTGCGACATATGTTCATGCAAAACCCCAACCTCCTCCGCTTCCACACGAAACAACATATATCAAGACTACTACACACCAACACCACTAAACACTAAACAACATGATCGATGCGCGTTTCGCCTCTGTACGACGAATCATCGCGATCTGACACTACGACCGTTCGCTACTTGAACGAATGTTGGGTGGGTGTTGCCATCTGACCTCTATGATCCCTAAGGAAACCGGACCGATAGGATCATTGTTACACATTTATTGACATGGAAGTCTCAACCTGCGAAACTGGCAAACTCACGCCACGGAATGCTGAGATTGCAGGTTCGAGTCCTACCAGTAGCCTACATTTTTCTTTGTGTTGTCATTGTATAGTATTTAAATTTAATAAACTTGAATGTAAAACATTAAAAAATAAGAATCGAAAAAAGGTCGGTTGCAAAAATCTATTTAAGTAGTTTATTTGTAATATTACCAAAAAACTGAAATAAAAAATAAATAAAGACAGTTAGGTATTTACTAAAAACAATTGAAGTGTGAACCTCACATTTATTTGTCCTTTCAATTTTTTATCGTTTATAAAAGACAGATATTTCTTTACATAATATAACTCAAAAGTGACCAATTAACGCTACGAATGCAAAATTAAAAGGTGCAAAATAAAATTGGCTTCATCGGCATCATTAGGCATGTTTCTACGTCAAGGTCAACACTCGTACTGGGAGAGTACGAGTATGGAGCTTCCAGTGTTGCTAACTTAGTCTTATAAATGTTGAAAATGTTCATATAAAATTGTATTCAAAAGTCGCAAAATGTATGGAGCACTGGCTATAAAAAGTCGCTAAAATGTATGAAACACTTGCAAAAATAATCGCTGACGTAGTCTCAAAAACCGCCAGATTTAATGACAAAGTTGCTAAATTGGCAACACTGGTCAGTTATGCACCCCCGCCAGTTTCTTCAGCCCCCAACTCTGAAAACGTCGGAGGCAGGCTGCCTTATTACACTCTTCGGGGTTGTCACACGCATCTTAAGCACTTCACACACCTTTTTACAAACGGACACTGTTTTTAAATCTCTTTGCTGTAACTTCATCATCACAGGGCCTGTCACCGCCCGCCTCTGCATTGCCAGCAGCCGGACCAAATCGTGAGAATCCGAATAAATCAGATGGTTGTCTTTATCAAAAGTTATTGCTAGTACGCCAGGTATGCTCACAATTTTGGACACCTCTTGTTCTTTCTCATTATTAATGTAGTAAATGCCATCTTCACTGCACACGTACACTTTCCCTTTATTATCCACAGCCAATCCAAAAAACTTGGGGTTATCTCTCAACAACACTGGTTTCTTTTCATTTTTCCTTAAACCGAAGAGTCCAGACGAGTTAATGAAGAAAATATTGCCTATAAAATCGAACACAAATTGTTGCATGACGACATTTTTTAAATCTCTAACTGGTTTGACTGTTTTCCTTTTATAAACATACGCTTTTAAACTCGGGAACTGTATGTAATAGATGCTCTTCTTAACAGTAAGCCACCAAACATCTAGATCACCTAAGCCTAGTTTCAACAGCTTCTTGTCGGATGGGATGTATCTATAAATGCCGTTGCTTCCTCCGAAGTATATATACCCGCTTTTATCTTCGCTTGTTATAGCGAATGCATCTTTGACACCTTTAAGCAACTTAAGCTTTTTAGTTTCTATATTGAGCATCGCAGGTATGAACTCTCCTTGGCCTGCATCAAAGCTGAAATATAGCGTATTTGTTTTCTTGTCCACTGCAATTTGGTTGGCACTATGGTCAGCGTTCGTTAGTAACTCCTTAACAAAACACTGCCTTTGATCCTCGGAAATTATGTTGCACACGGGTCGAATTTCCTTTGCACTTACTTGTATAATTAAAATAAGTTGAACTATTTTGTTCATCATTGTTTTATCATCCAATAAAAAAAACATCAGCTCCTGTCCGATGTTAAACCTTGACTTAAACCTGCTGTCGCGAGTGTCTTGGTTTTTAATAAGAGATACGAAAAATTTTAATTGTCTTTCTTATTTAGTTCCCACATCAGATGACAATGGACATGCCTGAATTGTTGACTTCCAATAATAAATTGTATTGTTTCTAATAGAGAAATGGTCGACACGTATGTACAGTTCACACCGAATACATCCACGGATCAGATTGTCAGTAATATTCTTATGTGATTCAAAGTAAGTCATGCTTATTGATAGTAATATGTTTTTGAATAAAACTATACCTACTTAAATAAATACTTAAAGGTAATATTTATCGCTACAAATACATAGTATAAAATAAAGTAGTTTTCTGCCTCTGTCTATCTTTATTCATTCATTCATTTATTTAATCCGACAGATAACAAGATCCATGTGTTAGTAAGTGACTTAAAGCTAAAGATTAGTATATTATAATAATACAATAAAATAAATTAAATTATAATAAGGCAGCTTAAAATGTCGAGTCAAATAAAAATAATTAATAACAACAGAAACTAAATCATTTTCGCGTAATGTCAGTAATAGAAATTGAATAAAAAAGAAATATAACAATAATTAAACAAATCTTCACATTGAATTAAATTAAATTACAATAAAATTAAAATCCGAATTATAAATTAAAATTAAAATTAAAAATTAAATTTAAATTATATTTCGTCGACACTTTAACCCACTTCTATCTGCCCAACATGGAGGCTCACCCAGTGCCTCGCAATAGGACAATCTAGCCTACTTGCAATCACACTTAGGATGCTGTTAGTGCTGTCCCTTACGCCTCTTATGTCCCTTATATCTTCGGCTTCTTACTCCTTGTGAAGTTTGACAAAACATTTGGTATTTCGTCAACTTATTAAGGAATGGTAACTACCTTACTAACCTAACTAGGAACTGATAATAACAAATAATCTGTTAATCTCGATCTCCTGTTTTGAGGAACCTCAAGCCTGATTACGCTGTCAAGCTTTAGAGTGGCAGTAGTTCTTTTTTGACCGAGCGACTCAAAGTTTGAAACTACTGGGAGACAATGACCGTGTTTGTATGTGACTTTATATAACAAACACGCCACACTTTGCAGGCAGAAGAACCTTGTGCAAGTTCTTGCTTGGCTACCACCACCTTGCTCGCTAATCCTGCCGCTAAGCAGCAGTGCTTGCACTATTGTGTTCCGGCGTGGAGCGCAAGACAGCTGGTGAAATTAGTGGCACAAGAGGTATTCCATCTTAGCCCTCTGGGTTGACAACGCATCTGTAGTCTTCTTGGTTTTGCGGGTGTTTATCGTAAGTGATGATCACTTACCGTAAGGTGACACACTTGCTAGTGTTCCTTCCTATTTAAAAAAAAAGTTACTTTTTTTATTAAAATACGGATAAAGCAATTTCACGAGTATACCATAGCGACTGTACAAATTCATAACAGTGCATTGTTATTAAAATATTATATGTTTGTTGTTTCAACAAACAATATAGAGAAATTGTTGAACTAATCATAACATTAGGCTTGCTGCGTCGCCAGGGTAAGATTAAAAATAAAATAATAATACTCTTATTCATGTTTATTCTTTCAAAGTTGACATGAGGTTGAACTCAGGCGTCGAACTGTGCGTCCGCACTATAACTCAAATGACAATATTCAAGGCCTTTTTATTCCAAAAATTAAAACTTAAAAAAAAATCTAAGGTACCTAGTTCGACGATTTTCATTTATTCTTTTTCACAATATGGCGTCTGATTGTCGCCATATTGAATTTTGATAATTTGTCATTTTTTAGTGACACTCGTAAGATGAAGACGAATCGATTTATCGAATTATCAAAATTGGCTCTCGCGTTTGGTTTCTAAAGCGCTACAAGGGAACAAACATACATACATAGGCTGATAAACAGAGTACCCTTTTAATCCAAAAAAGTAACACTTTCTTAGCCTCTGAAATATGTCTTAAATGTTATAAGATGCCGCTAAACAGCAACGCTTGCACTGTTGTGTTCCGGCGTAGAGAGCAAGACAGCCGGTGTAATTACTTAAGAACTATTCCATCTTAGCCCTCAAGGTTGGCAACGCATCTGCAATCTTCTTGGTATTGCGGGTGTCTATAGGCGGTGGTGATCACTTACCATCAGGTGACCCACTTGCTTGTTCGCCTTCCTATTTCATAAAAAAAAGATATTGCAGGCCTTTTCATGAGCTTTTGGGTACGTATATCTCGTCAGATGAACATGACGTCACAAGGCGGTATACCATAAGACTGTCCATAGCAGCTTCCATTTGCTGTAACAGTTTATGTGATGACGCTTAGGGGAGGACTGAGCTGTTTTAACTTACAGACATGCAGGGAAGAGATGGAAGGACACAAGGGGTGAGTCCACATATATATTTGTTTAATTTCATTGAGAACTGTGCAAAAAACCCTGACGTTAAGCATTGCCAATACTGCCAACAGGAGATGTTGTGTCTACATCTACACTAATGACGATATGATAGTCAAGAAATTTTTTAGACCCTCGTTTTTTGGATATAACATTCGTCATTTTCATTTTGTGCACAAAAAATGTAGCCTATGTCACCCAGACTACAATTACGCACCGATTGATACCTCATTCATCAAAATCGGCTCAGTCGTTTAGGCACTACAATGGAACATACGTAAATACAAACATACATACATAGGCCTCTAAAAACATAACCCTTCCTTTTGGCTTTGCCGTAGTCGGGTAAAAAAGAGGTTTTTGTTTGTTTGTATGTAGGGGGGTTATCTCTGGAACTACTGAACCGATTCTAAAAACTCTTTCACTAATAGATAGCTACACTATCCCCACGGACATAGGTTGCTTGTTCTATGCGAACGAAGTCGCGTGCGTCCGCTAGTTGATTGTATTGGTGAACGTGACGTTTACAGTCTGTAAACTGCTTGAAGTGTAATTTTGATAAAGCTATGGGATTCCCCCAGCAGTCATCGCAACGTGTTTCATTTGGAATGAATCCAATAATAATAATTCCAATATTGACATCGATAAAAGACACTTAATAAAGCGGAAAACTTATCCTTTGTCCTGTCTGAATAGTATAAATAGTGAGCTCATACAAGTATCACATGGAAAAAAGGACATTCAGTTTATTCCAAATTTGTTAAACCTCCAGAAAACTTTTACAATTTTGCTTTCCATAAAGTCTTATACAAACGTTTTAAAACAAAAAATAGCCAAATCAGTCTAGCCGTCTGCCAACTATTACTATATCTAGTAGTTGGATGCGTTTATTAACTAACAGCATTTCAATTTTATTTAAACAGACACACAGATGTAGCCTTATATGACGCGCCTTTTTCCCTAAGTAACCTCAAACACAAAGTGACATCTCATGTTACGGATACATTGACAACGTATCTAACCTCACTTATAAATTGACAGTCATCCTGTCAAAGTCACTTTTCCTGACAACATACCGCCTCCTAACTCTTCTGCCGCGTACAGTCTACTACACGAGCTGTATCCACTTTCGCCTTATAGTATTGAAATAAGGTCCAAAATGGACACATCTTTTTGCACTCGACGTACGGAGCACCCCGACATTTCCCGATGTATCCAGAGTATCCACGTCGTTCCGGTCAAACTGAACTGAACTTTATACATCTCCGACAAGGTCTAAATACGCTGAACGTGAGAATGGCATCGGTATAAGATATACTGCATGGCGACGCAAAGTAAATGAAAACAAGATGGATCACTTAGAACTTTATGTTATTTCAGTCAACAATGGAGGAAAATGTGAGAAATTACGAAGATACAGCCACAAGTTGCCACTTGTGGGTTTCAGCTGGGACTGTGAATTTATTTATTTACTAGCTTTTTCTCACAACTTCGCCGGGTAGATTTTTAAATACACAACTTTTCCCCCTTTTGACCAAATCCCCCTAAATAGTGGAATTTCCAAAAACCATTTCTTAAAGTATGTTTACAATCTTTAGGAAATCCAAATTTCACGTTGAGCGTTGCCTGTCCGTGAGTCATTGCGACTCTTTGCATTCAGAAATGACTTATTCTTCAAAAAACACTAACCTCTTTTAAATGACTATGTTTTGTTACTTTAGTTCGAAGGCAAACGTCACAGTGACAGATGACAATCACGCACTTGTTAACTTAATGGCGGATCACTTGATGATAAGTAATCACCATCACCCATAAGAATCAGCGAGCCTAAGAAAATACCTGATCTTTCAACGGTCTTTAAATGAACGGGCCTCTGGAGCTCTTACTCATCGTTTGTAACGCAATGCGATATTCGTAAGTAAATCGAATGGCTAAATGCAAAATTGTTGTAGATGACCATTACTTATTTTTTTGGCCAAAGAAGAAGTTAAAAAATCCAATATTTTAGAAGATTCATCGATACAAGGTTACAAAAATAACACACAAGAAATTTCTTTTTGTTTCGAAATTTGCTCATTCGAATCCAGACAAAAAAATTAAGAAAATTTTACTATCTACTAATTAGTTACAAGTTGATAGTATTAAAATAAACGCGATTTAGTGCTGGCTCCAAACAAATCACGAGTTCACACTCGTCATCCGCGCTGTATGCAGCGCGATAGAGCGTTTTCGCGACGCACCCCCGTTCTCATTGCATTATTGGTGATATTTCGAAAAATAATGATCGTAGAAGGAAACCAAAAACACAGATTTTCTGCTTTTAACTCATTCTATCAATATTGAAAATAAAAAAATCATCACAATACACCGTTACTACACGCCGGTATTATGTGAGTGTGGTACACCAGGCATTCGTGATGCAACCAGCTTCTTTTATGGCAAAAGGGAGGCAATATTAAGCATGCGAATCACGTGATGAGGATGAGAAGTGATCATCGAAGTTCATTGACTCGCAACGACTTTAAGAGAACCGCTGATCAATTTTCGGCCTTTACGCTGGATAAAAAGTGTACTATTTAGGAATATATAATCTGTGCTCATTCCTAGTAGTTTATAGCGCAGCGGATCGTATCCAGCAGATGGTCCAGTGGCCTGTGCACCTAGCACGACTATTCTCGACACGCGTTCACTCGTACGTAACTCAGTGCGTCTCTATCCTACTGGGCCATTTAAAAAGAGACTCACTGAGTTACGTAGCGAGTTAACGCGTATCGAAAAGATTCGTTCTAGGTGCCCTGTAGTTCTTTTAATACTACAATGTATCTTACTCATAAAAACGAAAGGGTAGAAGTTTAACGAACGGGAATACGATGTCACAAACAGGACTGGTCAGAATGGGCGGAAGAGAGAGCTGCGGGTCGATTTATGAAATTCGAGAGCTCGACATTCGCCAGTCGCGGGCCAATCAAAGACGCGAGCGTATATTTTAGCCGGCATTGATTGGCGCGCGGCTGGCGAGTGTCGAGCGCTCGAAAGTCAAAACTGACCCACTGAAATGTTGGTAACGTCAGAAGTAGTAGCTGGATACTCGAAAAAGTCAAACTGGCCAAGTGCGACTCAGACTCGCGCACCGGGAGTTCCGTTAAAAAGTAATGAGCGACGAACGTTGCTGTAACAAAAAGAGAAGAAAAATTAGAACCAAACTTAACTTTGCCGTTGGAGAACTGTAGTCCGCCATACATTTGCATTGGTCAAGGTCAGTTTACCAACTGCAAGTAAGTATACAATCGCATTTTTTTGTGATGTAACTACAAATTCACGGTTTTCGGACTTTTCCTTTACTTGTGCTATAAGACACTGCGTCTTGACAAATTTTGTGATTCTAGGTAAACGGGAAGTACCCATTTGGTTTTGATTCCGTTGCAAGTGTCAAAATATACAGTATAAGCCGTATCTTTTGATTGCGTTGACTTAGAAGTTGATTTTTTTACAGCTCCAACGGATTGCTGACCTATGTATTTGATATTCAACTTGCTACCTCCACGCGTTTCTGAGACAAAGGCCCTTAATAGACATTCAGACGGACAGCAAAGTGACCGTATAGGGGTTCTTTTTCAGAAGTACAGAACCCTAAAACGATCTTCACATGCTCTTAAAGGTGAGTATCCATTACATTCGCGCTCCTACTGAGCTCCAGGGGCGTATTTACCCTAAGGCCATCCAGGCCATGGCCCGGGGCGCCATTCTGCGAGGGGCAGCAGCCGCCCCTAAAATGACTACTTTATCGTCATTTAATGGGGCGCCAAAGCTAAATGGTCCGGGGCGCCAAATCTTTAAATGCGCGTCTGCTGAGCTCCTCGCATTTGAGCTGAGGCCGGTGTTTGGGAGAACGGTACTACACCGGTGTGCCCTTTTTGTTAAATTAAAACCTATTGAGGGGAAGTTCGTTGAGTTGGATATCTAATTGAAGTTTCCGCATCCGGTTACCCGTAGGTCGAGTCCTCTCCCCGGGGCGTCTAGAAACAGGCGGGGATTGAAACAGAGCCGACCGCAAACCATGATATCGACAGCGGAAATCTCAAATGTCGTAAGGGACATTAAAGAACATGCCCCTTACGACATTTGAGATTTCCACTGTCGATAGAGAAGAAAACTTTAATTACAACTAACACGTTCACCTACCACAAGGGCCATAAAGTTTTTAAGGTACCTAATTTTATACCAAATTCCAATTTATATTATTACTAGCGACCGCCCCGGCTTCGTACGGAGACAACCGGGATAAAATGCACGTAAAAACCTTCCCTATAAAAATCTCTAAATGACAGTTTGCGGGTGGTAGGACCTTGTGCAAGGTCCGTCCGGATCGCTACCACCATCTTGCTCGCTAATCCTGCCGCTAATCAGCAGTGCTTGCACTGTTGTGTTCCGGCGTGGAGAGCAAGACAGCCGGTGTAATTACTGGCACAAGAGGTATTCCATCTTAGCCCTCAGGGTTGGGAACGCATCTGCACTCTCTTTGTTGTTGCAGGTGTCTATAGGCGGTGGTGATCACTTACCATCAGGTGACCCACTTGCTTGTTTGCCTTCCTATGTTGTATAAAAAAAAATGAAAACCGCATCAAAATCCGTTGCGTGGTTTAGAAGGAGAAGTCGGCTGAAGATACACTACAAGAATTTCGGACAAACAGGAATAAATAGCGACTCTAATCTAAACTACGTAACGATAAACATAAAGATTGTTATATGCTCACGCCTGTTTCCATTTAGGGTAGGCAAAGAACCAAAACGCCATTTGCATGGTAATTGATCACCACCGCCCATACACCCACAACACCAAGGAGACTGCAGATACGTTGCCACCCCAGAGGGCTAACGGGGTTCCCCCTTGTGCCAGTAATTGCACCGGCTGTCTTCCTCTCCACACCGGAACACAACCGCGTAAACACTGCTGCTTTGGTAAACCGCGTAAACATTGGTGGTAGCGATCCGGACCTTGCACAAGGTCCTACGACCCGCACAACTTGCTCATTTGCTTTTCTATTTTATAAAAAATAAGGCTGCGCATTTTTACCAACCACACTGGCGTCCATCGACCCTATCCACTAACAAACTGCCTCAATCCAGGCTCGCGCTGAGGCAATACATTAGATGCCCTTGCATGCGCAATATCACCAAGACTGATTTATCACCAACGCCTTACAAGGTCGTATCTAACATCTCTAAATCAATCTAAATTATACCTTATTTTATTTAAAATAACGTTAAAATTGAAGGGCATTAAAAATGAAACATAGTGCGTTCTTGAGTGAGACAGTGGTATGTTGGGACCGATAGTGGGATGGATGGGTTTGCCTTCATAGAGTTAGGTGACGGGAAGCGAACTTTTTTAAGATATAGACGTCTTTTCACAGGTGTAAAATCGCTGTGTTAAGTTGCGTGCGAGTATGCCAAGGGTTATATTTTCATTTAAACTGGAAAAACTGCATTTGGGGCCTTTTAATAATTCTTTATTTATTTGTGGTTTTATTTTCTCGTTAGCCTACACAGCTACAGAACATCATTATCCTATGATAGTTTCTTATTAAGCTGCTGAAATGTCATTAATTATTTTGCTTTTAAAAAATATTGTGAGGATAACCTGTCCGGCCTTCTTAAAGTTTATGTAAGAAGTTTTTTGTAAAATGGTTTGTGAAAAACATATTTAAAAAAAAACTGCCACTGGTTTCGATCAAAACTGTACGTTCATTTAGAAAACAATATATTATCTATTTAAACAAACAACACATTACAGAATTAAAACAAAAAATATGGCGTTTATGCATTGGAATTTTCAACTGTCACCTCTAACACATACCTCAAATTACTTCCATGCCAATTCATACCTTACCCTCATATAATCAAAGTTGACAGAAGGGCTCTCCAAATAAATCTTCCGCAGTACTCAGACCTTACACTTCCTTTGCACGCAAGTGTAAGGTTTGAGTATCCCGCAGTACTCAGAGGTTACACTTGGGTGCAAAATAACAGATTTTCTTTCAATCAAGCGCCGTTCGCTCGTTTATCGCGCAAAGAGCATCAGATCGTTCTAAGCAAATGTCGCCAGAAAGGAAGGGAAGCGAAGAAAAAGTGTGACGTAATCTACATACGGGGGCGAAGTTTTCAAACTTATGTGCGGAATTGAATTTGGCATTTACCAGCTTTTCGGTGGATGATAAACATCTTGACAAAATTCCTAACAATGCAAGTGAAGTTTTTTTCCAGTATACGTCGGTGGGAAACTAGTTTGCTAGTCGTATAATTCGACACTAGAAATCTGAAATGTCGTAAGGGACATGTCCCTTAATGTCGCTTACGACATTTGAGATTTCCACTGTCGATATAGTATAGCATTGTGTTTTCATGCGATGGCCAAGTCAATCTAATTTATTTAAGCATAAAAGATTTTTCATATTAATGTGGTCACTACAAGATGTTGTTAGATTAGCTAATTACGTAATAACTTAAGACAGAAGGTCCCTTAATTAGAGACTGAATAAGCCAACCGACTTGGTATAACATGGATCTCACAACTTTTTACGGTAGAGAACTTAGTTGCGAGACTTGGTTTTTTTTACAAGTTTTGTTTTTGATGGCATTGCTTTAACGAGAAGATAAACTGGATTGAGGGACAAACTTAACTTTCTCCTTGAAGAACTTTTGTGCCGACACATCGCCATAGGTCGAGGGCAGTTTACCAAATGTAAATTGAGTTTGTAATCGCAAAAATAATATTTTTTGTGATGTAACTACAAATTCACAGTTTACTGAATTTTCCTTTATTTGTGCTGTGGGACCTTGCTTCTTGCCAAATTTAATGGTTCTAGGTCAACGGAAAGTGCCCTATAGGTTTTTAGTTTCTTTGCGATTGTATGAAATATGCAGTAGAAACGGCCATGTCTTTTGATTGCGTTGCCTTGGAAGTTTGATTTTTTCGCAGCTCCTAAGAACTGCAGATCTGCTTAAATATTTAATACTAATTTGAATTCGAAACCTCGTGGCGTTGAAATGATCAAGAATGACAAAGAAATGATCCTATACGGGTTTCTTTTATTCCTTTTAAGGTACGAAACCCTAAAAATGAAACCAAAAGCTAACATTAATCACAACTAACTTTCACTTAGACCATAAATTCTATTTGCCTTCAGTGCATTCGAGCCAGAAAATTCCAAAGTTCCAATTCAACTCATTTTCAGACTTAAATATTTATCTAAAGAATTCATTTTCGCCTGAATTTCAGCTCATGTTTAGATTACTTAAAGCAATTTTGTGAAAAATGCACTGAGATTGCTGTTAAAGTGAGTTAGCCACTTTATTATGCACTTACTCAGTACTTTAAAATGAATTTCTATGTTTATTCAGAGTGAAATATTTCTGTTTTTAACTCGGAATGGAAAATCAGGAGTTTTAGTAGTTTGAATACAGTATACGTGTTATAATATACGTATAAATTATTTGTGCTGAATGCTGATGCTCCGGCAATGTTCAAGGTTCAGACAACGTTCAATGGCATCTAGCATGAAGATTGGGTAAGGGATGATGTAACGAAGTGCAGTAAAAGCAACGAATACGGGGTATACAAGGTGTCTCATTTAAATCGGTCAGTATGGGGAAGTCTGAAACTATAAGACATACGAAGATCTGTTCTTAGGAACCATGTCATCGATTTTAATAGGAAGAAAAACTGCATTCATGCATTTAAAAAAAATACAAATTGTATTGAAAAAAACGGCGGTCACTTCGAACACCTAGGTACTAAAATAAATTAAAATATATGAAAACAATGCATTTTATTCATTTTAGACATTATGTTTCATAGAGCCATTTACTGCTTAAGACTTACACAATCGATATCTAATTAGAAATAGTGTAAGTCTATTTTTTCAAAACTACCGGGTTCGATTCCCGAGGTGAGTACCGGTTTTTTCGTATATCTTATGGTTTCAGACATTCCCATACTGACCGATTTGAATGAGACACCCTGTATGATATAACTTTGTTCCATTCGGAGCTAAGACCCTTGGTCCGTGAGGTCCTGGTGCACTAGGCCTCTTCAAAGAGATCTCGAAGAGGCTGGTCGACGTCATAGACGACCAAAACACAGAGGCAAGGCTGCCAGCAACTTCGGTACCTTGCCAAAGGGATCTTCTTTCTTTGAGAGACGACTTTTGTTTTAATAATTTTTTTGACCCAACTATAGAGTTGGTAAAGTAAAAGCCGACTACGGTTCAGTGAATCTCTGGTTTTCATTGTTTCCCATGGGCAGCGGTGATCACTTCCCATCGTAACCCCCGTGCTCGTCTACCTCCCTTTTTAATATAATCTTCTAGAAGTTCCAATCCCAAATTAATGACCAACATTCAAGAAATTACAACTATCCGTAAACTATCTGAAACTAGTCAAGAATCTTAGATCAAATAGGAATACAAAACGAGATCAAACGGTCTCCTACGAGCCTTTAGACACAAACAAAAGCTACAAATAGGGTTTAAGTTAAACCCTCAAACTCAGCCCTTTGCGACTGTTTGCACGGCTAGTAATTAATACCCTTCGAAATCTGTCAAGTGTCAACCCTTGGGAGTATATGAACCGGAGGTCATTCACTCCGGCAAGGCTGTACTAACGAGCCCGTAGGGTTGTCGCTGTTAGTGCGTTGCCGTGCAGTTTGTCTAATTAGCATTGTCGACATTTTCTGTATTTTTAAGCACGGCTAGTTTGAACATAAAGAAGTCACATTGTTATTCTTTGTAAAATATTTTTGTAGAGAACTTGATACTAGCTTGAAACTAGCTATACTTAAATAATTTTGTTTCCAGTCCGTAGAATCCTAAAGACATTTTCAGATGTTATTGGGAAATATTGTTTTTTTTTTTTATAAATAGGACGGTAAACGAGCAAGGTCACCTGATGGAATATGCTATGCATGAATGGTACAGACAGCGTTTTTTGTATGGCACCCTTCATGCGAATGGCGAATCTTTACCCGACTTCTGCCAGAAAAGAGGGTTCTTTACACATTGTCACACTTCGAGTGTTACTATGAAAACAACTCTACGGCGTTCACTGTTTAGTTAACTCCAGTTATTTACGACTAGCGACCCGCCCCGGCTTCGCACGGGTACAATCAATAAGTAATCTACCTTCACAGAAACCTTCCGCAGAAAAACTCTAAAAACAGTAACAACCGCATTTAAATCCGTTGCATGGCTTAGAAGGAGAAGGCGGCGTTAGCAAGCATCTCTATACCTTTGCTCTTGCCTCCCCCCCCAGCGATCCCAAAGGGCGAGCTCCATGTACGCGCGTGTCCAAATGTACCAGAGAGTGAGAACGCTTACTTACATTACACCACCGCTCGCCTTCCGAGCTTGCATCCCCATATCTTTGCCACTGCTCTGCCCCACCCCCGCGAGCCCGAATGGCGAGCTCTATATAGGCGTGTGTGACGAAGTGTCTCGTTGTTGGAAATATTTTTAAGTGACTTGCGAGCCCGGGGGGCGAGCAGCGGTGTGACGTTAGCAAACAACCTCCGCTGTAATGTTAATAGAAATATTCTTGAGTAACTTGCGAACCCGGAGGGCGAGCATCGGTATGACGTTAGCAAGCAATCCCACATCGTTGCCTCTGCACCCCCCAGCGAGCCCAAAGGGCGAGCTGCGTATAGACGCGTGCGACGAAGTGTCTAGTTAATAAAAATACTTTTGAGTGATCCCATATCTTTGCCCAGGGGCAGGGGGGTCGGGAGGAGCAGGTCCTCCCGATCCCCGCGAGCCTAAAGGGCGAGCTCCATGTAGGCGCGTGTGAGGAAGTGTCTCGTTGTTAAAAATACTTTTGAGTGACTTTCGAGCCCAGAGGGCGAGTAGCGGTGTGACGTTAGCAATTAACCTCCGCTGTAACGTTAATAGAAATATTATTGAGTAACTTGCGAGCCCGGAGGGCGAGCTGCAGTATGACGTTAGCAAGCAACCTTACATCGTTGCCCCTGCTCCTCCCCCAGCGAGCCCAAAGGGCGAGCTCCGTGTAGACGCGTGCGACGAAATGTACCAGACAGGGAGGACGCTTACTAACATCACACCGCTCCTCGCCTTTCAAGTTCGCATCTTCATATTTTGGTCCTTGCTGCTTGTGCAGGCGCGTGCCACAAAATGTCTCGTTGATACTTTTGAGTGATTTGCGAGCCCGGAGGGCGAGCGGCGGTGTGGCGTTGGCAAACAACACCCACTATCTACATCCTCACTCTAGCGAGCCCGAAGGGCGCGCTCTATTAAGGCGCGTATGTTCTCCACGTCTAAGTATGATCATGCTCCCTCTTCCCTCAGCGAGCCCGAAGGGCAAGCTTCGTGTCAGCGCGTGCGACAAATTGTCCCAGACGCAGAGGACGCCTACTTAACATCACACCGTCGCTTGCCTTCCGAGCTCGCAAGCTACTCATTGATATTTCCATCAAAGGGACGCTTCGTTGCAAGTGCCTACACGGAGCTCGCACTTCAGGCTCGCTAAAAGGGGGAGATAGGAAGGGTGCTTGCTAACGGCTCACCGCCGCTCGCCCTCCGGGCTCGCACTCAATTGTTTTTTCAACAAAGGTACACTTTGGCGCACGTTTCCACGCGGAGCTCGCCCTTCGGGCTCGCTTTAGCGGACGAAATCAGTGCAAATGCTTGCTAATGTCACACCAACGCTCGCTTTTCAGGATCTCAAGGTACTTATTGGTGTTGGCATTAAAAGGAAACGGTCCCACGTGGCTACACGAAGCTCGCCCTTCGGGCTCGCTGGGTAGTGGGGGAGCCAAAGATAGGAGAATGTCAACGTCATACCGCTGCTCGACCTCCGGGCTCGCAAGTTACTTAAGAGTATTTCCATCAATGGAATGCTTCGCGCACGCGCCTACGCGGAGCTCGCCCTTCAGGCTCGCTGCAAGGGGGAGATAAGACGGTTGCTTGCTGACGTCACACCGCCGCTCGCCCTCCGGGCTCGCAAGACACTCCATGGGTTTTTTTTAAAAGGCGCACTTTGGCGCACGTTCCTAGGTGGAGCTCGCCCTTCGGGCTCGCTATAGGGGGGCATAAACAGTGAAAATGCTTGCTAATGTCACACCAACGCCCGCTTTTCAGGCTCCCAAGATAGTCATTAGTGTGTCGACTAAAAGTAAACGATCCCACGTGGCTACACAGAGCTCGCCCTTCGGGCTCGCTGGGTAGTGAAGGAGGGGGGTTGGCAGGGGCAAGGACAGGGGATTGCTTGCTAATGTCATATCGCTGCTCGCCCTCCGGGCTCGCAAGTTACTCAAGAGTATTTTCATTAACGGACGCTTCATCGCACGCACCTACATGGAGTTCGCCTTTGCTCGCGGAGATAAGAGGTTTGCTTGATTTCGCCACACCGCCGCTCGCCCTCCGGGCTTGCAAGTTACTCAAGAGTTTTTCATCAACGGGACGCTTTGTCGCACGCGGCTACATGGAGCTCGCCCTTGCTCGTGGAGATAGGAGGTTTGTTTGCTAGCGTCAAACCGCAAGTTACTCTAGAGTATTCTCTTCATAAGAAAGCTTCGGTGCGCCCGCTTACACCGAGCTCGCCCTTCGGGCTCGCTTGAAAGGCAAAAGTAAGTGCGTAGGCAGAGCAGATGTTTGCTAATGTCACAGCGCCGCTCGCCTTCTGGGTTTGCAAGATACTCATTAGTGTTTCCAAAGAACACTGACGCTCGTGTATACACGGAGCTCGCCCTTCGGGCTCGCAATATCTATAAGTGTGCTAAAATTTAACTTTTTATTGACTGACTGACAGACAGACAAACGAACTGACATACTGATAGACTGACTGACAGACTGTTAGACAAACTGGTAGACTGATTGATAGGCTGACTGACAGTCTGATAGACAGACTGACAAACTTTTAGACTGGCTGACAGAATGATAGATGAACAAACATGACAGATGGGTAAAATAACCGACTGACAGACTAATTGACAGAGTGACAGAATGACTGGCAGACTGATCTATAGACTGACTGGCAGACTGACTGGCATACTGACAGACAGACTGACAGACAAACTGACAAACAAACTTACAGACAAATTGATAGACTTACTGATAGGTTAGCTGACTCAAAAACTAACAGACTTAAAGAATTACTGACTAACTGACAGACTGACAAACTAACAGACAAATTGACAGACTTACTGATAGGTTAGCTGACTCATAAACTAACAGACTTAAAGAATTACTGACTAACTGACAGACTGACACACTGACAGACTAACACCTGACAGACTGACACACTGACGGACTAACTGACAGCCTGACAGAGTGACAGACTGACAGGCTAACATACTGACTGACTGACAGACAGACAGACACACGGACGGACGAACGGACGGAATGACGGACGGACGGACAGGCGGACAGACGGACAGACGGACAATCTAACAGACGGACTGACAAACAAACTGATTGACAAATATACTGACAGACAGACAACCAGATGGACGGAAGGGCGGACGGACGGAAGGACAGGCGGACGGACGGACGGACGGACGGACGGACGGACGGACGGACTGACAGACAGACGGACAATCTCACAGACAAACTGACTGACAGGCAAACTGACAGACAAACTGACAGACTTACTGACAGGTTAGCTGACTCGATAAACTAACAGACTGAAAGAATTACTAACTGACAGACTGACACACTGTCAGACTAACACCTGACAGACTGACACACTGACGGACTAACTGACAGAGTGACAGGCTAATAGACTATCTGACAAACAAACTGACTGACTGACAGATAGACAGACAAACAGACAGACGGACGGACGGGCGGACAGACAGACAGACGGACAATCTAACAGATTGACTGACAAATTTACTGACAAACAGACAGACCGATGGACGGACGGACGGACGGGCGGGCGGACAAACGCACGGGCGGACGGGCGGACTGACAGACAGACAGACGGACAAACTGACTGACAGAAAGAACGACAGACAGACAGACGGACGGACGGACGGACAGACAGACAGACGGACAATCTAACAGACTGACTGACAAACAGACTAACAGATAGACTGACAGACAGACAGACAGACGTACGGAAGGTCGGACGGACTGATGGACGGACGTACGGGCGGGTGGACGGACAGACGGACGGACGAAAGGGCGGACAGACGGAAGGGCGGACGTACGGACGGACGGACGGGCGGACAGACAGACAGACAGACGGACAGACAGACAGACGGACAATCTAATAGACTGACTGACAAATTTACTGACAAACAGACAGACAGATGGACGCAAGGTCGGACGGACGGACGGACGGATGGACGGACATACGGGCGGATGGACGGACAGACGGACGGACGGAAGGACGGACTGACAGACAGACGGACGGACTGACGGACGGACTGACAGACAGACGGACGGACGGACGGACGGACGGAAGGGCGGACAGACGGAAGGACAGACGTACTGACGGTCGGACGGGCGGACGGAAGGGCGGACAGACGGAAGGACGGACGTACGGACGGACGGACGGGCGGACAGACAGACTGACTGACAATCTAACAGGCTGACTGACAAATTTACTGACAAAGAGACAGACAGATGGACGGACGGACGGACGGGCGGGCGGACAAACAGACGGGCGGACGGGCGGACTGACATATAGACGGACAATCTGACAGACAAACTGACTGACAGAACGACCGACAGACAGACAGACGGACGGACGGACGGACAGACAGACAGACAGACAGACGGACAATCTAACAGACTGACTGACTGATTATTGACTGACTTTTTAATGATTAAAAATTATTTTAGTATGAGCCATCCATTAATTTGCTCAGGGCAAGCCGGTAAAGCGGCCATTTTGCGTATATAACTTACTAACTTGATTTGCAAATATTAAAATTTAAAGCTAAAATCTTTTTTTAATCAAAATAAAATGTAGCCTATGTCCGTCAGGGATAGTGTAGTTTTCGACCTGTGAAAGAAATTTTGAAATCGGTTCAGTAATTCCAGAGATTACCCCCTACATACAAACAAACTAACAAACTAACAAAATTACAAACAAAGTTTACCTCTTTATTATATTAGTGTAGATAGTTCAAAAACTTCGTCCCGCAGGGAGGCTGAGCGCGGAGCATCAAAATTCTTGGTAAACCGAAAGCCTTACTATAAATGGCTTCAGATTAGTTTGCATTCAAACAACACAGAGCTGTATAAGAGCTTTAAAGGCAATCCGATTATTCGCTAAGGTAACAGACATTATTTGCAGACCATACTTCGCAGCCCTAATGCAGCAGATTTACTACCATTGTAAGCATTATGCAGCCTTTACTTCCATAACAAACTGAAACAAATTCGTCCAAGTAGCGAACGGTCGAACTGTTAGATCCCAATGATGCCTCGTACAGAGGCGAAACGCGCGTCGATCGTGTTGTTTAGTGTTTAGTAGTTTATATGTTGTTTCGTGTGGAAGCGGAGGAGGGTGGGTTTTTGCATGAGCATATATATGTCGCACAGACGCAGCTAACTTGCACGACCACGGCACAGGTTTCGCGGAGTAGAAAGGTAATTTGTTCCAGTTTGTTGAAATGGACCTCCGCAAAGTAACATCTCAATCTATTAATTACTTTTAATTCCATGTCAAGAGTTAAAAAGTGGCATAAAGGTGCCGCAATGGTTGCAATAAATTATTACCACCACTTGACAACTCTCATGGCACTAATACTGTGAACGATTCAACAAATAAATGAATTATTTGCATTAAAAGTCAAGGTGTCGCTTCTATTCGCAATTACTTGAAATAAATGGTGAAAATTTTTTCAGGTATCCACCGCGAAAATTGGTATTTAATATAAGAGTTTACTTTTTTAATACAACATAGAAGGCAAACGAGCAAATGGGTAACCTGATGGTAAGTGATCGCAACCGCCCATAGACACCCGCAACACCAAGGAGATTGCAGATGCGTCGCCAACCCACAGAGCTAAGACGGAATATCTCTTGTGCCGGTAATTGCACCAGCTGTCTTGCTCTCCACGCCGGAACACAACAGTGCAAGCACTGCTGCTACTGAATCTACACTTCTACATCTACATCTACACTATCTACACTAATATAATAAAGAGGTAAACTTTGTTTGTTTGTTAGTTTGTTTGTATGTAGGGGGTAATCTGTGGAACTACTGAACCGATTTCAAAAATTCTTTCACAGGATAGAAAGCTACACTATTCCTGACGGACATAGGCTACTAATTTTAGGTGAACGAAGTCGCGCGCGTCCGCTAGTTGATAATATTTGTGTTAATTGGTTCTTTAGTATCATCTCTCCTTTGGCTTATCTGCTAATTACAAGTATTTTAACGTTTAGCAGAAAGTCAATTGTTGCTTTTATACAACATAAGAAGGTAAACGAGCAAAAGGATCACCAGCTGTCTTTCTCTCCACGCCGGAACACAACAGCGCAAGCACTGCTGATTAACGACAGAATTAGCGGGCAAGATAGTGGTAGCGATCTGGACAAACCTTGCAAAATTACTAGCAAATTTGTTACATTACGATTTCATCGTGATTTCATCCTCAAGACAGCTCAACTTCTGCAAAGCACAAGCAGCCTAAACATGTCTTATTCATACATATCAATGTTAACCCTGACAAAAAAAGGAGGGATGTCAGGGCCTTCGCTAAGTTACACGGGACGGGTGCACGCCTATCAGCGTTGCCAGACGTCCCGATTTTGGCGGGACGTCCCGTATTTTAGCCCAAAATGACATGTCCTGCGCGGGACAGGCTCAGTCCCATTTTACGGAGATATTCGACCAGTAACCTAGATGGTAGTCGTTTTTTGGCAAAGCACCGTATTTTCATTAAAAACATATTCTATAGCTGTTTATCATCACTGTAAATTTAATTTGAAACTCTAAGACGATACGTTATAAAAATCTGCTGATTATTTAAGCTATTTATGTTATGTCCCGCGTTCGACGAAATAGTCCCGCTTTTTTATTCAAAAGACTTCGAAATCCCGCTTTGCCTGAAAATAAATCTGGCAACACTGACGCCTATAGAAAAACAGTATGAGAGCGTCCGCTAACTCGCGCGTGTGCGGGCTCATACTAATTGTTCGATAGGCGTGCACCCGCGCGACGCAGCGGTCGCTCTATGATCGTATAGGTTCTTTAGTAAGCTAGGCATGAGCAGCTAAGCCAATTTAATGGGGCTAAACTTGTATTTTGGCCAACTAACAGTTAACATCCGGGAGACGGCCCAATTAGAAAGGGCTAAAGGATTATGTAAATCACCATTATGCTGTGGTTTCATGCCAAGAACGTACGGAACTCGTATTTAGGTTTCAAAGTAGATATTCGCTGATCATAGTCTCATAGTGGTAGAGGCACACTGTAGCCAATTGACAATATAAATGGAATTTTTAGAATTAAAAGAACCTTTAAAAAGAAAACAAATGTAATTTGGTTTTTTCCAAGGTATTACTTTTGAAATATTACTGGTAGTAAAGTAACAGTGGCTGGTCTGTCAGTACACAGTCAGGCGGCAATACCTTATAACATTTAAGACTTATTTAAAAGGAAAGAACTGGAACAAATTACGTTGCTACTCCGCGAAACCAGTACCGTGATCGTGCAAGATATCTGCGTCTGTGTAAAATATATATGTCACACAAACGCAAGTTAAGTACTTAAGTAGCAAGGTAATTTTTTCCACTTTTTTTGGTATGAACCTTCGCAAAGTAACGCCTGAATCTATTAATTATATTAACAAGGCTTTGGAGGTGTTTCTTTTACATTGCCCAAACTGTTTTGAATGAATCATGGGGCTTGGTTTTGTCTTTTTTATTTATTGATTTTTGTTTAACTCTATATTGTCCACCATTTTGCCATTAAAAAGAATATTCTAAATTCACTTGCTCTTGATTAGAATTACTCAAGTTACCAACACTCTGAAGGCAAACCGACTCGTATTCCTGAAGCCTGAATTAAAACGGTATTCTACCGAGTAGAAACGGAACACTTTCAGAAATGAAAACCTAGATTACAAAGTCAACGAATGAAAGAATAAATGCAACAAGAGAACCACTGTCCATTCCGTAATGAAATATAAATCAGCAGACACGTAACTTACCAAAGTTATATTGTAACATTGATTTTGGGCTACATGGTTAATAATACTTCAAGAGGAGTATGAACCCAGCTCCAAAAAGCGCTCCCCATACAAACGGCGATAACGTTTTCCACCCCCTAAACCCTAACCTACGATGATTTTTTGGTATGTTGTCATTATGCCTTAGAACTAAAATTAAATAAGTTTGTATGTTTTGTTTTTTTCAATATTCTTCATAGATTTGACAATATTTGCATTTTAGATGTTTCATACAAAACACAAAAGCGTCAATATATTTGAAACTATTGAGAATATTTAAAAAATCAAAACATACGAACCTAGTTCTAGGGCATAATAATAATATGCAAAAAAATCATGGCTGTAGGTTAAGGTTTAGAGGGTGGAAAACGTTATAGCCCCTTGGGCTTTCAGATCCCATCACGTATAAAACGCACTAGCCAGCTTCTACCTCACTGCTATATTGTGTCTTTTTGTTACTTGTCCGGTATGAAACAGGATGATCGTTGCGGTATGAAAAACGTCAAGTGTGCTGACTTCTCTGAAGCGGTGTCCAAAACAATAGAACTATCCGCAAGCAAGCAGGGTGACAATGGTTCTCGATACCGCAGACGCGGGACAAAGCGGAGATTTCATTTAGCGCCTTGGACTGTCTTATTGGAAATTCCTCTTATTGTCTCGACGCTTGGCCACCCTCATTATGCCGGCACTGCGGTTTCATAATAAGATTGCAGTGTTGTTAACGTTTTGATTTGATTATTTTAACTTAAGAACTATAATTTTGTTCTATTGAAGAGTGGGGTTATGATTTTTGCCCGACTGTCGCCAGCAAGAGTATTTACTCTAGAGAATCACACACTTTTAATTGAGAAAAAACTAAAGTACAAATAACAATATGAACTCCAACTTACTCAAAAATCTCATAAGTGATAAAATTTAAATAGGCAGTAACACTTTTTCTGTGTATACTAATAAAATAATTAATTGAATATAATTAAAGTAAAAATTGTAAAACTATACCATAACTATTAATAATTTTCTTCATTAAATATCTTAGAAAAAATCAGTAGGATATACAAAGGATTATATAAAGTGGAGTTAGTAAATTAATCAATTTTTTTAGCATACAAACCAACATTACAGATAGCATACGTAAACTAAAATAAGTTTCACCGTACTTGTATACCGCTCCTTCAATTAATACTTTTTTTCATATTTATTTAGCCATAAGAGAAATTAAGTACTAAAATAAAAAACTTAAATAAAACTGCAAGTATTCTAAAACTTAAAATAAAAAATCGTATCTAAAACTAAAAAAAAACATTAAACTATAAAACAGCATACAATCTAGACCCCTTAGACGTGGTGCCGAACATACTGGTATTACTTATTCTTTCTTTGAATACATACTTAAATATAACCATTTAATACTGTGTATTCTGTTAGATTTGTTGTACGTCTATACTGATAGCAGTTTAGCACGGCAGGGGAACAACTACAAATAATACTCCTCTAACACAGTAATTTAAATATATTTAACCCAAATAAATCCTTCACAATTTAACATAGATAATCCTTCCAACTGACATAGTCTCCTCAGAGATGTTAATTCATCGCAATTCCGTTTACGAATGGCCTCTAGAAATGTCGGACGTTAAACGATTATTTCATTTACCGCCAATTTCTTCTTTATTTCTCATTCGCTGCTAAACCAATAAGGAACGTCCACCAATAACGTCCCAACAGTTCTAGTTGCCAGATCGAAACAAAAAAAATGATTAGAAAACAATTAAAATTTTGACTTATTTTTATAAAAACAATGTAAAATCACATGAAATAAAATATTAAACCATAAATTATGTTAATTTCATTAAAAATGCTAACAATACGCTAGTGTATTAAACTTTTATAGGTATTATTTACGAGTAAAAGTCTGTAAAGACTGGAAATAAAATTCTAGAATCTTTCGGAATCGAGCTAAAGTTTCAGATCACGTGTTGTATTGAAATATCGGCGCGACGAACGAACATCTGCACGACGGGATCCCACGTTGCACAATGCAGACGAACCTAATCCAACTTGGTCTCGTGCCTGACAACTTTGGTTTTATTTTAAGAGGAGTGTGAAGCCAGCGCTCTCCATACAAACGGCGATAACGTTTTCCACCCTCTAAACTTTAACCTATAGCCGTGATAATATTGTATGTTGTCAGTATGCCCTAGAACTAGGTTTGTATGTTTTGTTTTTTTAAATATTCTTAATAGTTTCAAAAATGTTGACGCTTTTGTGTTTTGTATGAAACTCCTAAAATGCAAATATTGTCAAATCTATGAAGAATATTTAAAAAATCAAAATATACAAACTTAGTTCTAAGGCATAGTGACAACATACCAAAAAATCATTACCATAGGTTAGGGTTTAGGGGGTAGAAAACGTTATCGCTGTTTGTATGGGGTGCGCTTTTTGTGGCTAGGTTTACACTCCTCTTAAGGCGAGCGTCCACTGACTCTGCGGCATGGTGGTTTTAAAATAATAATTGAAAGAATATTTAGATATAATAAAATTTAAATTAAGCCACGTTGGTGGCCACCAGGTCGAAAAAACAAGCCTTATTTGCAGTTTAGGGACACTGTAACTTAGCGAAAAATACACTTTTATAACACCATACTTTTTGATTGAGCTATCAGACGATGCTACCTCATGCACTTAATGTCAGTTTTCTGGCGCAAAAACGTCTAGAATGACTTCAAATTACTATGGAAACACTTTGTTGCGAATATGCGCCGCTAGAGGCGCTGTCTTTGCTTCCAAAGTAATTGAGCAGTTAACTCTAACGCGTTTAAAGCGTTTCTAGTAACAAAAACTTTCACTAGACGACTTGATATAGTATAACAAAGAATTACACTGCTTTAAATATTGTATGGGAAGTACTTTAAAAACATTTGTTTTCCTGCTTTTATTCTTCTACGTGGGATAGTCGCTTGCAAAATAACATTATTCTAAGTTAGATAGTTTTTTAAGTGGCTTAATATTAAATAATTAATAGATTCAGGCGTTACTTTACGCAGGTCCATTTCAACAAACTGGAACAAATTACCTTGCTACTCCGCGAAACCAAACCAGGTTTCGTAGCAAGTAGCAAGGTAATTTGTTCCAGTTTGTTGACTTAATATTACATCCAGACAGATAGACGTTCATGACGAAACTATTAGGGTTAGTTTAGCTATGATACCATTAAAAAATAGGCATAAAACACAATTAAAGGCTTATACAGTTATCTTTTGCAAGTAGATGTTAGAAATGTAGAAAAAATATACTCATGCGCCGACGTAGCACAAAATAAAGATAATGTATTTGTTGGCGGTCGGGCTCGAAAATAAATCAGTCTAGTGAACGAATTATAATATATATTAAGAAACGGTAAAGATAGTACAAAAGACGACGTACGACAGCTAAGGAAAAAACAATATTCTAAAAGCTGTGACAATTAAAAGTCTTCGAAGGAGGTCGCATGAGCCTGTCGCTAACAGCATTCCTCTGCAAACAAACGTGTTCCTTTCACAAAAACGCCTACAGCTGTCCACGTATTTCTTTTTTCAACAATACTAGAAAATTGAAACATACCCCGGTCCCTAAAGCCGCATAAAAGGGTACGTAAAGGGTACAATATGTCACCCGCAGCCGTGCATGTCGATTGTGCTGAGAGGGGTCCGGCTCGAAGGACCAGCATATATCTTCAGACATTATGTTGGTACGCTGTGAACTGCCGAAACCTAAGTAAGTAGTTAAGTGATCGGTTGATACCAAATTTAAAAATGAACAAAGGTTTTAATTACCTTACCTAAATTTCTTTCGTTTTTTTCGGGTTCCGTAACTCTTAGTACTAGAAAGATGTAAATTGGCATGGATAATACATATTAATCACGCCGACTAAGTGGTGAAGTAAAATTTAAAAAAAAATTAGTTTACCTACCCTACATGTGAAGTGGGGATGTAATTTTTTTCTCTTGTCTACCCCATAGTACGTGATGTCGTCGAATTTCAAAAATATGGCCGGTTAATTAGACAGTTTTTTTAATGAGGCATCCGTTTGTGAATTATTAATCATTAAATTGCAAATTTTTTTGTTACAGTCAAGAGTGTCAAAATAAAACACATTGTCTTAAGAAATATTGTTGTTCCTACTACCGGAAAACTACTTGAATTGATATAAAATCACACCATTTAGCCACAATAAATTAAAAACTGTAAAAAATTCGAAATTCTCGCCCCATACGCAGCGATCCACCTTAAACACCCTTATAACTCACAATTAAATGTAGGTCATTCACCCGACCCTGCTCGTAAAGAAGAACATGTCACAGATTTATTAAAATTGAGCTCGACCCTGACCACAAACCCATTTTTTTTTCACCACATTCAATGAGCAATAAATTTGCAGATATCTTTATAACAGTTCCTGCCAGCTAGTGCGACCGCATGAGCGAATTTCTCTGGACATTCCTTATTTTAATCAGAAGAAATAGACTGTCCCGATTATCGAAGAAAAAATTGCAAAACAGTTTGTTTTATATTCTGTACGTCCAACTTTGTTCACTGCTACAGTCGAAATTAGGACTAACTAACCCTGTATTAAAAAAAACATGGACATGTGAAGTCTTTCCGTTGTATATGATCAATAACAGAACTAGTGTCAGAGGCAATGCTCACTTTGCCGTTTCTATACTATTCTGATCCTTGAGCCATTAAGTCAAAGTCAGTAATGTCTTGTTTTCAAATTTTATTTTGCTTCTTATCATACCTATGTATGTATATTTCATTAAATTAATATATTGTTGGTATTTCAAAGTAAATTATTTATAAATAACGAACTTTTTAAAATATTTAATTACTCTCGAGATTCACCCTCATGAAGTCGAAGACTATAGCTATGCGACACGTAATGTCGAGGTATACTTGTAACGTCAGTTTTGCCCTAAACTCTGGTAATGAAATACAATACCTAACCTTATATTAACATAAAAACACCACATTCATCAAAATCGGCTTAGTCAAACGACTAAACATAAACATGCACTACAGTGGAACATACGTAAATACAAACATACATACATAGGCTGCTAAAAACATAACCCTTCCTTTTGGCTTTGCCGTAGTCGGGTAATAAAGACAAGACGAACAAAATCTCTGTTATTGTCCGAAATTTACGGGGATTTGATGGTTACCCTACAGCACAGTCACGTGACTGTCAGTTAAAGTTTATCTGCGTACGTTTACGGGCCGTTCGGCAATCCTCGGTCGTGTTACATTTTACGATACACCCCGTATCGGGTTTATCATCCCACTCGTGACGTTTAGCGCGTTTAGTATTTTCATTGTGTAAACATTATTTGCCTTGCTGAGATGAAAGAACCATCTTGTTTTCGTAAAAGTCTTGTAACAACTACCTCTACAATGTAGAGTATATTTTGCAGGTAGGACCTTGTGCAAGGTCGGTCCGGATCGCTACCACCATCTTGCTCGCTAATCCTGCTCCTAAACAGCAGTGCTTGCACTGTTGTGTTCCGGCGTGGAGAGCAAGACAGCCGGTGTAATTACTCTCACAAGAGGTATTCCATCTTAGCCATCTGGGTTGGCAATGCATCTGCAATCTCTTCGATGTTGCGGATGTCTATAGGCGGTGGTGATCACTTACCATCAGGTGACCCGCTTGCTTGTTTTCCTTCCTATTTCATAAAAAAAAAAGATTGGCAAAGTTTTCTTTGTATTGTCATTGCGTATCAATTAAATCTATACAATTGCCATTGGGCAGACCCGCCACAAGGTGGACCGACGACCTGCGGCCCTAACATGACAGCCCAGGTTTAGTTTAACCCCTCCCTATGTCTCTGTCTAACTAGTTTCATAAGAAAGGGACGCAGATAGAGATAAACTAAACTTGGCCAGTCATGGTAGGGCCACCGGTGATGGTTGCGGAAACCTGCTGGCAACTCTAAACCGAGCAAAGTGGCGATCTTTGGAGAAGGCCTATGACCAGCAGTCTAGTTCGGCTGATATGAGTGATGATCTGATGATGATTTGAAGCAGCTAGGTAAAGTTTGGAAAACTGGTTGTTACAAAAAACCACGTAGCTCAATATGATGACAGTACATGACGCTTTTTAAAAACTATTTCCAAGGTGATAATCAAGATCAAAATTACCACATTCATAAATGAATCTAATTCTTAAAACGCTACACGAATAAATTTCACGTAGCTTCAATAATAATAGTTAGAAAACAAGACTCGCCTGTTACACAACAGACTCGAATTACCGTAACTTAGACCGGAGGTGTTTAAAAAATAATATCAACTGACGAAAACAAGGAAATACGAATACAGAAGCAAGTTTAGATTAAGCCGTGGCCAGTCATACCATTCAGTCTTAAGAAACTATTAGTGTCTAAAACAATGAGAACCTTAATTCTAATCACTGTTATAAGCTTAGCCGCAGAAGCAAAGAAAAGTACAAAATACTGCAATTTCGTCAAAAACGACATTCAAAAACATTGCTTCCTCAAAGAAGTTCTGGCGTCCCAAAGCCACAGTCCAAACCAATTGGCTATAGACAGAAAAGCGAATACACTTTACTTCAGCTTCGACAATGGACAAGGCGAATTTGTGCCAGCAATGCTCAATCTTGACACAAAGCATATAAAGATTCTAAAAGGAGTGAAGGATGCTTTCGCCATAGCAAATAACAATGGTACTGGTGATACATACTTCGGAGGCAGCAACGGGATTTACAAGTACCGTTTTAATGAGAAGAAGCTGTTGAGGCTGGCAGTGAAGGTGGACGTCTGGTGGCTCCATATTAAAAAGGACATATATTTCGTACAGTTTCCGTCTTTAAACGCGTTTGTGTATAAAGAGAAGGCTGTGAAATCAGTAGAACAGTTACGGAAAACGATCGTGCATCAGTTCGTGTTTGATTCTGAACACAATGTTTTCTTCGTGAATGGTTCGGGTTTGTTTGGGATCAAAAAAGGTAGCTGGAATCATATTTTGTTAAGGGACAGGCCACCTTTCTTTGCCATGGCAGTAGACATCAAGGGGCAAGTCTTTGTTAGTAGCGAAGATGGTATTTATGTCGTTAGTAAGCTAGCTCAGAAGGTAAAGCGAATTGTTACGGTGCCAGGTGTTCAAGGTATTACGTTTGATAAACACAATTTTATGGTTTATTCGGATTCACACGAATTAGCGCGTCTAGTTCCTGTTTCTGCTGAAACGTACTATCAAAGTTTGTCTAAAGAATCAAGAGAGAAAGCTGTCTACTTTTGCTAATACATTTGAAACAAAGTGTTAATAGTAGATTGTTGCACCAAGCAGAAAGTACTTGCCACAGGTGCTCGGACGCCGAACCAACATTGTGTGCAATCATAACAATCACTTGATAGAAGGATTATATTCTGCTTGTCTTCCTACCGTTCCGTTTTTGCATGAACATATATGTGTCGCACAGACGCAGCTATTTTGCACAAGCCCGGCACTGGTCTCGCGGAGTAGCAAGGTAATTTGTTCCAGTTTGTTGATATGGACCTCCGCAAAGTAACGCCTGAATCTATTAATTATTTGTCTTCCTACTACTACGAGATTTTTCGATTAGCAATAAAATGAAGGAACCCACTATGGGGGGAACTAAGGCTGGCAATGGATCAGCAACTCTTTTAGACTCCTTTCATAAGCACCTATTACCAATGATATTGTAATGCATGGATGTACAGTGTCATACTAAATGACAGCCGAAAAACGGCACGACATGAGAATACAGGTTGATGCCAATGTTACAAATGCAAATCATTAGTTTATCATTTATTTATTCATTTGTTTTATTGGATTTACAATTTGACGTCTAACTGAATACAATTATAATTTATTAAGTTTCGTTGCAAATTGGTTTTTTTACAAAATATTATTATTGACAGCAGCACCGTCGGTCCGTTAGACTGAAAGCGCGAGCGATTTTCGATTGATTGTACTTTTTGTTCGACTTTTGATGCGGTCATTTTTTAAACGCACTAGAAGTCCATTATTTATAGGTCAATTATTAACGAACACATAAGAAAGTGACTACCTGACTCTTGATTTGTAAATAACTCATGAAATGTTTATGTTTTTGGTATGTTTATGTTGTTTGTTTGTTTGTGTTAGCAAATAGTTTTGCTAATGTACCTACCGCTTGCTTGCTGTATGTATGTATGTATTGGACCTTTGATTACCATTAACCGAAATCACGAGTAACAAAACTAGTTCGGTTGTCCCTTTTTTCAGTGTGACTGTACTAGTAAAGGGCTGAAGTTGAAACAACTGACCCCATTCCCCCTATTGGGATTCAATTATGCGCGAGAGGGTCGTAAATAATCATGGAAGGAAATATTGCAAGACATACAAAATTGTCCAACATTACATAATATACCATAACACAGATTATGTAGCACTATTCTGGTATATCTTAGCCCTCTGGGTTGGCAACGCATCTGCAATGTCTTTGGTGTTGCGGAAGTCTATAGGCGGTAGTGATCACTTACCATCAGGTGACTCACTTGCTTGTTTGCCTTCCTATTTCATAAAAAAAAATGGAACCCGTACGAAGCGGAGGCTAGTCGCTAGTTTATTTATAAAAGCGCTATCTATTACCATTTGTTTATACCACTACTTTTTTTGCCTTGTACAGTAGGGGAAATATATTCACGTACCACCTTAGAACCCTATCGCAATGGCGTTAAACGCTAGGCTATGTCATACAAATGTCATGCGTATGTCTCTTCGACTAGGTTCTACGGTGGTACGTGTTTCAATTTCCTTGACTGTACTTGTAGCTCTAAGACCCTGTGAAAAACACACAAACAAACAAACTTAATGATGATTTCATTAAACAACGGGATGTATTCGTGTAACGTGTGATGATTTTTGGACATAAAACATGTTCTTTTTTATTTTTTCTCATCTAGTTTTCTCTAAGCACGCGGTTTAACCTTTATCGAAAGATGTTGTCTAAGATGCCATCTATTGATCGTTATTTAGTACTAATTATATTTTTTATAATCCTTTCTAATTCGTTTCTTTGTTTTCTTTGTATTTTTATGTGGTGTACAATAAATAATATTTGTTGTTGTTGTTGTTGTATGAGTTACAGGGACCCCATGACTACATTTAGACTTAAAAATACCAGATGAAAATGGGAGATTCAAAATGTATACAACTAATACCCGTCATGGATTCAGATTTACGACAAAACGTTGCCAATTCTCTCGATTCGTATCAAAATTCGCGTTGTTTAAAATCAACAATGGAACAGAAATATGACCGCAATCAAAATGGCGGTAACAGAAGCTTTTCCAATTAAAAGACGGTGGCTCAGCTCTGCGCAGGGGCTGTCAGCTTTCAGAAATGCCAAATCAGGAGATTTTATGAGTTTTCTATGACTTTGTGAATTCAAGAGTCGGGGCCACTACTCTACTTGTAAACAGCTGTACATGTGAACTCTCTAAATCTAAAAGCTATACTCTCTCATCGTCCTAGCAATCCCCATGTTTCTCTATTCCCTTCCTTCAAGGCAACGCCAAGGCAGTGAATAGAGACGCATATCAATTGCCCCAACGATGACAGAGTATATATTTAAAAATTTGGAGAGTCTCCACGGGTAGAACTAGCCTTAGTTTTTTTTTTGTATCGACGAAAATTTATAATTGACAAATGAAGTCTCTTTATTCTGCCTCTCATTAAAATATTACAAATAAATAAAATAAATAACAGTTTATTTCAAGTCTTTACAAACTCATATATTATGGTCAGTAAAACTTATTCTAAGAAAAGTCTAAATAGGAATACTGTATCAATAATTTGATAACTACATTGAGTACGGCGCATGGAGCTGACTACAGTGACGTAAATGGGGAGAGTCTAACCTTTCCCTATCATATTAAGGATAAAGTTTGGTTGATATTTCTCCTGGCTCACAATTCAGTTTGACAGTTCTGTGCACTTAAAACGAACCTTCTCAGCACGCGTTTACTCGCTACGTAACTCGTTGCGTCTCGTTCTAACTAGCCTATTAGAAAGAGACGCTCTCATTACGTAGCGAGTTAAAGCGTATCGAGAAGCTAAGTCAAAATAAGTTCAAATTAGTACTCTGTGATTTTCTGACCGCGAAAGCTTATTATTCTGTCCAGGAATATCTGACGGACACTTTTTAGGATTTTACTTTATGAAATAATCGAAACAATTTGCTCATTGTTTGTGTACCTATACCTAATGCATGCTGCATGTAAATCTGTAGCTATTTGTATGCCTTATGGCAAGACATAGTGATACGAATCCATTACTGTAACATCCTAGTATTAACATGCGCGGGTGGTAGAACCTTGTGCAAGGTCCGTCCGGATCGCTACCACCGTCTTGCTCGCTAATCCTGCCGCTAAGCAGCAGTGCTTGCACTGTTGTGTTCCGGCGTGGAGAGCAAGACAGCCGGTGTAATTACTGGCACAAGAGGTATTCCATCTTAGCCCTCTGGGTTGGCAACGCATCGGCACTCTCTTTATTGTTGCAGGTGTCTATAGGCGGTGGTGAACACTTACCATCAGGTGACCCACCTGCTTGTTTGCCTTCCTATGTTGTATAAAAAAAAATGCATACCTATGATTAACAAATAAATTATTTTTAATTTTTTTTTTTGAGTTTTAGTTGCACTGTACTTAAGGGTTGGCAACCCTATAAGCGGCTCTTTGTGCTGTGATTTAAAGTCGCATTTCGGATTAATTTGTTTGTAAGCTTTCCTGCTAACGCGTTGTTTGGTTCAGTCAACTCCATGATCGATAAGCGATTGCTCCTATTGTTGTCGCATTATGCATGAGAGAACGTTGAAGTGTAAGCGAGAAAAAAATGGACGCTCTTTTAGTTAACTTCTCTTTTATTTGTAAAACCTAAAATAAAATATAAACTAATTACAAATTATAAGTATGAGGCCCCCGCGGTATGCTGCCCATTACAAGCGGCGTTCCCGCGCTGGATAGTTTTTATTCTTTGCGCGAAAAAGCCGCCTGCGCGGGGGCCTATCGCTTCCCTTCTGTATAATCTATTTGAAAAAGGCTATTTACATATTTTATTTTTACAATTTTGCAAATAAAGACTTACTAAGATTGTTTACAGCATTTCTAATCGTAAACAACGAGGTAGGTATAAGTCTACCTCTTTCGTAAACAAATATCCTAAAAGAAATAATTGTCATTAATAGAAACGTACTACGTACACGTACAGTAGGGGAAATATATTCACGTACCACCTTAGAACCCTATCGCAATGACGCGACGCGTTAAACGCCAGGCTATGTGACACAAATGTCATGCGTATGTCTCTTCGACTAGGTTCTACGGTGCTACGTGTTTCAATTTCCTTGACTGTACGTACGTAAACGTACGAACTATTAATAACATGTCAGACATTCCTCGACTTCAAAATACGTGAGTGATCCGTTTTTATTAATATGTCCGACTATAATGTTAAAAATTGTCATAACGATTTTTCATTCTAACATACATCCCTCCCTTCTGGGGCAAGTCGGGTGAAAAGGCGTCACATTTAAACGTAGGAAGGAAACCAGGGACTGGCTAACGACGGCTAGAGACGGAAGGAAGTGTTTCTGACTTCTTTTACTTCTCTTTGAGGGTCTGTTCCCGTAATTATTAGAATGAAGAATTAACGTTTAAAAAAAACAACATTTCTTTGAGTCACGTCATCTTTTATACTGGGTCATTTTGTAGCGTCCAGAAAACCTTGAAATTTCTGTTTTATATGAACTAGTCTTTATAGCAATATGTCTGAATGATATAATATTATTAAAAACTAGCGGACGCGCGCGACTTCTTTCGCGTGAAATTAGTAGCCAATGTCCGTCAGGGATAGTGTAGCTTTCTATCTGTGAAAGAATTTTTGAAATCGGTTCAGTAGTTCCAGAGTTTACCCCCTACATTAAAAACAAACAAAGTTTTTCTCTTTATTATATTAGTGTAGATAGTGTAGATAAAAATAATAATAAATAAGTCTAGATACGAAATAATTAAAAAAATTCAAAAATAACACATATGTCTTTGCTTTGGAAAAAAATGCCTGTGGCAAACAGACAGACAGACGGACGAATGGATACGGCGAAATCATAAGGGCCATTAATTTGGCTGCGGAACCCTAAAAAAACCCGTTAAACATAAACATTAATGTATTTATTTAGCGAAAGCGCTATCTTGATCGATACAGATAAAGAAAGGGCTGATTGTCAAGTCAAAGTACTTCGTAATTAGAAATTACGTCTAATACCAACATACAGGTACCATACCAACATACAACATAACATACACTGCTGAACAAACATCACGTGGATAAATACTAAGTTAATTATATTATTAATTATACCTACGTATTAATATACAGGGTGGCTAAAATCTGTGGATATTCCTTTTATAATCTGAATGTCATTAAATATATTTAATTATGTTGTTCCAAGATGGCAAAAAGAAGCCTTGCACAAGCAAGCTGTGCACAAGTTATTTTTTAATATCTTATTTTTTACAGTTTTGTTGAAACCATCTATATAAGAAGACAATATGGATCTGCTTACTTGTTCGGATTGTTACAAGCGTAGCGTCACCACTTTGCGACGGGGTTAAGCAGGTGAAGAGGGGCTTTCAATATTTAGCCATTGGTTCAACTTTGAATCTTATCGTAAGTGAATAAAGCGCTTCTAAGTTTTCTAACTAGCAGCGACACCGGCGTCGGATAGCGGAACTAAAAATATGACGCCAATTTAAAACGTAAGAAACGCAGACCTGTTTACTTGACAATTGGCACATACAGTTTTATTCAGGATATCCAACATAGTCTACCAAATAGACTATGGTCGGCTACTCTGCCACTGCGTTGTACACAGTTCTATAGTTTTCTTATTTCGATGGTTATAACTGAATTAAATCAGGGGGGAAATCGTGAAATTTTGTAAATTGGTACAGTTATACCTTAAGGTGTCCAGATGAACATACCTACTAAAAATTTAGTTAAAAGCTATGAGTAAAAATGCGGTTAATTAACCGTTAAAAAGAAACAATGCATTTTTAACTGCTCGATTAAAATAGTCAATTATCATTGCAGCTTCGCATCTATAGGTACACCTGGCCTCAATTTCATAAACGCGACAGGCTACAGGTGACAGTGACATTCCGCCGTACATTACTGTGTCGACAAGTAACGCTACAGACTTACAGACTTAACATCGTAGTGAGCAAGCAATGTATACCGCATTGTCACTGTCACATGTCGCTTGGCGCGATAATGAAATTGGGACCTGATGAAAAAATGACGAGAAGGCTGAAAGTGGGACACGATTACCCAAAAAAATGCTTACTATTCTCCTTTTATTTTATTTACTAGCGACCCGCTCCGGCCTGACACGGGTAAAATGTAGGATGTAGTGCACATAAACATATTCCTTAAAAAAATCCCTAAATAACAGTGAAAACTGTATCAAAATCCGTTGCGTGATTTAGAAGGAGAAGGCGGCCGAACATACATTATAAGGATTTAGGACAGACAGGAACGTATTGCGACTTTACTTTATACAATATTAAGATAAAGAAGATTTAGAAACACTCAAAAAAACATACTGAAGACACCAACAAAGCATCAGTTTAAATACCCACATGTCAGTTACACACAGTTTAAACCCGTAGACGTACATCAACCCGGCTTTAAAGGAATGTCTATCGCTCAACCACCCTGTACACTTGAAGCAGAGTACACAGCAGGCAATGACATAAACATGGCGTGTTTGTTTACACTTAGCGTCTGTACACAGAACAAACAGCGGTCTGAATGGTAAGCAGAATCGAACTGAGTTAATCCGAGGAAGGCTACCTTTCTACCTACCTACCTATTTAGTTAATTCACGTTCAAACCACAGACATCTACATACAGTTCACCTAGCACGAATCTTCTCAATAGGCGTTATTATCAAACCGCGATTAGAATATAATTGGAGAGTAACGTCAGCCCACGTCGCACTATTTACGTAGCGAGTTAACGCGTATCGAGAAGATTCGTGCTAGGCGCATACCACGATTGAAAATGTATCATGATACCGAACTTTGTTTATTTGAGACATACAAAATACATGCCTAAAGACCTACAGACCTACCTACTGACCACCGCCTAAAGACGCTTGCAGATCCAGAGGAATCACACACCGGTAGCAGGGGGTTCCACTCTGCACTCTGCGCTCGGCCGTCTTGCCCACAGAGTAGGCAAATCGCAGTGGGTTGTCAGCTTGCCGCAAGCCCGCTCCGCTCAGTCACCCTCACTGTGGCAATGTAATTGAAAACGAATGCACCGCAACCCTAACGTGTCGCCGGGAGTTGCGGGGGGAAAGCTGGCGTGGGCGGCTCGTTGATGCGAGCCGCCTGGCGAATAAGTATGAAGTAATACGAACTTTCTGGGCGTGTTCATAATGTTGGATTTTTTAATCGCGGTCGAAAAAGGGAAGTTTCTGTACGTTAGCAGTATTATTTATTCTGTGCCGGTGGTCGACCCTTCAAATACCTCTAATACGCAGCTATTTGGTAAGAGTGTGGTATTACCTCGACCTCGTTCGAACCGGCCGATTCGTACTGCGGTCATTGTTGGCTCGAGTAAGGCTCTACCAGTATCAAAACTCTTTGTTATCATTCTTGACAAACTCGTCAATCCGTTACGTACCTAATAATTAATAATATTATCAAGCAAGGCCTACTAGGTGGAACTACAAGAACATTGATGCACCACTGCACTGGGGCCGGCGCAATCGAATTGCTACGCGTGCGAATGAACACGAGGCTTACGATAGACAGAGAGGCATACAGTACGACCACAGTAGGACGCTTCTTATACCTAATCGCTGTTTTTGTTCGAAGTGAAACTTCTGTGCCTATACTATTATTTATTCTGTGTTGAAAAGACACATGAGCAGAAACAAAAAGCTTTTCCAATATTAGTATCAGATGTTCACAAAATTGCTGTCCCCGATTCAAAAAGGCAACCATTTTTTTTAAACAGTATACCCCAGAAATTGTACATCAGTTTAGGACCATGTCGTAATACAGCAAAATAATTTACAATGACGTCGTTCTAAATTTGCCTACAATTTAATTGATAGACGTAATGACAACACAAAGAAAAATCTGACATCTGGCAGGATTCGAACCTGTAAGCCCGGCATCCGTGCTATACTCTTACTAATTGCGCTACAGGTGATCCTGCCAGACCACAATGTCGTAATTTGCCTGTTGACTGTACACAGCAGCATTATCAAACTAATTAGCGATGGTTATTAATTATCGTTAATTAATTATAATGGTTTAATGAGCATAGTTACTGGTTAACGAAGCCGAGCTTCAAATAATGGTGGTTTTAACACTTTCAGAGCTGTCAGAACTAACACAGATTATATAACGTCACCGTCCCAATGCTTGACACATACGTGTATTGTGTTTTTGTTTTTGACCGATATGGGAACATCTCACTATCTTGCTCTTTAATCCTGCCGCTAAGCAGCAGCGCTTGCACTGTTGTGTTCCGGCATGGAGAGCTACAGCCAGTGACATTACTGGCACAAGAGGTATTCCATCTTAGCCCTCTGGCTTGGCAACGCATCTGCAATCTCATTGGTGTTGCGGGTGTCTATAGGCGGTGGCGTTCAGTTACCATCAAGTGATCAACTTGCTTGTTTCCCTTTCTATGTTGTATAAAAAAGTTAAAGGTCCATTATTTGTCAGTGACCCAGTAATTGACCCGAAGATACGAAAACGGACGAGTAAAACGAGAGATAATGATGTCAACCATTGGTACAAATAATGTCCGACGCGTGTCGAACACTGGGACGGTTAACTAACATTTTGTAACTCTTACGCCCAGCAATGTCTTATAACATTTAAGTATAATATTTAAAAGGGTTCTTTCGATTTTTTTTAAATGTTAAACATTCAACTGCAAACAGCGAAACTGGCAAACGCTCGGCACGGTATGCTTAGATTGCAGGTTCGAGTCCTGCCATTTTCCTAATTTTTCCTTGTGTTGTCATGGCATAGCATTTAAATTACGTACATTGCCTAATTTTCAGTTACTTTTAGTTGATTTTTTTAAACGATAGTCCATGCAGTTGATTTAATTTAAGAAAGGCTATGTCATACAAATGTCATGCGTATGTCTCTTCGACTAGGTTCTACGGTGGTACATGTTTCAATTTCCTTGACTGTACTACGTAAGCTAACGACGCGTCGATCTGTTTGCGGAGCAAAAAGAGGGTCCCTCATTACCCACTCTCGAATACCCCAGTGCCTTATTCCGTGACCAAACTCTATAGAAAGAAATAAAGAAAGAAATAACTTTCATTTCAAACTATTCAACATAATACCTACAAATACACACAACACAAGCAGAGTACACACCAATATGTTGATGTATGTACGCAGAAAACACAACAATATGTTGAACAGAATCAAAAAGGGCCCCACTCAGCATACTGCCTCGGTAAACCGAGACGCTGATTTTCAGTAGGACCCTTAGGATTCCTAATAGAAAACTAAAAACTAATAAACAATGACGACATGAACGAAAGTGCGGCTTAACAAACAATTTACGAGTACATCAGGACGTTTAAGACATTTATATAACCTTCTTTTTCGTAAAAGTTTACCTCTTTTGACCTCTTTTAAAGACTACATGACATGTATGCAGCGCTCTTCATACAATAACGTTTTCCACCCTCTAAACCTTAAGCCAATCCTCCAAAAAAAAGTGACATAATGATATCAAGCTATAAACTATTAATGAAATAGTGGACATAATTTCAATTTTTGCTAATTTTCATTATGCATTGTCAACCCTAACAGCCTTACCAACTGACGTGTGTTTAATTAATTAGTATTGGTCGGGCAAAGGTGTAAAATTAACTAATTAAAATAATTAGCCACGATCAAATGACTGCAACCAAGACCGACGTACATTGACCATTGGTACGTCCATTGACCAAATTGGTGATGTCCTGGAGACAGGCCAAATAAAAAGTACCCGGAACCGCCGCATGTATGAAGAGAAGATGCCAGAACCGGGGCACATGGCATCTGTGATCTCTGCCTACCCCAAAGGGCAACAGGCATGAGCTTATATTAATAATCTTTACATAATGTCTTTTTTTTGACGACCTGTATGGCACAGTGGCACATGTGTCTGCCTACTGTGCAAGAGGTCCCGGGTTCAAATCCTGGTATGGGCAAATATTTGTGTGACGAATATGAATGTTTGTACCTGAGTCATGGATGTTATTTGTATTTAAGTATGTATTTATATATATATGTATGTTTATCCGTTGTCTAGTATCCATAGTACAACCTTTGCTTAGTTTGGGACTAGGACAATTGGTGTAAATTGTCCCGAGATTTTTTTTTTTTTTTATTTTATTTTAATATAAAACAACGTCGCTATCTGTTCCTGTCTGTCTTAAGTTATTATAGCGTGTGTTTGGCCGTCTTCTAAACCACGGAACGGATTTCGATACGGCTTTCACTGTCAGTGAAATCCTGAGACGTATAGTTTCCATCGTACGTCAAACGATAGCAATAGCGATGGGCATTCTCTTTAGCTAATCGGCTTCGTTCCTTGTCAATTAGATCCGCTAATAAAAACTGACGACGCTTTTAGTGGGCCAACATAAGAGGGGACAATTGACAGGTCCTCGCATTAGGGAGGGGGTCCAGCATCCATATAAAATAGGGCATATTTATACCCTTGGTAGGTTGGTAACAAAACAATATTAAACTGTTAATTTGGTAACCTAAATTTCTATCATTTTTTTATTTTAATATAGAACATTCGTATTTTATTTAATACCTACTAAATTGTTTTTCAGTGATATAAGTCTTTGTTGTTTGTTACTTTCTATACTCGAACACGGTAACTCACGATCACAATCACAATCACGATCGGGTGATAGGACCTTGTGCATGGTCCGTCCGGATCGCTACCACCATCTTGCTTGCTAATCCTGCCCCTAAACAGTAATACTTACACAGTTGTGTTCCGGCGTGGACAAATGTTTCACCGAATGTATCATTTCGCAGACTTTTAATTTCATCGACGCCGTTTCCTAATGAAGTCGAGAACTTTCAGGGTTTCTCATTTTGTATATATAGGTTAGGTAAGGATAGCGTTTAATCCAGAAAAAAAGAGTCCTTGCGGAATACACCTTTCGATAAAATGATGATTTGATGGTTCGTTTGTCGATATTTCAAAGGTAAACCATTCTCTATTGTATAAAAAACATAAATGACAAAAAGATTCAGTGATATACAAAGACGAACATCCCTTATTAATTTTATTATTTTTTTAATTAAATAAATGTATGAAAAAAGCATGTGGCCCAGCCCTACGGTTTTCGGGACTTCATTACCCGGTCAAGCCTCCATTCCCTTTTGTCTCTTTTCCTCCTTTTTATGACATGTCAATAACAAAAGTAGGCGATTGCGGACTTAGTCGATGAATATTTATGCTATTCATACCAACAACAACATTGTTTGTCTTAACCTCGATGATTTACCGACAGAGATTGCCAGAGGGGATTAAATCCGCCTTTTCACTATCTTCCGTGTATCTTCCGTGTGTGTGCGCGCGTGGTAGGGCCTTGTGCAAGGTCCGTCTGGATCGCTACCACCATCTTGCTCGTTGCTGCCGCTAAGCAGCAGTGCTTGCACTGTTGTATTCCGCCGTGGAGAAAAAGACAGCCGGTGCAATTACTGGCACAAGAGGTATTCCATCTTAGCCCTCTGGGTTGGCAACGCATCTGCAATCTCTTTGGTGTTGCGAGTGTCTTCGGGCAGTGGTGATCACTAACCATCATGTGATCTAGTTCCTGGTTTGATTTCCTATTTAAGGGAAAGTTTTTTTTAAATGAAATAGGAAGGCAAACAAGCAAGTGGGTCAACTGATGGTAAGTGAGCACCACTGCCCGAAGACACTCGCAACACCAAGGAGACTGCAGATGAGTTGCCAACTCAGAGGGCTAAGATGGAATACCTCTTGTGCCAGTGGAATGTATGATATGCACCGGCTGTCTTGCTCCCCATGCCGGAACACAACAGTGCAAGCACTACCTACTGTTTAGCGGCAAGATTAGCGAGCAAGGTGGTGGTAGCTATCCGGGCGGACCTTGCACGAGGCCCTACCACCCGCAAAAACAATGTATGCATGTATTGTAATTTTACCTACCAGTCATGAAACCATTAGGAGTTATTGCCAAAATTTAGTATTTATAACGAAGCCCCAAACCGTTGCAAATGTTAAAAGTAACGAGTCACGTCGTAAAACACGAAAATGAAAAAACACGAGTGCGTTGACGAATTGAAATTCATATCAGAGTGGCGGGCGTGCCGGTCCGGTACCGGTCCCCGGTCCGGGCAACCGGGCCTTTGTCCGGGATAACTGCTTTAATTTCTCGACTGTGGCATCTGCCTTTTGTATCATAATTGCAGTTTCATCCTTAAGGGAAAAGAGGTTTTAGTTTGAAAGTTTTGTCTGTTTGTCTGAAAATATAGTAACAATTAGTCATGTTTAGTTTAGTGTATTTATTCAGTCAATATAAAATAATAAAAATTGCATAGAATGTCAAATTACACGTTTTTATATAGAGATCGTCAAAGTATTAAACAATGAAACTAAAACGAAATTGGGATTGTTCATTTTTTTACAATGTCCTCTAATTCCAAAACCATTTCGAGGAATAGGGATATAAATCCGTTTTCTGATATTCTGGTAAAAAATAATTTGTATTTGTTAATATTTTTGCAAAATAAAGTTTGACCTTTGTTTGACCTTATCGCCAAATAATTAGGACGCGTAAGATTTTAAGGTTAACTAACACAGGATACTGACAGATGACAGACCTGACACTCTTTTCTTTTAAATTTGGGGCAGGCAAAGGCAAAATGCCTTTGCCTAGTAAATTTGTCTAATATATTTCAGTAACTTATAAATAGGATAAAAATTCAAAACACGCTTAAAACCTAATTCCTTCTAATTGATACCTTAAATTCGTCTATTTAACGAGAAAAAAATATAAAATAAAATATTGTTTTTTTAAGACCAATGCCAATTGATTGGACTGTGAGCATAATAAAGAAATATAAGTATTAAATACTAAAATTAAGTCAAAATTAAAATTGTAATGTGAACATGATTTACAAAAAACACGTTCGTACTGTTACGAGCAGGATTTGAAAAAAGTGTATCGTTTTGAAAATTGGCATAAAGTGCATCAGAAAAATGTATGAAATTGAAATAAAGAATCATTAGTTTTCTAGAACTACAGTCACATTCTTGTGGATTTATTATCTAAAGCAGATAAATATCAAATCAATAGACAAATAATAGGCAAGCATCAACCTCCGCAACAGTTCTCACTAATAATTAAGTAGATGACACCAGCGGCCCTAACATGACAGCCCAGGTTTAGTTTAACCCCTCCCTGTGTCTCTGTTTAACTAGCGTCATAAGAAAGGGACGCAGATAGAGATAAACTAAACTTGGCCAGTCATGTTAGGGCCGCTGAAACCAAATAGCATGGAAGTGTAAAATTCTTTTAGATCGTATTTTTAAATAATCCAAAAACAAATTATAATGAATTCTCTTATTCATAAACGCTGCGTAACATGTCTTATGTCTTTATCTGACATACGTTTGCCTTCAAATGATGGAACAAAACATTCGTTAGTTAAAATATATTGATTTTTTTTTAATGAATAATGGGGCTACTCTCTTAAGTTAATATAACCTATTAGATGACACCTTATACCAAATGGAATTGAAGTGACACATCGAAATGAGAAAACTATTGTCTTAATTCTTATATCGTATTCATATTTATTTCTGGCAGCCATGGTATTTACAGAGATGTTCTTAAGATTAGCCAGTACCGACATGGACCCTACTAGGACATAGCAACTATATAATACATGAAACTCTACCGATATCGATGAAGTGGCATTATTGTAGATCGTCTTTTTAAACAATTGTAATGAATTAGTCTCCTAAGTTAATATAAATTAACAAAACAATACTCTGATCGATGTAGTTATGCTGCAGCCTGGACTTCGAGTCGCTACCGCTAGTTGAAAGCGAAGTATTCCTGAAGCTTCCTTCAACCGCTAGGCTGTCCCCCCGTTTCCGTGTAATGCAGTCGATATCAGATATTCCTGTGGGAGCCTCGCTCGCCGCACCCGTTCGCCGTACAGCTGGGATGTACACAGGGTTGTCAGCCTTCATTTTAAAATAAGTATTTTATTGAATATTAACTTTTAATACTTATAAGCTACTTTGTTGAGAGCACTTTAAGAGAAGTGTGAACCCAGCTAAAAACAGAGCTTCATATAAAAACGGCGATAACGTTTTTCCCCCTTTAAACCTTAAACTATATACTACTGATTTTATGGTATGTTGTTATTATGCCTTAAAACTAGGTTTGTATGTTTTGTTTTTTAAATATTCTTCACAAACCAACATACAAACCCAGTTCTAGGGTATAATGACAACATAAAATAAAATCATGGTTATAGGTTAAGGGTGGAAAACGTCACACTGTACTACTTTTACTAAATATTAATAAGTGACCAAAAGGTTTCTAAACATACCTCAAGCTTAGCACTTTTCAAAGTCAAAGTCAAAGTCAAAATATTTTATTCAGATTAGGCTTACAGGTAGCACTTATGAATGTCAAAAAATTTACCGTCGGTTCGGAAAAACCTCTGATGAGAAGATAGCGGCAAGAAACTCAACGAGGTGTAATTTTTTAAATAAATCAAAATTACAATGTTATTTTACATCACAAATATTTAAAAAATTTACAATTTAACACAGTAGGGGTACAATCTTTGGAGCCAGGGATCGCCAATACAAATCGGGATCATTTCCATAAATCCTTGTCCAAGACATACTCATTGATTTTATAATACGCCCAAGAAATTAATGTGTTCTTGACAATAGATTTAAATTTTGTATCATTTAGTTCAGTAATGTTTTCTGGAATTTTGTTGTAAAATCTTACGCATTTTCCCATGAACGACTTATTGGTTTTAACCAAACGTATTTTATGCCACACGGAACCCTCAGACAGCGGGTGCGACTCGTTTATCTAGTAAACCTGTGCAAGTGACAACCATAGGGGCGCATTGGAAATGTAATCTAGTAGTGCTCCTGGAAAACGAGACGCCTGGAATACACCGCCACGGTAACACTCAGTAAAATGCGCCTTTCTACTCACATAATATAATAGTAGCTTACCATCCCGCTTCGTTCGATGTTCAAGTTTTCTATGAAAATGTTGGTTTTATTCAAGAGGCTAGTACAGTCGGTAGAAGTAGATCAATACTCAAAGATCTCAAAAAGTTAACACAACTTACTATCTTTTACAATATTGACAGCGGAAATCACAAATGTCGTAAGGGACTTTAAAGGACATGCCCCTTACGACATTTCAGATTTCTAGTGTCGATATGGTTTTTGACCTCTTCGACTGTCTAGATCAGAGATTCCCAACCTGGGGTCTGCGGACAAAAGAAATATGTTAAGTAAGCATTATGATAGTGTACGACCGAAATGTTGGTTTCAGTTTTTACGAGTTTCGGCGTTAAATTGAAGTTTCGGTTTCCGCAGAACTTCCGAAACAAGGATCAGAATTGACACTGGGTTCGTGAGACTCCGTGCGCTTTCGTGAGCGATCGGCGGCGGAGTGTGTCAGTGTTAGTGTTAGTCAGTTTAATATCAGCCTATCCTCGCACTAGTTTTTACAATCAAAACCGAAATCGAAACCGAATTTAGGTTTCTGTTTCAGTTTCGCCGAAAACGAAACCGAAAACTAAATTTACTTCGAGAGCTATTCTAGAGAACATTTCCTCGAATATAACCTCGAAATTATTGAATTCACGCCGTAACTCAAAAGCAATAAACAAATAACAATTGTGTTTTTTAAACTGTTTTGTTGAATGATTTCTCGTTGAGTTTCTTATTGGTGTTCGCATCACAAGATTTTCCGAACTAGTGGTAATTTTGGCATTCATAAATGCTTTCTCTAAATCTGAATAGACTTTGATTTTGACTTTGAGTGGTATTTTAGGTGTTGGTGGTTGGGTTGTGGTCGCGTTTTGTGTTGTTTGTTTTATTTCTTTAATAAGGTATTCAGCACAGGCGTTGTCTTTTTTTTTCTCGATTGCTGACACTGGGTTCGCGGATTAGCAAATAAATTGTTTCCATTAGTTTCAATTTAACCATTATAGCAACAACAATCTTGTCAATTTAACTTTTATTCCTACCAGGATATTAGAAATAAGGTATGGATTGCAACACCTTGGCTCGGATTGCTGGCTACAGGCCAAAATAACGCAAACGACAGCTTAAGGGCAGAAACACTCAAACTGGATTAAATTTTATTACGAGCATGATAAGTCAACATCAGATATACTGGTGCTCAGCGTCGAATGCCAATATTTACCTCATATCAATGAACTAAGGGTCGAAGTCGAAAGCTTGCGTATTATTCAATTTAAATTGGGTATTATTCAATTAAATGTATCGAAGAACTTATGAGTAAGTACTCCAGAAATAGGAAAGTAGGTGTTGAATTAATAGGTCGCATGTCGTAGGTGTGATCTTCCTTCCGAGTATATTCTTATCCGAAGATTGTCTGTCGCTATCCAATGCACTAACGCCGAGCTCAATTAGCGCTTTTGCACCAGGTCAAACACGAGAGTAGAGGATCTTTGTGTCTGTAGGCAAAGTTTTTAGGAAAGTTCGGAAAATACGAGTATGACTGATCAGTCTAGTGTTCTAAAGGGTTTAGAATTTTTTATTGGTAGATATCAAATGGAATCAATTAAGCAATTATCACACAGTTGTAACCTTTTATAATGTATATTTTAGAGTAAAATTAAGCACACATCTTTACATGGACAGTTACCATCAATAAGACAATAACAATATCCGTTACTATAACGACTATTTCACTATTTCAAATATAGTACAGTATGTAATAAGATTACCGGAGCTATACAGCCTCCAATAATATCAGATTTTTTTTTTGAAATTGGTAACGTTGATAGCTAATGTATGACGCTCTGCTTGGATGTAAGCGGTGACCACACTTGAGGATTTTTATTATTTTATTTGTTAGAAAGTTAGCAAAAATTAACCAAGGCTTATTTTAACAACTGAGTTAATGCATTTAGTTCTCCGTCATTAACTGAGCCACACTGAAACACTAATTTTGTATTACGACTTCGATGTCACCCTGTATCTTAAAAACAATCTCTTGCACACAACCGTACTTACAATACGTACAGAACGTGACAAGATAAAAAGAGTCAATAAATCTTCTCTTAAAACTTCTTTACACTGAAACTTTAAATCAGCCAACAAATCAAACTTTGAGAACCGTTGCCGTATTGTACAATCGACCGCCTGGGACCGATTGCAAAAATTCTGCGTCACTGGTTTTGCTGCCAACTGTACGATAACCTCAAAGTGATTGGCATTGGATAACGTTTTTGTGCGCTGTACCTGCTTGGTAAAAATATTTATTTCTTGAAATAGATACACACATAGGAACAAATATAAACTCACGCCTGTTTCCCGGAGGGGTAGGCAGATACCACGAATTTCAATTTGCTACGATCCTGATATACAACCTTTGCTTCACTTACTCTCGTAACTTTCGTCATACATGCTCGTATTAAAAGTAGATCAATAATATACTATATTGCTAGATAGAGGTCTAGATCACCGGTCTGGGTCATTCCTGGTGCAGGGGCTGTCCGTCGCGGTTTAACGCGGTAACGCGGCAAGCGGGATGGGTACCTTTGGGCCGGGAGTGGCGCGGGGCGCGTTGTTTGATTAGAGTTGTAGTTAATAATTGTAGTTTTCGTTTTAGAATTAATTGTGTATTGTCTTTAATTAGTTGTGTTGTAATCTATATTTAATTTAAGCGTGTTTGTCTGAGATTGAATTTTGTATTATTTTGTGTAAATTTTAATTGTAATTACTTAAATATTTTGTAACTTTATGAGTTGAAATTACTTAAAATAAATGAATTTTAAGTATGAACAAAAAAATATTATACTATATTAAGTAAGCAGGCATTTGACATTACACTAACCCAAAGTCTAACCCCAAAAGGCACAGTGTAGCTCCGACCTATAAATGCACATTTGCACAATTTGAGGTTTTCTCCCGCGCGGCGGCTGCACTGCCACGAGAAGAAGTCGCTGTGACGTTAATTTCTTTTATGACATGTGACATTTATTTCTTAGTAACTGTTCTCCATAGAAAAATTGCCAGCTAGGAATAAAATTTTAGGCTGTGTTTTTTAAAGATCCCTTAAGGCTGGACGACACCTGATGCGTATGCAACTCGGCTCCAACTCACTATATATAGGGTGTTGGAGCCGTGCTGCATCCGCTGCGTTGCGCAGGCGCACGGAGCGGGTACACGCCTATAGAAAAATTGTATGAGAGCGTCCGCTAACTCGCGCTGTGTCGAATGTGGTCTCATACTATTTATTCCATAGGCGCGACGTAGCGGACGTTCTAAGAGAGTGTGAGCGCGGCAGATGGCGCGTGCTATGCAGCTCATGCGCAATTTTGAGTTAACTTAATGAGCCGGCGCAGTGAACTGCGCCAGAGTTACTGAGTTGACGCAAGGATATTTGCTGAGTTCATGTTAGGACCACAGCATTATGACACGCGCACTGCTCACATCGTGGTAAAACTCTACTCAATTAGCTAACTAGAAATGGATGGAAATTCGATTCCAAGCTTTGATTCCTAGTTAGTAAGTTGAACACGTGTGGATTCTCTGCGGACATTGCCAAATTAGGCCACACTGCAGACTGAAGCGAACAGTTCAAACGAGTTACCAAGCCTTAGATCAAACGAAAATCGCACGTAAAATTTGCTATCAAATTGGCGGAAACTCTTTCATGTTACAATAATATTACTCATGGCAATTTTGTCTTATCTTGCTAAACTTATTTATATTACAACCTAGAGACAAAGGGGACAAGGAGATAGGAGGAGAGGAGGCCTACCTTTATTCTCCTTGCATGATAGCGTAATTGATTGAGGCTACTAGAAATACAGGAAAGATTAAAGTTCCAACTTACAGACTGGCTAAAACCAATAAGTCGTTCATGGGAAATTGTGTAAGATTTTACAACAAAATTCCAAAAAACATAAATGAACTAAATGATACAAAATTTAAATCTATTGTCAAGAAGACATTAATTTCTCGGGCGTATTATAAAATCAATGACTATATCTTGGACAAGGATGTTTGGAAATGATCCCGATCTGTATTGGCGATCCCTGGCTCCAAAGATTGTACACCTGCTGTGTTAAATTGTTAAATTGTAAAAATTTTGAATATTTGAGATGTAAAATAACATTGTAATTTTGATTTATTTAAAAAATTACACCTCGTTGAGTTTCTTGCCGGTATCTTCTCATCAGAGGTTTTTCCGAACCGGTGGTAAATTTTTTGACATTCATAAGTGCTACCTGTAAGCCTAATTAATCTGAATAAAATATTTTGACTTTTGACTTTTGATAGAAGTGATATGTTCTTTTTAGTACTAGTTAAATAAAAAGACAATATACCATACAAATAATTCTTTCTTTTCACGGTCTTTATAAATGACGAACGAATGTATGACGATCTGCATCATTAAACTCGACTTTATTATTTTGTCATATTCGACCAGTTCGGATCCCGGTTAAGGCAGATATATTTTCAAACATCCATTAATGCGGTATTTACTTATTGTTTTCAAAAATAAAAGCATGTTTTCTTTGTAAAGAATTTGCTATTTCCAAAATTTAAACGTACGCTAACGTTCCTCTTTTCCATATACGCGCTATAGTATAATAACTGCCAGGCAATACAAAAAGAGATTTTTATCATTCTATCTATTTTTCACCTCTCTAACATCTGTAGTAAAACTTTTTTTTTTTATGAAATAAGAAGGCAAACGAGCAAGTAGGTCACCTGATGATAAATGTACACCGCCGCCTATACACCCGCAACATCGAAGAGATTAAAAATGCGTTGCCAACCCAGAGGGCTAAGATGGAATACCTCTTGTGCCAGTAATTACACCGGCTGTCTAGCTCTCCACGCCGGAACACAACAGTGCAAGCACTGCTGCTTAGCGGCAGGATTAGCGAGCAAGATGGTGGTAGCGATCCGGACGGACCTTACAGAAGGTCCTACCACCCGCCTAATTGAGAATTAACCTCCTATACCTCTTTCCAACACGGAACGTGAACGGTTATAATGGCGTCGCAAACGCTTCTGAAATCAACTGCTGTATCTTCATTAATAATTAGCCTCCCTCCTCGTAATTAACAACTTGACCGAGGCTCGCTATCCATTAAATATGATCATAGGCTCCTGTTACACCATCGACCATATACCCAATGGAGAGGGAATATCATTACAAGCTGTCACCCTTGGCTACGCCCGCGCTAACTACGCTATGTTTTAATCCAGGACATGCTCTATCAGGTTGCCAAATTTCATTTTATTACAACCAGCCGTTGATGCTTGGTGGTGAAACAATATCATTATTACTTTCACAGTTATAATATTAGTAGGATTTTTCTTAACACCAATTCCAAAAATCATTGCGGTAATTATTTACTAAGCCGATCTAAGATCAAACAAGACTCAAACAAGCCGTGATTGAATTGATGTCAATTGAAACATTAAATATTTACCCTTACTTATGTTTTTTATGAAATGTAATTCCGTTTGTTTGACAGTTCAACTTTTTGCTGTTTTCCTTCACCAACGAATAGAAAAGCACGACACTAAGTAAACTTAAATTTACTTTGGAACTTTTTTTTTACCTTTTCTCAGTTTTTTCCAATTTTGCCACATTTATATTGACACACGCAAATAAAGCAAAACCTATTGGTTATTTCCCGTTGACCTAGAATCATAAAATTTGGCAGGAAGCAATGTCTCACAGCACAAGTAAGGAAGAAAATCTGAAAATCGTTGTCAAGTTAGCAGTCCCAGTTATTGACAGTGCCCCAATAATTGAAGAGAAGATACGAAACATACGAGTAAAAACGAGAGAGAATGATGTCAACTACTGGTAAAAGCAATGGTCTTCGCATGTCAAACACTGGAGATTTGCACATGTCACTTACCATCAGTTGACCCACTTGCTTGCTTGCCTTCCTATGTTGTATAAAAAATGACAGCTATTGACGCTGTACTATTTCAGTGAGAATGACGCTTAATGCTCATTAGTGACAAAACACTGATCGGTTTCGGAATTTTGTGGTCAGTGTCGCCGCTCTATCGGATACGTGCTCAATACCGTCGAGTAATGGCCGACCGGTAACTGAACGCCTGCATTATTTAATCACAATCACAGTTCGCGTTGTTCGTGCTGTGAAGCTTCTGTGCACCTAGCGTGACACGTTAATTGCTACGTAACTCAGTGCGTCTCGTTCTAACCAGCCCAGTAGGAAAGAGATACACTGAGTTACAAAGCTAGTTCAGCGTTCGGGAAGCTACGAAACATCTTCTCGTCCAAGATACCGCAGTGTCTGAAGACGAAAGTCTTCGAGCAATGTGTGTTGCCAGTGATGACGTACGGTATTGAGACGTGGTCGCTAACAAAAGGCCTCATAAGAAAGCTCAAGGTCACTCAAAGGGCAATGGAGAGGGCTATGCTCGGAGTTTCTCTGCGAGATCGAATCAGAAATGAAGAGATTCGCAGAAGAACCAGAGCCACCGACATAGCCTTAAGAATTGCTAGACTTAAGTGGCAGTGGGCGGGGCTCATTGCTCGCAGAACGGATGGCCGCTGGGGCCATAGAGTTCTCGAGTGTCGACCGCGTACCGGAAGACGCAGCGTAGGTAGACCCGCCACAAGGTGGACCGATGACCTGGTGATCGTTGCGGGAACCCGCTGGATGCAAGCAGCACAAGACCGGTCGTTGTGGCGATCCTTGGGAGAGGCCTATGTTCAGCAGTGGACGTCTTTCGGCTGAAATGATGATGATGATGATGATGATGACAAAGCTAGTTTAGGCGTATCGAAAATATTCGTGCTAGGTATACTGGTGTAGTAACTATATTAGGCGTTTGAGGCAATAGTTAAATAGGTAGTTTTGCGGGTGGTAGGACCTTGTGCAAGGTCCGTCCGGAAAGCTAACACCATCTTGCTCGCTAATCCTGGCGCTAAGCAGTAGTGCTTGCACTGTTGTGTTCCGGCGTGGAGAGCATGACAGCCGGTGTAATTACTGGCACAAGCGGTATTCCATCTTAGCCTCTTCCTGGAATTGCATCTGCAATCTTCTTGGAATTGCGGGTGTCTATAGGCGGTGGTGATCACTTACCATCAGGTGACCCACTGCGTGTTTGCCTTCCTATTTCATAAAAAAAAGTTATTTTATTGCTAAACATAGGAGACGGATAGACTTTGGTCCGTATGTGTAGCCCGGGGACGCTAAAATTTTTGTTATCTTAGCCCATTTGCCATTATTTTTGTGTTTCGTTCCTTTGACTTTTTACCCGACTGCCACCAGAAGGGAGAAAAAGTAGATTTGTAATGTGGCGACACTCTTGTCAGCATTTTTGTGGGTTCTAGCCACGCGGGCATTGAGCGGGGGTAAGGCAGTCTGTTACTTAGTGCCTCACGGTACAGTCGCGCTCATCTACCATCGTTTCGGTTCCCGCCTGTGGCCCGTTTCACGACGCTACAAGTTACAATTTTACAAGTCTAAACTGGCAAAATTGGTCATTATGCCCATTGCCATTGGTCATTATTGACCAATGTTGCCGGTTTAGACTTGTAAAATTGTAACTTGTAGCTTAGTGAAACGGGCCACTGGTTAGCCGTTAAATTGTATACCGTGTTCCGTATAAAATACAAGTTAACTACTCGATTAACGTTTTTATTATTGGAACTCACGTAAAGCCATTTCCCAGTCTCGACACAGATAAGAAAGAGTAGTTACAGTAAAAACCTAAAAAAAAAACACGCCTGCGTAAAAATAAAAAAAAGAGCAAAACAAGCTCCATTATTAATAAAACAAAGATTTCTGGAAATTTCGCCATTAAGAGGTTTAAAGGTGTTGTAGCCGATTCACTTTATGACCGCTAGATGTCGCTGATTGTTTATGCTGTTGACAACAATGCTGTTTTGAATACCCTGAAGCAAAGAAAGCGACATCTAGCGGTCATAAAGTAAATGGCTACAACATTCTCCCGCCTAAAATGACAAAAGGTCATTTTCTGTATCTAAGGTAAAAAGTTTACTTCATGCTAACTACGATTCGACTCAAACAAAAGGAGTGCGAGTTAGTATGTTATCCAAAAATCTACGCAGACGCAGCCTTAGGTAAAAACGAGCTCTGTATACATATAAGGAGAATTCCGAATCTAACAGTACCTAGGGAACAATAAATCGCTTTCCTGATTTACTACCAGTGAGATAACCACCTATTAATATTCTACAATCGCGTTTGAATGTACGTACCAATAAATTAGTTGGTATAATTAAAACATTAGTTAGTTATAGCTAACGTGACCATTAATTTATTTTGTCAGATCGGGACACATCTGCGGAAATATATAATAAAAAAGTTTTTAGTGTTTAGTAGTATTTTAGTATAGTAGATTTAATAACAAAATAACCAACGCTCTAAACTCAAAATATTAAAATTGGTTTGGCATGACTTACTAACCAAGCCCCCAGTAGTGGCGTGTCTGGCCACGCATTTCGAGCGGAAAAATAAATTTTAAACTATCGTTGGGTCTGCTTGCAAAACCGGGACTATGTTGGCTTCGCTGGGGACACCGGAACAGACTGCCTGAAACCGGAACTGTCCCGCCCAAACCGGGACGTATGGTCACGTTAGTTATAGCATTTGACTGCACATCGCACAATCTCTATGACCTTATTCACGTCTCCAAACAGACCTGGGCATGTACCAAATACCACAAGCAAACAGACACATAGACTTACCTTTTCCACTGGATAGCCTAGTCATTACCGACCCTTACTACGAAGCTAGAAGTTCCAAGTTTGATTCCCGTTAAGGGAAAATTTTCGTATGTTTTAAATATAAATGTTTGTACGTAGATTTTGTACTTAAGTCAAAGTCAGTCTTCGTAGCATTGATATAAGATCCATTTTCGCGTTATTTATGTTAAATATTATAAGTATACATCTATTTATTTATATACCTATGTATGTTTGTCTGTTGTCTAACACCCAATACAAGTTTTGCTTGTTTTTGGCTTAGGTCAATTGATGTAAATTGCGGGTGGTAGGACCTTGTGCAAGGTCCGTCCGGATCGCTACCACCGTCTCGCTCGCTAATCCTGCCGCTAAGCAGCAGTGCTTGCACTGTTGTGTTCCGGCGTGGAGAGCAAGACAGCCGGTGTAATTACTGGCACAAGAGGTATTCCATCTTAGCCCTCTGGTTGACACATAGCATAGGCGGTGGTGATCACTTACCATCAAATGACCCACTTACTTGTTTTTCTTCTTAAAAAAAAAACTTATTGGATTAAAATCATTTGAAAGAATTGCTTTTAAAGCTGCCTACGAAACATTACTTCGATATCCTTCACAAAATAACTTAATACTTTGAAATAAATAATCCAGTTTCGAGTAAATCCGAGTGGAATGAGCGGATTGGTGGAACTTTTCGCTGTCCCTAAGTAAATCCCAAGAAATTTCCAAAGTGGGAATTTATAAGCAACTTCAAATTGACGGCAACTTCGGCAGACCGGGGCGTAACGAAAATAAGATTGTTATATTATATCCAAATGACATCATCTACGGGTGGCAGGACCAAGTGCAAGGTCCATCCGGATCTCTACCACCATCATGCTCGTTAATCCAGCCGCTTAGCAGGTGCTGCAGCTGTTTTGTTCCGGCGTGGGCGTCGCCAGTAGGGCATGCATTTTTGTTTTTGACCAGTATACGTTTACTGTCACAATTTTAATGGTGGTCAAATTCAAATAGGGGCCGGATTGCTACCACCATCTTGCTCACTAATCCAGCTAGCAGTGTTTGCATTGTTGTGTTCCGGCGTGGAGACCAAGACAGCCGGTGACATTACTGGCACAAGAGGTATTCTATCTTGGTCTCGGGTTGGCAATACATCTGTATTAATTTTGGTGTTGCTCGTTTGCCTTCTTATTTCATTAAAAAAACTGACCCAACGATTCCTATAACTGCAGCCCTAACATGACAACCTAAATTAAATTTATCCCCCTTCCGTCTCTGTCTAACTAGTTTCACGAGAGAAGGACGCACACATTGAATACTTAAAAGCAGTTTGAACCTAGTCCCGAAAAGCGCTCCCCATACAAACGGCGATTACGTTTTCCACCCTCTAAACCATAACCTATGGTAATGAATTTTTGGTATGTTGTCATTATACCCTAGAACTAGGTTTGTATGTTTTGATTTTGTTAATATTCTTCATAGATTTGACAATATTTGCATTTTAGTAATTTCATAGAAAACAAAAAAGCGTCAATATTTCAGAAACTAATAAAAATATTTAAAAAATCTAAACATACAAACCTAGTTCTAGGCCATACTGATAACATACAAAAAAATCATGGCTGTAGGTTAATGTTTAGAGGGTGGAAAACGTTATCGCCGTTTGTATGGAGAGCGCTGGGTTCACACTCCTCTTAAACTTGGCTGTCATTTTGGTGCCACTTGCTACATATAAAGATACAAACAGTTAAAAAGGTTTTTATAGATTTGATTTATTTCTCAATTTAAATTACATGTCATGTCAAGATTATAATATGCATTTACATTGAGATCATCAGAAGGATTTTAATAAATTACGAATAAATAATTATCAAAATATAAAGTAACAAAAATATGTCAATAACAATTTGGTATTCAATAACCTAAAATCATTCACCACGATATCTATTTGAGAATGACAATTTTCGTGAATTCATGATTAATTTGTAGTTTCATCTGATGAAACCGTTAGATAATTAATTTATTCAGGCGTTACTTTCGAATACGCGGAGAAGCAAGGTAATTTGGTACGGTTTGTTAACCGTTGGGTAAATAAATAATATAGGCAAGGATCGCATTAAATTAACACTAGAGGGGCACTGACCTATAAGTAATGGACTTGTAGTCAGCGTTTAAAAAATGGCCGCATCAAAAGTAGGAGAAAAGTAAGAAAAGTACGCTAAATCGACGATCGCTCGCGCTGTCAGTCTGTCAGACGGACGGCGCTGCTGTCAATGTCATAATTTTGTAAAAAAACCTGTTTGCAACGAAACTTAATAAATGATTATTTTATTCAGTTAGACGTAAAGTTGTAAATCCAATGACTATAAATGGTAAACTAATAATTTGCATTTGTAACATTGGCGTCAACCTGTATTCTCATGTCGGGCCGTTTTTCTGCTGTCATTTAATATGACACTGCACATCCATGCATTATAATATCATTGCTAGAGGGGTTCCTAATTCTAAGGTCTAACAATTTGTCTAGATATCAGCATTTCTGCTGAGTCACCTTTTCACAGACAATTGTAAAGTCAATTTGTCCCCAGTTGTTTTAAGTAGTAAACTATATTCTTACCTAAAATATCAGTTTTTGCCATCAAAATATTGTGTATTGTTTGAATAGATCATTACAAAGCAATAAATTATAAATCACCTCTTCTATTTAAAGCTTGGATATGCTTTATTTAGGCGATAAACGATGTTTAAAGAAAGAAAGAAAAACATTTTGTTTAAGACTATTCAACACAAAACACGCACATACACACATCACACAGAGTACAATTATAACAAACACAGCAACGTTTGTGTTGAATAGAAACAAAAAGGGCCCCACTCAGCATACTGCCTCGGTATACCGAGACGCTGATTTTCAGTGGGACCCTTGAGATTCTTAAAACTAAACTAACCTAAAATCAGTGTCAACACGAATGAAAGTGAAATACACAAAAAAAAAGAAATAGTATTTTATGCAACTGCTATATAATGAGAGGCCTTAAAACACGAGTGTGGTTTTATGAAACGAGCGTCAGCGAGTTTCATAATAGGATCACACGAGTGTTTTAAGGCCTAATTATATACAGTTGCATACATTACTTTTCAATACAGTTGCTCAAAAAGTGCCCTTTTTTTGGCTGTTTTGCGTGCGCAAAGTTCGTTTTTGCGAACTAGTGCGATTTACTTTTCCAGTTTTTTTTTAATTTGTACTTGTTCCAATTCACAACTACTTACCAAAGAGTTTTTATAGTTTTAGTTTGTACCAAGACGTAATAAAACTAAAAACCTATTATTAATGTAAGAATATCAAAATATTGAGATTTTATATTTTATTACTAGCCTGTTCATCAAAAAAATATGATTTTTTAAATAATAATAGTCCTAAAAACAGTTCTTATTAAGGTGGCTGAATGGAACCGTAGAAAGAGTCTATGAATGGAACGGAATTCTCTGAGACAAAAACATTGTTGGCCTGTTTAAAGAGCAAATCGACCAATCACATCAGCACGCTGATCACTGATTCGACCAATCAGAACACGACTTGTGCTGCATACGACATAAAATCGACCAATCAGAACACTGGGTCTTTTCTGGTACCCCATATTTATTTTCATTAAAAAAATAAGGTTCTTTTTAGTTACACTTCTTCAGAAATAAATGGCAAAGATATTCAAACAATAAGCGATTCTGGGTGTTTTTAAGCACTTCGAAGCGCTTCGCTAAATTAAAAATTAAAACGCCTTTGAATGACTGGCCACTAAGAACGGAATCGTTAAAAAAAAGTAAAAATAGGCGGGCGAGTAAAAATATTAATGTTCCCGGCAAGAATATTTCGTTATCCTTTAATAATAAAATTGTCCTAACGCTCATATTAATATCTATTTGAAAAAAAAACTTTCATTGAGTTGGCTGAATAGCAAAAGCCATTGCCTTATGAAATACGACAGCTAACAAAAACGCGTTTAATTTGTCAAAAATGTTCACTGCTAAAGTTTGTACTTACTTTACTTTAATTAAGAGCTTCAGTAAAAGTCGCAAATTTATTGTATTTTTTTCGCAACTGTATTGAAAAACGTCGTTCGATACACGCGCGGAAATGTCATTCTTCACTCGTCCCGAGTCTTGCCACTTGCCTGCGGCTCGTGGCAAGATATCTCGGAACTCGTAAAGTAATGACATACCTTCCGCACTAGTATCGAAATGTACTATTATCTACACACATATCATAACTGCAAAAAATCGTAACAGCAAAAAACCTAAAAAGAATGACAACTAATGGCGGCCATGTATATTAAAAAAGTACTCTGTGATTCGATCTATCCGTCAGGACGAACATTTTTTTTAAACCATAGACGAACGAATGAAGTTGCTATTTTCATGTCACTCGAGATCAAATGTCGTGCGTTTAAATTAAAAAATCATACTGAGTTGACGTTTCGTATCGATAACTGTTTTAATATCTGTGGATACTAGAATAGAGACCAACTTGAATTTTGACAGCTGTTCCAAATTTAAATTCATAACGTCACGAGCAGTCACGAAATATCGGTAATGTGATGACCAATAAAGCGTCAATAAAGAACAGATTTACCTACTACCACAGACAAGAAAATTCTTATAATAACATTGGTTGTAATAATGCTGGTCATTTCCTAGGGTTTTTGAACGCGTTATTTAGCCTTTATGATATGTGTGTAGATAAAAATAATTACGGCAACTACATACATACATACATAGGGAGTAATAACCAATTCAGGCGACAAGAAGTGAAATTTTAGGTTAGAATTTTGGTTTGTAAATAAATATTCTTATTGTTAAAGTTACTTTACTGCCCATGTCGGATTACCGTAAAGCTGAGGATAGTTCTGTGGCTTAGAACACTGAAAATTGTTCATTAAACACACCGGTTCTTTTCCATTGAAACTTTTCCCTTCGTACTGAATATCCCTCTTCTTCACTTTAATCAAAATCTCGTTTAAACACGCGCACTGCCACGGATTACGATCGAAATAGAATATTTCCATCCTGCCCTGCAATACTGTGAAAAACTCATTCGGTAGGTAAGTTAATCTATTACCTCTTAAGTTCAAATCCCAAAGTTCAGTGGTATCCTTAAAAGCATTAGCAGGTACATGTTCGATAAGGTTGTCAGCCAAGTTAATTGTACCCAACGAAAATTTGTCCTTAAACAACTTTTCAGGCAGATGACGAATCTTGTTTTGATTTAAAAAAATACTGGTCACCTGAGTTAACGGATTGAATACACCTTCGTTCAAATAATCGATTTCATTGTTTTTGAGATTCAGCGACTCTATATTGGCGATCGAAGTAAACGTGTCAGCTTTATCTAAGCCACGTATTTTATTGTTAGACATATCTATATTTACTAATTTAGGAAGTGAATTATGTGTAACAAAAGACGGTACTTCCCGCAGAGCGCATTGCACCAAGTCTAACATATTTAATTCTAATCCCATAAGCAGATCGCTGGGCGTCTCTCTCATATCGTTTCCAGTCAATCGTAGAGACACCAATTTGCGGCAGTTCCGGAGTAAGGCTGGTGGTAGATTCTTTCCAAGAAAAGCATTGTTTGACAATACCACCTCTTCTAACTTGGTGGTGGAGTCAAACGCACCAGCCTCAATTTGCCGGATCTGATTCTTCTCCAAGTGTATCATCCTCACGTTCGGAGAGTTAAGGAAGCTAGACGACTGTATGCTTGTCAGCATGCAGCTCTCCAGGTGCAGGACGTCGGCCTGCAGGTCTGTGGTTCCTGGTTGTAAGACTCTGAGTCGATCCCCCCAGTAGGTGGACTGGCGGCAGCCGGGCCAAGTCGCAAAGTCTGCCTGCACAGCAGATAGGACCAACATTGCCGACACCCACCGCATAGCTTTGCGAGTTTCCATAGCTGAAAATTACAACCAGTGAAATTATGAGTATATTATTAAAAACCGTTTTTCATTGTCAAGTGCGTGAATTTAATCACATAGAAGTAGGTATAGTGATCATATAAATGTTCATTGATTATCCTAATTATATTGATGCAATCAGGAAAAAATATCGTCAAGCTAGTTTTTCAAATGAGTCAATATTTCTAACGTTTCAAAAATATGTAAGGCAAGAAAATACTAGCAGTTTCATTTTGCAAGATGATACAGTAATAAAGATCATTTATTGTAAAGTAATTAATATCTAACAAGCGCTCCCATTTTGCTTTATTTTAACCGTTATCTGTGCCTAAGCTTTAACACATTAACAAATGATATAATACTACGAGTATAATAGTAACTCAATTAATAATTCCTTCCATAAAAAGCAACGATAAGAACTAACACATAAAATCAACGCATCAGCATGATTCTATTGTTCAACTTATTTCGTATAAGTGTACCACTTTTGCGTACGAGGAAACAAATTTTATATTAATCACGTTGGCATAAAAAACCACAAACAAAAACAGGGACAAAAACTCACCGCTTTCAAAAGGCCACATCACTTTAGAAAAACCCACAGAAGAAAGTTTCAGAACTTAAAACCAATTCAATTCATGTTTATAATATGCGTTTGAATTAAATGGAACACTGACGGGTCACGATGGTACACGGAACTAAGCCTGATATGGCTTGGTTTATATTGCCCTACTTTTACAGTTACATCTTTAGATTTTTATTGTATAATCTACGCACATTAGAACTTAAAGAACACACTGTTTTTTAAAACTTCAAAAGTCTGACGTCGAAACGAGGCGACTGGCTCGATGTGTGTATCTTTAATAAGTATTCTTATAAGTCAGTCTGTAGGTCCATGTTGTTGTTTTGATAAAATAATCTCACAAATGCGTTCGTTAAATCATTTACTGCCTTTGCCTCATGGTTGAAGTTTGAGTGATCATGAGTAACAACGATTAAGTCCGAAGTTGCCAGACCGGTCGTAAAGGTGGTATTAAGATCGCCATATTGCAGTCAGTAGTAGAATTAAAGTTATTTTTTGTATGGCAACACTGTATTTTTTTATTTCAACTATTTGGAATACTTTTTAATAATATTGTTTATTCTTAACTTTCCGTATATGTTTGTAGTTATCGTTTTATGTATTTATTATCTTAAATCAGAAAACTTTAGTTTGCTAGAATGCAGATTTATTTAACTTGTCGCATACAAAAACCTAATAGTAATCGAATTAATAATTATTAAAATTTATATTAGAATATAAATTATTTTAAAATTTCCGGAGTAATAAGTTATAGCATCACGCACATTATTGATGCTTAAGCAATTGTTATAATTACCTTAAGTCACATCAATTATTATTAAAGTTGAGATATTCGTTTATAATAAAATAAGGTACAATATGTTCACAGGTAAAAGTTTTATTAAATAAAAATAATAAATCCATTTCATTAGCTAAATAAAATTAATATTAATTAAATTAAATAGATTCTCATTTGCTTTGTATAATCTAAGTAAAAAAGTAAGTCGGGCTGCAGTTACTCATCGCCTATCATGCATATAATATAGTTAAAACAGATTATAACATCTACATTGCGTTCTACTGGTATCATTTCTGAGGGCAATTCAACTGATCGAGTGTTGAATGCCATTGAATTGAAATCATTGAATGCCATCTCCTGTACTGAGTGTTTTAAGATAAACCACCATCACAAGACATAGTGTCACTTAAACAGATTCTTATTTTGGGGTTAAATTCTTTGCGCTGTCATTTACATAGCACGCACACCTTAGTTAAAATTGTTCACTGCACTTGCTCTTCCCGTTGCTTCGTTTGTTAGAAATTCATTGTGCGTTGGTGGTACATCGCAACATTTTAATTTTGATGGTAGATTTGAGATCCAATGCTAAATGAAGCGCTCGCTGAGACCAGTGTGCATTTACGTGGCCCCTGGTGTGAGAAAAAGGAAACTGGTCGGGGGGGAAAAGAGCGGCATTGTCAGCCAATCAGCGGCCGTAACGTCATAAGAAAGTCAGTGTTGCCACTCTCAAATGTTTATTTATGCTAATTTAAAAGCAAAGCAAATAAATACTCTGGTAATAAACATACTGGTTCTTTTCCATTGAAACTTTTCCCTTCGTACTGAATATTCCTTTTCTTCGTGTTACTCAAAATGTCGCTTAGACACCCGCAATCCCACGAATTGTGGTCGAAATAAAATATTTCTATACTTCCCTGGAATACTGTAAAAAATTCACTCTGTAGACAAGTTAATCTATTACCGCTTAAGTTTAAATCCCAAAGTTCAGTAGTATCCTTAAAAGCATTAATAGGTATATGATCGATAAGGTTATCGGCCAAATTAATTATTCGTAAGAAAAATTTGTCCTTAAACAACTTTTCAGGGAGATGACGAATCTTGTTTTGATTTAAAAAAATACTAGTCACCTGAGTTAACGGATTGAATACACCTTCGTTCAAATAATCGATTTCATTGTTTTTGAGATTCAGCGACTCTATATTGGCGATCGAAGTAAACGTGTCAGCTTTATCTAAGCCACGTATTTTATTGTTAGACATATCTATATTTACTAATTTAGGAAGTGAATTCTGTGTAACAAAAGACGGTACTTCCCGCAGAGCGCATTGCACCAAGTCTAACATATTTAATTCTAATCCCATAAGCAGATCGCTGGGCGTCTCTCTCATATCGTTTCCAGTCAATCGTAGAGACACCAATTTGCGGCAGTTCCGGAATAAGTCTGGTGGTAGATTCTTTCCAAGAAAAGCATTGTTTGACAATACCACCTCTTCTAACTTGGTGGTGGAGTCAAATGCACCAGCCTCAATTTGCCGGATCTGATTCTTCTCTAAATGTATTATCCTCACGTTGGGGGAGTTAAGGAAGCTAGATGACTGTAGTCTTGTCAGCATGCAGCTCTCCAGGTGCAGGACGTCGGCCTGTAGGTCTGTGGCTCCTGGTTGTAAGACTCTGACTCGATCCTTCCAGTAGGTGGACTGGCGGCAGCCGGGCCAAGTCGCAAAGTCGGCCTGCACAGCAGATAAGACCAACACTGCCGAGACCCACCGCATAGTTTTGCGAGTTTCCATAGCTGAAAAATATAAAACAAGCATTAAAATTGTATGTATATTTAATTAAATGCATAGAAGTATCTTCAGCGTGCTAATGCGGTGGGCTGAAGTGGCAATGGGCCTGTCATATAACCCGAAGAACCGATAACCGTTGGGGTAGACGAGTTCTTGAGTGGAGACCACGGATCGGCAAACGTAGCGTGGGACGTCCTCAGACTCGGTGGAGCGATGATCTTCGCAGGGCGGCTGGCAAGAGCTGGATGAGAGTGGCCGAGGATCGTGCTCAGTGGCGTGCCATGGGAGAGGCCTATGTCCAGCAGTGGACGAACATGGGCTGATGATGATAGAAGTATAGTTATCATATAAATATTCATTGATTTTTCTAATTATATTGATGCAATTAGGAAAAAAATATCGTCAAGCTAGTTTTTCAAATGAGTCAGGGCTAACCCTAAAGAAGCCGCCTAATATTTTATGGCTTTTGACTTTCTTTTAGTGTTTCGAGCGTTTAAAAAATGTATAAGGCAAGAAAATACTAGCAGATTCATTTTACAGAATGATAAAATAATAATAGTATTTTATGCAACTGTTGCATAATGAGGGGTCTTTAAACACGAGTGTGGTTTTATGAAACGAGCGTCAGCGAGTTTCATAATAGGATCACACGAGTGTTTTAAGACCTAATTATGTACAGTTGCATACATTACTTTATCTACACACATATCATAAGTTCTTTATGATGGGTTCAGAAGCCATACGGCAATGACCTGCATTGCTACTAGCTACTAGTGCTAGGTACCTATTATATGTCTATAGACTGTACACATTAAAATAATGTAATAAAAAATGAATTTGAACAAATATAGAAACAAAATAGAAAAATCTCATAATAATATTGGTTGTTATAATGCTGGTCATTGCCTACGGTTTCTGAACGCATTATAGAGCATTTATGATATATGTGTAGATAAAGATATTTTATCATCAAGTTTATATATAATTAGCGCTCCCATGTCTCTTTATTTTAACCGTTATCTGTTAGCTTTAACACTTTCACAGATGATATTATACAGTTCCCGGCAAACAAATTCAGCATTGACCTTGACTGCGCAGTAGCCGTTTCTAGTCCGTTTACTGATTTATGATCATGTTCAACAAACTGGAACAAATTACCTCCGCTTGGTTTCGCGGAGTAGCAAGGTAATTTGTTCCAGTTTGTATATGGACCTCCGCAAAGTAACGCCAGCGGCACTAACATGACAGCCCAGGTTTAGTTTAACCCCTCCCTGCGTCTGTGTCTAACTAGTATCATAAGAAAGGAACGCAGATAGAGATAAACTAAACTTGGCCAATCATGATAGGGCCACTGAATCTATTAATTATGCTCAAGTTGTTTGCCTGCAGCTATAATACAGTTACACATAAAATCAACGCATCAGCATGATTCAATTGTCCATGTTATTTCGTATGAGTGTACTTTTGCGTACGAGGAAACGTTACTTACAATCATATAAAAAGTACAAATACAAAAATGCAAGAATAAAAAAACTGTTTTTCAAAAGGTGATCACAGCACTTTAGAACAACCCGCAAAAGAAAATTTTCAAAACTTAGAAACTAAATTCAATTCGAGTTTATAAAATGCGTTTAAATTAAATGGAGCACTGATATGTCACGATAGTACACGAAACTTAGCCAGATATGGCTCGGTTTATATTGCCTGACTTTAACAGTTACATATTTAGCTTCTGCTTTATAGTCTACGGATCTTACGAAACACACTCTTTTTTAAAAACTTCAAAGAGGTCGAGAGGAGTGAGAAGAGGTGACTTGCTCGAAGTATGAATCTTTAATTAATAGTCTTACAAGTCAGTCTGTAGGTCCATGTTGTTGTTTTGATTAAATTATCTCAATGATACGTTCGTTAAATCTTTTATTTAACGTTGTTTGTAGGTACTTAAAATTATTTTTGATAGACTTCGTCTCGACCTTGGCTATTTTTATAAGTATGTATTGTTACAAATGGGCTACATAAAGTCCATCAAGATGTAGATGTGGTTTTAAGCGGGTGATAGGACCTTGTGCAAGGTCCGTCTGGATCGCTACCACCATCTGGCTGGCAGTGCTTGTACTGTTGTGTTCCGGCGTGGAGAGTAAGACAGCCGATGCAATTACTGGCACAAGAGGTATTCGAACTTAGCCCTCTGGGTTGGCAACGCATTTGCAATCGCCTTGGTGCTGCGGGTATCTAAAGGCGGTGGTGGTCACTTTACCATCAGGTGACCCACTTATTTGCCTTCCTATTACATTAAAAAAAAAAGATTTAAGCAACAAAACTCGTACTAAAGACGAATGTGTTGTGTGAATGTTATCTTTCAATTGATGCAAGCATGTACGAGTAGGTCTGTAGCTTTGGATAACATCTGACCCTGGGCTTCCCATTCGTCAAAAGTAGATGACATGTTTAAACAATACATAACCAATAATAACAATACCTATACTAGTGTATATACACATAAAAACATAACAACTTTGTCGTAGTCGGGTAAAAAGAGCTCATTACTTTGCGGAAGGCCATCTTTATCTTCATCTTTTTCCTTTCTTTATCTTTACATAGTATAAAACAATGTCGTTATCCGTTTTTTTTTTATACAACATAGGAAGGCAAACAAGCAAGTGAGTCACCTGATGGTAAGTGATCACCACCGCCTATAGACACCTGCAACAACAAAGAGAGTGCAGATGCGTTGCCAACGCAGAGGGCTAAGATGGAATACCTCTTATGCCAGTAATTACACCGGCTGTCTTGCTCTCCACGCCGGAACACAACAGTGCAAGCACTGCTGCTTAGCGGCAGGATTAGCGAGCAAGATGGTGGTAGCGATCCGCAAAATATCAGTCTTCATATCTTCGGCCGCTTCCTCCTTTTAAACCACGCAACGGATTTTGATATGGTTTTCACTGTCTTTTTTTACGGATGACTTTAATGTCTAAACAGTAACATACAGACCGAGAAACTTAATTGCAAAACTATAACGATTCCTAGTACAGTCAAGGAATTAAATTTCCAACCCACCGAAGGTTCAATAGCATATAGCAAACTGTCGCCATAAGAGCTATAGAGCAAGACGTTAGTTTGACATATCGACCTTAATGCATTGCGAATGTCAGACGACATTTCAACGAACTGGTATCCAGTATGTGTGTACACTCTTTACAAATACACAGAAAAATACAGGTAAGTAGTGGTACAAAAGCGAACTTATACCTTTTGCGGGTGGACCTTGTGCAAGGTCCGTCCGGATCGCTACCACCATCTTGCTCGCTAATCCTGCCGCTAAGCAGCAGTGCTTGCACTGTTGTGTTCCGGCGTGGAGAGCAAGACAGCCGGTGTAATTACTGGCACAAGAGGTATTCCATCTTAGCCCTCTGGGTTGGCAACGCATCTGCAATCTCTTTGGTGTTGCGGGTGTCTATAGGCGGTGGTGATCACTTACCATCAGGTGACCCACTTGCTTGTTTGCCTTCCTATTTCATAAAAAAAAAAAAAGGGATTCCAGCTAACCTTTGAGCAAAAGAGCATTTACTCATATGTACGGTGAAATACACGTACAATACAATTATGCACAAACAAACAAAATCTAATCACTACATAGTATAAAGCAAATAGCTTCCCGCGTCTGTCTGTCTGTATGTATGCTTAGATCTTTAAAACTACACAACGGATTTTGCTGCGGTTTTTTTAATAGATAGAGTGATTTTTATATGTATAATAACGTGCTTAATATATTAGAGAACCACTGATAATTTTAAGATTTCTAATGTGAAGTTGAATCTTCATAGCATAGGGAAAGGGGAATTGTATACTACGAATTTAACGCGTGCGAAGCCGCGGGTAAAATCTAGTTCTGGATAAAATAAACTAAATCAAAATAAGGACAAATATAAAATACACATAAGAATAGATACAAATAAAGACAATGACTATCTCACTCAAGAATCCTTAGCCAGCCACAATTTCTTCCAGTGACCAGACCATCAGTAAAATCCCATTGTAACGAATTCTTTCGTACAGGTCCACCCCATATACCGAACCTTGGCGTTTATTTGCATTAATTTCCATACAATCCAGGTTAGTCTTGCTATATATTACCTGGTTTATAGCATCGTCGCGGCCATATATTACAGCTATCTCCGGCATGGCGTGTCGATCGACAATGTCTGACATGGCAGCTAATAGCTATCGATTTGGAACTGTTTGTGTTGGGACGGGCTGTATTACCATGTGTAACTTTGAATAACTTTGTTCCGAAATTTGTAAAGCCTTTCTTCCATTGTATGTACATTTAGTAAAATAACTACGTTTTCGTATCTGTAGTGGTCCATTAACGATTTTTGCAAAAAACTGATGTTTTAGGTAAGAATGTTGTTAACTAGGTAGGTATAGTCGACCAAGAAATTGCTTGACCACTTTTCGACCGTATTACAAAGGGTTAGAGTACAAAAGTGGTCAAGCAATTTCTTGGTCGACTATACTATAATAAGTGAGAATAAATACTTTTAACAAAACATCTGACCTGATTTTGATACGATGCGATTTTTTAAGGTAAAACAACACGCTAATCTCTTTATCCGCCAAGTATTTTGCGGGTGGTAGGACCTTGTGTAAGGTCCGTCCGGATCGCTACCACCATCTCGCTCGCTAATATTGCCGCTAAACAGCAGTGCTTGCATTGTTGTGTTCCTGCATGGAGACCAAGACAGCCGGTGTAATTACTATCACAAGAGTTATTCCATCTTAGCCCTCTGGGTTGGCAACGCATCTGCAATCTCTTTGGTGTTGCGGTTGTCTATAGGCGGTGGTGATTACTTACCATCAGGTAACCCACTTGCTAGTTTGCCTTCCTATTTCATAAAAAAACGAATGCAGAAGTTCACGTTCACGGCACTCACCCAATTCATATTTCACATTTCACTATTTTCCACCCGGATAGTCTACAAAGTTGGCAACATCGGCCAGTTTGGCAGCTACTGGTGAACTGACAAACAAACATCGCAAGACTTTTATTGCATAGCACTTACTGAGATGTGAATAGCTACCGTTAAGCCTAAGTTATGATGGTGACATATTTTTTGTGTGTTTTTCTTTCTACTATCATATTTAGGGGTCCGTGCCGTTAAATAAAAAAAAATGTTTAAAGAAAATGGCTGCTAATTGCACGACAGCCAAATAGGCTAGGGATCACTAAACTTTAACACAAAGCTGGAGGTTTGGGGTTCAAACCCGATAGAAGTAATAAACATGTTAAGTGACTACTTACTATTGTGATGATTATGTATATTGATCTGTAATCTTGTTTTAAAAACAGAAGAAAAAAGATAAACTTTTTTTTTTTTTATATACAACGTAGGAAGGCAAACTTACTGAGTTTCTTGCGGCGTTTCATCACTGCTCTACTCTAAAAGAGCCTATATGGCCTACTTGCATACATTTTCATTTTTAATTTGTATGATGAACATGAATGTTTGAACTAGATCATGGATGTTATACATAAGTATTTCAGTTTAAAACATTTCTGCTGCCAAAATAAAAATATTTTAATTCAATCGATTCAAGCCACAAATGGCTTAAACATAGCTGACTCCCAGGCTTTCAAGTACTTTTATCTCACATGACATATCCCCAAATACCGCGAGAATATCAAAAAATATCAGCGATTTCGAAGCAGTTATTGTCAACACGTCGGAACCATCGACTTGGAAAAACATCGATAATTCACTGAATGAGGAGAAACACTTTTTCTCCCTCAAAGAGATTTCGTTTAGCACCTTGTCGTTTCAGCTTATGTCGTACATTCATTTGTGGACGAATATCCATTTTGGCAATAACAAAGGTGCCGAAGTGTAATACGTGAAACTGTGAAACAGAAAAAAGAGATTTGACAACATCATTATAGAAACGCGATTTAACCCTTTTTCGGGCCCCGTTAATATAGATAGGTTAAATAAAAAAGAAAACATATAATGCAATTTCGTTGCGTTTTAGCAAATAATTTAAAGGCAAGTAAAATTTCTAATAAGTATTCTACTCGTCACAAAATAGGGCCCACTTGAATTTTCTCGGTAATATTCAAACGTTAAAATGAATATAAATATCTACTAATACATGTATTGAAAGTAGGGTTTTATTTAACTTATTTCATGTTTAAACAATTAATAAGACCCGACTACAAAAAATGTTTTGGAACACACATATTTTAATATTTTTGATTTACTGAGAAAGTCGAATTGGCCCCGATTTTTTTTGAGTAGTATACATTCCAACTTGTATCATAACGTATGGAAAGTTCGGTTGTCCCTTTTTTCAGTGCATGCATCGGTCTGTTGATTATGGTTAATCTGAGAGTAAGAATTAGTGGTGGTACATTTTATCTAGTTTCTAGATGCAATACGAAAGGGCCGGCTCGACCGTGGTAGTCCCACCTCTCACAGAATATCAGCGTGAAGTAGTAGTGCGTGTCGTACGGTGAGGAAGAACTCTGGAAGCCCACGGTGACCTAAATGCTTGCTACGGATCCCCTTGGAGTCACCATTTCTTATGGGGTTTCGAGGGATGGGCGATCACTTCCCATTAGGAGACCGCGTGCTTGTTTACCTTCCTATTCCATAAAAAATAGGTCTGAGTTTAGATTGTTGAGAGTTTTTACAGCTCAATTTTAGAACCAATTTTCATCCATTTAAATACCCACAATTTTCGTTAATTATTTCTAGTCACTATTACGATTCAGTAACAATTGTATTATACACAAATTACATCGCTACATGTTTGTAATTGTATAGTTCACGACTCGGCTATCATATTCGGGCAATTACATTGATTCCGAAGTATTTGTCTTGGAATTCCCACGAGTATTCTTGGAATAATCGATAAAATTTCCAACTCGCTTTCACTTGTTTTTGTCGTGGAAAAGTTTTAGAACTGACTACCTAAGGGAGAGATGCGCCAGAGTAGAAGTGTTACAGATAATTCACTTGTAAATTTCGAGTGCTGCTCCTTTATTTGCGACTAGTATACGCTGTATGCTGCCTCGACGATGAGTTTGAGCTGTTGCGCTTAGAAAGATATTCCTCTCTGTCTGTTATGGACGTTGGATGAATTATAATTTATTAAACACAACGATTAAATTCTTTATTTTAGTCAAATTGTGGACTAAATTAAAAACTACTACATCAGTAGATACTAAATTTTTTGTTGTTTGTATAAAAAAACCTTTCATTTGGATCATGAAAAACTAACAAATATTGAGTCTACTGCTCATATTATAACAATATTGTCTTTATTTATGGAAAAGGGAGTGTAGAGCATTGCTGAATAATTTAAAAATGTTATGAATAAGCGATACATACTGAGAAGAGCTAAATAAAATGTCAGTGGTGAAAACCTAAAAATCAACAATTTATACATATAGTCGAAGTGCGACTCGCAGACGCAGAGAAAGACTTAGTTGTTATTTTGTTTCAGAGCTCATAGAATAAGTAACAAGCTGCGAAGACAGCAAGACAAAGCAAAGTGACAGTAAGTGGACAGGTAGAAAGGCAATTGTCTATACTTACACATTTGATTACTTAAATTTAATGCTGAAGCTGTTCTAAGCTGTAACAAAACCCAATAACCTATATTTCGAGAAGCTTGGAATCATAAGTTCGATTGTTTTTATATTGTCGTCTGTATCAGAAATCAATGAATTGATTTATTAGGAACTCAAATCATTTTTATTGTTACCCATGCGTGAAATAGTAGATTGATAACCAAGGGATGAAAGTGAGCCAATGCCCAAAGTATGTATCCAATTATGTGCGAGTTATGGCGCCTTAGTTCGAGGGTGCAAGTGATCTCTTTCACCCGATTTAATCACTCTTTTTTTTACTTCGATTGTGAAGAAATACTGGTAAAATTAGACCGGCCGTTTAAGCGTGAAAGCCGAACAGACAGACTTGCGCATTTATTAGTAACTAGCTGTGCCCGCGACTCCGTCCGCGTGGAATAGTGTCTTTGTCATTTTTAATTATTTTACAAAAAAGACACATACGTATAACTTTGATTGTCATATTTATTTATATCGAATCAACAGCCTAAAAAATAAGTTTCAAGCATCTAACTCTAAAAATGACGATACTTCCATACAGCTTTTCATCCTCCCTTTCAACCCCTTATAACCCTTTTTTTCCCATTAAAAAGTAGCCTATGTCCTTTCTCAGACTATCTGTGTACCAAATTTCATTTTAATCGGTTCAGTAGTTTTGGCGTGAAAGCGCGAGAGACAGACAGAGTTACTTTCGCATTTATAATATTAGTAACGAAGGACAAGGGTATTAGTTTTGATTAACAAAAGCGAATGAATTTTACCGGGTTAATTTGACCGCTTTTCATCCCTAGCTGTAAACGGCTACTTACTGCCCGTGGTAACGTAGCAAATCTTAACAAACTTCGCTTACTGATTTCGCGGAGTAGCAAGGTAATTTGTTCCAGTTTGTTGATATGGACCTCCGCAAAGTAACGCCTGAATCTATTAATTAGCAGTAAATCTTGTTGCCACTGCATTTTTAAGTAATATTAGTTTGAATTAGCGAAAGCGACTGAATTTTACCGGGATAATTTGACCGCTTTTCATACCTAGCTGTAAACGGCTGCTTACTGCCCGTGAGTAGCAAATCTTGTTTCCACTCACAGGATAGAGTATAGTTCGCCAGTAGGCAAGACACGGCGAGTCGTATGAATATTTAAAACACCAATCACGCCGCGCGCTAGATAATTCACGAGATCAGATCTGCGCTGGCTGGGACGTCATTGGTTATTAATGCCGTCAGTTTATTTATATCCAAATCAGTTGACGTGTAAATAAGTTTAGGATAGAGATGTGTCAAATCGGAAAAACAGAACTCGGGTTAAATTGAGTTCAAATTCACACAGAGTTTACAGGCCGATGAGTAAATGAGTTGTAGCCAGGCCAGGGGGAGCTACAAACCTAGGGGCAATTCTCGCGGCAGTAGAGATGAAGTCACACTCAACAAATGTCAAAAATAGCTGTCAGATCCCTTCAAAATCTGTGACTTTTTGAGCACATCTCGAATGCGCGATGAATCTAGTTGAGTGCCAGAATTGGGGGCCCCGGGCGGCAATTTTGAGGGACATCGTTACTGAAATTCGTAGGTAGCATAATATGACTTAGGGAGGATTCAACTCTAGTTAACACGAGCTAAGCGAAACTCGAATTAGCTCGAGTTAGAAATAAAAAATAAGAAAAAAATTGTATTGTGGCTTTAAGGTACGAAAAATATTGTTACGCAATAACAAACACATTTTATATCTTTGAATAGTTATATTTTCATACAAAAGCAATTGCGCTACCTGTACAAATCTGTAGATATTTAAGTAATAAATAAATTATTTCATTTCCTACGTAAAATATTTTAGTTACATTCAAAAATAAACATGTCAATGAAACTATTAAAACAAGGTCACAGTTAATGTACAAAATTAATAATAAATAAACACAGTATAATTATTTTATTTACAATTTTTCTATAATAAAAAACAAATAGCCATTCTACTAATAAATTAACTGAAATTCGGCCCAAAAGTGTAAATTTTCAATAAAAAACAAATCTGTACACGCAAGTGTTCAAATTTCAGTTCGGCAAAAGATAACCATCCTTTTAAATAAAAAATTATAAAACCATTTCTTAGTTAAAACATGCTTTGCTCATTCTTTCAAAGACAAAACAAATAGAGACGTCCTTAAAATATTTTCATTAAAATAGTGGGAACAACATCGATATCCTAAAAAATTCTGAGTTTACATAAACATTCTGTTGTTTCATAACATTGGTTTATTGAAAATTTTTTAATGAGAGGAAAAAACTATGATTACGAGTATTCAGAATATGCACAAAAGCATGGTGAATAGATGGAAACTGAAGCCTCAATATTTAATAAACACTAACATTTAAAAGATATATCCAATTTAACATATTTGAAAAGTTACACAAACAAATACGCGAGCGTATATTTTAGCCGGCACTGATTGGCGCGCGGCTGGCGAGTGTAGAGCGCTCGAAAGTCAAAAATCACCCTACCAGTCTCAATTTTACCAAACTAACAGATGACATGTGACAACGACAATGCGGCGTAAATGGCTAATTCGAAGAGTTTTTGTATTGTCGAGTTTAAACGACGTAATTTACTCTGATCGGTGTCACCTTACTTATGTAAGTTTCGTGAAATTGGTTTCATAAACGCGACAGACGACAAGTGACAGTGACAATTCGGTGTACATTGCTTACCCACTGTAATGTTAAGTCTGTTCTGTAGCGTTACTTGTCGACACAGTAATGTACGGCGAATTGTCACTGTCACATGTTGCATGTCGCAAACTTTTAATGGCACAACTATTCAATAAATACCATACACAAGTTAATGCCTTGAATAACATTATAACAGACAGTTTTAGATGAAACTTCAATAATAAATAAAACTTTTGATGCAAATGAAGCCATTTAAAAATATTCAAATTGCCTCAATTGTTTTCAAATCTTAACTAACACAGAACAATCATATTAGGAACCATAATAAACTTTGTCCAAAAACAATAAATAAATAATTATTACTAAAGTCTGTTCATCCACACCTGTCTGTGTAAACAAAATTCTAACCTAGAATTTCACTGATTGTCAGCTAAATATCGTTTATGGCATAAATAAAAGAAATCAAGGCTGTAAATAGAAAAAGTTATTTATAATTTTTCGCTTTAGAATGTGAAGAACAAAAAACAACGATTTGACAACGCTAACTGAATTTTTAGGTTATAATGTTTTGAACTACTTAAGATAAGTAAGGCTAAATATGAATTAAATGCAAGATTTTTATTAAATGTCTAAAGATCGCCCGCTCATGGACGATAAAACATCAAATCGAATGCCGCGTTCATAATATATACGACCCAAAACAAAATAAGTAAAATAAAAATGTAAAATATGTATGTGCCAAAGCATATTTACATAATGGGGTATTTTATGAATTGTTTACATATCAAATTCATAAAATAAATCCCTACTTTCAAAACGTGCATTGTTAAAAACACATTCTTATTTAAAAAAAAAAAATATTTTACTTCTAAAAGTTGAGTGGGCCCTATTTTGGTTTGAGTAGTTTATTTAAACGAATCTTTTTTTATGAAATAGGAAGGCAAACAAGCAAGTGGGTCACCTGATGGTAAGTGTACACCACCGCCTATAGACACCCGCAACATCGAAGAGATTGCAGATGCGTTGCCAACCCAGAGGGCTAAGATGGAATACCTCTTGTGCCAGTAATTACATCGGCTGTCTTGCTCTCCACGCCGGAACACAACAGTGCAAGCACTACTTGGCGGCAGGATTAGCGAACAAGATGGTGGTAGCGATCTAGACGGACCTTGCACAAGGTCCTACCACCCGCAACGATTTAATAACCTAACAGCCGTCAAATTTTGACAATTCTCTCAAGAACTTGCCCGTAACTTTTATGCAAATAAATAAGGCACAAGTACGACGGATGTTTGGATTGTTACCTGACGATACATTTAAACTCGTATTAAACTTAGTTAAGACTCACAAGGCATCTGAGCAAATCTCAAACATGCGCCTATGTTTTCTTCAGGGTTTGGCTTCAGTGATGGTGACCCAAAATGGACAGACACCGCAAAGGGTGATGTAGAAGTTTCCACATGGCAGTCTTCTAGTCTTTTGTTGGGACAAAAGCTGGAACCGCAGTGGTGAGGGTCGCAGACGCCTGTCACGACTGATGAGCTCTAAAGAAAAGATGAGATTGAAAGATGGTGATTAGGAATTGATAAAGTAATGATCTAATGAACAAACTTAAACATAACACCTTACTACTCGGCGAAACTAGTGCAGCAGTGCAGCGCACGTGCAAAACAGCTACTTCTCTGAGTTTTGCACGTGTATAGCACTGGTTTCGCGGAACAGCAAGGTAATTTGTTGTCTGTGCCAATTTTAAAGTAAACAGCTCTGCGTTTTGTACGTTTTAAATTGGCGTCATATTTTTAGTTCTGCTATCCGACGCCTGTGTCGCTGTTAGTAAAAAAAAATTGGAAGCACTTTATTCACTTACGATAAGATTCAAAGTTGAATCAATGGCTAAATATTGAAAGCCCCTTTTAACCTGCTTTACCGCGTCGCAAAGTGGTGACGCTAGGCTTGTAACAATCCGAACAAGTAGGCAGACCTATTGTCTTCTTTTATCGATGATTTATTCTTAAAATTCGATTAAGCTGTAAAGAATATACCGCTCATTTTTGCTTCAGGTTAACTACAAGTGTTATAATAAAAATAACATTAACTCACCGACACAAAGTACTCGTTCTCGCATGGGATTGTAATCCTATCCTTGCAGCCCTGCCGTCCAGCCAGGCCAAGGCCGAAAAGCCCATATCCCGAGTACCGGAACTTGTCGTCCTCCGGCACAGCGAAATGCTGAGCGTACGGAGACCAACGGCTCCAGGAGATGGTGCGAGCTGACTGCCACTGCCAGAGCCAGGGGGGCCAGATATAGCTCCAGATCTGTACGGGTTAGTAAGGGGGTAAGGGCACCAGGAGGTAGAAGACCAGACCAGATCACAGGAACTTAAGACAGTAAGGCTGTTAAAAGGCTGGTTATGCTATTTAAACTGAGTTCAGTTGGAATGTTTTAAAATTAAGGGGCAATTCATGCGTTGATTTTCGGAAGATTTTTAAGTAGTATTAATTCTCACCACTCTAAAGATTTACGTCTACCTACATTATATTTGGAATAAGTATTTTAGTATTTTAAAGATAGGTTAAGGTTAAAGGTTACGTAGACCATAATATCATATTTTTAGTAAGATATTATGAGTTTGTCATTTCTTAATACAGACACTCCTAACACATTTAAACTAAATGTGTCCAGGTAGCATTTACTTTGCAAAAATTTGCAAAAGCTACCTTTAGTTTAATCTAATATTAGTTATACATATAAGTACATCCATTTCAATCTCCATAAATTGTTTCCGTAATTAACAGTTCTTTGCCTATGCCTACCATGAATCTTCATTGTTACTGACACCTGATTCTTTACATCACCAAGGGTTTTTTCGATGCATTTAACACAAAGCTAGTAAATTCTCCTTTTAATATTTCGAAAAGAATCGAATACAATAAGATGGAATGACTCGTTGCGTTAGAAGGAAGTTATTGTCAACGGTTACCCTTCAATACGCTTTTGTGAACAAAGAAGGATGTTTTCTTTCACTTTGGGCTAAAAATAATGTTTTGTACATCCGCCATCGAAGTGATGGAGTTGGTTATAAATAAATATGTTTACTTAGTTATTTTTGAGCACTTCCAACGCAAAATTAACTAAGAATGACATCTAAGTCACTTTGATTTCTCCATAAATACCCTATTGTTTTGTAAATGGTGTTTAACAGAGAGGAATCAATTCAACGAGTTTCGATTTTGACACAATGAAGCGTTTACGTTTTACAAGTACTTCCTTCCTGTACTGATTTTTACCATATATAACTGAGAGACCTACACAATCCTGTACAACAACATCATCAGCATAACTAGATAAGCTTAGCTCAGAAAATACCGTACCCTTGAAGCCATACTAGGCACCGGCGTTGGCTGGATGGCTGGTGCAATCTGAGGGTCGGCTCCGGAACCTTCCATCTCGTCTTCTTGGAGTTGGGGTTCTTCAGCTGGCATCATCTCATCTGCCACCATGTCTAATCAAATACAAAGCAGTTGGAAGCTTAATGCTTCTTTTAAATCATATCATAGGATTCAAGGGCGTAGTTATAGACCGAACTCAAAATGGATTGAGTTCAATTATGACCCTAAGTCACATTGTAAATAAACTAGTCCTACGTATACCTATCCTATAGACTAAAATAAAAACAATATTCCAATTTTAAAGTTGCGCACGATTTCATCAACGTATAACATACACGTATACCGTTTAGATAACGTAAGCACATAAGAAACACTTTAAAAAATCTTCACTAGACACTATTTGCAAGGGAGTGTTCAATGTACGAGTAGGTTTATCTGCTGTTCTTACCAGGGAGGCAAAAAAAATCCAAGACTTAAAAGGAAATAAAAATTACGAAAATAAAACTTCCTCTCCTAAAAAAATACTTTTTAATTGAAATTTCATTTCATGTCGTCTTACCTAAAATTGTAACAAGTAAAGAGAGGGTGAAGAGTAAATGAAACACGTTGGACCAAAAGGTTTCTTAAAATATGTAAGACTTTCAATTTTTCAAGCGCCTCGCGTACTGAAAATCTGATGAAGTACGACGCAGACAAAACTAAGATTAACTCAGAGATTTCAATTTCACGAGTGTTGTGTTTCAGAATTGAAACAATATTAATCTCAACTAGCAATCTGTAGACTCAAATGGTGGATAATGTAAATGGAATGGAAATACCTAAGTATTGGAAACTTCGCAAATTCTCGAAAGCTTTCAAGTTCAAGTGAAGCCGAGGATCGATCGGTTGAACAGAAACAAAACTTTTGTGTTACCGGGCTTCCGCTGAATTGTCAGTCATCATTAGTAGAGAGCCTAACTTTAAATAGGTCCTTCGAGGAAACTTAGGCATTTATAAAATTCTTTTCCAATCATTTTAAGTAATATCTTAAACTAAGGTTGCATCTAGTGCTCTATAAGGGCAAGCGTCAAGACGAAACCCCATCTGGAGCTTTCATGAGTTAACAACAGACATCACAGTTTTAATTTTTAAAAAACAAAGAAAGAACGAGCCATTGCGTATACATATAATTCTCAGACTACTAAAAACCATGGTCTTTTTGGACTGCCCAAGGTCCTTAACATGACCGTGCAAGTTAAATCTATCCCTCTATCTGTCCCTTTCTTACGTCACTAGGTACATAAAGCCACAGGAATAAGTTGAACTTAGACAATTACATCAGAGCCACAAACAGAGGGGAGATATTAATACCCCTGCTAACCTCACACATGCTAACCTTGGCTGAATATATTGTGGGAAGCACTGTTTGCCACCTTGGCCTTAAGATCAAGATCTTATTCACAAAAATATTTGGTACATTCTAAGGAATGTACCATATATTCTTGTGAATAAACGACTCATTCATTCATTCATTCATTCTCTCATTCATTCATTCATTCATTCAGTCATTCATTCATTCTTTCATTCTTTCATTCATTCATTCATTCTTTCATTCATTCATTCATTAATTCATTCATTCATTCACTCACTCATTCATTCATTCATTCATTGTAGGTTCTCAAAATCAGACAGGCCAAATGACCATGAAGGAATAGAAACAGCTACGCAGGTTTTCTAGAATGTTTAGTTCTATGTAGGCAATCTACTTATTATTTCATAGCAAAGGATAACAAAAGAGTTAGGTTTGGACATTCATTACGACTAAATGACCAATTAGTTGATTAATTGGACGGCGGTAATTCTTTCTACCTAATACATAAGGATAACTACAAAAAAGGGTTTCGAGTGTGATTCAAAAACCATGTTGATTTAAGTATCATAACATCTTGTTTAGGTCAGTAACAGATAGTACTACTGTAACAAAACAATGGCAGGTGAATTCAAATAAATCACAACGAATCTAGGTTTTTATTTCACACATTCACTACTCCAGAACACCATGTGACACATGCGGGTATAAGTTAACCGTTCATGGTGTCCACTCCTTGGTCCAGTACTGGGACCGTGGAGAGCCTGGGTGTGGTCACAGGCCCGAAGGCTCCGTCTGGCCCGTAGAAGCCCGTGCCTGGCCCGCCAGACCCGCCGGGACCCGCTTCAAGTTGTAAAGCTAAGACACAGTATAAGTCTCAGAAGACTAGCTTAATTTTTACTTAAAGAAAAATCTTCTGGTCGAATTCGAACCTGCACCCTCGGCATTCCAATACTAATTCGCCTACTAGGTGGCTCTGTCAGACACAACGAATCTTTCACTGTGTTCTCTTTTTCCAGGCTAAAACCCTGCACTTGGTAATGGTTGATTTACCAAACCAATGTCTTTGCATCTGCTAGTATATATCCCAGAGCACTGGTAGCATTGCCACACTATCTGCTCGATGCATATTATATAAAATAGGCTGGATAAAAACACATCTACATATACGCCGCTATTAGCAAGGCGAAGAAAGATCTCTTTTAGAGACTAATCTTCATCTCTATCTAACCTTCATTTCCATAGTTAGGAAACTAAGTTTTTTTACAGACAGTTAAAACTCTCAACGTTTGAAAAGTTACATCTTAATTGAATGTAGGACGAAAAAGTTTTACCATCGAAATCGAAATGCTGGAGATTTTTGTCGTAATCTCCTTTTATATTGATAAAATTTAAGTCAATAGAAGTTTCATCCAATAAACAGTTAAACTCAGTATATAACAGGATTAAAGCAGAAGTATTTGGCTGAAAGCCAGGCGCTAATACTTCCAGAAGGTGTTCAAGAGAATTGCCAATTATTGGTAAGATTCCAATAACTCTGGGTTGTATAATGTTCCGATACATTTCAAGTTATCTAACTTAATGTTCTATCCCTCGTGTCTTTCTTTATAGAAAGGGCTAACCTAAATTCTTCATGTAATTTAAAAAAAAAACTTTTTAATGTATTGAAACAAGACGTGTCTTACCATTCTGATCGCCCTGAGTGCCTATCCTGAAGGAGCGATTGTCACAGGGGCTATATCTGATAGAACACATCCCTTTATTTCTTCGCACGCAGGCTTTGTACTCCTGGTCTGCTAGGTACCTCCCGTTCACAGCGTAGTTGAAGGTTTTTATTGTACCTGGGGAAAAACACGTGGGCATAAATAAACAACTAAAAAAACAGTCTAATTAAAACCTTTTTTAAGTCTGTTAAAAAATACCTTAGGATAAATTACACTAATTGATAGTCCCAAGCTAAGCAAGGCTTGTGTTGTAGCTACTAGACAACGGACTTACATATTTTAACAGATAAACACATACCTAAATACATATAAAACATCCATGGCTCAGGTAAGAACATTCATATGCATCATAAAAATGTTTGCCCCCATCGGGATTCATACACGATACTAGGCTTTCCAGCGGACCGCCTGTAAATAATTAAAACCCAAAACTTTTCTTATCAAACTCTTTTTGTCTACGCTATATGCCCAACAGGATTGGCGTGTTGTTTTTACACTGTCTTCCCAGAGACCTCCGAATTGAGGTATGGTTAGAGAAATGAGAAATATGTCGTCAAAAGAACCTCAAATTATCAATACTTTTTAAAGCTTAAATAAAATAAGATCCAATCTTGACTGGCCAAAGTGGCTGAGAGGGCTCTTGACATCTCTTGGATATTCTTTGGATAAAAATCAGTTGGAAGATGTTTACGGTATCAAAAGTGAACAAAGGGCACTTCAAAGCAAGGTAATTGGGTTTTTGTTGAAATTTAAGAATTAGTAATAAATGAAGATTTGTGTAAAATTAAGGTAATCCACAATTTGAGCTAATCAACTTTTTTTACAATCAATCTTTTTGACAACATGACTTTACAGTAACACCAAAGACAATTTTGGTAACTCCAGAGACATTTAAAGTGTGTGTTGTTACCCCCAAACAGTTATTGGCCCATTTGAAACTCGTCAAATACTAGACAAAAATATTTTTTTCCAGATTTTATTCATTCCAATTCCAGTGCACTAACGAACAGGTGTTAGCCTTAATGAAGTCATCCGAACCGCCTGCGTAAATAATTTATCGCCCGTATAAACCGAAAAAATTGCTAATTTAAACATGTAGGCGCTTTCCTGAAATTACACGCGTTGGAATGTCTCGAGTGCCAAGAGCACTCTAATCGCTGTAAAGCTGACACCTTTCAGGGTCGCTGGCATTCTGTGACGAAGCTTAGTTGCTTACGACGACTGAACGCGTGAAAAGATTAATGATACGTTAGCAAAATGTAACGTTGAATTTGGAAAATTTAAGTTACGCAGGGTCAATAATTAGGGTATAATTAAGAATGAATTAGGGCTTAATTAAGTGCCCAAAGCAAAATAGAGTAACCGGACTATGTTCGTTTTTTTTGCTTTCTTGAATGACCGAAATTGTTTTATGTTGTCATTGCGAAGTATTTAAATCAGTGAGCTCTCTCAGTATCGTCATTACCATTGTTAAATAGCAGTTATTTGCAAAATTATAAATAAATAAATGAATAATAAAAACATTTATTTTCAGGCAACGAAGGCCTATAGGCAAATACCTTACAGACTAACATACCTACATAAAAATAATACTCAATTATTTATAAACATAAAAAAGATAAGAAAAGATAAAAAAAAACGGAGCATAAGGATTTCTTTTAAGAATTTTATTACAATAGCCTCACTTTAGCCAGTTCCTGATTGCAGTGTGAATGGACCGGCTTGACCGGGGCAACAGTCTCACAAGAACTAGCGAGAAATATAAGTTTAGTTCTGCGTTTCCTATTTTTGACGCACGATCTAATCTTATACTTATCTAAAGCCTATTTAGGCTAAGGCTGGCACCGGATCAGTAATTTGTTTGGGGTTGCTGGTTTCATTGGATGATTGATCATTTCCCATCAAGTGACCCGTACACTTGTTTACCTGCCTTTTCAATTAAAAAAAATCGATTTAGTTTAATCATACAAAGCCTTTGGGAAGAAGGGTTCGTTAATACGATCTGAAAGATAACTCCTGGTACCAAAACTGGCGAAAATTATCGCACGCTTAGAATTAAAGCGTCCCATTTCTGAATTATACACATCCCAAAATATCGCCTTAACTAAAAGACATAGGGTTTCATTTTGGGAAATGTCATATTCAGAATTGAGTCGCTTTAATTCTAAACGTGCGTTATAAGCTAGTACTTTGTCCGGATAATAACCTACAGAGAGAGTTCTTTAGACTTCAGCGTGAAGTTTCCCGAGACAGGATTTTAAGTTGTGCCCCTCTTTAAGCTCTAGTTAAATCAATAATTAAATATGGCGACTTTGCTCGTGAAGTGATAATATTTACATAAATTGTTAAGTATTGTATTTTTACATTTTGTTTTTTAGGGTTCCGTACCCAAAGAGTAAAACGGGATCCTATTACTACTCCGCTGTCTGTCCGTCTGTCTGTCTGTCCGTCTGTCACCAGGCTGTCTCATGCAGGAACCGCGATAGTTAGACAGTTGAAATTTTCAGAATTGATGGATTTCTGTTACCGCTATTACAAGAAATACTAAAAAACAGAATAAAATAAATACAATAGACATGATTGTTTGGCCGTTTTTAGAGGAACTCGCACTTGACCGGGTTTTTTACATCTTCTTTATTATAAAACATAGTTGCTACCTATATCTGTCTGGCCTCTCACCTTTGTCTCTAAACCACGCAACGGATTTTGATATGGTTTCCACTGTCGTTTAAAGAATACTAAGCAACCCGCCCGGGCTTCGCACGCGTAGTTACTCATAAAACATATTTTTTTAAAATCTCTTAATACTAGTGAAAACCGTATTAAAATCGATCGCGTGGTTTAGGAGTAAGCAGCAAACTGGAACAAATTGGTTTCCTTGGTTTCGCGGAGTAGCAAGGTAATTTGTTCCAGTTTGTTGATATGGACCTCCGCAAAGTAACGCCTGAATCTATTAATTATTTAGGAGTAAGCAGCCGAAAATGAAAGCCAGACAGGAACGGAGAGCGAATTTATTTAATAATGTGTAATGTAAAGATTTGTGAAAAGAAACGAACAATTTTGAGCACGGTGGAAAACAGGAGGGGAATGATCGGGCACCTTGTACGACACGATAATTTCATTGCAAATATTATAGAAGGAAAGGGAGGAAGGGGCAGACCTAGAAGAAGTTATATGGATCAAGTGAAGGAGAAGGTTTGTGTCGTGTCGTACGGAGAAGTCAAGGGGCTGGCGGTCGATAGGGAGGCTTGGAAAGCACTAAACCGACAACACTAAAAGTCTTAAGGGGAAACACAAGGGCCGTTTTTCCATACAAACGTCGTCCCCTGTTTCCTCTCTGGATAATGCCAGTAGAGCAATATTTTTTTTCCAAAAAATCGATGGCCACTATTATGCATGTCCCTATGTTTTCCTTTTTTTCATAAATTAATTATTAAAAGAGATATGAACATTCAAAAACCTAAAAAATTGGCCAGATTTTCGGCTGCGTTCATACATTCAGAAAAGAAATTTTACTAGATTATATAAAAAAAGAAAAACATAGGAACACTGCCAAAGCCATTCTTTAATTTTTAATGAAAAAAGTAGTTAAATCGGCTAAGTTTTGGAGAAGGAATCAGGGGTCTAAGAATCGCTGATTTTGTGTACTTTAAATAGGTATTTTCAGTCCAAGCTGCGGCTGTCTCTATTGCGCTCTGCGGGGGGAAGCTTGATAGATGGAGGCAGCAGCAGATTTTACAAATACCTATTTTTCAATTCTCTAGGCCTTGGTGTTTCCTCTTAAGTTTGAGAGAGAGAATGTAAAGATTTAGCGAAGGTTTCTAGACACAGTCGGCCTCAGAAGTAGCTAAACACTTAAGAACCTTGTCGCAGTAACCCATGTAATGAGAGTTGCTCGAATTTGTCACATTACTGACAGCGACAAGATGCATAAATGGTCAGCTACTTCTGAGCCCTTAGTTTACTGTAAAAAAATCATCTCGAACGCGTTAGCGTTAACTTCTAAATTGTATGAAAACATTTTGTTGCAAATACGCGCCGCTAGAGGCGCTGTCTTTGCTTCCATAGTAATTGAGAAGTTAACTCTAACGCGTTCGTTGTGTTTATTGTAACAAAACTTACACTAGACACTTTGAGGCTAACCGTACCTTCGGCATAATGGAACCCTGGCCCACCTGGAACCTTGTCAAATTGACATAACAAGTGAAATAAAAACAGACCTATTACGATTTGATTTCAATCTTCACTTTGACATAGTTCCATGCTGGGTTCCATTTTTTTGATTGTATTAAGTACATCCTTATTGTACCGGTGTTTTTAGCTATAGCTACCATTGTCCGCAGTGTGGTACTGCCGGCACTCGTGCGGCGCAGCCTGCGCGAGCGGCATCTGCGCGAGCCGCAGCAGCCAGAGGCGCGGCATGTCAGCCCCGCGCATGCGCACCACCAGCCGCGTCGTCGCTGCAGAGGGGAGCTCCCCCGCCTCGCGCGTCTCGCTACCCGTCGATAGAGTGTAGTATACTGAAGGGGTAAAATATAAATTATGGTTTTTGGCCGTTTTAGCTTTGTTTTTGGATTATTTACTAAATACCATCGCTTTTTTAAAGAGCATAGATAATGTAAAAACGGATACGAACAAGATAATAAGAAATTAGTCACTATAAAATTAGAACAGGCAGCCAACATGATCAAATTACATTAAATGTGCAATTGAAATGTTTCAAATATAGTAGAATTAAATTAATATTTTCAATCTTTGATAGGGGTCGCAGGACATCAAGTCAAGAAAGGTCAGGTGCCTAACATGTTGTGAATGAAAACGTCGCACAAAGTTTCTCTAATTCTTCTCAATTACCCTTTTACAAAGCTTCAGAGTCTAATCCAGCGTTTGAAATTCACAGCGAAACTAAGATTTAAATAGTGAACGCTTCTAATTAGCAAGTGGAAGCCGGCGCTGTTCATAATTGAGTGGAGTACTACAATTCGCGTCTAGACAGACGCTGTCGATCTGAGGGATGATTCTTTAAGCCCAACAACGACGAGCTCGATGTTGAGGCAGCGCCTCTCGCTCACTCACGCTAGTGCCTTTAGTGTCTCACCGAAGCTTGTTTTTTAAAACCGAAACCGAATTTCGGTTTCTGTTTCAGTTTCGGCAGAAACCGAAACTTAGGTACTTGAAGGCCAAATCTAGTGCATATTTTTAAGCTATTGTTCACTTTAGATCTTACCACAAAATTTTTGAATTTATTTATTTACTTAATCTTTATTGCACAAACTTAAATATAAAATGTACAAAAGGCGGACTTAATGCCTTAAGGCATTCTCTACCAGTCAATCTTTACCTGCCGGCCTTTTGACCTCCTGAAGGCAAGGAATAGACAAATGGGGATTGCTTGGACGATGGGAGAGTACAGCTCTAAGATTTTTTTTATGAAATAGGAAGGCTGACCAGCAAGTGAGTCACCTGATGGTAAGTAATCACCACCGCCTATGGACACCCGCAACACCAAAAACATTGCAGATGCGTTGCCAACCCAGAGGGCTAAGATGGAATACCTCTGGTGCCAGTAATTACACCAGCTGTCTTGCGCTCCACGCCGGAACACAACAGTACAAGCACTACTGCTTAGCGGCAGGATTAGCGAGCAAGATGGTGGTAGCGATCCGGACGAACTTAGCACAAGGTCCTGCCACACGAAAAATTTAGGGAGTACACAGGTGAGTAGTTGTCCCTAACAATGCACGACAGCCGACAGTAAAACTAACACTCTCCATCACCAATCGCTTCCTAACGTCACACGGTAGCTCAACCTAGTTACAGTTTCGGTCCTAGTTTCGGCAGATTTCTGCCGAAACCAAAACTTCAATTTAACGCCGAAACTCGCCGAAACCAAAACCGAAAGTTCGGTCGAACACTAAGTGCTTTTCATGTTCAAACTCGCGAGCAAGACAGACAGGATGCTTTCACGACGTTTACCTTGTCACTGTTATGCTCAGATAATCATAGAGCTGAGCAGGAATATTGAATTGTTCTAAGATGTCACAGCTGGAGGACTGATATTAAACAAGGATAGTAACATAGCTAATTACAATTTAATTGATTAATTATCAAAAGAGTTACAAATGCCTGTCGCGGAACTGGAGTGACAATCGAAGAATTATCTTCAAGACGGCGTAAATAAATCATTAAAACATACAAAAAAAGTTTCTTTGAACAGTGTTAATTTAAAAGTGAGTTATTTTCAATAAAACTTAAATATTGTAAGGTATTGCCGGTGGGGCCAAACAAAAATTACGAAACACCTTAGACAATTACCAAACCCGATTAAATAATTTAACATAGTGTTTTGATAATTGGTTGGATTAATTTTTTTTAAACCTATGTCAGTCCCACAATTAAGACGAATCTAACTACATTTAAAACATAACCCTGTCCTATGACAGCAGTTGGGTAAAAAATGGACTGCAGCTCAATTTCCTAATGTATAAGAACAGGAAGACGATACGGGTTGCATAAGGGCAGTCACTCCAAAAAAGATATTTTCCTGATTTGATGGTGATGATGACACTCACTGTGTTGACCGTGGTTCTGTCCACAGACCCTGAACTGGTTATCTCCGTCCCCGAGCAGCATGACGTCCTCGTCACACTCGCCTGTCAGACGGTTGGGCTGGCCCTGGAAATGTACCTAGGTATTAAAAAAAAATAGTCTTTTTTAATCCAGAATCTAAATTGGTTGCATTCTCATGCAGTTTTCTGCATTTCCTTTATAATTTATTGTCAAAACAGGACTTAGTTATATTATTATACGCATTATCATTTCCTCTCTACATAAAAATGCATAATCTCGATCCGCACCTGCGTGATACTGTGGTGATTTCACATAAACCCGTGCCCTTTAATCAACCATCCACAACATCGAAACAAGATGAAACAGGTCAATTTGTCCTACACCGTCTCGGGAACCTTACTCTTAAGTTCTTGATAACATACTCACGATACTAAAGTGCACGAAGTCAATGCGCAGCTGCATGATGCCGGCATGAGTCTTTTCGATGGTGATCTCGCAGTCCCTCTCTTCGGTCCACAGCTCGGGGAAGCCAGGCGAGATGAAGTACGTCAGGTTGTTCTGTACCGTACCGCCGCAGGACACCTCGACTGGAGAGTGATCAGTAATCAGTAATCAGTAACCAGTAATCAGTAATCAATAATTTATTTGCTCAAACATGGTATACAGGCAAATTGGTGTTTTACAGTTAAATTACAGAACTGCATGTTTCGTCGCAAGATCATGCAAATCTCTATATATATAAAAGAAAGTCGTGTTTGTTACAACACTTATAACTCGAGAACGGCTGGACCGATTGCCATGGTTTTTGATTTGTTGGATTTGTTTCCGTCCCGAATAGCAGAATACATCTTAAAAACAATGAAAACTCGATATGTGTAATGAATACTTAATCATTTCAATACATGCTGATTTGTTTATTACATGTCAAACATTTGTTGTCCAATCCTGTCAAATAGTGTAACAACTATTTTTTTTTTGGAGCTTATGGCCTGGTTGCTGAGACCTTTAAGCCACGACATTATTTTTTTCTGAAGACATCATTACATGGGGGCTAATCTGGGTTTATGCGAGATGCATCTCGCACGAAAACAACTGTCAATTCCCTCGGAAATCTGTCACTTTTTGACAGCTCTCGCAGGTGAGATGCATCTCGCGTGAACTGAGAATTGGGGTCCATGTCAAACATTTGTTGTCCAATCCTGTCAAATAGTGTAACAACTTTTTTTTTTGGAGCTTATGGCCTGGTTGCTGAGACCTTTAAGCCACAACTTTATTTTTTTCTGAAGACATCATGTTGCGTTCAGAAATTTATTTTTTGTAAAATGTCTACAAAGTTCAGGTACTGTTAAATCCTATTAATGAATTAATCCGAGTTTTTTTTTTCCCAATCTGCACAACATATTTGTATCATTGTTTTACGTTTATCAAAGCCTAAATTAGTTCAGCTAAAAAGTAACACGACATTCATTGACTGTTAGGCGGTACGAAGTTCGCCGGGTCAGCTAGTATTAATTAAAATTAACGGACTCAAGTTATTGAGCTTTAATTAATTGACGATCCAGTGGTCCCAACATGACTGCCTAAGTTTAAGTTATCTCCATGAGCGTCCCTTTCGTTAGTTAGACAAAGCCATAGGGAGGTATAAATAAAACTTGGCCTGTCATGTTAGGGGTAGGTACGAGTATATATGTACAGGATGGTAAATAAGTCCCCCTAGCATTTTAAGAAGAATGGGACCTATACAAAGAACATGAAAGAAAAACACTAAAAGTTAGACACAAATGAGTACTAAAACTGTTTGTTTTGATAAATTTTTGGGGCAAGATTTTTTTGTGGATTAAGTAGCTTAGTATGGCATAGTTATGCGCAGTCTTTATACTTTTGCTTTATTTTTACCTATCGGAATGGATGGGAAAAGAAATGGCCGTGTCAAAATTGACTTACTGGACTTGCTTACATAAAAGCTTGTAAAAAACCAGCCAAGTCCGAGTCAAGTCGCACAACTAGGGTTCCGTATACCGAAAAAAAAAATCCATGTTTTTCGCTTTTTAAATTTTGACTGTAACTGCTTAGTCATTTGTGATTTACGAAGAACAATCGTCACTCGCACTGAAATAACACAGCAAAGCACCAAAAAACTGACCTGTGGCCCGTTTCACTAGTGGCCAATTATGCCGGTTTAGACTTGTAAAATTGTAACTTGTAGCTTCGTGAAACAGGCCACTGGGGTGCAATCTTTGAATCTCACCAGGTGACTAGAGCTCACAAAAATGGCCGAATCTCTATGAAATACGGCTATTTTGGTGAGTCTTAGTTACCCGGTGAGATTCAAATGCAATTTTTGAATCTTACCAGGTGACTAAAGCTCGCCAAAAGGCCGCATTTCTATTAAAAACGGCCATTTTGGCGAGCTTTAGTCACCCGGTGAGATTCAAGAACGGCACTCCTGTGTTCGGCCACGAGTAGTTATTCATACATATAATTAATATACAGCCTCTGGGCTTTTATTGCTTTTTAGATGTATGTAAATAATTAAAGGAATCAGAGCGTGACTTATAGCACTAACACTTTTGGACTGGAGTGGAAGAAAGTGGACGTTATGTTAGCGCCATTACGATCCGATTTTTATTTAGTTATTAAATGTGTGGCTACAATAAATGAAAGTTATTTTTTGTAGAATCATGGCATTTGATTAGATTAGACTTTCGAGTTCGAGCTATCGCAAATATTGATGAATGATGATCAACACATAATTATGATTTAAATTATGTATTTTACAAAATCTAATTTCATTTGTGATTGTTAGTAATTTTATGTTTTAAATAATTATTTTAAACGTTACAGGCATAAAAGTATAACATACGAAAATGTATACGTAACTATTATACATATTGAGAAGTGAAGGATTAAGGATTTAATTAAGTTTATTAAAACAAAGCCATCACTCACGTATTTGAAGACAAGTAACTGCCCAACATGTTTCAGGCCAGTCCGTGATCCGTAATCATAAGCCCCCGCGGCTCAAACTCGACTTCAAACACGTGAGTGATCCGTTTGTATTAATATGTCAGGGTCTCAAGGTACTTTTATGTTAAAAATTGTAATAATACTCTTCATCAGTCAACAACTTATGCAGGAGTAATTAAAGTTTAATAGACAAACTAACCCCCCACTTTAAAGCACAATTATGTAGCATAGGTTAGTTTTATCGGGGTCGTAAACTAAACTTTATCGCCTCAGGTCAGTCCAGATTTAATGACTTTCGCGGGACAATGTAAAGAACTCCCTGGAGCGGGCATTGGTACAACAGAAAACCGGCTTGATGTAGTAGCACCACTGCGTTTCGTACGGAAAACGGGCTGGCTACGGATCTACGATTCTCTTGGGATTGCTGGTTTCCATGGCGACGGTGATTACTTACCATCAGCTGACCGCATGCTCGTTTATCTCCTACTATTTAAAAAAAGCCCTGCACAGAAACCAAAATTTTTTATATTGCATATTTTGGTAGCTTTAAAATTTTCCAATCTAGCTGGTTTTTATCATTTTCATCTCAAAAAGCCCGCGCCATTTTTTTTAATTGGCCGCTTATGGGGTATTTTAAATAAGTCACATCGATATAAGTCTCAATTAATTCTCCAACTGCAAAATGTAAGTTTGTAATCGCACACATTTATGTATAGTTTTAATGTGATCTTATAACTGAAAATTACCGATTTTAGTTTTTTGTTTCCTTTACAAGTGCTGTGAGATCTTGCTTCTAGCCACGGTGTTTATGTGATACGATTTTTGTTTTGTTTTTCGTCCCTTGTGCTGTAAGACCTTGTTTCTAGCTAAAAACGGAGAATGTCCTCATGATTCTAGGTCAGCGAGAAGTACCCTATAGATATTTATTTACATACAAACAGACGGACAATGAAGTGATTCTGTAAGGGTTCCGATTTTATAAATTGCGATACAATAACTTAAACGAAACGTAAAAGCTCACCTTTTTTAACGAAACAGTAAAAAATGTCTAATGCCACCTCCGAGTTTAATCTCCAAGAGATCTATACAATGTTGGTTTAACTGCCTCCTAAACTATATAAGTTTTTATTTGACAAACCGGTGGTTCCAGCAGTTAACTTAGAAACTCACTAAGTACTTGAATAAAATAACAAATTAAACATTTTATCTACACACATATTATTACTGCTCTATAATGCGGTTAAAAACCGTAGGAAATGACCAGCATTATTACAACCAATTTCATTATGAGAACTTTCTTGTTCTCATAATGAAAAATCTGTACTTTAATGGTCACCACAGTATCGATTTTTGTAACTTTATGAGTTTAAATTTGGAACAGCTGTCAAAACTCAAGTGGGTCTCTATTCTAGTATCCTTTGATATTAAAACAGTCATCCATACGAAACGTCAATCCAGTATGTTTTTTTAATATAAATGCACGACATTTGATCTCGAGTGACATGAGAATAGGGACTTCACGTTATTCTATGATTTAAAAAAACATTACTGGTGTCATTCGTTTGTTAGTATTTTGCTGTTACGGTTTTTTGCAGTTATGATATGTGTGTAGATGAAGTAATGTATGCAACTGTAAATAATTAGGCCTTAAAACACTCGTGTGATCCTATTATGAAACTCGCTGACGCTCGTTTCATAAAACCGCACTCGTGTTTTAAGGTCTCTTATTATATAGCAGTTGCATAAACTACTATTAAAATACCAAAAGCGTCAAAACGCTTTAAACCATTTTGGTGAAATTTAATAACATTAAATGGTATGTAATAACAACATAAAGAAAAATATAGGGTAATGGCGGGACTCGAACCTGCAACCTCAGCTCCGTGCCGTGCGTTTGCCTGTTTCGCAACATTACTAACATTTTTTTATGAAATAAGAGGGCAAACAAGCAATTAGGTCACCTGATCACTATGATCCAAAAATCACTATAAGTATTCACTATGATCCAAAAAACACCCGCAACATCAAAGAGATTGCCAATAATTTCACCGGTATTGAACTAGATCGCTTACACTTAACTTAATTTACTTAGTAAACAAAGGGGTGTCTATTCTCGGTGGAGTAAGTACCGACAGGCACTCGACTAAATTATGTAAGTACAACATATCTACGTCGTCTAAACCAGCAGTAACTGCAGTTTCTTATTAGCTGCTTCACCACAAACAATGTTTACCTAGCCTAATTACCTGTGCACGGGAAGCAAAGGTGGCGGAGATGCAAGTTTGCAGGGTAGGACCATGTGCAAGGTCCGTCGGGATTGCTATCATCCATCACTAAATCCAGCTGCCAAGCAGACTACTGCTTGGCAAGCACTAGCTTGCACTGTTGTGTTCGGCGTGGAAAGCAAGACAGCCGGTCCAATTACTGGCACAAGAGAAGCGTTTCCAGGGGTCCGGATAAAGCTGGATATAAGTAGTTAGGCTTTTTGAATGCGTGTCCGACCAAATTAGATGGTGTCCGACCAAACCAAACGTTCTGAATAGCTACCCGGTGTTGCTTTATAAGTTTTAAATAATAACGTGCCTGTACGGCTAAGCATGCCGACTTTAAATAATTAATAGATTCAGGCGTTACTTTGCGGAGGTCCATATAAACAAACTGGAACAAATTACCTTGCCACTCCGCGAAACCAGTGCCGGGCTCGTGCAAAATAGCTGCGTCTGTGCGACACATATATGTTCATGCAGTCCGGCTTTTTTTTGGTCCCGCTCCCCCTGCCTCGCGTTGCGTCGCTACTAATAGAAAAATCCTTAATGTTTAGGTATGTCCGGCCGTTTTACCTAAGTGTCCGGCTAGTTTGTCCAGCTATTGGGGGTTAGGACCTGGCAATCATACACAAGAGGAATCCCATCTTAACCTTCTGTGTTGGCAATGCATTTGCGGTCTCGTTGGTGTTACGGGTGTCTATAGGCGGCGATGATCAGTTAGCATCAGATGACCTACTTGTTCATTTTTCTTTCCTATTTTATATAAAACAAAATAAAACGGTGTAGGTAGTAATAGGTACAGTCAACTTATTTGATTTATAGGCCACTATGGAACGTTTCACTGTAAACGTCATAATGACTTCTCAATAAATGTCATAATATCTCAGCGATGATACATTGCGACAACGTTCTACAGTGGCCTATGAATGAAATGGGTTGACTGTACGGTCAGAAGCAGAAGGAGTTGAACACTCGAAGAGGTAAAACAGAGCTACAAAATGTTTTACTGTCTTGACAATAGAGTCTTGTATAAATTTTTTGACGTCTTCGACTGTAAAGATAATAAATAATAATTATGATTCAATGCTTGCTACAGGTCTAGTTGTTACTTTGGTGAAAAGTGGCAAGAAATCAGTAATTATTAGACATGTTTTTTTTGCCAAGTAGTCTATTTGGGATTCTCTATTTTATTTTTATTATTTTGCAAAAGAAACGCAAACGAGCATGCGTCTCACCTGACGGAAAGTTATCTCCGAGCTAAATTAAAACACAACTCAACTAGCAGCAAAATAATAACGCAAGTTACATTTGTAGTGGTAAAATATTACGAAAATTTGTGGAATTAATTAAAACTAAAACTAAATCAAAATCTCACATCACAGTGTTTGTTGGTTTTTCTCTTATCAGACGTGTAATTTATTCGTAACACTGTCTACAAGTTTTCTGAGGTTTAAGGTTAATCAAAATCTTCTCCTCAGATATCTTAACACCCTCGTTCATTCCGCGCTCAGCAAAACGCATTTTGTGCACTCCACAAGCAGAGTAAATGTTTATTTTCTTCCCATTAACGCTTTGTGTTTTTAAACCAACTAACTATACGATACCAGACCCTCCCTCCCAGTATTACGGACGAAAATACAAAGCAAGTCTGCTACAGCACCCCATTCTCTAAATGTCCCAGGAATATCAGCGTTAGAGACGTAAAATCCTCACGTACATATTGAAAGGAAATATACGTATAATATATACGTAATACCCGGGATGTTTTATACCAGAACACGTTATTTAAATTACACATCGATTCACCACGGCTTGATTGTATGAAATATATTTATATGCGATTCGTTTTGCGAGCGTCTGAAATCTGAATTCACGTTTCTTCGGTCTCGTTACGAGAAAAACATTCTTAGAACTTTCTTTTTCATGTTTTCGTTAATTCTAAATCTGTCTGCGGCTTTACATGTCGAAAGTTCCCTCTCACTTTGGTTTCGTTGGTTAAAAAGGGACGTTAAAAGCAACAAAGTTGCATCACGAGTTGTAGCTACTTGATTGGCGATACAGTTGCTTTTTATCGATTCAGCATCGCTTCGTCAGCATTGTAAACGATGCCTGCATCGAATATAAAAACCAGGCAAAAAAATTTGGGACGAAAGAAGATGCGGGCAAAAGCGAATTTTGATGGCGCGGGGAGATGTGTGCATATCGTAAATTGGCATTGGCTACTTTTTAACCCGAGAAGATTTTAAATTCTCCCGTTCTAGCGATCAGCGAATTCGCGGGCAACAGCTAGTATTATGTAAAGGTTATACCTAATTTATTTTAAGGTGATTAAAATGGCAGGTGTCACTTCATGAATGGTATGTAACTTTGTAAGGAGGTAAGTAAAAAATGATTTTTTCGAAGTGAGAAATAATATTAAGAAAAATTAAATCACCTCTAAAATGTGGATTGTGTAACGACTTGAACTCGAATCTGCTAATAAAAGTCTAACCTGCTGCGAAAACACTCCGTAATGTTCACTTGTTTTCTTTAGTGACCGCCTTTACAATGTTATGCCAATGGGCTTTAATTGCTAGAGGTGAGGGTCTATCGATAACAAAAAAATGATAATATATTGTGTAAGGAAATAAATATTTGGAATGTAAATATTTCTTTTTCATGTAACTGTAATAATATACCTACCAATTTTTATTACTGGCAACATAAATACGACCGATGCGCTTCAACTTTGTATTTTGGTGACGTTGGTTGTCAATATTACAATAAATGGTTGCTATCCGTTCCTGTCTGTCCTAAATCCTTATAATGTATGTTCGGCCGGCTTCTCCTTCTAGACCACGCAACGGATTTTGATACTTACAGTTTTCACCGTCATTTAGATATTTTTTACCCAGTTGATGTACATTACATCACGATTGTACCCGCGATTGGGGCGGGTCGCTAGTTAGAAATATATACTCTCATCTGTTACTTGACGATGACAAAGATTATATGTTAGGTAATATTTCGTCAATTTCATTCAATTTTCGTCAGACTGGGAAACTGACTCTGGTAATGATGAATAAATTATTGAAATGCATACTATAAGCTTTCATTTTAATGGCGTTACATTTTCCAACATTTTAATGCTAGTATTGATGCTTTTAGTACTAGGAATACGTATACTATGCGTGAGAGTATCGATAGTTTGCATAACAATAGGGACATCTCTAGTTACGTCAGGTTGACACCTCTCATTTTTATCACCTTAAAATAAACTAGGTATAGTTATTGTAATCGAAATTATTTATTTTTAATTTTTTTCGATTTTTCTTTTTGTATTTTTTTAACGTTCAAATTAAATTTAAAATGCTATATAATTAATGACAACACAAAGAAAAATTGGGGTAATGGCAGGGTTCGAACCTGCAACATCAGCATTCCGTGCCTTGCGTATTCCAGTTTCCGCCACATTACCGCTGCCATACCCTGCGGATATTTCAATGTGTTTCGTCTTTACGGTCATTACATTATTGATATTTTTTCTTTGGGAAAACTACCCTCGGTGTCATCTATGAGAAACTTAATCAAGTTATCTCATTCAACTTGGTCATTTATGAATGCCCGTTAGCTGACGAGATATGACGCCATTTGTTGTTAAATTATTGTAATCGAAATTATTTATTTTTAAATTTTTTCAATTTTTCTTTTAAATTCGCAGGGTATGGCAGCGGTAATGTGGCGGAAACTGGAATACGCAAGGCACGGAATGCTGATGTTGCAGGTTCGAACCCTGCCATTACCCCAATTTTTCTTTGTGTTGTCATTCATTATATTTATAGCATTTTAAAGGTTAGTGACAAATAAAAGTCCCCGAAATACCCGACTGCGCAACGCAAAAGAGTGTAATGCGTTGACCAGTCTTAGTTTGCACGTATGTTTGTTCCTTTGCGGCCTCTAGAGACCAAAGGCGTGGGTCGATTTGAATGATTTTTACGTCAATCGATTTATATATAATCTAGCGAGCGTCACTCAAGACATGACTATAATCAAAATTCAATATGACGGCCACCAGGCGCCATATTGTGAAAAATAAAAGATTGTAATCGATGAAATATATTAAGCTGGGTATAGTTGAACAGATATTTGAAAATCATCATTAGGTTTCTTTTATCACTTTGAATGGCCATTTATTTAGCTATACCTTCGTCGAAACAGGTCAGGTATGATGTGACAGTCGTCGTTATACGACAGTGAACACACTTAAAATCTCGGGCACCTACGGGTGGTAGGACCTTGTGCAAGGTTCGTCCAGATCGCTACCACCATCTTGCTTGCTAATCCTGCCGTTAAGCAGCAGTGCTTGCACTGTTGTGTTCCGGCGTGGAGAGCAAGGCAGCCGGTGCAATTACTGGCACAAGAGGTATTCCATCTTAGGCCTCTGGGTTGGCCACGCATCTACAATCTCCTTGGTGTTTCGGGTGTCTATGAGCGGTGGTGATCACTTACCATCAGGTGACCCACTTGCTCGTTAGCCTTCCTATGTTGTATAAAAAAAGCTCTTAAAACTAAATACTAAACAACTTCATTAAACTGTCGCAGTTTCGTAGCTATTATTCGTAGGCCCAAATCCAAGATTAGGAGCAAAATGTCGTGGGCTCATCGAACGCTTAACTAAAGGCTATGGAGATAACATCTACTTGTTTGTAGTTATCTGAAGACCCAATTAACACTTCAGTTAAACTTAATAGGTATGCCGTAGACTTATCTTAAAGCCTGTGTTAATTTTCAGTAATGTCACTGTCCCAACTCATCTACACTAATCTACACTAGACTACACTATCTACATCTACACTAATTATAACAAAGAGATAAACTTAGATTTTTCGTTACTTTTTATTTAGGGGGTAATCTCTGAGACTACTGAACCAATATCAAAAAATATTTTACTAATAAATATCTACGACTACATTATCCCAGACAGACATAGTTTACTATTATCAAACCGTGATTAGAATACGTTTGGAGGGTAACGTCAGCACACTGTCATTTCATAGACTTGCGTCAAATGACAGTGTGCTGACGTTACCCTCCAATTGTATTCTAATCACGGTTTGATAATAATTCCATGCAAACAGATACGCGAGCTTTCGCTAGTACCAAATAACGAAAACAGATGGCATTATAGATATATCTACAATGCCATCAGAATCTCTAGATGAACAAGTATCCAAACACCATGCTTAGAGAAAAACATATATAAAAAAAAGAAGTATTGGTGAAGAAGAAAGTATTGGTGTTAGAAAAGAATGAAGAGTTTTCTGAAGTTAAGATAATGATTGGTAATGAAAGGGTTGAACAAGTGAGAGAATTTGTATATCTGGGTAGTATGTTTACTAGAGATGGAAAGCATGACGAGGACATTGAAAGGAGAGTGAAAGCGGGAAATTGTGTAAATGGAGCTTTGCACTCTTTTGTGAGCAGCCAGAATATGTCGAAAAAGGCACGTTTGGCTGTCCCCACGTTGATGTATGGAAGTGAAAGCTGGGTTTGGCAGAAGAAGCATGAGAGTAGAATAAATGCGGTTGAGATGCGTTCTCTGCGTAGTATAAGTGGGATCAAGCTGACTGATAGAGTGCGAAATAGTGTTATAAAGGAGAAATGTGGTTTAAAAGAAGATGTAGTGACTAAGATAGAGAAAGGAATGTTGCGTTGGTTTGGGCATGTTGAACGGATGGATGAAAGGCGATGTAAGCAAATTTATTAGGGTGATGTGACTGGACGAGTTGGTAGAGGGCGGCCTCGGCGTACGTTCGTTGACCAAATTAGCGACGTCCTAAAGACAGGCAGAATTAGAAGTACCCGGAACCGCCGAGCATGTATGAAGAGAGGAATGTGTGTGGAGGAAGCGAGGGAAGTATGCCAGGACCGGAGCAAATGGCGTTCTGTGGTCTCTGCCTACCTAAAGGGAAACAGGCGTGAGCTTATAATAATAATAATATATAAAAAAAGATTGCATATTTTACACAAAAATTTACATGAGTACGTACTTGTTATTTCATAAAATTGGTATTAAGACTACTACCATAGGGTCTTACCAGTAGTACCAAAACGGAGATGGTAGTATAAGGAAATGCTAATAGTAGCGCTTCTCGTCTCAAGAAAATTTGTGGAAAGTCCATTGTTGCTAACGCCCCCTAGTGGTCAAAGTTAATAAAAGTTGATGTAAATATTACAGGAAATACAACGATCGCTCTAATTAGCACAGCTGTTTAGAAATCGACAAATATCCTTCACAAATAAACTTCATTTTCACAAACAATCTATTGCAGTTTGACAAGCTGGAACAAATTACGTTGCTACTCCGTGAAACCAGTGCCGTGCTCGTGCAAGTTAGCTGCGTCTGTGCGACATATATATTTTCATGCAAAACCCCACCCTCCTCCGCTTCCACACGAAACAACATATATCACAAAGACTCAACTACTCACCACCACCACTAAACACTAAAGAACACGATCGACGCGCGTTTCGCCTCTGTACGAGGCATCATCGGCATCTAACAGTACGACCGTTCGCTACTTGAACGAATGTCGTACCTCCGCAAAGTAACGCCTGAATCTATTAATTATTTAATGCAGATTAGTTTTCTAAACATTGCCTTATTGGCACCTATTTTGGTGGCTGTGCTAACCAATACAAGAATGACAATGCTACACCTAACAGCAAGTATGGCAATGTAGTAGGCCCACAGAGGCTCACACATTTATGCCTTTTGACTCTTCAAGTTTAGTGACACTGACCAAATACTTAAAAAAAAAACCAACCAAGTAGCTCTACTTTCAATACGACATTGTTTTCACATCGCGTTAGTATTCAGTCGCCATCGGCGCCTGCGACGCTGATCGAAATTAAATCGGATTTCTAACACGTGCGTTGCTTAGCATTGAAAAGTCTACATAATTCTATCTAAATAAAAGAAAGACCAACGTTAGTTGTACCAAAGACAATATATTGAATTAGACAATCATCAACATATCATTTTAATTTCGTCCCTCAAGGGACACAGGGCTCTTCGCACACTTTTCCGTTTAGAGCGATCTGTGCAGCAGATCTCTGATTGAAATGCCTACTAACCAACCTCCCACCTACTACCAAACCTACTACCTAAACTACCTACCCACTACTACTAATTGAGAAACATTGTAGGAATGCAATGTATCCTTGGTGGTAGGACCTTGTGGAAGGTCCGTCCGGATTGCTACCACCATTTTGCTCGCTAATCCAGCAGCTAAGCAATTATAGTAACAAGGAAAGAAAGAAAGAAAGAAAATATTTTTTATTTAGTCTCATTAAGTACCACCACCATTTAGAAAAATTAACTTACAAAATATTTATAACCTAACTATCGATGGTGACACAATTTGACACCAATAAAGGGATCTCCACTCAGCACGTGTTGCTACACGAGACGAGTGCAGCAACGCTGGTTTTCTGTGGAGCAAGGAACAAGGGCAGCTACCTTGACTATTTTAAAGTTAATAATTTGTTACATTTCGCGACGTTTTGACATTGTGTATGAACAACATAAACGACATTGAAACAACGTAAAGAACCACAACCGTTTAAATTGTTTTTTTTTTAAGTTGTCGAAGTACAGTTTTTGATTTAGAGGTTATAAATTGTACTAGGTTTACAGCTGTTAAAAGGGCATTCTTTAAAAAGTCGAACTGTAAAGCTATTAAAAATTTACAAAGCTCTCAGGCGACATAATAATTTATTACGTATCCCGAGCGATTTGCTGTCACTGACTGAAATATCCATTTATATTTAATAAGTCCCTGAAACAGAATTATTCATATTAGTAACAGAAAAAATGCTTGAAACGCGAATTACAGAGGTATAATAAACTGATCATGTTACATAGAAATAAGTATGAAAAACTGAAATTATAAACTCGTTTTGATTTTTTTCTATCAAAGATTTATCTGATGCAAAAGTTAAAATTTCAAATAGCAAACAGTTTCTTGAATTAAAATGTAGAAAAAAGAAGATAATAAAGTTTTTTAAACCGTGAAATCGACATAGCTACATCTAAAAATTCTAAGTGTTAGGTTCCAACGGTAAACCATTTCGGGTGTACAATATTTCCTAAACAAGTGAAATTTGAATAACTTAACCTAATAAAAAATACAAAAACTCAATTATAACAAATATCTCCCAAGTCTGTCCCCTGTGGTAAAGTGCCCATAAGGCTGGCTGCATTTCCACGTTGGATCGCAATGCCAATGCCTTCGCCAAGAAATGCACCAGCCCTTTGGTCATGTGAGATTTCAATGTAATTTTATGTAGAGACATTACACCCTAATTGTACCCATACCGTGCAAAGCCAGGCGGGTCGCTAGTATTTTATAAGAGTTTCGTTACTGACTGTTAAATTTGTTCTCAAGGGTAATGGGTTAATAAATAGTGGACTGTATGTACGAAAAGAATTTCAACGGTTCAGTGCTTCATCACGTACCTGTGGCTTCCTCGACGTGCGGGGGCAGCTCCAGGGCCTGGACCAGGAGGCTCTTCAGCTACTCGCTATGCGCGAGCTCGACTTACCACCTGCTTTCGCTTCTGAGACCTAGGAACCAAGGCACTTGCCCACCAGCCACCACGGTGAATCCGCACTTAACTCTTTAATTTACTCTGTATGTAGTTTGTAAATATAAATCTCGACAGCAACAGAATAAGAGAGGAAAAGAAGTGACTTTCTTCGAAATTAACACGACAAGTATTCTTTAATGGTGCTTGCTAAGCGCTCGCGAAATGACAACTTAATTCGAAAAAGGAAGTGACAGTGTTGCCATGCAACACCCTCACAAAATATCTACAAATGTGCGTGTTACCACGCTTTAAATTATAATTACCACGAAAGTGGACACTGACAAACAAACAAAAAGGCTGATTGACTGAAAAACAAAGAACGCTCAGTCCACACCGCTGAAGATAGAAACGCAAAATTTTAAACTTGTATTTCTTAGATAGAGATATACCATGAAAGAAACTTTGGAAATTCAGGTTAGGGGGTATAAAGGAGGGGGGAGGTGGAAGCTGGTCTACTTGCAATCAAAAATCTTGCCGATGAAGCCGCAACTAAAAGCACTATTTGTTTAGTTTTGTGAACAATAGTCAGTTATTGTGAAATGCTTTTGAACAAAGCAACATAAATCGATCTACGTTGTTGAAACTTGCAAATAAAATGCAGGTTGGTCAGTGGGTAAAGAGGTTAAAGGTATAGTTAACACAGAAAATGATACACCATTTTCTTTGCCCAATGTACCTAACCTAACGCTTCAGTACCCAAGCCATAGAAATAATAGCAGTAATAAAATAATAGTAGAAAGAGTAATAAAATTAAAAGCGAAATTTTATTTGCTGATCTCTTTACTTGAAATGGTAATATAATGTGCCAAAAAGAGACGTCTACATACTCTAAATCTCCTCTTCAATTGACACTCTGTACAGAGTTACACACTCACAACATAAAAGATCTGAAATACGGCGGCGGTGGACTGTCCCGCGCGCTGCTTGCAGTCGTAGGGGTTGAGGCAGATGCCAGCTCGCGTGGTCTTCTGGCTACAAGATGTTACCTCGGGCTCGAGGTAACATCCAAAGGTCACCAGTAGGCTATCGGTCGTTTGTGTACTTACAAATGCAGCAGACCCCCAGTCCGTGGGCGCAGTCGCCGGCGGACTGCCCGTCGCGCTGCTTGCAGTCGTAAGGGTTGAGGCAGATGCCGGCGCGCGCGGTCCTGTACCCCGAGGGCTGGCACTCGCGCTCGCCGCCCACCGGGAAGAAGTTGAGGACCTTGCCGAGGGTGAAGAGGCCCCCTGTGGACAATAGCAAGTTATAGTCTTTTGGACCAGGTATATGTATACAAAAGACTTGTTTAATCATAGCGAATAACTAGAATATTTTCTTAATGATTTAAGTTTTTTTTTTAAGAAAAATATGTGGCTTAACATGACCTGTCTAGGTTAAACTCTCTGAGTCTCTGTCTCAGTTGTGTTATAAGAAATTACCAAAAATCAGCAATTTATAAGAATACGCCAAATGATTTAACAGTAAACCTGTTTATACTTTTAAAATGCCATGTTCATAATTTGTATGTAATTTTGTTGCACAGCTTGTTAACATAGTATAAAGTTGCTATGCATTCCTATCTGTCCTAAATCCTTATACTATATCTTCGGCTGCATTCTCCTTCTAAACCACGCAGTGAATTTTCATACAGTTTTTTTTTTATATAGTAGAGGGGGCAAACGAGTAGACGGGTCACCTGATGGTAAGCAATCACCGCCGCCCATAGACACCTGCAATATCAAGAGAATCGCAAGCGCGTTGCCGGCCTTTAAGAAATCGCTCGTTTTTTGAAGGTCCTTAAGTCGTATCCATTAGGAAACACCGAAGTCGAAACTGTCATTCAAAAAATGCCGAAATGTCATTGTTTTGTACTGTTTTCACTGTCATTTTTTAAAGTTTTTTTTACGGAAAGTTTTCCGGAACTCGTGTAAAGCCGAGTCGGGTTGCTAGTAATAATTAAAATAACAGTTTACAAGAAAAAATAATGAAACGTACCTACAAAGGCGAGCCTCAGATAGATCAAAATGTTTCTTTTTCATTCCTACTCGTATTACAATGTGATACCATTTCAAAATACATCCGAAACGTTTTGTTATTCAAATCAAAATTGAATTCGAACTGTAAAATCATAACTAGCAAACCATTCGCAGCGTTCCCGTGCAACAAAATGTATCGACGAACGCTATAAAATCAAACATATTTCACGATCCCAGGAAACTTATCTCCGACTTACAAACTGCTTCTTCTCATAAAACTTTACCGAGGTGATAACAAAGCAAAATGTAAATACTGACGCGAGCAATATTGCTAAAACATGCATTTCGTTCGAGGGAATTTGCATAAGATAAGCAGTTTGGCTTTTCCGCGAAGACGAGCTAAACTAGGCTGGAAATAAAACGCTGCCCTCATTTACTCGGCGCAGTGGAGCAAGGACTTTCCAGTCAATGTGAAAATAAGTCAAAATATGATCATCAGATTAGGCTTACAGGAAGCCCTTGTGAATGTCAGAAAGTTTATCATCAGTTCCGGAAAAACCTCTGATGAGCAGATACTGGCATGAAACTCAACTAAGTAACCATCGTTTATTCACATAAAACAAAATTAAATTCTAAAATAGTTTAAGCTACCGAGTTCTTTGATCGTCTTTACGAGAATTATACTGTATAGTGGTTATTGTGTTGGTCTCTTAATGAGTTTATTTCCTGTGGTTTTAAGTGGAGTTTTTTTTTATAGTATAGGAGGCAAACGAGATGACGGGTCACGTGATGGTAAGCAATCACCGCCGTCCACAGACAACTGCAATAACAAGAAATTCGCAAGCGCGTTGCCGGCCTTTAAGAAAGGAATAGGCTCGTTTCTTGGAGGTCCTAAGTCGTATCCATTTGGAAACACCGAAGCCGAAAGTTGATTCCACAGAGCTGACGTACGTGGTAAAAAGGTACGTTTAAAACGCACAGTGGTTGAACGCCAACCATCCAGGTGGTGAGGATTTTCTCAAGCTGCTGGAAGATTTTGTGACCTCGGTTGACGTTTAAAAGTTAAAGTTGTTTTAACTTTTACTCTTTGGCGCCTCACCATCGCATCGCATCGAACTGAGCGCATTATGAATTTCGGAAAATGTGGAAAAGGCAAAACTAATTATTGCCTTAAATAATGCTATGTACTTATAGTCGAACAGATAATTGCTTAGCAACTTTTGTATCTTATTCCCTTGTAATTCGATCGAAAAGGGGTTAAGCCATTTCTTGGTCGATTATACTTACAAGAATCTATGTTACGTCAACTTGCTTTGTATTGAAGTATTTACTTCTCAATCTGTTTTTAATACATTATTCCGTGGAAAGGAAATCTGTTGCGAGTTGATGAAACGACAGTTTAATGATGGCTAGAGCTCGTAATTTTGAAAGAAGAACATACTCCTATTAACAAAGGGTAGACACGAAAAATAACAATGACAACACGAAGCAATACTATCATTTCTTAGCACAAACTAATTATTAAAATCGCTACATGAATGATCTTGTTCTATTTAGAAAGTCTCATTTCAAACCGGTATGTTGTTTGTAAATTAAAAAGCTACTACGTCTTCAATAGTACTGCGTACTAGCGACTCCTAACGTGGGAGTTATAGATAACTTAAGTTTTAGTTGGGTACAGATCCAGTATCGAACTAGATTAAAGATTACTTAATTGAAAAAAAAAACAAGATTGTGTCATACTCACTCCCATTACTTTAAATGGCCTCATAGAAACAAAAGACATCTACGAGAAATGTTAAATCAAATAAAAGTTCTACACCATCTCCCATCCGGTTCTTGCGACGGAAGCATCTGCAAAATGCATTCGCCGCCGCGGGCGCAGCGCTCGCGACATCGCGCCCGGGGTAGGGTTGCCATACGTCGGGATTTATCCGGACATGTCCGGATTTTATACCCTTTGTCCGGATTGCGGCCGGACTTGGCAAGTGTCGGGATTTTTAGGAATGACCTCATAAGAAAAGAAAATGCTTACGTGATATATTTGTTACAAAGTTTACACAGTTTTAATGAATGAAATTGTACATAAAAGTAGTAAGTAATCAACAAAAACAATAATATTTCTTTCAACACAATTTAAAATAGGATAAATAACAGCTAAGGAAATTCGGGGCGGCATTCAAGCTACGCCAAATCTCTGTTACAAGGAATGTCCGTATTTTTAGGGTGATATCCGGAATTTTATCAGGACATTAAATTTTTCCATATGGCAACCCTAGCCCAGGGGCTGGGGGCTTACTGTGTTATAGATTTATGAACTCACTTTATTCTTATTTACCGTTCGAAGCGTTTTATAAGGAAAAGACTGAGGAATATTGCTGGTTGGAGTTCCGCAGTCGCTTTTGGGTTTTGTAGTGTTCTTTTTTCTGTCCTTTTACCCGGCTTCCACCAGAACGGGTTATCTATTGTGTCGTGTAGAAGCCCGGCACCTAAAATGTTTTCTATGCCGACATAGAACCTTTTTACTATAAATGTGATTATGACTACTGACAACAAATGCCATAATTTTACAGCAATGACCACTGCCCTATAAGTAAAGGACTTCTAGTCAGCATTTAAAATATGGCCGCATCACAAGTCGAAAAAAAGTAGAACAAATCGACATTCGCTCGCGCTGTCAGTCTGTCGGACCGACGGATACTATTATTTTGTAAAAAAACCTATTTACAAAGACACTTAATAAATTATTTTTTAATACAGTTAGACGTAAAGTTGTAAATTCAATGACTATAAATGGTAAACTAATAATTGGCATTTGTAACATTGGCGTCAACCTGTATTCTCATGTCGGGCCGTTTTTCTGCTGTCATTTAGTATGACACTGTACATTCATGCATTATAATATTATTGGCAATGACTCATTGAGACAGGGTTCTACAGTAGTCTAGAATTCAAAACACTGTGTAATACTCAAACCTGCTCAAATTCTCTAAGCACAGCGACCAGCTCGACGTCGAGACATCGTTCTATCTTGCTCACTCGTCCTGACGAACAAGCGAGCCGGAGTAAGACAGAGCGCTGTCTAGAGTTCGACCACTGCACTGTGGCCGGAGTAATTGAGTTGCCGCGCGTGCGAATGAATACGAGTTATACGATGGCATATAGTGGGACGCTTCGATTTTTGTTTGAAAAAACTATTGTTTAGTTTAGTTTAGTTAATTTATTCAGTCAATATAATTACATTATAAATTGCATAAAATGTCAAATTACACGTTTTTATATTGAGATAGTCAAAATTTCATAAAAAACATTAAACAATAAAACTAAAACAATATTTATTTAGTAATGTCAGCATAATTAAATAAATAAATAAACTATTAAATACTAAAACTAATCAAAATTAATATTGGTGTCAACATAATAAAAAATAATGAACAATATACACTAAAACTGATATAAAATTGGAATTTCAACATGAAAAATTCGTCTCTAATAAGGATCAATTATAAATAAAAAAGAAATATATAAAATAAAAAAAGTCAAATTATACTTATAAAAACTGAATATAATGGATGATCCAACAAAAGGTTCTTCAGTCGCGACCAAATGTTTCGTCACTGTACTTGTTACATGTACTTCTGTACTGTCTACCTGTATTCTATTATTTACTCTGTACCGTCGGACTACATTACGAGCATCTCACGTTTAGTATCCGACTTGACAATTTTTCTATTCAAAGCTATAAAAGCGAAAAATCTAAAGTTTGCAGCGAATTTCAGTGAAAAATTGACTTTCAATCAAACTTTGTTTGTTTTTGACGACTGTCCGCTGTAACTCGTTAGTTCAATGAACTAACAGCATATGCTGACTGTACTGTGCGTCTACAGTAGGGTTGCCATACGTCACGGTACACCGGGACATGTCCCGGTTTGAAGCATGGTGTCGTGGCGTTTCAGCCATTGAAGAAATTGTCCCGGTTTGCAAACCCTAGCTTGTCAATAGGGACCTGAGACTATCCCTTTCTAACCATTAGTTTAGTGCGAGAGGGAGGGACGCTTTATGTCCACGTTAAACGCTAGCATGCTACTATAACTAGTAAATACGGCATTCACGAAGTCTGGACAATCAGTAGACATTTTTTTTATATAAAATAAGAAGGCAAACAAACAAGTAGGTCACCTGATGCTTAGTGACCACCACCGCCCATAAACACCCGCAACACCAACGAGATTGCAGATGCGTTGCCAACCCAGAGGGCTAAGATGGAATACCTCTTATGCCATTAATTGCACCGAATGTCGTGCTGTCCACGTCGGAACACAACAGTGCAAGCACTGCTACTTAACAGATGACCAAGATGGTGGTAGCAATCCGGACGGACCTTGCACAAGGTCTTACCACCCGCATTTCATTTTCATTTTCATTAGAAATACAAGGCTAGTGATTTTAAACAAATGCCGCCTAGATAGCTAACTCATAACTAGACGTCTTTTATAATAAAACCTTATCCCAAAACAAAGGTAAACTCGTTTTATACCCCTTAAATAATAAGCAGACTTGTTTAATGTTTACCGAAAGTACAAACACCGGGCTGTAATGTTGCCGAAAACTCGAAAAGCTTTGTTAAATGTAATTATAATTTTCCGTCCGGACAGTCAAAGGTAGAACGAACTAAAGGAAATAATTAACACTATCATGAGCCAGAATTAAGTTGGTTAATGTTCCCTTTGTGCTTTTTACTAACCTTTGTCGTATGAAGTTTACTACTTTATCTACACACATATCATAAATGCTATATAACGCGTTCAAAAACCATAGAAAATGACCAGCATTATTACAACCAATGTTATTATAAGAATTTTCTTGTCTGTGGTAGTAGGTAAATCAGTTCTTTATTGGGTAGTATCTCTTAGTAGTCTGTGTTTATTGGTGATCACATTATCGATATCTCTGACGTTATGAATTTAAATTTGGAACTGCTGTCAAATTCAAGTTGGTCTCTATTCTAGTACCCATAGATATTAAAACAGTTATCGATACGAAACGTCAACACAGTATGATTTTTCAATTTAAACGCACGACATTTTGATCTCGAGAGACATGACAATAGGGACATCATTCGTTTGTCTATGATTTAAAAAAACGTTCGTCTTGGCGGATAGATCAAATGGCCGCCATTACTAGTTTGTTTGTTTTTTGTTGTTACGTTTTTTTGCAGTTATGATATGTGTACACACACATAAAGTAATGTATGCAACTGTATATAATTAGGCCTTAAAACACTCGTGTGATCCTATTATGCAACTCGCTGACGCTCGTTTCATAAAAACACACTCGTGTTTTAAGGCCTCTCATTATATAGCAGTTGCATAAAATACTATTATGTAGCTGAGGATTCCTAATGCATAAATTTATGAATTAGCCAAAGGGGTTATGACTGTCAGGAAAATCAACGATTCGGAAAAATACCTTTGATGAGAAGATCAGCTCAATCAAGCAACAGGAAAGTCAATAAGGTGTCTTTGTAAGGTTCCGCAGTCTCAACAAGGAACTCTTACAGTTGTTCCATGCCCATCCGTCCGTCTGTTCGCAGTTTAGCACAGAGGCTCTTATTTCCTGTAAGTTACAATGACAATTAGACATTTTTATTTAGTTTTTATAAGTGTAATTTGCATTCTTTTTTTCTTTCTTTTTTATATATTTTTGATCCCTATTAGAGATGAATTTTTCATTTTGACATTCCAATTTTAATTTTAATTTTGACTTAGTTTTAGTGTATAATGCTTATTATTTTTATTATGTTGACATACCAATATTAATTTTGATTAGTTTTAGTATTTAATAGTTTTTTATTTGTTTAATTATGCTGACATTCCAGTTTTAATTTTGTTTTAGTTTTATTAATTAATGCTTTTTTTTTAATTTGACGATCTCAATATAAAAACGTGTAATTTGACATTTTGTGCAATTTATAATGACTGAATAAATAAATTAAACTAAGCTAAACTATACAATGTCATTGTAACATTTCCCGGGGAAGGACCTTGTGCAAGGTTCGTCCGGATCTTTACATCCATCGTGCCCACTAATCCAGCCGCTAAGCAGCAGTGCTTGCACTGTTGTGCTTCTGCATGGAGAGCCGGCGCAATTACTGGCGCAAAATGTATATCATATTAGGCCCTTGGTTTTGCAACTCATCTGCAACCTCCTTGGTGTTGCGGTTGTCTGTGAGCAGTGATGATCACTAACCATCAATGACCCACTTGCTCGTTTGCTTCCTATTATATATGTATATATATAAACTTCAGCATTTAGCATATACAATTAGGAATCAGAGATCGCCAATGCAAGTCGAGATCATTTCATAGGTGTATACATTATGGGGGGGAGATCATGGGCACTCATCATCCTCATCATCTCGGCCACAAGAAGTCCACTGCTGAACATAGGCCTCCTCCATGGATTTCCAAAGTGACCGGTTGGAAGCGGCATGCAACCAGCGCCTTCCTGCCACCTGTATGGGTCATCGGACCATCTTGTGGCTGGTCGTCCTACGCTGCGCTTGCCAATACGCGGCCGCCATTCGGTGGACACTACATTGCAATTATTTAAAAACCTGTAATAAATACTCTTTTTATTTTAGTACACATTTCACACTTATGATTATCACGATTATGATTATGAATACATGTGGTAATTATTGTCACAATTTGTCAACTGGACTGTATCGTGATAATGGAAACAAATGAACATTAGCGTAGTAATCAGATTTCCTCTCCAAGAACTGAATGACCGTAACGTGAGCAATAAGAACAAGACCAGTTTCGGGCGCATCAAGTTTTTTTGCACGTACTGTACATTTGACCGCGTTTGCTTTCACTGGCTCACTTGCTAAGCGCGGGATTCCTATTAGTACAGCTACTGGCTTCAAGTCTACTCGCCTGATTAGTACCAACTGAAAATGGGTAGCACGAGTCTGCGGGACCATTCTGGTTGTGTTAACTGTCACTTGGCCTCTATTTTACAAACTTAACAGGTGGAAATAGGTAATTATTTGATATCTTTGTCAACTGTTATTTATTAAAGACTAAAATATCCCAACTATAGACATAGGTAGCCTGATTCGCGCACTGAGGGTTCCGTACAAAATTGTATGTAAATAGTTGATCAATAAAGGAAATCTAGTCTTGAGTTTTTTTGCCCGTTCCGGTTTTTTTTTCCTTGATGTGAATTTAATAGTTTTTTGTCTCATGTTATTTATGTTATATATGTAAATACAAATTAGCGATTTGCTGATTTTCTCTTTACTTGTACCGTGAAAACTTGCTTGTTGCCTTTCATAATTCTAGGTCAATGGGAAGTTTTCTACAGGTTTTGACTTATTTGCGCTTAACAGACAGACAGACGGACAGTGAAGTGATCCTATAAGGAGTCCTTTTGAGTTACAGACCCTAACAATTGTTTTACCGTTAAAGAGGAAGGCTTTGAAAAACACTAGCCAAGTTTGATACTTTTATTAAAATCAATATTAAACCCCTATTATACGAATTTTTGTCATAAAACAACAAGACAACCCATGAAATCAGTGAAGTAAGAAAATCGATTACAAAAAAGATGACTCGGCATAAAAACTACTTTTTAAAACTTACTTACTACTTCATTTCAAATATTCATTCAAAATAACGTTACTTCTTATTATTCAGCTAATAGAATCAACTATCTCGCCGTAATAAGAGTAATCTAGAGCTTGTGTATGCCATGTACTATTGTGATAAATTGCACTGTAATCTGTTTTGAAAAGAGAGGAAAAAATAAATAAACTGCTGAGTTTCTTGCGGCGTTTCTTCTCAGTAGTATCTTCCATTTTCCGAAGCGCTAGTAGATTCAGACATGTAAAAGAGCCTATACGGCCTACTTGCAAAATAAATTTTTCATTTTCATTTTCATTTTCATTTTCAAGAGGCATATGATCAACAAAAAAATTATTAAAAATTTGTTTATTTTGCAATAAGATATAACAAAATTTACCAGGGGTCCCTACACTAGGCAATGCTTGTATCGCGGGGAGCCAGTTACAAGTAAACGAATCCGGCATTTCCGACATTACGAGCCTATAAGGCATATTGTACTCGTTTTACACATTTAGAGATATGGGCTCCTTTATTCAGCCCGTGACCCTGTTCGTGGCCGAAACATTCTTAATTACATTAGCATGTGGAACAAACTAAGATCTGATGCCGGCTGAATGGCTGAATGGCTGAAGGGCCGATCTAAATCACGAGTTCTTTGAACGGAAACGGAACTCCGGAAGGGTACCCAATAACGAGCCGGGTACACATCTGCGGATATTAAGGTTACGTTTCCACTGTGGAGATGTACGGCGTTTACACACATTGCACACTTCAAACGGTATTGAGTGATGTCTTAAGTTACACATACGAACTTTGGCTCAATAGTACTTTATGCAACTGCTATCTAATGAGAGGTCTCGCTGTTATCATAACAGCAAAACGTAACAGAAAAACCAACAAACGAATGAATGACAACAACTTACAGAAATTGGTACTGTAATGACCATTAAAGTACAGATTTACCTACTACCACAGACAAGTAAGTTCTCATAGTAAAATTGGTTGTAATAATGCTGGTCATTTCCTACGGTTTCTAAACCATTATAGAGCATTATACATGTGTGTAGATAAAATAAATAATAGTACAAATACAGGACTCTTACTTCGAACAAAAACCGATAGTTTTTGTCTTGCTTGCTTGCTTGTTTTGGGTTCCGTAGTTGCCTGATTACTCGTAAACTTGTAAAGCCTACTTAGCTATGACAGTTTTCAGAACTCCCCTCTGCCTAGGTGGAAAGATAGTTATTTAGCTTTATTAATCAATTCCTTAAAAAACAATGAAAGAAAATATTTATATACAAATGGCAAATTAAAAGCGTCATGTTATGGCATTCTCAACCAGTCAATCATCAAGTTAAACGGACTATAAATTGGTGCAGGATCGTGAATAAAGAAAACAATAACACAAATCAGAACAAATACATACATATCTATGAACTAGTATTTACATTATTTTTAAAAAAAGGGCCTAGTGGCTCTTACATGAGCCCCAAATTTAATGTCTTCCAGCTCAATCTAACTAGTGTTAATAGAAAAGGACGCTCTGTGGGATAACTTAAGCTTAAACGGTCATATTAGGGCCACAGGCCGTGAGCAGGATTTGAACCCCCATGGCTCTTCGGGTTATTCAAGTAACCAACTACAGCATCTAATCTTTATTCCTTTCTTACTCACGTCCCGAATACACCCGAAAACCAATATCCATTAAGGAAAAAGGGATACCCGTGATTATAATTACTTTGGCAATGGTTTACATATAAGGTAACGGTCCCAGTCATTGACAGTGACCCAGTAATTGACGAGAACATACGGAAACGTGCGAGTAAAAATAAGAGAGAACGATGTCGACTACTGGTACAAGCAATATCCTACGCACTGTTACACCTTGGTATTACAGCCTGGTGACAGACGGACGGACGGACAGCGGAGTCTCAGTAATAGGGTCCCGTTTTACCCTTTGGGTACGGAACCCTAAAAAATAAACTACGTCTCCTAAGTCATAGATTTATTTTATCTTTGAATCAATTTAAAAAATATCAAAGAGAGATTTTGTCTCTAAAACTGTATTTTCCGACGATCCAGTCTTTCTTCAATACAGGACCTTTTACTAATCACCAGACACATATTTTGGATACCCCTATTTCGCTTACAAATCGGTAATTCAGTTACCCGAACAAGCCTGTTGAAGCACTAATGGTTAACGGTGCTGTGAACCCCAAACTACACTTAAAAGGGACCTCTGAAGGGCCTCCACAAAACATTTTTCCACAAAACACTCTTACCTCATACTCCCCACACTTCTAATAATGGCTATCCTCTTGACAAACAACTAGGATATAAAATATGGCCTTTTTCTTATAAAAAACGTTTTGGAGATGAAATATTGCGAATCACATCGTATTTTTGTAATCAAACTTTTTTTTTGCGGTAATGTGGCGAAACTGGCAAAACGCAAAGCACGGAATGCTGATGGTGCAGGTTCAAGTCCTGCCATTACCCTAATTTTTCTTTGTATTGTCATTATATAACGTTTTAAATTTAATTTAAATCATATCATACACCTGAAGACTTATATCAGTTTGACTCTTAACTTAATAACATCATAAGCAAATTGGCTAGTTGAGTATTTTTTTCTGATATCGAAATTTAAAGACTTCGTTAAAAGAAGAAAAACAACGATTTTAGTTTCTTTCCATGATTTTATGAGTTATTGCGAGTAGAAAAACGAAACAAACGCAAGCCCCGCGAAAACGCTCCTTACAAAACGGCCCGACAATTTGCCGTCACAATTCAATACTTTGGTTGACCGTACTGAATGACTATTGATTCCGAATCATTTGCCGATAGCAAACTTTTTAAGGATCTTTCTTCGACATTGCGAGATCTTTATTCTTTATTTATTGCATCCATCTTATGTCACATTTTCGGGTATTCAAAATTGGGCCCTGCACTGATAAATTATTGAATGTAATTTTGATTGTTTTGAAATGTACTTATAACTGAAACCGGGTGTGAGCGCAATTTCAGTCAAACTTTCTTCTTCGTAGTAATTTGTAGCAATAGTAAAATAATTAAATATTAAAATTTACTTAAATATCTTATGTTGTTCGTTTATTTTCACCGGATAAACAATTGATTCCTTAATCGACGTATTGCTCATTGGATAGCTTTTTGTTTGGATGTATTTTTTCCGATTTCGTCAGAAATATATACTTGTACTATATACAAGTATACAAAGCTTCCGTGACTTACTAACAGACAACACACAGTCTAACCGCTTTATACACAAACCATGTTAGTTAATAGGTGTTATGTCTTTATCTTTTATTGTAACGTTTGCCTTGTAATGAAAGAAACAAAATATTTGCTAGTTAAAAGGGATTAGTAATACGGACAAATTATGACAGTGCTTCCTGTAAGCCTAATCTGAATGAAGATATTTGACTTTGACTTTGAATCTTTTAAAATGTTGTTACACAGAACTTTTGTGCTACTTGGGTAAACCACCAACGTCTTCAAATAGAATCCATGTATCACGAAATATTTATGAATACATACAAAGTATGTCTTAACATCGAACGCGGAAATAGGGTTCGCTCTGTACCCTCGACCGACTTTTATGATATGGCTATAGGTCAACTATAGGTCAGGCCCGGCCTAGGGTCAAAGGTCACGAGGAACCTAAGTCGCCTAGTTCTAAGCTTGCGTGACTACAAGAATAATATGAAAAGCTTTTGTCTTCTCTTCATTGTTTTCTATTGTTAGAATAACTTGGATACGAAATTGAGGATTACTTTGATTTTTTTTGGGGTCCAGCCATTTGAGAGTCGGACCCGTGCAAAGTAGGGTCCCGAAGTTGCCTCTTTACTCGGAAATAATAATAAATCTAATAATAATAATATCTTGGGACAATTTTACACCAATTGACCTAGTCCCAAACTAAGCAAATCTTGTATTATGGATACTAGACAACGGATAAACATACTTATAAATAGATAAATTCATACTTAAATACAAATAACATCCATGACTCAGGTACAAACATTCGTATTCGTCACACAAATATTTGCCCATACCAGGATTTGAACCCGAGACCTCTTGCACAGTAAGCAGACACATGTGCCACTGTGCCATATAGGAAATTTTAAGCCTACTTAACTGTGATAGTTTTCTTTTTAATTTCGTTATACGTATATGGTATACTACTGTAGAGTGTTTTTTTCACATATATGTAAAAAACAACCATTTAGCTGGCAGAGGGGAACACTGTTTTTTTTAAATAGCACTTTAAAGTTTAATATTTTACAAACGGACTTCAAAGCGCTATAATTTAGAAATTACTAAAATTGTTTTATAATTTGGAATGCCTAGTTTTAAATAATGCTGACCAAAACTTTTGTAACCGAAATTTCTTTCGATTTTTATTTGTAAATGTTTAACATTCATATTATTAAATTAAAATGCTATGTAATGACAACACAAAAAAAAATAGGTTAATGGCAGGACTTGAACCTCCAACATCAGCACTCCGTGCCTTGCGTTTTCCAGTTTCGCCACATTACCGCTACCATACTCTACGAACTTTCAATGTGCTTCGTCTTACGGTCATTTTAGTTCTTACTTCAAGCACCTTCAAGTATCATTTCTATCTCGTCAGAACTTAGATAACCGACCGATATATATTTATGACAGAATAACTTAGCCCACTGGAAACTATTCTTAAGTTTTCTAGCTTAGTAAGCCTCAATTTTTCAATAGTAACTGAAGTTCGAATGCTGCATACAGCATAACGTAACTTGACAAGCATTAATGGTATTACTAACTTCACCGCGCAAAGTTCTGGTACTAACTCAATCTACTAAGTAAACTTCAGTATGAAACATAACAGACGGGTCAGGAATAGCAATTTACCAGACATAAAAGAAAACTTTGTTAGCGATACCACTGAGGTAATAAACACAAGTTTTTATAGCTACAAAAGGGATGTACATCAAAAGCACATAGATACAAACTGTGGGATGAACTATAGTTTCTAGTAAGTACTGGTTTATTGGATTGCGATTTGTCTTAAGCCACGATGGACGTGGAATTGAGAATATTTTCGTGTTGTCTTTAATTGATTTTTTGACTTTCGTCCTCGTTGTGCCAATTGTGTTATGAATGTCTGATTTCTTTTTTCGACATAGAAATAGAAAACAAACTGGAGCAAATTACCTTGCTTCTCCGCGAAATCAGTGCCGTGCTCGTGCAAGTTAGATGCGCCTGTGCGACACATATATGTTCATGCAAAAACCCACCCTCCTCCGCTTCCACACGAAACAACATATATCACAAAGACTCAACTACTCACCACCACCACTAAACACTAAACAACACGATCGACGCGCGTTTCGCCTCTGTACGAGGCATCATCTGGCAAAGTAACGCCTGAATCTATTAATTATTTAAAAAAAACTCGTACTGTTAATTCCCTACCCATTTCGTTGAAATGTCGTCTGACATTCTCAATGCATTAAGGTCGATATGTCAAACTAACGTCTTGCTCTATAGCTCTTATGGTGACAGTTAGCTATATGATATTGAACCTTAGGTGGGTTGGAAATTAAATTCCTTGACTGAACAACTAGCGACCCGCCATGGCTACTGCTCACGGGTACTATTAAGATATAAAATACATAAACACCATCTACAAAAAACCTCTTAATAACAGTGCAAACCGTATCAAAATCCGTTGTATGGTTTAGGAGTAGGCTGCCAAAGTTATGAGGAGCGACAGGTTTTATACTATGTAGAGAAGATGAAGATAAATACATTCATATTTATAACGTCATCGGGACTTAAACGCGATAAGTAGACTCAAGGTAAATTATCAATAATTTACCTTGAGTCTACTCGTGACCACGGCCGTTGAAACATAGCCCAAACGTCGAGGTACATTATCAATATATTTTTATCGCGTTTAAGTCCCGATAATGTTAAATATATGTGTGAAAATCACGAAAGTTTAAAACAAAATATATTTATTGACACATACTTAGAAATTTCATAAGCCGAAGCTTCATATTTTGTTTACTTCACAAACAGGTTTCCGATGCATAAAAATTCGTAGTTTACGTTTAGTTGGAAAAAAGCGGAACGTCGACAAATTTCCATACAACTTTTATGGTGGTAGTCTCCCTTATTTTCTTTGTCCATGGCAAGACATACCATAAAGAAGTGATGCCAACCAAACAAAGGAAAACTCCAGTCCGAAACTTAGAGGCAATAAATAAGATATTCTGCACATTATCTGTGGCACCGAGCATCTGGTTAATACAGGGGGAGCGTTCGTCGCTAATTTGGGTGGAAAGTTGGCTGTTTTTTGCCAAAGTTTGCCGGAATCTGCCTGTTTATTCTGAAAAATGCGATTGTAAATAACGCAGAGATATGGTGCTTGTTCTTTTTTAAATTCAACGCCCATGATGAAAATAAAATTGCAAAAACTGTTGCGCTTTTGGCATATTCGAAGTGGTGTTACGAATCAGTCTAATAAAATAACTCGCAGCTCCTTACGTCTGTCTCACGTCAGTCTCAAAAAATATTTTTTATAAGTATTATAACGCCAAAACATGTCTGTTGTTATCTACAGAAGTATATATGTAAGACCCATCATTTGACACATGACAACACCCATATAACGTAAATGTGCATTATCCATTGAAATTATAAATAAAATATTCAACAACTTTTGAGCTTCACAGATACCTAAAAGCTATGTATATGCTCTTTTGAGGTGCAACTAAGTGGTTATTACATTTATTTCTATCGTAATAATAAACTATTTCATACTAACAACTCAATATGTAAACAGTTACATATTAAGTATTTTTTTTCTTAAACTTAGTGTACTGACCAAGTTCTTCGTTTCGATTCAGATAACATTTTCGTAAATTTGTTGAAATCGATTAATTTATTACAAAATCAATAAGATATCAAAACATTAAGTCAAACATTAAAATGAACCAAAAAAATCCCCATGACTAAGAACGCGCCCTTTTTAACCGACTTCAAAAAAAGGAGGAGTATGTTCCGGGATTACTCGAAGACAGCTGGACCGATTTGAAAAATTCTTGTTTTGTTGGAAAGGGTATACTTTCAAGTTGGTTCCATTGTCATCAGGTCACCATCTGATGGTGGGATCCTGGAGAAATCGAGGGAAATCTTAAAAAAATATATGCACACCTGTAGCGATTTGGATATTTTTTATAGTAACTTGTACTTTTGCTATCGGAAAACTTGAACTGATGGTGAATACAGACATCCTCCGGAACCACTCAATAATAAGTATTTCACGGATGGCGATACGCGCGGTTATTTTAATATACCTAGTTGCTAAGGCAATTTATGCTCATTGCAATGCATTTGGTTAAATGAGGCTGATGGTGAAAAGGTGCAATTTTTGAATCTTACCAGGTGACTACAGCTCACAAAAATGACCGAATCTCTATGAAAAACGGCCAGTTTGGTGAGCTTTAGTCACCCGGTGAGATTCAAAAATCGCATTACAGGAGAACTCCTCAAGAATTAACGTCCCTTGGGAAAAGCAATATTTTGTTAAGGGTTGTGAGCAATTGACATTAGGCGTGTAACTTAGATAAACAACCAGACTCACTAAAAAGCGAATTTTGATTTTTTAAAGCATAGATTTCTGACTGAAACAATATCAGATTATGGTACCAATCCGGGCGGAACCTGCACGAGGTTCATCGTCATAACTCAGATAAAAATATTTTTAAAAATCGTCACTATAATCGATTGCAATAACCTGCCACCCTTAGTCCATAATCGGTAGATACATAAATCAACACGCCTTAACCTCGTCACTACAAACGTCAATAGACAAGTGGTAAATATCGTTTGTACCATCTCAGCAATAATAAGTGACATAATGATTGACATTCAAATTAAGTGGTGTACGCGCTCATTGATAAAACATGCATAAATCGGTATTGCGTTTATACATCAACTCAGAATTTTTGTTCTGTTACGGTCTGTAGTTGTTGGCTGTATTAAAAAAAAGACATTTAACTGTTAAAGTTTATTTTATGTACCTACTGAAAGCACTACTAAAAATATTAAGTAATAAAAAATAATTGTTAAAGTTCAAAACGTAAAGTTAGAAGTGCAATGGTTTCATGGAAAAAACTGTAATTTGAAAAATGTTAGAAGGATCGTGTTTAAAACAATATTTTGTTAACGTCTATCATCTCATGGTCAGATGAAAATATAGATCTAGTTAAAAATAACTCCTTTACCCAGAACAGAATGGTAAAGAGCTGTCGTAAGCTTGAAGCAACTTTCTGTTCTTCTGTTTATCTATGGATTTGCAGCTACGGATCTGATGTATCGATTTATTTGCGTCTCTTTAGGGTTCCGTACCTCAAAAGGAAAGAACGGAACCCTTATAGAAACACTTCGTTATTCGTCTGTCTGTCTGTCAAGGCCCTTTTTCTCAAGAACGCGTGGAGGTATCAAGTTGAAATTAAAATCAAATACTCAAATCTGCAGTCCCTTGAAGCCGTGAAAAAATCAAACTAGTATCAATGCAATCAAAAGTTACATACATATTTCGTACATTTATGGACCGAAAAACCTACAGGGTACTTCCTGTTGACCTAGAATCTCGAAATTTGGCAAGAAGCAAGGTTTCACAGCATAAATAACGAAATAAATCCGAAAACCGTAAATTTTTAGTTACAAAACACACAAAAAAAATCCTCTTACGAAGCAAAAATGTCGCTATCCGTCACTAGATGTCACCCATAGACGTGGACATCGATGTAGCTAAGTTAAGTTTGTCCCTCAATCCAGTTTATCTTTTCGTTTTTGGCCGGTTTTTTCGTTTAGTTTCTCAATTAATCGAGATGCTTCTATTGGCAAACAGGGTACCGATGCTTGAAATATTTGCCTTTTAAAATATATTAAGGGTTAATTCAAAGTTTCATTGAGCATTGTACACATTTCAGAAAGTAATACAGTTAGCAACAGAAATATACCAATACTTAAAAAGTGCAAAAATGATTTAAATCCCCTCGACAGTGTAGATATAACAGTTGCCGACTGTACGTACAAAATGTACTATTGTTAACTTAATACCATTCGAAATCGCCATAACGTTCTTAACAACACGTCGTTGCCATAACACGTACCATAAAGTAGCAGGAAACAGTTAAGTGTTTTAATTCGCAAAAAGCAACCGGTTTAGAAGATACTTTATAGTAAGTATACCGGAGAGAACCAGTCAGGAATGTGGACGTGATGTCGATGAGCACACTGCCCCAGTCCTGGGCTGTGCTGACCCTCTTTTATAGGTCGCAACATCCTATTGAAGATGCACGGATTGGATGCCCTTTTCGCGAGTTGCGGCAGTGTTTTAAAAGAATTTTTTATTGTTCAAAAAGTAGATTTTTAATTGCAGTCAAGCGGGCGAAAAGGTGCCTTTTTCTGACACGTGTTTAACTTTTTTTTACTAGTTCTTGTTTGCCTATAGATCTTGTCAAAAGAGGCTTTCCTACTTTGTATAGTAAGGGATTTCTTACCATTTGCTTTATAACGTCACTTTGATATAGTCCCGTGGTAGTTCAGGGGTCCATATTGTTAATAGTACATTTTTTTATAGGGAGGCAAACGAGCAATTGGTTAAATTTCCTAGCTTCGTCGAATATACGAGTAAATAAATACAGACAGTTTAAGTACCTAATTCCCTTTGTTTGCTAGTTGACGGATCTGTTGGCTCAGTATAATGGAGAAAACTTTGCAATTTATAGGCTTAAGTTTGCCATCCCTAATGAATGGCATCCATCATTGATGAAAAACGACACGAGTCCATGTGACGCCAGACAGTCCATGGTTTATTTACGCACCCAATAAATAAGGAATTCGTCTAAACAAACTGGTCTTTATCGAAGAAAAACACGTTTTACCGCGACGTAACATGATCGGCCAAGTAATCCTGCCGCTAAGCAGCAGTGCTTGCGCTGTGTTCTGGCGTGGAGAGTAAAACGGCCGGTGCAATTATTGGCACAAGAGGTAATCCATCTTAGCCCCCTGGGTTGGCGACGCATCTGTAATTTCCTTGGTGTTGCGAGTGTCTATAGGCGGTGGAGATCACTTACCATCAGGTGACCCACTTGCTTGTTTGCCTTCCTATTAGAAAAATAAAAAATCGACATTTATCAAGGAAATAAAAATTATTGCTGGAGCAGCAGAAGCTAGCTTTAAAATTTTATGTTATACTTAGAGCAAAACGATGACTTTAAACAATGAAAATGAAATTGATTCCTAAAACCGCTGATAAAAGCAGTTCATAGCAAACATTGGCTCTGATAAATCGAAAAAGTTATAACTCGAAATTGGACTCAGTTTCAAGTTTTCGAATTTCAACTATAAAGGGAGGGAATTAGTTAGTTTATTGAATATCGACTTATTCTGAATTACAACCGTTTCGATCTAGGCGTGTAATAGAGGTACCTTTTTCTACCGATTTAATAATCATTACTTATTAAAGAGAAAAGGATTTAACTGCGAAATTACTCTCCCTCGCAATTAGTAATACCGTCTAGTGCAAACATGATATTTTTCGACCAAAACCAATTACTAGATATTAGATCTCTAACAAATTTATCCTTCGGGCAAGGTTTTGTTCTAGATTGAAGATAAGGTCCGTGCTATACTGCGATTAATTATATATTTTGAAACTACAAGGGGTAAAGGGATTTTGTAACAGTCAAACTCAAAACATTTTTATTCAGAAAAGGCTTTTAAGAAGCGTTTATTTAAGAGGAGTGTGAACCCATCCACAAAAAGCGCTCCCCATACAACCGGCGATAACGCTTTCCACCCTCTAAACCTTAACCTCTGGCAATACTAAAAAAAAACACGCAAACCTAGTTCTAGGGCATAATGACAACATACAAAGAAATCATGGCTATAGGTTAAGGTTTAGAGGGTGGAAAACGTTATCACCGTTTGTATGAAGAGCGCTGGGCACGCAATAGTCAAAAATTAACCATCGTTACGGAAAAAACAGATGTGGAGATACCAGCAAGGAAGTCTTCACAGATTGTTGTTGGGTTGGAATTAACAATGTAGTTTTACATTCACTGAATAAATAAACTAAACTTTTTTTAATGAAAAAGGGAGGTAAACGAGCATGCGTGTCACCTGATGGAAAGTAATCACCGCCGCGGAACCAGTGAGCCCAAGAGAATCACTGATCCGTCGCCGCGCTGTGCATATGTCTCAGTGTTTATGACAGACAGACAGAGAGACGGACAGGGGGAGGCCTAATAGCGTCCCTTTGGCACAATTTTTTTATGAAATAGGAAGGCAAACAAGCAAGTGGGTCACCTGATGGTATGTGATCACCACCGCCTATAGACACCCTCAACACCAAAAGGATTGCAGATGCGTTGCCAACTCAGAGGGCTAAGATGGAATACCTCTCGTGCCAGTAATTACACCGGCTATCTTGCTCTCCTCGCCGGAACACAACAGTGCAAGCACTGCTGCTTAGCGGCAGGATTAGCGAGCAAGATGGTGGTAGCGATCCGGACGGACCTTGCACAATGTCCTACCACCCGTAAAACCCGTTTTTGGTTATGGAAGCCTAAAATACGCAATATAGATACACGTATGAACATGTTCATTTCAAATTCATCTCGCACGCAATTTGCAGGCATGTGGGTCATCGTGCCTTCCGCTGCTAAGTCTCAACATTCCCCACATTCCCGATATTCCCACGATATCCCCAAACTCCATTTACCCCATCGGCACAGTATATCAATGAAGCAGTACCGAAACTAGGCCTATGTGTTGCTGATACCTACGCTCCAATGAAGCGTTAGGGTTGTCCTCTTAATTTTTTTCTGTCCTGTCCTCTTAATTTAATTCCTTAATTCTTTATATATGTTGTTATTTATATTTTCCTTTTTAGTTTCTTTCTTTTATTGTAACTCTTTGTAATACTGATTTTAATTAGCATGTAAGGCTTGCTGTAAATGTTAGTTATAGTAAATCAATAAATGTTCATAAAATTATTTTATTTTGCTTTAGTTAGCATTATACAGTGCTAGCTCAGCTAGTTAGACCTTTCTCGAGATAGCTAGCTACCCTTCATTAGAGCATTAGGGTTGTCACTCTTAATTTTCGTAAAATTTAAAATTTATTTTTATTATTATTTGAGTTCTATAATGATCAAAAAATAAAGAAATGCAAAAACGATTTTACAAGAAAAAACTTCAGCACTTTAAAAAGTAAGAAAATACTAAGCTCCGGTTTTAAAGAAGTTGAGTTCAAGCAGCCATATTACGGCCCAATACTTTTGTGGCATCTTTAAAAAGATTGTGCACTGTTTCGGGCGCACGCTGTAACGTTAAACGCAGCGTCCACTAGTCTCGACGCGGCAGCCGCGACTGTCAGCACCGCGAAAACCCCTTAGCGGCCGTGTTGAGCGTGCGTCTGTGTGAGTGCGCCGGTTTCGAGCGTTTGTACGGAGATTCCTTACTGCTTATGTATATACTGTGACATCGGGTGACGCGAGGGGTTTATGTTCTCAGCACCTGTGGTTATTGTATACTTTCTGCGAGAACGTGTGCAGATTACCTACCCGTTGTAATATTTGCACTCCGTTTACAGAATGTATCTCGAGTTTTTTATTGGAAGTCAAAATTAGATTTTCGGATGCTGAGTACATCCAAACTAATTTATAAATGCAATAATCTGTCTATCTGAAAGACCGTAATAAACATCCGTCTTCAGGTGTCAAACTATTTATATACTGTATCAAATTTCATCCAAATCAGATCGGTTTAAACGTGACAGATCTATAGATCCGTCCGTCCATCCGTTTGATACCCGAAAACGGACATTTGCTACTTATTTTTCAAAAATCTGTCCCTTATGGAGTGAAATAGAGGATTAAACTTTGAATAGAAAATGCGAAATTTTAGAAGTAAGAAGATGAGGGAAACCGAAAATCTTGATTAGGCGCGTATCTTTGTTTAAAGAGAATAGTCATGGGCTATTGTTTATGCCGAAAATTAGATTCAAAATTCCGGACGATGTCGCGGGTAAAAGCTAGTACTAATTAGAACACAAAAATAAGGCTAAGAAACTTAGATAACTATAACCCCATTTAAAACGGTTTAAATTCGATTTACAAGCATCCATTTGTGAAAAGTAAAACCGGTCTAAATAATGTTTACATTCGTAAAATTAATGAAATCATTATGTAAATTCGAGTGAATCAAGTTTTCTTTTTATAAGTAAAAATTATCGCGCGTGCCTTTAACCGCTCTGTCTCTACAAAACCCATTCGGAGCATACACTTTTGTTCCTTGAATTAAATTATTTTACAACAATAATGCCGATTACATTAATAATAATAAATTTGAATGCAAATTATTTTTTTATTTATTGAGTGCTAATTATATTGTTTTTTTTTATACAACATAGAAGTGGGTCACCTGATGGTAAGTGATCACCACCGCCTATAGACACCTGCAACAACAAAGAGAGTGCAGATGCGTTGCCAACCCAGAGGGCTAAGATGGAATACCTCTTGTGCCAGTAATTACACCGGCTGTCTTGCTCTCCACGCCGGAACACAACAGTGCAAGCACTGCTGCTTAGCGGCAGGATTAGCGAGCAAGATGGTGGTAGCGATCCGGACGGACCTTGCACAAGGTCCTACCACCCGCTGTTTGATTGTTTTGTCTAATAAATATGTATATAAGTCATTAAGATCTATGGTCTTATCCAGCCTGAAATAAATGGTTATATTCTATTCTATTCTATTCTATTAATGAATACATGCAGCACTACTAAAGAATTCATTTAGTTATAGTGTAATCATAGTATAGTTTTTGATCCTGGGCGGGGATTGGGCTGGTATGAACGGCATATAAACCAGATTGTCGGTTCATTTTTTTTTATACAACATAGGAAGGCAAACAAGCAAGTGGATCACCTGATGGTAAGTGACCACCACCACCTTTAGACACCTGCAACAAAAAAGAGAGTGCAGATGCGCTGCCAACCCAGAGGGCTAAGATGGAATACCTCTTGTGCCAGTAATTACACCGGCTGTCTTGCTCTCCACGCCGGAACACAACAGTGCAAGCACCGCTGCTTAGCGGCAGGATTAGCAAGCAAGATGGTGGTAGCGATCCGGACGGACCTTGCACGAGGTCCTACCACCCGCAAAATTGTCGGTTCATAGGAGTTTCATCTTCTTTCTTCTTCTTCTTCTTTTTCTTTAATGGCGGCCACGAGGCTTGTGCCAATGTCAGTCATTCACGAAATTGTTTGGTGTGCGCCGTAAGAACCCGTCGGGTTATTAGCCATCGGCCAATGATAGCCCATCATACAGGCTAAGAAATCATTGACCGATGCCCAGGGTGAACCGACCCAAGCCCTGCTCTTCCCCCGGAGAAGTCCATAAGGGAACCGCAGCACTTGGGCACACGAGGAGGAAACCCGACACGCACCCCAGAAGTATCATCCCACGAAACGCTAAACGAAAGCTACTGTTAAATCCTTTTGAAATCTGTCATTTTTGACATAGGTACCTTGAATGTGAGATGATTCTCGCTAAACTGAGAATGTTGTCCAGCATTCCTAACATGACCGGCAAAAGTTTAACTTGTCCCTTCCAGCATCTCTGTCAAACTAGTGTCATAAGAAAGTGACACAGAGATAAAGTCAGACAAACAAACCTTGACTGGTCATGTTAGAACCACAGGGCGACAGCGACCTGTACTAAACGGTTAATCGTCAATCACTCGAATCAATCATACTTATATCATTATATCGGTAACTTTCTACGTGTTACCAAAGCGCTGGTCCGGCGGGTTTGGCGCCCCGGTTAACTGTAGGTTATGGTCGTTATGACCGTGAAAACGAAAGTGACGTGATTTTGGAGCATAAACTATTCTTGCAACTTTCTATGCGTGTTGCATCATCATTTCAAATGCTTAAATTAAATCAAAATCGTTCCACAGAGCATGATGGATTAGGGTAAATACTTTGTTGGCCCTTGCCTACCTCCAATGATTGGCACTTTCTACCTTATTTCAAGGCTATAGTGGTAACATTCTGGTCATAATTAAAAGTAACTGGCTGGTGTTTCCTGCAACAATTGTCTTGTTAATGAATATTTGTGTTAGCGTGCCATGGGGCTGCCTGAATTACTGCCTCCATCAACTTTTTACCACCGGTCCACTAGAAGCACGGAGTTGTTCCATCCCTATAGGATTGACTTCCCTCCTTGTCGTACGAAGCGTTTCGCTTCATTTTTCTTGGTACGCACTTTCAGAGAATGGAACGATCTCCCTGTTTCTGTGTTTCCGGACAGATACGATCTGGAGATCGTATCTGTCCGGAAACTTTCAAAAGGAGTAAATAGGCTTTTTTCTGGGTAATCGCGTCCTACCTTCGGTCTCATCAGCACTTTCTATTAGGTGTGTCTGTGGTCAAGCGAAAACCCATTATCAATAAAAACAACTGTCATCAAAATTAAAAGAATTCCTTAAAAGAGGAAAACTACCACTATTTTCTACACAAGCGCCAGTAGAAAAGTTATACAGAACAAGCCCCGTAAAAACGCTCTATGTAAAAGCGACCCGACGCTATGACGTCAGACTTTACTATTTTTGATAGTAAATGTATGGACCGTGGAACTAAAATTGAATTTATTACAATAAAAAGAGCTTTTGTAATTATTAATAGATTGGACAACAAACTGGAACGAATTACCTTGCTACTCCTACATGATTACTCTATCCGTAGCAAAACTTGTTAACTTCAAAAATCAATCGAAAGCGATAAGTAATTCGGTAGATTTTGGCTCATTTGGACCCCAATTGTCGATTCATGCGAGATTCATTTCACATTCCAGATACGTCGTCATAAACGTGACAGATTTCAACGTAATCAGACAGTTCTTTTGGACACATCTCGTATATATTATGACTTTTATCTGACTGACGCGACAATCGCCCAGATGATTTGATTACTTGTACTACTGAGTACCAAATGTCTGCATTAACACTCACCTCATTCCCTGTTTCTTTTACAGTTATACTTATAATTGACGTTTGAACTTGTACCTAATTAATTAAAATTCAGCGGCTTGGAAGCAATGAATAGATCGTCCTGGTTTTTATAGCATTCGCGATCAAAACTGGTTTTTGCGCATATTTTTTGTTATGAAACTTGTTAAAGCGAGACTGGGTCAGACTTGGTGGGTTTATACCACGGATTTATACTGTCAATAAACTATTATAAATACGTTGGAAACTTATTGGATACATTTCAAATGCAGTTCTAAATTCGCCAATTTAAATCTCAGTAGGAGGAGATTTTTATTTCTCGGCCAAATGAAGTGTGCTATAATACATATAACCACGTGATTAATGGTTAAAACGTGCAAAATTTACAACCGATGGTTTACAATAAAATTAAGATTATACTCGTATTGCTGTTTTTGGAATAATTGAGTTGCGGTGGTAGTGACTTAGTGGTATCGCTATTAACCTCAATGCTTTAAGCAGTCTTTAATATTATTATGGTTCTGTACCCAAAAGGGTGCCAAACTGGACCCAATTACTGTGGCTGGGCCATCTATCCGTCCGTCTGGTCGGTCTATTATGGAGCTGTAGTTTTTGAACTATAATAAAAATAAAAACACATATTTTACACTATATATTTATTGAAACTACAAGACAGTTTGCTGGCGAACACTATAATAATAAATTTATTATTTGTATTTATTCATTTTCATATGACAATATTGAATTGAATAGTGAATATTTCACTCTTCAACACAATAGGTACTACTCATGATTTTACGTGTTTCTAATTTCACTAATTATGGAAGAAGAAACCGCAGAATATAAATGTACGTAAATTATGCGCAGTGCGCGACCGCGATACATTACGCGAACGAAAGGGGAATACCAAACCGTGCGCGGTATGGGAACTATATTTTAGACGCTACGTGGCCTACTAATGGAAAATGATGCTCAGATACAGGCTTTTATTTAACTTAGTATTAGGTTTGCACCATTCCCTGCCTTCAGGAGATAAAGAGAAGGAGGGTATGAAGAAGCACATCGATTGTTCCAACGATGAGAGAATATGGCTTTAAGATTAAGAGAGAGTCCACAGGGACAGCTGTCCACACATAGAGCAGTTGCCCCAATATAAGAGCAATATAAGTATTTTCCACTGTTTTTGATAAACTCTTGGTTTGTCTGTCCCTGCTATGATGCTCCTTTCATCCAGTCAAAAGTTAACTGGAAGAGATCCCTTAAAGGGATAAGTTCGCCTGTGTACATCACTGTATCTCATTTTGTCATTTATGTTTTTTGTACAATAAAGAATTTACATATATGTATACATAAGTGGAATTTTCAAAAAAGATAGTTTAGTCTTATCTTGGCTTGTTTTCGTATACCTAGAATTTTGCAGGTCGATTAGTTATCCTTTTTTTTTTTAAGTCTTACTATAGTGGTAATTCCTCCGTAATATTGCCGAGCCCGACTCGAGTACCAAAGGTTCTACATAGTACCTATGTTCCTATAACGGTTTGTTTTGATAACAGAGCAAAACACACAAAAATACAATAAGAAAAAAACACATATATTTTTGAAATAATCATGTACGTTAGGAAAAATATATGCAATTTCCCTACCAACGTCGATAAGCCAAAGGCTACTAGAAATACAGGAAAGCTTAAAGTTCCAACTTACAGACTGGCTAAAACCAATAAGTCGTTCATGGGAAATTGTGTAAGATTTTAGAACAAAATTCCAAAAAACATAACTGAACCAATTGATACAAAATTTAAATCTATTGTCAAGAAGACATTAATTTCTCGGGCGTATTATAAAGTCAATGACTATATCTTGGACAAGGATGTTTGGAAATGATCCCGATCTGTATTGGCGATCCCTGGCTCCAAAGATTGTACACCTGCTGTGTTAAATTGTAAAAAATTTAAATATTTGAGATATAAAATAACATTGTAATTTTGATTTATTTAAAAAATTACACCTCGTTAAGTTTCTTGCCGGTATATTCTCATCAGAGGTTTTTCCGAACCGGTGGTAAATTTTTTGACATTCATAAGTGCTACCTGTAAGCCTAATCTGAATAAAATATGTTGACTTTGACTCGACTTTGACATCAAATATACTGCTGCCCAAAAGGCTGGGTTTTCTTCATTCTTTCACCACAAAACTTTACAGCACACCTAATCATCTGATGAGCCTTTCCCCTCGTCTCCAGTCACCTCGCTAAAACTTGTCAGGTATCGACACACTTCGATGAACTGATCAAAACACACCCGAAGTGACTCTAAAAATATAATCCAACTTTGCAGGCAGCGGCAATGCCGGCACTCCCATGGTATATAAAATACTTCTACGCACGTGTCGTTTCCATATTATTACTATGAATATATGCTCTGAGTGCCGGAGCTATTCAGTGGTAGACGTGCTAACACGTCCTCTAAATGGTGTAGGGGGATGTCGGGTTTATTACATTATGTATGTTATATTGTTGACTCCGAAAAACTCGGTCGTCAAGAATCTACTTCACGGTTAAGCGGGTTATACAAAGCTCTGGAATTAACTTGGGTCGCGTCCAACATGTTAGGGATAACGTTTACGGTCAAATGTGGTTGTTTGAGTTGCAAAGGCGACTTTAAAAAGTAGTTGCAAAGCCAATGTCAATCTTTAATAAATGTAAATACCGGTGTAATTACTGGCACAAGAGGTATTCCATCTTAGCCCTCTGGGTTGGCAACGCATCTGCACTCTCTTTGTTGTTGCAGGTGTCTATAGGCGGTGGTGATCACTTACCATCAGGTGACCCACTTGCTTGTTTCCCTTCCAATGTTGTATAAAAAAAAAGTAATCCAAATGATGTCTTCATGGGTTGATTAGTTTTCATGTAACAATAACCCTTTATAGTATGAAAAATGAAAATGAAAATGAAACATTTATTTTGCAAGTAGGCCATATAGGCTCTTTTACATGTCAACCTACTAGCGCTTCAGAAAATGGCAGAAACTGCCGAGAAGAAACGCCACAAGAAACACAGCAGTTTATCTTTTTTTTTCTCTTTTCAAAACAAGATTACAGAGTAATAATATACACAATTATCACAATAGTAAGTACTTCGCATAAAGTGTAAAAAAAGATAACAATAAATAGAGCTAAATTGATTTTATGACGATTTTAAAACTGTCAAAGTTTCAAAACCGTTTTTGTCAGTCACTCCGTTTTACGTACTGATTTACACGTCCAACGGGATAGAAAAATTACAGAATGTTCTCGAAAAGTAGGGAGTACGCTCGGTATTTCGAAAATTTCAGTCATTGCAAATTTTCCATCGGCACAACACTTTCAAAAACAAATCCAAAGTAGCCACCATTAAAATTAAAATTCATATCAAAGTTATGTCAAGTTTAGATTTATTTTTTATTTTATTCACAAAAAATACAGTAAAATAAGCTTACAGGACAACCAACGCGGCTATAATGTAAAAACGTCAGGTCATGTTAGGGTTTTTAGTTTAGTTTTAAGGGCTAGTAGAATAAATAATTAATAAATTCAGGCGTTACTTTGCGGAGGTCCATATCAACAAACCGGAACAAATTACCTTGCTACTCCGCGAAACCAGTGCCGGGCTCGTGCAAAATAGCTGCATCTGTGCCACATATATATGTACATGCAAACATACACACACACACACACACACATATACATGTTGACATATATATGTTGTTATGCTTTGTGCTTTTTTCAGATCTTGATGATGCCTCGTATAGAGGCGAAACGCGCGTCGTTCGTGTAGTTTTAGTGTTTAGTGGTGGTGGTGTGTAGTTGAGTCTGTGTGATGTATTTTGTTTCGTGTGGAAGCCGTGTGCGACATATATATTATATATGTCGCACAGACGCAGCTATTATGCACGAGCCCGGCACTGGTTGCGCGGAGTAGCAAGGTAATTAGTTCCGGTTTGCTAGTAAGAATACGCAATTTTTTTTTAACGTTGTGGTTTGTTTATATTGGCAGATTTGTAGCTAACACTACTGATATGCATAACAATATGCTACTAACTAAGGTAGTCGCTCCGATCTCGGACAGCGCCGGAGGCCCACGTGCGACGGTAATTTACCGGACTTCCTGTAAACAGATAATATCCAGGCTGGGAATATTGTGCGCTAAAGCAGAAACCAATTCCTGGTTACAGGAATATTGCTTGCCCAAACACAATCAACGCGGAAATGCAGCCAGCCTTATGGGAACTTTACCGCAGGGGACAGATTTGGCAGATGTTTTGTATACTCGACCAAGTAATTGCTTGACCACTTTTGAACCTTATCCCTTTGTAATAAGGTCGAAAAGTGGACAAGCAGTTTCTTGGTCGACTATACATATACTTGTTTAAGTTATATTTATGTACGTAAATTCTTTATTGTACAAAAAACATAAATTACAAAGAGATACAGTGATATACAAAGGCGAACTTATCACTTTAAGTGATCTCTTCCAGTTAACCTTTATATTTTATTTCATTTGTATTTTTTATTTTTTCATAATGTTTAATTCATAATATGTTGTCGTTAAATCAACACGTCTATTCGATATTTAGTAGCAAGACTATCCTATAAAAAATAGTTTAACTACGCTCCTGAGTTTCTTGTTGATGTATTGCGGCGTTTCTCTTTTGACAGATTTTTCCATTTTTATTCCAAAAATTAACTAAACTTGGAAACCGAAAATTTCAAAATGTCATAGCGTAAATGTACCACATATTTCAAGCACTCAAAACGATTACTATTCCTACCTACATGCCTACTTTATAAGACATTGGTATATATTCACTCGAAGTCATTATGAAAAGACGTACCTACTTAATCACCTGTAGTTAAGATCTTCATCAAACGGCCAATTTCTTCCACATAAGACAGTATTATATTATACTTTGTGCTTATTAGGGTATTATTTTCTGATACATTTTGGTCGCTTATGCAGTCGCTAAGCAGCACTGCCAGTGTTGCCAACATAGTTTTGTAAAAGTCGTTAGAAATGTTGCAGAAAGTCTCCAGTTCATGTCAAATTGGGTCTAAATGTCGCTAGATGTATGGCGCATTAGACACAAGAAGTCGCTAAAATGTATGAAACACTTAATTTGCAGAAATAGTTGCCAACGTAGTCCCAAAACCCGCCATACCCGACAAAGTCGCTAAATTGGCAACACTGAGCACTGCTTGCATTGTTGTGTTCCGGCTTGGCGAGGAAGACAGCCGGTGAAATTAATCGCATAAGAGGTATTCCATCTTAGCCCTCTGTGCACCTAGCACGAATCTTCTCGACACGCATTATGTAACTCGCTTCGTAGCTCAATGCGTCTCTCTCTCACTGGGCTAATTAGAAAGAGCCGCACTGAGTTACGTAGCGAGTTAACGCGTATCGAGAAGATTAGTGCTAGGTGCTCTGGGTTCGCAATGCATCTATACTCTCCTTAGTGTTACAGATGTCTATGGGTGGTAGTGATCACTTACCATCAGATGACATACTTGCTTGTTTTCTTTCCTATTTTATAAAAAAAAACGCATTTTACTGTCCGGCATTCTAGCCGATACTAAAGAGTCAAGATACTGTGACGGTCTTAAAGTAGAGAAAACCTCCCTTAGCTAAGGGACGGGGGTGCTAATAATTTTTCCTACCTTCTGACAATAAATTTCAGATATGACGGTTCAGGTCGAAATGTCTTCATACTTTGGACCGCTGGAATCGATTGATTTACGAGTTAACTAAAATATCTTGATAAATTATAGCTTTCATGTTATTCTGATGTATAGCTGTACACATTTAGGGTATTTAGTATTGGGAATAAGTTTTAATTTAAAATACTTTCCGCGTGTTGGTTGCACACACGTAGAAATTAATAAAAAAAAAACTTATTATGTATCACTTCCTGCCGGCTTTTCAGCTAAGCTACGCCACAATTTCTAGACTATTGTGGAATGATGGGACTTAAACTGTACAAGACTATAGGGGGGAAAACGATGGAATTACGACTGGGCTATTGCGTGAGACATACGGAGATTATTATTATTTATTCAAGAAACAGACTACAAAATGGTCCACATTAGTTAGTAAACAAAAAAAAGACAATTCTTATATCTGTGTTAGTACGGCAACTTATAATTCTAGGCAACACTCTTTTTTAATGCAAATAAATTGATTGATTGATTGAGAAGAGGATCATCTCAGTCTAACACAAGAAATAAACCCGTGGTAAGATCGACCAAGAAATTGCTTTGACACTTGTCGATCATATTAGGCGATGTAGGTTTAAAAACGGTCAGGCAATTACGTCGACATACATTACAGCTGCCCTACATGATCGGGTATGTTTAATTTATCCCTACCCATGGCGCTAACTAGTGTATTAACAAAAAAAGGTACGCACATAGAGATAAATTAAACTTAGGCAGTCGTTTTAGGGCCGCAGCAACGCACAGTTTTTCATTTGGAACGATCCTGTATGGCAGATTCCAGATTGCTCCAGCCCAGCTTAAGACCGAATCACACCGGTCACGTATAAGTCCCGCGACACCACTCCAACTAGTTTCGTAGACCTGCCTTATCCGCGTAGCCAGTGTGGCTTGGCCCTTAAACCAGCTGCTGCGGCTTCCAGCTCCGTTGAGCGATGCCACAGTGTTTTGAGCGTCCTCTTTTGCATCCCCCAGTTGGGTGCCAGTAAATAGCCTTTTTGGGCAGGTATTTGGCAGGGCCCCGGAGGGTATGGCCTAGCCAACGTTAAATTATAATTAACTAGCGGACGCCCGCGACATTTTTCGCGTGGATTTAGTAGCCTATGGCCGTCAAGGATGTAGCTTTCTATCTGTGCAAGAATTTTTGAACCCGGTGCACTGCAGTAGCTCCAGAGATTACCCCCTACATATAAACAAACAAACAAAGTTTACCTCTTTATTAAATTAGTGTAGTAATTAATTAGGCATATGAAAATACAGCTTTCGTCAAGCAAGACCAAAAAACGCGTATGATTCCAATTATCTATTCTGTGTTACTTATTAGGTGCGTTTAAAGCAATTTGCGTTCAACTCGCAATGTCGCAGTCGCATTACCAGAACCACTTACCTACTCTGTTTATGAGCTTTCCAACGTTTACCCGTTCAGCCGGACGTCATTTCAACCCGTTAACACAATCTTGCCCTCTATTGGAATAACTTACCTTTAGCTTTAATTAGTTTAGTCTAAGAAAAAATACAATTAACTGTTAAGTTTCTTGCGGCGCATTTCTCATCACAATATTTCACCTGAAGCGCTAGAAAAATCAGACTTGCAAGAGCCTATGCGGCCTACTTGCAGAATACATTTTTTATACGCTTTTTTATGACATAGGAAGGCAAACGAACAAGTGGATCAACTGATGGTAAGTAATCACTACCGCAACACCAAGGTGACTGCACTGATTGCAGATGCGTGGCCAACCCAGAGGGCTAAGATGGAGTACCTCTTGTGCCAGTAATTTCACCGGCTGTCTTGCTCTCAACAGTGCAAGCACTGCTGCTTATTAAACTTACGACACAAAGTCAAATATAATTATGGCTCGCTTTCAGGTAACTTGCAATTACTTTGACAGTTATGTTGTGATGTTATTAGTTTCTAATTATAACCAGAGTAGAGCAACGTAACTTATGTCGACTGAGCTACTCGACAGGGCAATCAAGAGCCACTGAAAATCAGCGCTGCTGCTTGCAGCAGCATATGCTGAAGATCCTTTCGGCGTCAACAGTGTAATTTGTAACAAAATTCCGGATCGCTACCACCATCTTGCTTGCTAATCCTGCTATCTTAACAGCAGTGCTTGCGCTGTTGTTTTCCGGCGTGGAGAGCAAGACAGCCGGTGCAACTACTGGCACAAGAGGTATTCCATCTTAGCCCTTTGGGTTGGCGCGAGGCATCTGCAATTCCTTTAGTGTTGCGGGTGTTTATGGGCAGTGGTGATCGCTTACCATCAGTTGACCCACTTGCTCGTTTGCCTTCCTATGTTGTAAAAAACAAAAGCTCAACGTTTCGGCCATGTTTCAACGGCCGTTTTCACGAGCTGAAGTGGATTTTACTACTGCTGTTTAGCCGCGCGAGTTTTAGGAAATACCTGCAATTGGTCTTGCAAGGCTAACTATGAAGTTAGCCTGGCTAGGGCTGTCAAAACTCTAAATCATGCCCTGCGGTCATGTTAGGGCTAGCACTGGTGTATTTGCCGCAAGGTTAGTCGCAATTATTAGCTGCAAAACTAAAAGCCATTGGTTCACTTAATTACGTCTTCCACGCGATTCTACCATTTTAAAAACTTTTACTATTATATTACTGTTGTGAGCGGCGTGATGTTATCTCGATTCACTTTCTCGCACATTATTTTAAAACTATGTTGAGAGGATGCGATACCGACGTTCTGGCCGTCGCCATCGCACCTGATCGGTGGCTCTAGCATGACCGCTGAAATCTAAGTTATCTTTCCCTGCGGGTGTCATAAGCGACGCATACAAAAAAACTGTTATAAAACACGTCTCTTATAGTTTTTGTTCCTTTTTAGTTCTTGTTAGAATATTTACCACTCAAAATTGAACCAATTACCAATTACTTTTTAAACGTTAGAGCTCTTTTAAGGTCAGACGTCCAGACAGTCGTCGGTGTAGACTTAATAGTAGAAACCCGTTGGCACCCTTAAGTTTTTTTTTATACAACATAGGACGGAAAACAAGCAAGTGGGTCACCTGATGGTAAGTGATCACCACCCCCTATAGACACCTGCAACAACAAAGAGAGTGCAGATGCGTTGCCAACCCAGAGGGCTAAGATAGAATACCTCTTGTGCCAGTAATTACACCGGCTGTCTTGCTCTCCACGCCGGAACGGTACGGAAGTCTTCAAATAGGTACATCGAAAATTAATGAAAATTCAAAACTGTTGGGTGTTTTAGTAAATTACTCGGTGAACGTAAAATTATAGCGAAGTTTAAACAAAATTTCCGTCAAGTACGCCTCATGCACCTAAATAATTATACATATACAAAAGATCCGAATCAGGAATTTCTAAATCTGACAAACCACAATTTCTAACTACATGGACTACAATTAGTTTTTTTGGATTTATCGGGTTTCGCTATTTTCTACTAGGTAGTCTTAAAACTATATTAATGAAAACTGCTTTTAATTGCAACTTTTTGAAAGATCGAACTGCTTAAATATTTTTAGGTATATGTTTAAGGCTTTCGTGACTGACTGGCTGACAGAAAACGCACAACCTAAACTACTGAAGCTAAAAACATAAAATTTGGAGCATGCTTTTCTTAGAGGGAATTAGGGGGGTATAGGGTCGCTCTGAAAGAAACAAAGTAAAGGAGGGTAAGTCAGTATGAATGTTCAACGCGGACGAAGTCACGGCGTAAAACTAGTTCGATACAAGTCGTAACTAAAGAAGCTCACGGGGAAGAGCTTTGCTTATCCTAAATTGATAAATGCTTAATAATGTTTTGAGTTGAATTGCCAATATTTGCGTGACTTATTTAAGTCTAAATGTATGATTTTTTTTTATATATATCAAACACGTGATACACTAAATAATTAATAGATTCAGGCGTTACTTTGCGGAGGTCCATATAAACAAACTGGAACAAATTACCTTGCTACTCCGCGAAACCAGTGCCGGGCTCGTGCAAAATAGCTGCGTCTGTGCGACACATATATGTTCATGCATGCCATGCATGAACATATATGCACGAGCCCGGCACTGGTTTCGCGGAGTAGCAAGGTAATTTGTTCCAGTTTGTTTACGTGATACACTTACTACATTTATTGTAAATAAATATTTCATTTCATTTCAAAGCTCAGGCTCTACCTATTTGGGGAGCAAAAAAGAGCTCTTGGTATATTTTAAGAAAGGATTGAATAGAATAACGTTTTTAATTATATATTAAATTGTACTTTAGGTTCCTGATCTACTTACCTAGACGTGTAAAAGAAATGAAAACTTAAAATAAATTTTTGTAATAGAAATTTACTTCTGATTTATTTTTTACATTCAAATATATTATATTTAAATGATAATGACAACACAAAGCAAAATTAGGGTAATGGCAGGACTCGAACCTGCAACATCAGCATTCCCTGCCTTACGCTTGCCAGTTTCGCCACATTACCAACTAGTTAAAAACAAAATAATGGATGAATGGTTAGTTGGTAATGTGGCGAAACTGGCAAACGCAAGGCAAAGAATGCTGATGTTGCAGATTCGAGTCCCGCCATTACCCTAATTTTTCTTTGTGTTTTCATTATCATCTAAATTTATCTGAATGTTTAAAAATAAAATAAAAGTATAATAGTTTCTAACGGAGCTTTTAAATAAGTGGAAAGATATGACAAAAACGTGTTTATTTCTCAGGTTTATTTATATTCAACCGAGGCTGTGTGACTCAAGTCCTCTGCCCTACATGCAAGGGCGCATTAAAAAGTCGGTCAGTGAGTTCACGTTCGTAAACAGGATATAAAAACAAACTTATAAACTCACCGGGCGGGAAAAATCCTCTCGGCTTTTGAAGATCACTCGAATTCGCTTTATCTCGATCGTGTAAATAATTCTGCACGTCACTCACACTGTCAACTTTCCTCTTAATTTTCCTCCTACCCTCGCACGAACACATCAAAAATATCACAGCAAACACCAGGCATGTTTTAAAATTCGATTTCGTAAGCATTTTAAATAATTCATATTGAACAAAATCTTTGGTTATTGAAATTTGATTTGATCACTTTATTTAGTAACTAGTTATTGTAATTTTTAAACTAACGGAGCTGACTGCGTCTTTTTCCCGCGTATTTTGTACACCGGCCATGTTGGAGCGCGGATGGCGCGTGCGCGGAGGCGGCGACTGAACTGGCGCGGGCAGCGCGCCTTTCGCATCGTTTTCTCGGCCACAAAATTAAAGCAACAAAAAAGTAATTTCGTCGGTGCTAGTGGACTGGACTGTGTATTAAGTGGGCAATTTTTCTGGTGTCGGTACCTGCAGATGTCGCTTTCACTTGCGTGACCCTACTGCGTACAGGATACCTGCGTGCTCCAGGCACTAAACCGAGTGATCTATGAGAGACAAACCTGTCTCGAGTAATTACAGTTTTACGTACCCGGCGTTGCGGGTTCTAAAGTTAACATTGTGACACATAACAGCCCAAGTGGCACAGCCACCCGGAGCTGACAAAGTGATATTTAATTTGTAATAAAAGGATCGTTTGTTTAATAAAACACTGGTGACTTTGTATCTTTTATATTACTTTTATTGTTTCATCTAAATTGTAAACAATTCGTTGAAATTATTATCGATTATAAACAACTTGTAATACCTATTGCTTAGTTGGCCACAAAATACAAAGTATAAGTACCTAGAAGTAAAACAATTCTATAAAAAATAATACTAGTACAGAAAAATATTTCAAACTTTAACAGATAAATATATACTTCCAAAAACAATAAATTGAAGTTACATTACCATAGTTTTAAATAGTTAATTTAAATACTGATTATTGTCAATTTCAAAATACATTTCAGCAAATAACGAATCCACAATATAATATTCTTTATTAATGTACAGTATAATTATATCAAATTAACAATTATTAGCGTTCAACTAATATCAAACTTAAAATTAATATCAGATCAAATTAAAGTTAACTTAATACTAAGTTCTTGCTTGTCAAACCTCTTTGTAGTGAACTGAATTTTGTGCTATGACCGCTCTAATACAAATTATAATATGGTAACTTTTCATTTGGAGGCTCATTTCGGCCACGGGCGGAACTATTGCTGGCTATGCTCCGAAACTGCGCTCCGACACATCCACTTAAACCTAACAACTGCCTTGTAAACTAGCGCCAAGCTTGTAAAAATAGAACCGCAGAAGCAATAGCGTCAAAACGTAATATAAAATCGTGTCTCTATACAAAAACTTAACTATAATGTGGTGAAAAATAAGTCGAGTAATAAAGCCTCATCACATGACAATCAATGAGATCTCGAATAAACCGGCCCGTCCTGTCGCGACAGCCGCCAAGACTGCCTAACATGTCGCACGCCGGACACATCGGCCGGACCTACTAAACACGAAGCATGCTTCTGTACAACCGCCGCATGTTTAGGAAGCACAAAACATTTGGTGCACAATGTTTAGTTACATTTGCCGTTCAAACCTGCATTTTACCTCTTCCCTGCAGTCGTAAACGGGGATGATTTCCATTCGCAACGTATAAAAGTTTAGTACCTATGCTTTTTATTTAAACCACGCCTGCTTTTTATTTGCAAAACGTGTTTATAAGCCCGCTGCGGAAACGGCTTTATGCTTTTGCGCATAGCTACGATCGGAGCTGTCCAAAACATCTGATAGCATCTAAAGTAGCATCAATGACATAATATCTGTCCATTGGGATCAACGCAATATTGTCACGCAGAAAAAAATTACATATCGCACAAACGCAGCTATTTTGCATGAGTATTAGAGTTAACGCTGTTTTCACAGAGTAGCGAGTCCATGTTTCAATTTTATTTAGACCTCCGCAACTGACGCTATTATTGGTAGACCAGTTTTCTTTGTATTCTTAAAGCCACCCGTCTCTTTTTGTTGTATGCCAGAGGTTTAAAACACCGGTTAAAGCCGTCAACTGCTATAGTAGCACGCTAGCGTTTATCGCGCACATAAACGCTTTGGACTCTCTCGCACACGCATACTAGTTAGAACGGGATAAATGCTTTGTCATCGATAAAAGCTGGCGTGGTTGGCCCTCTGTGACCCTAACATGACTGGCCAAGTTTAGTTTATCTCTATCTGCGTCCCTTTCCTATGACACTAGTTAGACAGAGACACAGGGAGGGGTTAAACTAAACCTGGGCTGTCATGTTAGGGCCGCTGGAGGCCAAAGCTGCAATTCGTCACCGCATACCAGTCATATTAGATACTAGAAACAGCTCAAATAATTAGTTACTATTTCATTCTAGCGGTTGAAAACCGCGGGCATTACCCGTTTTATTACATTTCCTTACGAGCCGCGAGACACTTCTGCATAATTTATAAAACAACTGACCTATAAAAACGCGAAACCAAGATAATATGTGTCTCGTTAAAAATATGACGCGAAAGCGAACACTGAAATGTGATAGCATAGCATCAGTGTTGTGGTACATTGGATCTGACGAGTCATCATTAAAGAAATCAAGCTTAGGTTCTTTATCTTTTTAAAATCGCGTAAGACACGCTCGAAGCTGCTTGTATGTGGGAGCATGACCGCAAGATATTTTACGAGCGAGAATAACGTCTGTGCTCTAAGAACCGGTAGGTTGTGGTTGCTTTTTGCAAATGCTTGCCATGAATTCCGTATACATTTTAACGTGTAACAATACAATATAATTTTAAAAATTATACACTACTATAATAATTTGTTCGTTTATGGAGTTTATAAAACACGTCTTATTAAAAAAAAATCCTTTGATTTTTAGTAAGTTTCATTCTATTTTTGATATCTAAAATCATTCATTTAGGACTCTAAAAAAAACGCAGCGTCTGGTGGACTAGTGATCCCTCAATTAATAAGAGCAAGGCTCGAAATGCAGAGGTTGCAGGTTCGTGTCCTACCAAACGACCAAGGTTTCTTCTTTTTGATTTGAAAAATTTAAATATCCGTAGGCACAGACTAACACAGTGGTTGTAGGTTAAAAAGCTATTATGGGATAAAAGTACTATAATAAATTTTAAACGAAGCAAACGGCACATCAATTTAAAAAACGTGCATATTAGCGTTGCTGAACTATCAATAGTTTGACTATCGATAGTTGACCTCCAAAAATAGTCACAATATAGATAGTTAACCAATACTATCGATAGTACTGATGCCTTTCGATAGTATTCGATTTGATGACTATCGATACTATCGATAGGCCTATCGATATTGTGACTATTTTTCCAGGTTACGATACTATCAACAATACTATCGACAGTTCGATATATTGCCGCAACGCTAGTGCATATTGTAACATAAATTGCATACCTTTAAAAACTTCTACTCGGGAAATGAAATTTGATATCAAAACTGTAAACGACCAACCCATGCCTTATACGTAGATTAAGAGGTCAGCTATGATCTTAATTATGATGCTATCTCGCCTATCACATCACGGACTATGCTCCGAAAACTCAATAGTTTGATCTCGAATTACATTTTCGAGCCGTGCGTGAACATTAACAATGATAGTTGCTTGAAATGAAACTAAAAATTTCGTGGAATATATCATTTTGAATTAACCCTTTAACCTCGTAAGGCCCAAGTCCTACATACATATAGGACCAATGTTAAACTGACGTTGAACTCACTGTCTCAAACGATATGGTTTAAAATTCATAGAACGAAATTTGACGTGGGCCTTACGAGGTTAAGAGGAGTGTGATCCAGCGCTCTCCATAGAAACGGCGATAACGTTTTCCACCCTCAAAACGTTAACCTATGGCAATGATCTTTTTGGTATGTTGTCATTATGCATTAGGCTACATTTGCATCGGACGCGCCCGAGTCAGGGGGGGGTTCTACTCCGCACTGCAAGTACGCTCGACCGCCTTGCCTATGGCATAGGCTAATCGCAGTAGGCTGTCGGCTTGCCGCGCGTTCGCTCACTCGCCCCTGCCGTGTCAGTGTCAGTGAATGCCGCGCAACCCTAGCGTGTCGCCGGGAGTAGCGGGGCGAAGGCCGGCGCGGGCGGCGAGTTCCCTTTGACTCGCACCGCCTGGCGCATGGTGTATGAAGTAATAACGAACTTTTTGAGCGTGTGAATAAACTTGGAATTCGTTTAATCGCGGTCGTAAAAGAGAAGTTTCTGTACGTTATTTATTCTGTGCTGGAGTGACCTGTACAGTCAGCACCAGGTTTCATTTATGCTGCTGTTACGCTTTAAAACTAGGTTCGTCTGTTATGATATTTTTAATACTCTGCATAGATTTGACAATATTTTCACTTTGGGAGTTTCATACAAAACAAAGAAGTGTAATTGTTCATAAATCTATAAAGAATATTTTTAAAGTCAAAACATACAAACCTAGTTCTGAGACATAACAGACATACTAACAACCATTGACTATAGGTTAGTTTAGAGGGTGGCAAACGTTACCACCGCTAGGATGGACAGCGCTGTTCACAGCTTTGGTCTTAACTTTTTTTTTTAACATATTGCTTATAGAAATTGAATTAAACAGCCGTGGCACTACACTGAAATGAAATATTCAACCTACTCTACGATTTGACCAAAAATATAGTGAACCCTTCGTACATTAGAACGCAACGCCTATATACGTCCTCGGCGGTTTCACTCGTATCCTATCATCACGAATATCAGACTTTTTGAATACCTAAAGTATATTTTTACCTCTTTTTCGTATATTTTTGGTCAAACCTAATATTTCGTATAATAGAAGACGGTTTCGTTAAACAGTTGTACAATATCACCTAGGTTACTCTAGAACTACAGTCTCAATGGATTTTAAGGGTCACTACGCTACTTGTCTAAAAACGTGTCCCTACAAAATTTAATTGTTACATTCTGACGTGACAGCACGAAAAAGCACAAGGTTCCAACTTCAATCTGTAACTTTTAATATTAAAAATGAACTAAGAAGGAATTGTAACTAAGTCCCAAAGAAATGACGGTATTGCGAAGACCTGTTTAATCTGGGGGCACGGTAGTGCTCCCGCCAAGTCGTAAATATGAGCCCCTCGACGTTAGCTCTGATAATATTTCCCAGCTATTACGGACCTCATAAAACAGCAAGTTTTAATAGTTTGGTACATTACATTTTATTAATATGCCTTTTTTGTTTCATATTGTCACATACTCACTTACTTCTAGACTTCTAGTGACGATCAAAAACTTTAAAGTACATCCCGTGGTCCTAAAAAGCTAATATTTTGCACGCAGGCTTTGTTTGAGGTACAATAGCGAAAAAAATAAAAAAACATATTATTTGTCTCTTCAATCCCAAGTTGTAAGTGTAAGTAACAAAGGGAGTTAAAAATCTATAATATTGTATGAGTTTGTTATCACTAAAACCGATGATTTTAAAAAAAAGTCTAGTTCTTAGTGATCTAAGTTTCGTGCTCTGAAACAGCCAAGTTCCATTATTTTTGCTAGTCGTTAAATACTTGGCTTGGCTCTACATAGCATTCAGCAACGCACGCTTAGAAAAACAATCAATTCCGCTCCGTAAAATACTAAAATAGATGATATACAGCGCTAGAATAAAACGATGCACTAGATTTAACGGTTCGAAGCGAGTTTTATTGTCTCTCTAACAGCTCGCATTAACCTGAAGAAGTAAACATTGATGGTAGCGAGCGACGGAGTCGGGTCTGCACTAACCGCACTGGCCACTTGCGTTTAATCATTCCCATACAGTTTCAACCGCCCGTCATTACCGTAGACGTATTACTAAGTAACGACCGGTGCAGTCAAGTCACTGAGTTATACGAAAATTTATTTGTTTCTTCATAATAGAGAAGGAAAATTGTTTATGCACAAATGAGAAAACAACGGTATATACAGTCAGTCAATTAGAGGTATAGGATCGGACCGAAGTAGAAAGTTTTATCGTACAATCACCGTCAGATATAATGCTCAAAAATACTTTATTTAATCTATGTAATTTTATTTTTGTACGGTTTCTGATCACAGTTTTTCTATGCTTTTTATCATCCCTCTATTCGATTTTATAGCTGTAATGGTAATGACAACTGAGTCTCCGAAAAACCTTAGCTTGAGTTGAGATATTTTTGGGCACCGGAAATATCTGATGGTAATAAATATGGAATGACAGAAATGACTCGGTGCCTATTTTTGTAAAAAGTTGGATACCAATCGGATTGGATAAATAGCTTGGAATACGACGACCAGATTCGGAAAGCAACAACGAAATCACTACCGTTTTTTATTATGCCATTCCCGGTATCAGTGAACTGTTTAAGTAGTTCTGTTTCCGCCTTTGTACTGCTTACTTATAAATTACTTTAAATTTATTTAAGTCTGTGTAAATGTGGCGATAGTTTAGTAACTAGAATAACTAAGAAAAACTGAAAACTATTGGTGATTGAAGAAACATAGATAACTGCCGTTACAGAAAATAATTCCCATATAAGACCGTGATCTATAAAAACCTCGCAATAGGATCTCGAGAGTTGGGTAATGACGGCCTCACATGTCGGTAATGACGGGCAGAATCGCTACGCGCTCACGTACGGTTGGTGCGAACCGTTTTTAGCTCGAGATCTAATCGCCACTCGTCAAATGCAAATAACCGCTGTTGTGTGCAGCGACGGTCACGCTATATTTACAGTGCGTTAGTGAACTTGGACAAGTTTCAATTAGAACGCGTTTCTAAAAAGTCGGAAGAGCCGTATTATTATTTTTTTGTGTTTTTTGTTAACAAAAAAAACAAATTTAATTTTAAAAGACCAAACAAAATTTGGACCTTCTTTAAACATTACTTCCTATGCTAGAGGGATTAACGACTCTCAAATAACCCCCCCCCCCCCCCCCCCCCGGCACACGACCATTAGCCAATGCCTAAAACCGCGTCCGCTTCACACGAAGTCTCCCGCCATTTTGTTTTGAACTCTATCCTATCGAAATAATTTTATGAATTTCTGAATTATTTCATGTATTTATTAAGAGCCTTGTAAAAAATCTTTCCTGTAGTCTGGATTTTAAATCTTGTTTGTTTGTTTATAAGTCACTTGTTTTCATTTGTTGTTCCTTGCGCTGTTTTCGTGCTGTGACGCGTTTCGGGCCCACCTCACGGATATGAAGTGCTACTTCTAACCATGCACTTTAAAAGTTGCTATAAAAACTTGATATATTTTTCCTATAATACATAAACATCTATAAACACAACAAAAAAAGGTTTTCTTCGTATTATACATACACTAAAGGATCCCTATGGAACTATGCTATACAAACACCGCACGGTTCGTGCTTGCGTCCGCTTAGGAAATACACGAATCGATATAATTATTATAAATATTGCTTGGATCGGTATATCATTAAATAGGTTTTATTATCAAGTGTTTCAATAAATATAAGTGCGTAAAATAACTACAGTAAGGCCCGCCATGCTGTAAAAGTTAGCGTACATTTGAACAACGCGCATTGCACGCCACTCTTCAGACTTCACATAGCCGGTCTCGTGCGAGCTTAATTTACAAATTCGTATTTTTCGTTAGAGTCCCGTTAATTTTACATTTGCGAAATAAATAAGTTTAAGGAACATGAAACATGTTTTTCAGCGTCTCACTGATTACAAATACAAAATGCATCGATTTGTTACATTATATATGTATCTGCTTCTTTCCCGAGGAACGAGCTATCTTTCGTTATGAATGAAAATTCAAGACTATAAGTCTACTATTGTGATAGTTTCCTTGTATACTATTAAGTGAAAATGTAGAGTATAGAGCTGTTCGAGCTTATAAAAGATTACTTAGCACCAAATATTTGGTTTTCTACGATTTTAGACCATTCTGAACACTTACGTTGTTTCCAAAACAAAATAAGGACGTCAGTCCGAACGAGCACCGATAAAGTAAAACAAATAGGAGCATCTCGAAGTGGAAATACGCACCGAACGAAACAACAGACCGGCTCAGTAGGACTTCCAGAGGCCCTTGATGGCCCGGAGCCTGGGCGACTTCTTGGTCGCCTCGAACTCCTGTTTGAAGCTGATGATGAACTTGTCCCGCAGGCTGAGACGCGGCGGCGAGGGCTTCAGCAGGAACTGCTTCAGGTCGTTGGTGAAGCTCTTGGCCGTGTAGTTGGGCTCGTCCTTTCGCGACTCGTCGTTGCTCGACTCCAGGAACGACACAGATTTGATGGACTGGGTCGAATTCTTCCGCTCCCTCGTGGTCTTTTTCGGGGTCGACCTGGAACGGGAGCCGGCGGTCGCGTGACTCGAGGGCAGGCTGTAGCTCTTCGAGACCAGCGAGTACTGGTCGTCCTCCAGGGAATCGAGCGTGTCGGTGGACCTGCTGCAGATGCGGCAGCACAGCCGGCAGTGCTCCAGGTCGCTGTGGTACCGGCCGTTGCAGTACACGTAGGCCTCCTTCGGGCGGACCCTCGCCCGGGCCTTGTCCCGCCGCGCGTCGCGGCCGCGCGAGCGCTTGCGGCGGCACGCGGGGCAGTTGCTGCGCGCGATGCTGCGCAGCTCCTTGAGGAACTCGTAGTCGATCTCGAAGTAGTTGTTGGCATCGGGCTCAGAGTAGTAGCGCAGGTCGTGCGCGCGCGGGCGGCGGGGCGCGGGCGCGCGGCGGCCCGGGTCGGAGTAGTAGCGCGGGTCGAGCGGGCCTCCGGGCGGGCCGGGCGGGCCGGGCCCGCAGCGCGCGCAGAAGCGCACGGCCTTGCGGCGCGCGCGGCGGCGCGCGGGCGGCGCGGGGGGCAGGGGTCAGGCCTGCACGGCCGGCACCCACAGCGTCTTGTTCTGCTCCTCCTCCACGGCCTCCTTGATCTGCGTGCACATGTACGCGATGTTCACGCCCGCCGGGATTTCCGCTGTGGAGATGAGGTCTGTCGGTTATCCGGTTCGAACGAAAGGGACGAGTGGGGAATTAATAGAAGGAGTATTTTAATTTGTGATAGAGACTGAAGCTGTGCCCGAACCGCGCGCTATTGTTATTTAAACTGCAATATTTAGTAGTTGTCTAAGTGTAACGAGTCAACTTGAAAACTACTAGTCCCCGATCCGGTTAATCGATTACAATAAACGATATCTTTCCCGAATAGTACTTTGTAGTTCTCCATAAAACAAGAATTAGCCTAAATGAGTCGCATTCCGTCGTTTTCTCGGACGGATGTTGAAACACCTCAAATTTATATTAATTGTATAGGTATTGTTAAACAAACGCATGCAATAAAATGAAATCAGTCCAGCTCACCTGAGATATAGCTCCTGTATTCGTTCTCTATCTTCAACCCGTGTTCGTACATCTCCTTGGCAGCCTTAGCGGACACCTTGTCGGCCGGGTAGCGCGTGTCCTTCACCTCCTTGATCTGCTTGAAGGACTTGAACTTGATGAACAGCACGATGGGGTAGATCTGCTGCTTGTGCAGCTTCTCTATGGTGGCCACGCTGATGTCGAGGATGCAATGCAGGCCCTGTGGGAGAAACACCGCTGGTCATAATACATTATCATTATCTTGTTTTCAAAAGAGAAGGAAAAAAAGATAAACTGCTGAGTTTCTTGCGGCGTTTCTTCTCAGCAGATTCTTCCATTTTCCGAAGCGCTAGTAGATTCAGACATGTAAAAGAGCCTATATGGCCTACTTGCAAAAATAAATTTTTCATTTTCATTTTTCATATTAATGTGCTATGTTGGATGGAAGACTCGAGGCGGTATTATTCGCACGAGCGGTACGCGAGCGCGACAATTGAGTTGAGTGTTTATGATCAATGCACACTTGGGAGGAAAAAACAAAAAAGTATCGTATTTCGTTGGTATTTTTAAAAACTTGTTTCCCGTAAACTGTCAAAGTTGTCGAAGACTTCCTAATACAAGTCCATTCGATTTTTTTACAACTTTATGCTTATTATAAAGAATTCTTTATAGACATACATATTACTTGCAATGAGGTACGAATCTTAATTAATCGGGGAGATATCATAAAACATTAGTGCGGTAGACACGTTGTGTTTAATATCTTCGATTATGAGTCTAAAAGCGAGGGAATAAGATCCACGTCACGAGCAAGTGTGTTGAAAAATGTATTGAGACCGTAGTGGCGCCATCACACTCCGAATTTAGTATTCGCATTTAGGTCGTCGCGACCACGCTCTCCCGGAAAGCCGGTGGAAAGGAGGGACTCAGGGTCTGACCTAGGGTTTTCAAAACCGGTATTTTTAGTATACACAACACCGGGATTCCGGGATCGGTCATCCTAGAAATACCGGTACTGGAATCTGGCACCGGTACACCTGGATCGGTCATCAAGTTTGGCTATGGCGCACCTTGTCAGCCTTGTCCTTGATGGCCTGCAGCGGGATGGTGTCGAAGTGCGTGTTATCCGGCCTCGGCCGCGGCTCGAGGTGCGTGCCGCGGGCCAGCGCGCGCTGCAGCGCCGCGCCCGCCACCGGCAGAGCCTCGGGCCGCACGCGCGCGAACACGCCCGCCCAGTCCGAGACCAGCTTGCCGACCACGCAGTCGCGCAGCGGACCCAGCACCACCACCGGCCGGTGGCTGCCGTCTGGGGACACAACGCATCATCATTATCCTGTCAACCGAAAATCGCCCACGGCTGGACGTGTAGGCTCTCCTGAGAACGACCCGGACGGTTGGATCTGCGCTGCTCTCATCCAGGTATTGCGGGGTCCCGTAGCAACCGTAGTTCCTAGTTCACCCTGATTTAACTTAAACATTTTCCATTCGGTAACGGTAAATTTTTAAGGAAGGTCATAAAACAAACTAAACCGACTAGAGGCGCTGTGTAATTTAAAAAATCCTGTAATGTTACGGTTTCAGCGAAAGACCCATTGGATCAAATTAAACTTGTGGCAAATATAGTCTCGAACTTTCAATAGGATAATCGTCAATCCAGCTTTAAGCGGGTCTACCTATGCAGCGTCGTCTGATACGCGGTCACCGTTCAAAAACACACAGCTCCAGCAAATAACGCCTTTGGAACGAAAAAGGCTCTCCAGTGGAATCCGCGTACCAGAAGTTTTGATAGGCCTCCCACAAGGTGGACCAACTGTCTAGTGAAGATCACGGGACACCGATAGATACGAGCAGCACCAGACCGACTATTACAGAGATCCTTGAAGAAACCCCATGCCCAGGAATACGCATCTTCTGGCAATAATGACAGCAAATCTATACGCATCGGAGTCGCTCCAACAGCCAAGCTGAGAACACCAGCTCACAGGATACAGTACTACTCACAGTGCAGCCTCTCGACCCTCAGGTAGGACAGCGGCGGCGCGTCGTCCGCCAGCGCGCCCGAGTCGCTCCAGCAGCCGAGCTCGGTGTTGGAGAAGGAAGCCAGCTCCTTGCTGTCGCGGTGCTTCTTGCGCCGGAAGAACGAGCGCCGCGCCGTCGTGGACGCGCGCCGCTGCGCCTCGCCGTCCAGGGAGCCCATCGAGCGGCGGAGCAGCTCCTCCACTCTGAGGAAGAGGCAGGAGAATCAAGACTAGTATCATGCAGAAGATATACATGATCCCAACCCCAACTTTTGATCTCGTCTTCATTTAGATAATGCAGACGTCACGGCAAAGAGGTCAGCCTTCGAGTCAGGAGGGGGTCACATAATGGAGGTCCAGTCATGACAGGCTTATTAACGGAGTAAAAAATCTCGGTCGACCTAGACCCAGCCCATGGCCCTAACCTAACCCCTGGTTCCGCACATGCGTCAGGCCACTCACTTGAACTTGCTGGGTATGGTGCCCCAGTGGCGCTTGACGCCCTTGCAGTCCAGCTGCCAGGCGCGCCAGAGGCCGGGCGCGCCGTTGAACAGCGTGTTGTCCACGAACAGCACCTCGTCCTTGCGGAACCACAGCGAGTACTCGTCGATGGTGTCCACGCCGATGGACGTGATCTTGGCGCAGCGGTCGAAGCCGGCGCGGATGTAGAACGCGTCGCCCGGCTTGTCCTTCGTGTCGTGGTACTGCTGCAGGTCCAGGCGCACCAGCACCGACACCTGGGGGGCACTCTTTGTTACGCACGCACGTCTTGAATACTGAACGTATAAATGTTAACATTGTTATTTTGTTTCGGAAGTGGAAAACACAGACGCTCCTCCTGCTTTAACAAAACGTTACTGAACCAAATGACACAAAATTAAAACCTGTTGGCACGGGAAATCTCGGCCAGGGATGTTTGGAAATGATCCCGACTTCCTTTGGCGATTCCTGGCTCCAAATATAGTACACCACCAGTACTGTGTTAAATACTTAACAGTAAAAATAACATTGTAATTTTGATTTATTGAAAAGATTACAGATTGAGTTTCAAAATATTTTGAGTTGACTTTGATTAGGCTCGAGTTTACATATCGGAGTAAGTAAGCATCAATCAGTACCAATAGCACTGTCTCACCTTTTCCGCCGGTTTGGCCAGCTCCAACGCCGCTTGCTCGGCCGTCGCTCGCCTCAGATCCACGTTGTTGTACTCGAGGATCTGATCTCCGGTCCGCAGGCCAGCATTGTAGGCGGGCGAGTCTATCTGCACACTGTGCACAAATATCCCCACCGCGTTACCCCCCACCAGACTGATTCCGAGATCAGAGCAATTCCTCATCTCGATCAGCAGGAACCTGGGCAGGTCTTTGCTGGCTTGGGATTGGCGCAGCGTAGCGGCATCAGTAGAGGGGGCTTCCATCCTCAACGACTGCTGCGGCCCCGGCGAATTTCTCGGCGTAGGCGAGCCCGACAAGGACACTTCTTCATCGTGCGAGCTCTCCCCGGACGACGAGCTTCCAGAAACTTCTACTTCATCTTTGTATTTCTCCGGGCTGTATTGCACCAGCATCGTTATAGAGTTGCCTATCTGGCGGAGCACGCTAGCGGCGAGCGTGTAAGTAGCCGAGCGCATGTTGATGCCGCACACTTCGAGTAGCTGGTCGCCGACTTGCAAGCCCACTTGGCTGGCAAGCGAGTTCTCATTGACGGTGGAAACGAACACGCCACCGCTGCTAGGGGGACAGTAGATCTGTATGCCTAGGGGCTGCTGGCTCTTGTCTATGTGGACCCGCCGCAGCTCCCCAGGTAAAGGCTTGTTCCATCCCAGCCCGGTGTACTCCGGCATCGAATTTCTAGTCGCCTTGTGCGTCATCTGCTTCGCGCCTCGTCCGGGGCTCAATATTTCGACGTGATACGTCGGCATCGGAGAGTTCCGCTCCGAACTTCTCTCTATGGATCCCGTGCTGAGCTTGCCGGCAGAATTTTTTGATGTCACGCTAGGATTGGAAGGGATTCTGAACCTCTGGTTTTCTTTTTTTCTAGGGAACGTGCCGCCTTCGTAGGTGTGGTGGTAGTCTCCCAGCACGCGGTTCGCGCGCGGCACGGGCTGCAGATCCGACATGTTGTGAGTGTGGGACGGAAACGAGTGCATCTCGTAGCTGGTCCCTATGCTCTCCCCCGACTGGCTCTGCGGTATGTCGGTGGGGCTCGCCAGATGAGGATAGCGACTCGACGCGTGCGGATTCGAGTTGACGAAGGGGCCCCTGTAATACTGAGACTGGAGGCGCGACTGGGACGGTAGGGTTCCCGTCATCGCGAAATTGGTGGGGCCGGTCAGACCGTCCGGCCCGAAACTGTCGCTGTCCGAGGGGTACTTGCTCACCGTCTTCGGGGAGGACGACTTCTTAGTCGAATAATACTGTTCGAGGATGGGATGGTTCCTCATCGAGCGCTCCAGCGAGGCGGGCGCCTTCCGGGAGACGAAGTCGAGCGAGCTGGGGCCCTTGTCGACGACGAAGTCCAGCGAGCGCGGGCTCTTGGCGCGGCCGCGCGCGGCCGGCTGGTAGTCCAGCGAGTCGTCGGACGGCTCGAGCGCCAGGCTGAGCCGGTCGGGCGCGCCGTCGCGCTCGGAGTAGTCGCCGAGGCGCAGCTTGTCCTTGTCGAGGGCGCGCATCTTGTCGAAGCTCAGGCCGCCGGGCGGGAACTGCGGGTGCGGGTTGTGGATGGACAGCGGCGCCGGCTTCGGGAAGTGCGCGGCGGCCGGCGAGGACTCGACGGACTTGTACACGGAGTGGCGCGCCGGCGCCGCGGCCGCGGCGGGCGGCGCGAGGCCGAGCGGGATGGGGTTCGAGTTGCGGTTGAGGTTCGACCGCTGCGGCTCCGGCTGCAGCTTGGTGGGCGGGCTCAGCAGGATGGAGAGGGGCGGTCGCTCCTTCCGCGACCGCGGCTGGACTATGGTCCCCGTGGGGTTCTCCTCTAGGACGAAATTGGCCCGCGCCTTCGGCCACGTGCCCCCGTTCTTGGAGTCATTCTGCGCCTCCTTGTTTTTCCGTCGCGACCTTTTCAGGACGCTGCTGGTCTCTTTGACTGGAAAGTGAACAAATTATCGTTTTTAACACGTCAACGCTCATTGCTGGGGAACTAGTCTCTTATAGCATGTAAATATAATGGTCTCTCGAGTTAATTAGTTCGTTTTTGTTATTAAACAAATAATTATTATAGCTATAGATGCGTCTCGTCAAATAGTTAAAAGTTTACTAATAAACTGGCCCTTATAAAAACGACGTATTATTGCTTTAATACCATGTGTACCATTCGTTTCTTTTTGTCAATCTATGCTGAATAAATGTTTCTTTCTTTCTCATAATAAAGCGCACATAATAAAAAAACGAAATTAACAAATGCTTTGTTTTCAATAATATTACACACTGCTACACAAATGCGGTGTAAACCAGACATCAGACAAAAAAAAAGTGCAAATAATCTCCACTTATTTATCAATAAGTGCGCTGCATTCACCCAATCAGCGGGCTACCAATAACAGAATTGGACCAATCGTTGAACCGATAGAGGTTTCCGGCCAACTTCACACCTGTCTGCAGATAGTTGCGTGTTGACAGGTTGGAGTGGCGGCGGCAGGATGTCCACTTACTTGTTTTGCCATGATAGCTGTCGATAACGGAATCCAGCTCGGCTATCGCGTCAGATTCTGGTATCTGCATCAGAAACAATATTTACTTACAAACATCAAACTTAACAATCATTAAAGTGATAACTGAAAGAAATTGTCTATGCTCGAAAGGGTTCGTCCATTAATCATGTGATGTTATTTAGCATTTTTAACCCCCCCCCCCCCTTTCCCGTATCATCATACGTGGTGAGGTTTAAGACTCACATCCCCTCCAAAACATCCAACACCAAAGAGATTGCAGATGCGTTGCCAACCCAGAGGACTAAAATGGAATACCTCTTGTGCCAGTAATTGCACCGGCTGTCTTGCTCTCCACGCCGGAACACAACAGTGCAAGCCCTGCTGCTTAGCGGCTGGATTAGCGAGCAAGTTGTTGCACAAGGTCCTACCACCCGCAAATTTAATGGTCACTATGGCGGTAGACTTTAATGTCGTTGACTGTACTCATGTATGGAATGTGTTAATGTTAACACAGGTAACTTTTGTTCCGTGAATTTCATTTTTATGTTTATGTTGTGGTAGAGAATGTCTGTTTGTCAGTGTGTCCGTAAACCGTGCCGTTGCACAGTTTACAAAAACAACACTCGGGTATAGGTAACGCAACGAGTCTTGAGGTCACGCACACTGGTGCATGTTATGTATGTACTGGAGTTTCATTCGAATTTTAAAATGTTTGATTTGTTTTGTATGGCGCTGTGTGGTCGTGTGTATAATCATTTATCTCAACTGGCGTTGCGTTGCCTCTTTTAGTTTAATTGTCTAAGCGTTACCTATATCATTAAAGAGCCTTAAAAATAGATTTCGCTAAATATTTGTAGTAATTGGTTCTTTAATATAATCTCCTCTTTGACTTATCCGCCAATTACACGTATTTGAACGTTTAATATTATTTAAGGCCGTCCAAAGTTACCCGTATTGATTGTATAGTCGACCATTAAATTGCTTAACCACTTCTGAATCTTATCCCATTGTAATCCCAAACTGGCGAAGCAAGTTCTTGGCCGACTGAAGCAAGTTAGTTATTTACTCAAGCTTTATTAAGTAGACATTTGCCTAGTAGGCCTTTGTATAGTCGACCAAGAAATTGCTTGATCACTTTTCGACCGTATCGCAAAGGGATAAGGTTCAAAAGTGGTCAAGCAATTACTTGGTCGACTATACATCACTTTATCTCTTTTTGTCATTTATGTTCTTTTGTACAATAAAGGATTTACATACATACATACATATATAGACAGGGAACATACAGAGGACGATGTAAAAACGCTCATTATGTATTAACACGTTATATTTACATTTTAATTTACAATAATAGCATACAATAGGTAACTAGAAAGGTTAACTGGACGAGATCCCTTAAAGGAATAAGTTCGCTTTTGTACATCACTGTATTTCTTCTTGTCATTTATGTTCTTTTGTACAATAAAGAATTTACATACATAGGCAGCATGCAACAGACGGCGCATGCGCAGCTTCTGTCAGCTTCCGGCTGTCGCAGGAGCAAACCGGAAGCCAACGGAAGAACTTTCTTAGTAACGAATTACATAAATGCTATGTAATGACAAAACAAAGAAAAATCCATGGTAATGGCAGGACTCGAACCTGCATTTCAGCATTCCAAGCCGTGCGTGTTTGCCAATTTCGCATAGTTTAGTTTATTAGCATTAGCATAGAAATGTCAAATTACACGTTTATATATTGACATACATATAAATCAGAAGCTTAAATAAATAAAAAAATGTAAGTTTAAGACAGTAGGGATAAGGGTGATATGTAAAGGAGTTATTATTTATTATTGTGACATTTCTTATTATTTTGATGTTCTTTTCATTATTTTTGTGCTCTAGTTTTATTTTTTGACATGCTCATATATATTTTTCAATACTTATTTACCGACCATAATATTAATTTGTAATTTATCATTTATAATGCAATGTTATTATACAAAAAAATGTAATAAAAATTATAGAAATCTACAAAAAAAAATCAAAAACAAAGACACTATTGATAAACATGGGTAACAACAAAAAAAAATTAATAAAATATTTAACTTTTAATGAATATTTAAAACAAATTTACTGCAAAATCGTGTCTCTGACCTTCAATCTGCTTACCCCTGTACCCTTGAATTTAAAAAAAAATCGGGGAACACCCACACTCTGTCACACGGTACACATGCATCATAACATCTAAACATCAAAAATGCTTATTACTTTAATCTGTGCTATGTCATATAGATAATTATTTCTAATCAAAATGGTGGCTTTCTAAGCGCGTGCGCGACTCAGTACCGGAACTTTGGCTATCGCGGCGACGCCATTTTTTATCAGCGCTATAAAACAAATTAGAACGGAAACAATGGATTGGAATAAACAAGTGAAATATTTTTTTTTATGTAAACCAACTCTCGATTCTGATTTAAAGATTTTTTTGTGTTTATATTATATTTTTAGTATTTATATTATTGTACAATATTTTTTTTGTTTTGTTTAGTTGTACTTCTATAATTATAAGTCTTCATTGTTACTAACACTATGGACTATGCCTAGAATAATTGATTAGAATTTGAATTATTTGAATAATTTAATGATTGATAACATTTCCTCATTAAGAACTGACTTTATAAATATTAGATTTTTGACGAGCCTCGTATTTATTTATATAACAAACTAGCGACCCGCCCCGGCTTCGCACGGGTACAATCATTAAGCAATCTACCTACATAGAAACCTTCTGCAAAAAACTGTAAATGACAGTAAGAACTGCATTAAAATCCGTTGCATGGTTTAGAGGGAGAAGGCGGCCGAACATACACTATAAGGATTTAGGACAGACAGGAACGGTTTGCGACTTTATTTAAAATAGCTGTTCCTCGCGACTTTGTCCGCGTAGCTTTCCATTATCGCGAAGTGTGCCATTGATGCTAATAAATACGCTCGAGTATCTGGTGAGCGAGGAACGTTAGCAAGCAACCGCACCATACATCCGCCCCTCTCCAGCGAGCCCGAAGGGCGAGCTCCGTCTTGGCGCGTGCAACGAAGCGTCCCGTTAATGAAAGTAATGAGCTACTTGCGAGCCCGGAGGGCGAGAGGCGGTGTGACGTTAGCAACCAACCTCCCCTACTTCCGTTGCCAATCCAGTAAGCCCGAAAGGCGAGCCCCTTGAAGGCGCGTGTGACGTATAGGATCGTGCGACAAAGCGTCCCGTCAATGGAAATACTCTTGAGTAGCTTGCAAACCCGGAGGGCGAGCAGCGGTATGACGTTAGCAAGCATCCCCACATATTTCCCTCTGCTCCCGCTCCTCTCCAGCGAGCCCCAAGGGCGAGCTCCGTGCCAGCGCTTGCGACGAAGTGTCTCTTTGATGAAAATATTTTTGTGTGACTTGCGAGCCCGAAGGGCGAGCGGCGGTGTGACGTTAGGAAGCATCCTTATTCTGTTGATCGGCTCCCCCAGCGAGCCCGAAGGGCGAGCTCCGTGCACGCGCGTGCGACGAAATTTACCAGACAGGGAGGCGTGACGTTGGCAAACAACCACCACTATCTTCATCCTCACTCTAGCGAGCCCGAAGGGCGCGCTCTATTAAGGCGCGTATGATCCCATCTTTGACCGTGTTCCCTCTCCCCCAGCGAGCCTGAAGCGCAAGCTTCGTGTAGGCACGTGCGACGAAATGTCCCAGACGGGGAGGACGTTTACTAACATCTCACCGTCGCTTGCCTTCCGAGCTCGCAAGATACTTACCGATATTTCCATCAAAGGGACGCTTTGTCGTACGCGCCTACACGGAGCTCGCCCTTCAGACTCGCTGGAAGGGGGAGAAAGGGGAGGTACTTGCTAACGTCACATGGTTTTTTCAACAAAGGAACACTTTAGCGCACGTTCCTATGTGGAGCTCGCTATAGGGGGGCGTAAACAAAGCAAATGCTTGCTAATGTCACACCAACGCTCGCTTTTCAGGCTCTCAAGATACTCATTGGTGTATAAACTGAATGAAAACGATCCGACGTGGCTACACGGAGCTCGCCCTTCGGGCTCGCCGGATAGTGAAGGGTATGAGGGCAGGGGCATAGACGAAAGAGGGACTGCTTGCTAACGTCATATCGCTGCTCGCCTTCCGGGCTTGCAAGTTCATCAGCGGGACGCTTCGTGGCACGCGCCTACATGGAGCTCGCTCTTGCTCGCAGAGATAGGTTTGCTTGCTAGCGTCGCACTGCCGCTTGCCCTCCGGGCTCGCAAGTTACGTAAGTTAGTTGAAATTTTCATGATGTATTTCTGTTGCCGCTATAACAACAAATACTAAAGAAAAGAATAAAATAAATAATTATGGGGACTCCCATACAACAGACAGTAAGGCATGTCTTTTGATGTGTTAGATATTACTGTTAACTTACTTTTGTTTAAGTCTTCTGGCAGTGTCTCATTAATAGCGTAATAATACAAATCAAATGCCGTGGTCGTGCGTATTTGCTATACTTGATAGTTGTAGTTGACGCACGACCAAGGCATTAGGTTTGAATTAGTACGCTATTATTGAGACAGTGCCAGAAGACTTGAACAAAAGTAAGTTAACAGTAATATCTAACACATCAAAAGACATGCCTTACTCTATAGGACAATGACAGTGATCAATTATAAGTTATTTTTTACTTTTTAGTTTTTTCCGTAGTCGGGTAATAGTTTTTAAACTTTTATTTTTATTATTGATAATGGTCTGGAACCCTTCCTACGTGCATCCGACTTGCACCTAGGTGGTTTTTTGTTGTTATTTTTTTCGTCATATAAAGGCTGTTAGGCAAAATTAAATTTTTGGCCAATTAATAATTAACAAATAATTTACTAATTTTGTAGTTAAAAAAAATAGAAGTCTGTATGTCTTTCTGTTTATCTGTCCGTCCGTTCGTTAATCCTTGTGTCCGTCCGTCAGTCCGTCTGTCCGTCCATCTGTCCCTCCGTCCGGCCGTTTGTTCGTATATCTGTCCGGTCGGTATGTTTTTCTGTCCGTCTCTACGTCCATCCGTCCGTCCGCCCGTTTGTCCATCCGTCTGTTTATCCGTTCGTCCGTCCGTCTGTATGTCCGCCCGACTATCTGTCTGTCCGTCTTGACTAACCCACTGATTGATATGCTGACAGAAAAACTGACAGACTGACTGACAAACTAACAGACTGACAGGCTGATAGACTGATAGAATGACAGCCTGGCAGACTAACAGACTGACAGACAAACGAACTGACAGACTGATAGGCTGACTGACAGATAAACTGACAGAAGGGCTGATTGACTGACAGACTGATACACTGACTGACAGACTGACAGAAAAAATGACAGTCTGACAAAATGACAGTCTAACAAACTGACAGGCTGATAGACTGATGAATGACAGCCTGGCGCACTAACAAACTGACAGAGAGACTGACAGACAAACTAACTGACAGAATAATAGATTGACTGACAGACTAACGGACAGACAGTCAGATAAACTGAAAGACTGACGGACAAACTGACAGAAAAACGAACTGACAGACTAATAGATTGACTAACAGACAAACTGACAGATTGACAGATAAACTGACAGACTGACTGAGTGGCTGACTGACTAATGGACTGCAAACTGACTGACAGATTGACACACAAACTGTCAATTTGATTGACTGTCTGAGTGACAGACTGACAGACAAACTTGCAAAGTGTCAACTAACTGTCTGAGTAACAGACTGACAGGATGACTGACAGAAAAAAGAACTGACAGACTAATATATTAACTGACAGGCAAACAGACAAACTGACAGACTGAGTGGCTGACTGTCTGATAAACTGACAGACTGACTGACATAGTAACAGCCAAACTGAGCAACTGTAAATCTGCCTGACTGTCTGAGTGACAGACTGACAGGATGTCTGACAGACAAACTGACAGAAAAACGAACTGACAGACGGACAGACTGGGTGGCTGACTGACTGATGGACAGACTGTCTGAGTGACAGACTGACAGAATGACTGACAGACAAACTGACAGACTGTCAGATAAACTGACAGACTGAATGACAGACAGACAGACTAAGTGGCTGACTTACTGATCGACTGACAGACTGACAGACAAACTGACAAACTGTCAATCTGACTGTCTGAATGACAGGCTGACAGGATCACTGACAAAGTGACAGTAGAACGAACTGGCAGACTAATTGACTGACAGACTTACTGACAAACTGACAGACTGACACATAAATTGACAGACTGACAGACTGACAAACTTTCAATCTGTCTGTGTGACAGACTTACAGAAAAACTGACAGACTAACAGACAAACTGACAGACTGACTGACAGACAAACTAACATACTGACAAACTGTCAAACTGACTGTCTGAGTGACAGACTGACAGAAAAACTGACAGACTAATGGGTTGGCAAACAGACTAACAAACTGACTAACTGACAAATAAACTGACGGACTGACCGATAAACTGACAGACTGACTGATAGACAGACTGAAAGATAAACTGACAGACTCACAGACTGACTGACAGACAGGCAGACTGACAGACAAACTGACAGACTGACTGATAGACAGACGGACAGACAAACAGACGGACAATCTGACTGACTATTGACTGACTTTCTAATTGATTAGTGTTCAAAACTTGTTAAAATGACTTATCACGTATCATCTTTGTAAAACGTCATTTTAGTATGGGCCAACCATTTGCTTAGCACAGGCCGGTAAAGCGGCCATTTTTCGCATGTAACTTACTGACTTGATTTGCAAATATTAAAATTTAAAACTGAAAACTGTTTTAAATCAAAATAAAATGTAGCCTATGTCCGTCAGGAATAGTGTAGCTTTCTATTAGTGAAAGATTTTTTGGAATCGGTTCAGTAGTTTCAGAGATTACCCCCTACATACAAACAAAAAAACAAAAAAACAAACAAAGTTTACCTCTTTATATAATTGTGTAGATGTGTAGATGTGTAGATGTAGATGTGTAGATGTGTAGATAAATGTTCTCCCTGTCCTTTGAGGGGTAAACGTCACAATGACAGATAGAGACGTAACACATGTTAACTAACTTAGATATACGCAACGTTTATGAATTAGGAGGTTAGACGTGAAATGTTTTCTATGAATTTTAACGTGGGAATGTTTTTGGAACTTTTCATTTTGAAATTTTTGCAATTTTGGAAAGCTTCCATATTAATAATGATATCAATATTCATAGGCTGGCATACTAATAATGGCAACTGTCTTCGCGAATGGATCACAAAGCATTATGATCATGTAGTCACACTCACTTATTTCAACAATCTGACAGGGGATATGTGACAACTACTATTCACCATACATGTACTGTGAATTGTCGTATCCACCTGACATAATCATGTTAGTTTGGTTAATTTTGGTCTAATGCAAGACTTGTTAAAAAATCGTCGACTACTTCAAGCATATTTTTAGCCGCATTTTTCCATGAATATTTTTTTTTACTCTCTACAGTTATTATTGTAGCTTATATTCCAATGGCACTTGTTTTCTATTTCTAATTTATTTTATTGTACCTTTTTCAAAGACTTAAATACTGCGTTAATAATAATAAATAGGTAAATCTGTTAAACAAATATATAGGTTAGGTTAGTTTTTATATCAGTCCTCAAGGGCCAAAATCACCCACAAATAGAAGGTCCTAAGCGGAGCTCCGTCGACTCAGTAAGATCTTTTGGAAAAATTTATAACCGCAAACAAATTTGTGTATGAAAACGTATACAAAGCGACTCAAAAAATTACAAAAGAAATAAAACGCGAAGGGAAAATTTACTTCAACAAATGATGCAACAATTCTAACATAAGATGCAAACTAAAACAATGCTATGAACACATATATACAACGTTAACGGGACTTGAACGCAATAAAAAACATTGTTAATGTATATTAATAAAACGGATCACTCACGTATTTTTGCGTCGGGAAATGCCCGACATGTTTCGGACCAGTCCGTGGTCCTTAATCATGAGCCCCCGCGGCGGTGGGGCGACGACTGTCGGGCATTTCCCGACGCAAAAATACGTGAGTGATCCGTTTTATTAATATGTCTGAGTCTCACGGTAGTTTTATGTTAAAAATTGTTAATGTACCTCGACGTTTCGGCCGTTTCGACATTTAAAATCCCGTTAACGTTATAAATATGTGTGAAAATCGCGCAAGTTTAAAACAATTTAATACAATGCATTATTTATTTACCTTGTTTTGTTTATCTTTCGACTTGCTCCGGCCGGTGACCGCCTCGATCTTCCCTCGGATCATGTCCCACGTACCTGCACGATAACATTCACTTCTGATAACGCTATCGATAGCATATCTTATCGATACGAGTAAAGTTTGTTTGGCGTGACGCGACTTTGGCCTATATAACCTAATTTTTTTATGCATTCGTTTAATAGAAGATGTGGTTCAGTATAGACGGCACTCCTCTATAATGTGAGAATTACTCAAGAGCAGTGTGAACCCAGCGCTGTCCATACAAACGGCGATAACGTTTTCCACCCTCTAAACATTAACCTACAGCCATATTTTTTTTGTACGTTGTCATTATGCCCTAGAACTAGGTTTTTATGTTTTGATTTTTTAAATATTGTTAATAGTTTGATAAATATTGACGCATTTTCGTTTTGTATGAAATTCCTAAAATGCAAATATTGTCAAATCTATGAAGAATATTTAAAAAATCAATACATACAAACCTATTTCTAGGGCATAATGACAACGTACAAAAAAAACATGGCTGTAGGTTAATGTTTAGAAGGTGGAAAACGTTATCGCCGTTTGTTTGGGGAGCGCTTTTTGGGGCTGGGTCCACACTCCTCTAAATAGTGGAAGATGTGGTTAAGTATAAATGGCACCCATTAACTAAGTATAAAACAAACTCGGTATCCGTTCCTGTCATATCGACGATCCTGTGCACCTAGCACGAATCTTCTCGACACGCGTTAACTCGCTACGTAACTCAGTGCGTCTCATTCTAGCCCAGTTGGAGCTGTATAAATAAATATTTTGGGCCGATTAACACCAATTGACCTAGTCCCAAGTTGAGCAACTAAAGATGCTTGTGTTAAGGTTACTAGACAACGGATATACATACTTATATAGATAAATACATATAACATCCAAGGCTCGGGAACAGTATTACCAAAAATATATTGTGCCACGATGTACCTGCGCAGTAGACCAATTTTAGTAGCGCGAGAAATTTCGATCTACCGATGATAAAGTAGAATTTTACGCGCGCTAAACTCTTGCGCTTTTATTGGTCTATCGATTTCGCAGCAACATGGCGGCAGCCCGTGCGACATTGTGTAAGCGAGACAAAGCTAAGAATGCATAGCAAGCAATACACTGCCAGTTGCGCTTACAAATAAAGTACAATATGGATTATTCACACGTTCGGCTACTGTCGGAAACCGGTCTGCACTTCTCTGCGCAAACGAATACTGCCGATGCACAATATATTTTTGGTAAAACTGTACAAACATTCGTATTCATCTTCTCCCGGGAATCGAACCCGGAACCTCGAGCTTTGTAGTCAGGGTCAGAACTGGGCTACCAGGTCGTCTAGTTAAGTACGTCTGGGCAGACCTCTCTCCTGGTGGATCTTGCCCTGGCTGCCGGCCGCCACGTGGTACACGTAGCGCCGGTCGAAGTCTGGCACGCCGTGCTCTATGAGGACCTGCACGATCAAAGTCAAAGTCAAAGTCGAAATATTTTTATTTAGATTAGGCTTACCGGAAGCACTTATGAACGTCATACAATACAATTCAACAACATTAGACCAGTTTTTTTTTAATAAATAGGAAGGCAAACGAGCAAGTGGATCACGTGATGGCAAGTGATCAACATAAAAACTCGTAACACAAAATTGATTGCCAATGCCTAGCCAACCTAGAGGGCTGAGCTGGAATACCCTTGTGCCAGTAATTTCACCGGCTTTACTCCTTCATGCCAGAACAAATCTGTGCAAGATTAGCGAGCAAGATTGCGGTAGCGATCCGGGCGGACCTTACACAAGGTCCTACCTCCCTCGTTGTGCACTCAATACGGACTGAAAACCAGTTAAAAGTGGAAATAGCTCACCTTAGAGTCGGAAGGCGGGTGCAGGAACGGAGACCAGTCGTCCGTCTGGGAACAGATGCTCAGCATCTTGCCGTCCCCGGAATCGAACAGCGATAACCTGCAGCGACACAGCATTACTATTAGCAGGGATCGGAATTTTCATAGCACGGTAAGACGTTAGCAAGATATGGAGTCGACATTAGTATTAAGTAAAATGCACTCCATGGTTCTATACTCATGCTCATATTGAAACATTTCCCGCATTTCAAATTTACTCAATTAATCAATAATAAATATAAATATTTAAAAAAATAAAAGTTAGATGCCGTATATTAAATTTATATAGGAGTATGAGTATGGAGTTCACTTTAATACTAATACCGACTCCATAGCTTACTAAGGTCTTACCGTGCTATGAAAACACCGATTCCTGATTATTATAGACATCAAACGGGTATCTGGCGACCACCCAGTATGGTGCTGGTAATTTGTTATCCGGCCGAAAAACGAATAGTCCAAGAATTGTTACAACTATCATTAAAAACGTAAATTATACTACCTCTGTGTAAACATTACCATGGGCAAAGGTAACCATTTTGTCTGTTGGTTGTGTACAAGGTGTCAATTGAAGAGGAGTTTAGAGTATGTAGTCATCTCTTTTTGGGACATTATGTTGCCATTTAAAGAAAAGAAATCAGCTAATAAAATACCGCTTTCAATTTTAATACTCTTTCTATGCTATACTATTTCTATGGCGCAAACATACCGCCTCCATTCGATTTATGATCAAGATAGTTTGCCTGCAACTTTACCTGTTGGCCTCTAGGCAGCAGGGGTAGAGAGGACGCAGGAGGGAGAGGGACAGCGTGTCGTACTGGCACTCGTTCAGCAGCGCCCAAACCTCGGACACGCTCTTCACGCCTTCCAGCGACCGGTTGTTTATCTGTTCTCAAACAAACAACGATTATAAAAAATAAAATAAATATTTCGAGACAATTCACACCAATTGACCTAGTCCCAAACTAAGCAAAGCTTGTATAGTCGACCAAGTAATTGCTTGACCACTTTTGAACCTTATCCCTTTGTAATACGGTCGAAAAGTGGTCAAGCAATTTCTTGGTCGACTATACTATGGGTATTAGACAACGGATAACTTGATATAACTTTGTCAATTTTGGAAATTTGACATCCGATGACAACTTTTTACCAAAATCTTATACCATATTGGATTAAAAAAATAATGTCAGGATCGGGTTTTCACGGCTATTTGCCTATGTCAAAATTTATTTCAAAATATTATACGCCAATTTAAAGAAAAAAAATGCAAGAAAACAATTTTCTTTTGTTGATAAAATACTATCAAGCGCTTATGTTGGTTGAACTGGCTGAATACTTAGTGTGCCAAAGCTATCAACAGACTAAGTTATTTTAATTACTTTTCGCACGCGTGCAAACATGTATCACTTTCTGCAGGCTTTTCAGCTAAGCTACGTCCCACTTTCCACATGAGATGAAAATCCTGTTACTTACGCTGACGATGCGATCGCCCACATAAATGCTGTCTTCCTTCGAAATAGTGCTGCCTGGAGATATTTTACTGACGAAAATACCTGTTGAAGCAAAATTACTTGTGTTTATAAAATAATTTATTAAGAGGAATAGTACATTATGGTACGAGCATACTGTGTTGGTCATTATTCATTATTTTCGAGGCGAGCGGTACGCGAGCGCGAGAATGGAGCCGGGTGTGTACCGCTCAATGCTCATGCGTTTCATAAGACGTTTTTCAATATATCTGTGTTTAATACAGTTAATAACTTTTCCGTTGCTATTTAGAAAGCCTTTCTCCGGTAAGCTGTCAAAGTCTCGCGATCGTTAGACCCTCGCCCTGCCAGCGCCCGCTGTGCGGCTATACCGCTAGACGCTTGGATTATGAGCCTAAAAGCGATGTCGAGTTATCCACTTTTTTGCTGTCATCTTGGATGCGCTCACCGTGCTGCAGCGTGAGCGCGCGCACGTCGGCGGCGCGCAGCGGGGCGCGCAGGCGGCGCGCGCGCACCCGCTGCACGCGCAGCGCGCAGCTGCCCTGCGCCAGCGCGCCGCGCAGCGCCGCCGCCGCTCGCTAGCCGTCGCCACTCACCGTGCTGCAGCGTGAGCGCGCGCACGTCGGCGGCGCGCAGCGGGGCGCGCAGGCGGCGCGCGCGCACCCGCTGCACGCGCAGCGCGCAGCTGCCCTGCGCCAGCGCGCCGCGCAGCGCCGCCGCCGCTCGCTAGCCGTCGCCACTCACCGTGCTGCAGCGTGAGCGCGCGCACGTCGGCGGCGCGCAGCGGGGCGCGCAGGCGGCGCGCGCGCACCCGCTGCACGCGCAGCGCGCAGCTGCCCTGCGCCAGCGCGCCGCGCAGCGCCGCCGCCGCTCGCTAGCCGTCGCCACTCACCGTGCTGCAGCGTGAGCGCGCGCACGTCGGCGGCGCGCAGCGGGGCGCGCAGGCGGCGCGCGCGCACCCGCTGCACGCGCAGCGCGCAGCTGCCCTGCGCCAGCGCGCCGCGCAGCGCCGCCGCCGCTCGCTAGCCGTCGCCACTCACCGTGCTGCAGCGTGAGCGCGCGCACGTCGGCGGCGCGCAGCGGGGCGCGCAGGCGGCGCGCGCGCACCCGCTGCACGCGCAGCGCGCAGCTGCCCTGCGCCAGCGCGCCGCGCAGCGCCGCCGCCGCTCGCTAGCCGTCGCCACTCACCGTGCTGCAGCGTGAGCGCGCGCACGTCGGCGGCGCGCAGCGGGGCGCGCAGGCGGCGCGCGCGCACCCGCTGCACGCGCAGCGCGCAGCTGCCCTGCGCCAGCGCGCCGCGCAGCGCCGCCGCCGCTCGCTAGCCGTCGCCACTCACCGTGCTGCAGCGTGAGCGCGCGCACGTCGGCGGCGCGCAGCGGGGCGCGCAGGCGGCGCGCGCGCACCCGCTGCACGCGCAGCGCGCAGCTGCCCTGCGCCAGCGCGCCGCGCAGCGCCGCCGCCGCTCGCTAGCCGTCGCCACTCACCGTGCTGCAGCGTGAGCGCGCGCACGTCGGCGGCGCGCAGCGGGGCGCGCAGGCGGCGCGCGCGCACCCGCTGCACGCGCAGCGCGCAGCTGCCCTGCGCCAGCGCGCCGCGCAGCGCCGCCGCCGCTCGCTAGCCGTCGCCACTCACCGTGCTGCAGCGTGAGCGCGCGCACGTCGGCGGCGCGCAGCGGGGCGCGCAGGCGGCGCGCGCGCACCCGCTGCACGCGCAGCGCGCAGCTGCCCTGCGCCAGCGCGCCGCGCAGCGCCGCCGCCGCTCGCTAGCCGTCGCCACTCACCGTGCTGCAGCGTGAGCGCGCGCACGTCGGCGGCGCGCAGCGGGGCGCGCAGGCGGCGCGCGCGCACCCGCTGCACGCGCAGCGCGCAGCTGCCCTGCGCCAGCGCGCCGCGCAGCGCCGCCGCCGCCGCCGCCGCGTGCGCCCAGCCGCCGCTCGCTCCGCCGCCCAGCACGCGGTCCAGCACTCTGCGTACCACAATAGTAGATTGTTCGACGAGGGATAAAAAACACCTATTATACGCGAGATGTTTTGGCGCATCAGCAGAGCGAGTGCGTCAATAGTTCAAGTGTGGAATTGGTGTTTCACCCGAGTTAAACACTCCTCATTTCATTTCGACCATGAGGGAGCAGAAAATGTCATGGATAATAAAAAGAGGTCTTTTGATAGACGACATTGTTTTTTGATATACCAATTCAACGTTATTGGATTCCAAAATAATGTCAAATTCGGATTCATTGTGACTAAATTTCATGGATTTGACACATTATAATAGTTTTTTTACATACGCAATCTTGAATCCGAAAAATAAAATCAAATTTAGTTTTATCACTGCAAAATTACGTAAATTTGACACTCATGACGATTTTTTTGCCAGAACGTCATCGGCCATCTTGGATCCCAAAAATGATAATTGATTTAGATTTATCACTGCAAAATTACATCCATTTAACACCTCCGTCGATTATTTAAAACAGTAATATTACTCATCAAGTGACGTACTTTCGATATCAGTTGAAAGTTTTCTGATATCTGTTATATTAACAGAACAATGACCTGGCCACACTCAACGCTAACACCGTGTTCGAGCGCGGTGCAGGCTACCTGATCTTGCCGTGCGCGCCGGAGCCGTGCCGCACCCGCGTGACGTAGATGGCGGCGTCGCCGGGGAAGTAGGGCCGCTCGCGCCCGCCCGCCAGCTCGAAGCCGAGCGAGCCGTCCGCGCCCAGCCCGCTCAGCTCCACCTCCAGCACGTCCCACTCGATGTCCTGCTGCTGCGTAATAGTACATTATGATGAGCCCGAGAATTTGCTAAACACTTAAGAACCATGTCGTAATGACGTATAAAATCCAGCACGTTCCACTCGATGTCCCGCTGACGCGTAATAAAACATTATGATCAGCCCGAGAAGTTGCTAAACACTTAAGAACCGTGTCGTAGTGACACCTCCAGCACGTCCCACTCGATGTCCTGCTAGCGGGGAATAGTACATTATGATCAGCCCCAAAAGTTTTTAAACACTCGAGAACCTTGTCGCAGTGACGTATGAAATGAGAGTTGGTCGATTGTCCCATCACTGACGGCGACGAGGCACTAGAATGTTCAGCTACTTCTGAGGCTGACCGTATATTATAATACGAGTATGCTATGTTGCTCATTATACTCGAAGCGGTATTATTCGCGCGAGCGGTACTCGAGCGCGATGAGGGAGCCGAGTGTGTTATGAGTTATGATCAATGCACAAGCGTTTCACACGACGTTTTTCAACACACTTGCAAGGAAAAAAACTGACTGGTATTGTTATTAACTTCTTTGTTGCTATTTGAAAAAAACCTTGCTCTGGTAAGCTATTAAAGCCGTCTGAGATCAGCAGCGCCCGCATTTATTTGGCTTTTATGTTGCGTTTAACAAATATGAAATGATAAACTATTAAAAACAAGTATTAGTAACAATACACTATTACAAAATCAACGTATGACTCGACAGTATCAAGTCCGACCCAAGCAGAAACTCTCATACAGAAAGAAAAAAAACAGTGGCGGGTACGATGATTTTAGTTATTATTTAGTCGTTTTATTTGCAAAATTTGTTAATTAGTATTCGTCAAGTAAAGAAAAAGGCATTTTTTTTATTTACTCGCAATCAAACTGAAAAGCGTGCATAACTCGTATTAAAATCTATTTCAGCTTCGACTTAATTATAAGCTCTCGCCTATGGCTCGGATCGATACCATAACACTTGAATACCACCAGTACCACCCATAAAATTGTATGGTAGTGAACTGGCGAAAGTTAACCGGTTCAAATACTTGGGCCATGTGATCACTAGTGATCTAAAAGACGACTGTGATCTTGAGAGGGAACGCAGGGCGTTGGCAGTGAGGGGAAATATGCTGGCCCGCAGATTTGCACATTGTACGGGAGAAGTAAAGGTTACATTGTTTAAATCCTTCTGTCAATCATTTTATACTAGTGGGCTGTGGGTTAGCTATACTCAAAAATCGCTCAACGCTCTGCGTGTTCTCTATAATAATTTGTTTAGAATGCTGTTGGGCCTGCCTAGATTCTGTAGCGCATCGGGTATGTTTGCTGATGCCCATGTAGACGGCTTTCATGCTTTAATGCGAAAAAAATGGCCTCTATCCGATGCAGAACACAGGGCAGTCCCAACAGTATACTCAGGGTGCTGGCTGACAGACTTGACAGTCCTTTGCAGAGGTACTGGGTGTCTGCATTAATAAATCCGCACGCTGAAGAAATTTATTTTATAAATTAATTACTTAGTGAGTAGCTGTAATTAACATAGTTTTTTAAGTACCTTGTTGTTATTAACACATATGGACCTTTGTTGTCATAAAATAAAAGCTTTTGATTTGATTTGATTTGATTTGAATAAAAAAGCTTGTTTTATGCCCTTGTTAGACAATCTACTATTTGATTGTTGTGGTAGTTGTTTGTTGTTTTATTGCGACTCTGCGCAGCTGAATGCCCTCACCTGCAGGTCGCTGTCTGCGGAGCAGTCGGGCCGCTCGCTGCGCGTGCGCGGCTGCTCGGCGCCGCCGTGCCGCCGCGCGTCCGCCAGCTCACCCACCATCGCGTCACGCTCCTGCACACAGACAGACAGACAACTTGCTATGATTACCCTTTTTGCTGTATATTTTTAATTTTAAAATAAAAAATGGACAACACAAAAAAGAAGGCACAATTTGGGTGAACTTAAAATTTAAAGTTATTTGTGTTACAAAGGGACAAAGTAAAATTTTGTTCTTCGAGGACGCTAGGACAAAATATTTTGTTCCCGAGCGACACACTATTTTTCATGACTACCTATGGAAAAAACAAAGTACTACGTCTTGAAACTTGTATGTATAAACATTAGATTGAAAGTGTAAATAAAACACAATTCATTGTGAAAAGTTTAAAAAGCCAAAATCTTACCGACCAGTCAGTTCTTCATACATGCTCTCAACTCTTTGGTTATCTTCTCATACTAATCAACAAAGAGTGACTATTTATTATAATACAAACTCCTTGCTAACCTATTACAAAAATGAGTACATCACCTAAGAGAACTGAATGTCAGTAATATTTCTTTACATTCAACCTTCAGGCGAGTGACTTCAAACTAACTATAGACATAAGACATGACCGTATGACTGTGTGGACCTTTGCCTGCCATTAAATGGGCAAGTCTACAAAAAATACTAACCTAACTACGCTAACCAATCAGAGGACTCAAACTAAAACTCCCTAGGGGTTAAAATCTAATTTTGTCTTCGCTATTCTCGAAAGCCAATTGTTGTTTTTCGAATAAGTGTGATGAAAACAAATTATAAGACTGCGACGAAACGAGCTAGATCTTAAAATTCAACGAGTCTTAAAATTCAACAAATGGCGGTCAAAAGGTTAAAATACAAATGAAACAACCAATATATTAATAAAATCGATCACTCACGTATTTTTAAATAGAGAAATGCCGTCATCGCGCCACCGCCGCGGAGGCTCATTATTAAGGACCACGGACTGGTCCGAAACATGTCGGGCATTTCTCGACTTAAAAATACGTGAGTGATCCGCTTTATTAATATGTCCGAGTCTCACGGTAGTTTTATGTTAGAAACAGCTAACAGCTAAAAGCCGTAAAAAAACGGTAGCTATGTCATACCTTGCGCAGTCTGTTACAGAGTGCCTTGACGCTCTCTCGTTCTTGCAACAGTTTGTCCCGCTCCGAGAACGCCCAGTCGCGTCTTCGTTTCGATACCTGTAGTAAAACGAAATCCAAATTTTATCTTGTTTCATAGTAAAACTGAAAATAAAAGGGATATTTACAACCGATGGATGCGTTCGAAATTCAACCGTTTGTCGTGAAATTGTTTGGTTTGCAACAGTTCGTCGTTTAATTGTTGAGCGTGCAACAATTCGTCGTGGAAGTGTTTGTTGTGCAACAATTCGTCGTGAAATTGTTTGATCTGCAAAGGTTCGTCGTGATATTGTTTGTTCAGCAACTGTTTGTAGTTTAATTGTTCAGCGTGCAACAGTTCGTCGTGAGATTTTTTTGGTGATTGATATGTAACAGTTCGTTGTGGAAGTGTTTGGTGTGCAACCGTCCGTTGTGAAATTATTCGGTCTGTAACTGTTCGACGTGAAATAGTTTGGTGTGTAACAGTTCGTTGTGGAAATGTTTGGTGTGCAACAATTCATCGTGAAATTGTCTAGTCTGCAACTGTAACTGTTGGTCGTGAAATTGTTTGGTGTTCAACAGTTTGTTGTTAAATCGTTCAGCGTGCAACAATTCGTCGTGGAAGTGTTTGATGTGCAACAATTCGTCGCGAAATTGTTTGGTGTGCAATTGTTGGTCGTTAATTGTTTGGTGTGCTACAGTTTATTGTTAAAGTGTTCAGTGTTTAATAATTCGTCGTGGACGCGTTTGGTGTGCAACAGTCATCGTGAAATTGTTTGTTGTGCAACCGTTCGTCGTGGAATTGTTTGAAGAACATTATATGATTAGTAGTGGCGTCCCAAGATGAAGAAGGTAAGCGAGCTGACCTCGGCCTCTCGCTGCGCGTCGCTGAGATCCGCGAGCGCGCGGTCGAGCTGCTTGCGCAGGCGCTGCAGCTCCTGGTTGGCCTGCTCCAGGTTGTCCACGCGCTCCTTGTCCGCAGAGTCGCCCGCCAGCCCCGCCAGCCCTGCGCCACACTCACAGAATAAATAATAGTACTAACGTACAGAAACATCTCTTTTTCGACCACAATCGAATTCCAACTTTATGATCAGGCACAAAAAGTTCGTATCACTTCATAAACATTCGCCAGGCGGCATGCGTCAAAAGGAAGGCGCCGCCCGCGCCCGCCTTCCACCCGCAATGCCCTGGCGCACCGCTAGGGTTGGGCTGCTTACTGTAATACTATCACAACGCGCGACACAGAGTGAACGGGCGCGCGCGCGGCAAGCCGCAACCTACTGCGATTAACCTATGCCATAGGTAATGCGGCGAGCAAAGTGCTATACAGTGCGGAGTGGAACCCTCCTGGCTACACTCACAGCTCAAACGATACCTAAGTCTAAATTTTCACAGATGATGTATTTCTGCTGCAACAACAAATACCGAAAAACAGAATAACATAAATATTCAAGGAAGCCGTACAACAAACATGATTTTTTTGTTCGTTTTAATAAATAATGGTACGGAACACTTCGTGCGCGAGTCTGACTGGCATTTGGCCGGTTTTTTTTTTAATTTTGGCACTCCAGAAATATGTTTTGATATTGTTCCAGACAAACATCTTGAGCGTAAATCGAGTGGAGGGGGGAAAGTTTGCGCATAAATATTTCTATTAGAAACGGCTACTGCGCAGTCAAGGTCAGTGCTCAAGTTGTTTGCCGAGAACGGTATCAAAGTCATAGTCTAAACATCTTTAATCAAATAAGGCTCACCAGTACCAGTAGTACGGTCAGCCTCAGAATTAACTGAACATGTTAGTACCTTGTCGCTATCAGTAATGTGACAAATTCTAGCCTCATTTCATACGTTACTGCGACAAAGTTTTTAAATGTTTAGCTACTTCCGAGGCTAACTGTACCCCTTTTAAATGCAAAAAAAATTACAGGTTCGAAAGAAATCTCTAATAAAAAGATGCCAAAATAACACTCATCGAGGGATCCTTAAAAAAAATACAATGTTAGTTTTTACGTCTCAAACATTGGATCGCAGTAGTTATATATTTGGGGCAGAGAACCGGCAATGCAAGCTGGAATCAACTCTTGGTCAGTCAGCACCAAATTTATCAGAGGGGCCGTTCAAGTATTACGTAAGCAGATTTACTACAGTTATTTACCCCCCCTTCCCCCTTGTCAGCAAAAGTAATCAAAGCTCTTACCCTCCCCCCCCCCCCCCCCATGCTTATTGATTCATGAGCAGCAGATATAATTCTAGAAATAAGAAAATTAAAAAGTGCTCCTCAATGTTGTATGTCTGCTCACTTTTATCCGATTTTGGAATGCCTACGTCGTTCTCATCTCATCGAACCATTCAACATCTTGGCGCTCTAAATTTTGAATAATGCACATCAGTTCCATATGTGTAAAAAAGTTAATAACTACTGCTGACGTAATCACCATCTAGACCCCCCCACCCCCCATGTCATCAAAAATAAGCACAGCAAAGACCCCCCGCCCCCCTATACTGCTTACGTAATACTTAAACGGCCCCAGAGCGGGCACAATAGTTACAAATAACTAAACACCAGTGCCAATGGGAGCTGGTAAAAATGTGTGGTCCAAGCTCACCCTGCAGCTTGTCCAGCGAGGGGTCGGCGGAGTGCTGCCCGTTGAGGAACCCGTCGTTACCTACGCCGCTTGCTAGCCCCAAGTGGTGATACGCCGAGTTGTCTTGCCTGCGGGCAGGAATCAAGCTTAGCAATACTAGCGCAAAAACAATGTACTAGGACAATTTGCAATAGACATCATGACATTCTGCAAGCCTTTGTTAAAAGAACTGAAGCTACTGACTGTTCCTTGTATACAGGGTGTAATCGTTAAGTGTAGCCAGGCGATTATTCTGTAAATATAAGAGATACTAGAAAATTTTAAACTGATATCGAAAGTACGTTACCCAATTTGTAAGATTGCATTAATACCTTTTTTAAATAAAAGCAGTAATATTAAAAATATTAAGTTTAAACACTCCCATACAATTAGTATGACGTTCTTTGTGGCTGTAAGTAGGGGCTTACAGCCTCAAAAAACGTCGTAAAGAGATAAAACTGCTTAAGATTCATTATTTACACGAACAATCTGTAATAAAACAAGCAATGGTGAAATGAATAGGCCTTATAAACTAGTCTTTCAACGAACGGCGTACAAAATGTATGGGAGGGTTTGAAGTAAAAATTTGATATTTTTCTGGTTTTATTAAATGAAAGTTATTAATGTAATTTTACTCATTGGGTAACGTGCTTTCGATATCAGTTTGAACTTTTCTGATATCTGTCACATTTACAGAATAATCGCTTGGCTACACTTACACCCTGTATACATCTTTGAAATCTGCTTGTTTATAAAAAAGTACTGGCAAGGAGAACGAAATTGTTTAGTAAAACGTTTGCTAGTCTATAATATAACACAGCGGGTATGCTTGGCGCCACTGACCGGGACTTCCCGAGAGTGGCGGTGTTCTGCGGAGTCTTGAGGTCGGTGCACTCCTTGATGGCGCGGTCGCGGTCCACCAGCGCTGACTCGATCTCGCGCCGCAGGCTCTCCGCCTGGCAACAACACATGCTGTAGCATCGTGCCACGACACATCCCCGTAGCATCGTGCCACGACACATCCCCGTAGCATCGTGCCACGACACATCCCCGTAGCATCGTGACACGACACATCCCCGTAGCATCGTGCCACGACACATCCCCGTAGCATCGTGCCACGACACATCCCCGTAGCATCGTGCCACGACACATCCCCGTAGCATCGTGACACGACACATCCCCGTAGCATCGTGCCACGACACATCCCCGTAGCATCGTGCCACGACACATCCCCGTAGCATCGTGCCACGACACATCCCCGTAGCATCGTGCCACGACACATCCCCGTAGCATCGTGCCACGACACATCCTCGTAGCATAGTGACACGACACATCCCTGTAGCATCGTGCCACGACACATCCCTATAGCATCGTGTCACGACACATCCCGCGATTAGAATAGCATTGGAGAGTAACGTCAGCGTGTGCTGACGTTACTCTCCAATCATTTCATTGTCATTTCATAGATATAAGAATGAAGCTTGACGAAAGTCTATGAAATGACAGTATGCTGCGCAAAACCGTCAGTTTTGGTCATAACGGTTTACAAAAACCAGTTAGCCCCGATATCGTGCGTCATTTTGCTTTCACTTTGAAAAATATTATTTTTACAACTAGCGACTCCATAGATTTTAGAACCACGGTATGCTACGAAAAGTTCTAAGCCTGCTGATCCTACTTATATTATAAACGCGAAAGTTTGTAACTATGGATGGATGTTTGTTACTCTTTCACATAGAAACTACTGAATGGATTTGGATGAAATTTGGCACACACACAGTTTATAACCTGGATTAACACATAGGATACTTTTTTTTTTTTTTATACGACATAGAAAGGCAAACAAGCAAGTGGGTCACCTGATGGTAAGTGATCACCACCGCCTATAGACACCTGCAACAACAAAGAGAGTGCAGATGCGTTGCCAACCCAGAGGGCTAAGATGGAATACCTCTTGTGCCAGTAATTACACCGGCTGTCTTGCTCTCCACGCCGGAACACAACAGTGCAAGCACTGCTGCTTAGCGGCAGGATTAGCGAGCAAGATGGTGGTAGCGATCCGGACGGACCTTGCACAAGGTCCTACCACCCGCGAAATACTTTTTATCTCGTAAAAATGCATAGTTCCCACGGTACAGCGATAAGTAAGTTATACGCCGCCGTGACGTCATGAGCAACCAGCAAAGCAACTAATTCTCATTAATTTGTCCAGGATATATTGCAGATTGCACGTTGGGTGCACGTTTGCTTGATTCAATTTAACAAGTCTACGCTAAAAGCTAGTAAAATAACAATGCCGACTAGGGGCTAGTGTACCTGCAGGGCGGTGGCGCGCTGCTCCTCACGCGAGGCTTGCAGCGCGGACTCCAGGGCCGCTACTCGCTTCATGGCCGCTTGCAAGTCATCGGACAGCTTCTCCATCTCCTTGTGGACCGTGTCCCTGCGACAGACGATAACTTATAACGAAAGAAAGAAAAATAGTTCATTCGGCGCTACCACCATCTTGCTCGCCAATCCAGCCGCTAAGCAGAAGTGCTTGCACTGTTGTGTTCCGGCGTGGAGGGCAAGACAGCCGGTGCAATTACTGGCTCAATAGGTATTCCATCAGAGCCCTCGGGGTTGGCAATGCATCTGCAATGTCTTTGGTGATGCGGTGGTGTCACTTATCATCAGGTGACCTACATGCTTGTTTACCTTCCTATTTCATAAAAAAAAGAAGTACATATGATGAACTGAAAACTAAAACACCGAAAAGGTAACCAACTCAGCATATATCGAGGCACGGCTAAGCACCACGACGCTGGTCCGTGGGGACCTTTATTTGGCACAACAACAAGAAAAGACAAACATACTATCTCTGAACATAATCTTCATTAGATCACTGATTGATTAATCGTACCGACTAGACATCCCCCTTATTAAATTGAGGCATAGGGTATAACAGGCTGTTATACCCTACTTCTTACTATAAAGCAGTTGTTTCTTGCATAGAACTTGTTTTAAACTTTCTCGATTTTCACACACATTTATAAAGTCCAACGGGGCTTTAACGCGATAGAATCATTATTAATTTCCGTCGGACGTATTGCAACGGTCGTGGTCACGAGTGAATGTACAACGTTAAAAATATGCACAGAACTTGTATAGGATAGCATTTCATAATTAAAAAACAGTTTAAATCGATTGAACCATAACATCACTTCAAAATTTGATTTTGCAAATAAACTGTACTAAAAAAATAATAGTTTTAATTGTTAAACCTCTGATAGAAAACGATTCGTGAACTGTGGCGCCGTCAGAAGCAAGCAAACGAATAGAAATATTCATTCAGACATAGTCCCACTATCATTACGACAAACTTGATTATTGTATTTAAAGTAATTACATTTCAATTAGGGAATAAAACTGGATTATAATTTACAAATTATTTCATTAATAGTAGTTTATGCAACTGCTATATTATGAGAGGCCTTAAAACACGAGTGTGGTTTTATGAAACGAGCGTTAGCGAGTTTCATAATAGGATCATACGAGTGTTTTAAGGCCTAATAACAAACGAATGAAGTCCCTATTCTCATGTCATTGCCCAAGAAATTGCTTGACCAATTTTCGACCGTATAACAAAGGGATAAGGTTCAAAAGTGGTCAAGCAATTACTTGGTCGACTATACACGCTATGGACTGACGGTGCTTTGTCTTGGTGGCAAAAGTTTGAAGAGCTTTACGTAATTTTAACAAGACTAAATTCTCTACGGATGAACTCCAGCAAAGTGCTTGGATATTTTTTCATTATAAAGTAATTAGCTTATTAGGTAACCTCAAGTAATATCAGATTTTTTAATTGCGTTTTATAATTGTAAAAAATAAGAACATTTTATAAAAGTTAGATCAGTTTAATATACATTTCCTTTGCCCATCACTAAATTAAAAAAAGTGACAGTTGTGACATTGGTCGCGTTCCTAATCACCTTTATAGCGCTCAGAGCAGTCGGACCGGGTCGTCAGTGCTATAATCGCTGTGCGCGATGTAGACGCGATTCGGAACGCCGACATAGACAAGTAAGCTGTCAATGGCATATCTATCATAGTTTTTTTTTACATGTGACGGACTAAGGTAATCAGTATTTAAGCTGTTCCAGCTGTCATATTTTTTTTTATAAGTAAATGAGGCAACCAAACAATCGTATGTAACGAAGAAGTATCCAAGCATTCTGCAGAAGTTCATCCCTGTCGTTTACTACTTAAATCAAGCAGCAATGAACCCGTTTATATGCATAGTTGCAGCCAAACTACTCGAGAGGAGGGGGTAAGTTTGCGCATACACATCCGTATTAGAAACGGTCACTGCGCAGTCGATGCCGATGCTCAAGTCGTTAGCCGGGAGCTGTATAACAGCAAGGGTGCTACAGGGACGTGTGTTGTCAGGCGGAGAGTCTGCGGCGGGAGAAATTCACCTTCCAGTTGCACGCGTGCAGCGGTCAGTTCCACGGGCACTCACCGCTCGCTCATGATGAGCGTGTACTCGGCCATGGCGGCGTTGCGCTCGTCGGTGAGGCGCTTCATGTCGGCCCGCTCGCGCGCGCCGCCCTCCCACTGCCGGACCACGTTCGCCACCTGCTGCTTCAGGGTGTTCCGCTCGCGGATCTGAGGGGAAATACCGGTTGAGACCGTTGTCCAGACGAGGACACTCGCCCGTATCAGGAGGGTTCGACTCCGCACTGTAGGTACGCTCGACCGCCTTGCCTATGGCATAGGCAAACCGCAGTAGGTTGCCGGCTCGCCGCGCGCCCGGTCGCTCGACCTTGAAAACGAATGCCGCGCAACCCTAACGTGTCGGGAGTTGCAGGTGGAAGACGGACGCGGGCGGCGCGTTCCTTTTGACGCGAGCCGCCTGGCGAATGTGTATGAAGTGATATGAACCTTTTGTGCGTGGTAATAAGTTGGAAGTTGTATATACATGCGTCCGTGTCACGAAACTTCGTCAGCGTGATGTAGCGCTTGTCAGTTGGTTTCCTCTAATCTACACTAGATGGCGCTAGAGTCGCTACATATTTTTAGGCTAAGAGGAGGCAATAATGAATGTCACAATATTTACCACCGGTTCGGAAAAAACCGCTGATGAAAAGATATCGCCAAGAAACTCAACAAGGCGTATTCTCAGTAACATTAACGTGCGCTGGCGGCGCATTGCTAATCGATATACGGTTCTTAGGCAACCTGTAATGGCTTAATGTTTTAATAAATTTAGCCTAATTTATTTCATAGTAATTTGTTAATGATCTATAATTATATTTTAACTTTAAGCGATTAATGCAATGACAATTCTAAGAATTCTTCGGGTTTCACCCGCGGGGGGCTCGATAGAATAATCTATTGTCTGTATTATAATGTGAATGGATATTATATTGATCCAATCACATTATAACTAGCGACCCGCCCAGACTTCGTACGGGTAGGTACAAAACGGTATTCCAATAAAAAATCGAATATCATAAAAGTGCAAAATTGTTGTTTACGCCCACTGCTGGGCATAGGCCTTCCAAAAACTTGCTGAACCGCTTTTCGAAATTACATGGGGATAAAATTCAATCGTTAAGCAAATCCTTGGTCGACTATACATAAAAAAAAACCTTCAGTAAAAAATCTCTAAGTGAGATTGAAAATCGTCTCAAACTCCCTTGCGTGGTTTAGAAGTAAGCGGTCGAAGATGTGAAGACAGACAGGAATGGATAGCGACTTTGTTTTATACAACAACAACAGTTTAAACAACAACAACAACAACAACAAATATTCTTTATTGTACACCACATATAAATACAAAGCAAACAAATAAACGAATTAGAAAGGTAGACAATAGTTTAAAGTAATGTATGTAGCTATTTTTTCTTGTCTGTACAAAATTTTTTATAGTGTGTGTGGCCACCTTCTCCTTCTAAACCACCCAACGGATTTTGAAGCGGTTTTAACTATCGTTTAGAGATTTTTACAGGGAAGATTTTTATGAGCATTTTGTCCCGTTTGTACTCGTGCGAAGCTAATGTAAAGATAAAGATTTTGCGGGTGGTAGGACCTTGCGCAAGGTCCGTTCGGATCGCTACCACCATCTTCCTCGCTAATCCTGCCGCTAAGCAGCAGTGCAAGACAGCCGGTGTAATTACTGGCGTTGGAGGTATTCCATCTTAGCCCTCTGGGTTGGCAACGTATCTGCAATCTCTGGTGTTGCGGGTGTCTATAGGCGGTGGTGATCACTTACCATCAGGTGACCCACTTGCTTGTCTGCCTCCTTATTTCATAAAAAAAAGATTGTGTGACATTAAGTAGAGACAGTGCAGGCGCGACTGACCACAGCGTTCCTCTCCTGTGTCAGGTCGTGGCACTGCGTCTTGAGGCGGCTGTTCTCTTCCTGCAGCAGCTGTAGCTTCTCCAGGGTGGCGTTGTGGTTCTCGATTAGATCGTCGTACCTGCAGAGGAGATGGGACACCGTAAAGACGGGACAAACAGACTGGTTATAGTAGTTTATGCAACTGCTATAATGACAGGCCTTAAAACACGAGTGTGGTTTTATGAAACGAGCGTGAGCGTGTTGACAGGTCTTGTCCCGTGTCCAGGAATTACACTTTAAAGTCCCGGATTTCGCATATAACTATATTTTTAGGGTTCCTTACCTCAAAAGAAAAAATCCAAAAACCATAAACGGTACTTTTCAGATGAGATATCTGAATAAATCACAACATGCTGTCGACAACACTGCCACGAATGCCATGATGTTAAATATTGAAATGTTTACGTTATGTCTGTCAAAAGCTTGTTAATTTAAAATTTATTTCTTGTTGAAAATAATATTCTCAATTTATTGAGAAGAAAATTGCTTATGTGTGCTAAAAAAATCTGTCTGTAGTGAAATTTGAAGTTTCTGATAGCCGTTTGAAGGTAAATACGGCACAATTAACTATTTATGCAGAGATTGCTTTTGCTATACGGACTAAAGCAAAATGACATACGATATCGCGGTTAACTGGTTTTTATAAACCGTTATGACCAAAACTCACGGTTTTGGTCATGTGCATTGGCAGAAGGGGAATGCGTGCGGTTGCCAGCTCCCTTGGTTTAATTGTCTAAGGTGTGCACATACCTCTTCTGGTAGCAGTCGAACTCTTCCTTCAGCGACTCGTACTTCCTGAGCGTGTGGACGAGCGCGTCGGAGCTGCCCTCGCCCGTCCCGCTCTGCTGCAGGTGCTGCACCTCCCGCTCCAACCTGACGACGAAACCACTGACGTTGACGTAAACGGGTTAAAAAGTCAAAACAAAAGCCAACTTTCCTGTAGTCAAAAGTTAAGCTTGGATACAGTCAGCATGAAATACTCTTAGTGCTCAAAAATATCTAAACTCAACTCTTTTAATATTTGGTTGTAGACTTAAAAAAATTCTATTGAATGAATCCCTATACTCTGTAAAAGAGTACAATGACATCAAGTTTTAAATTGTTATCATTTCGTTTTTTCCCTGTTTTGTTTTATTTCATTACTTTATTGCAGCCTTATTGCAGCTTTTGATATTTTTCACCAATGTGATTATATATTATTATGACTTTTTATTTTATAATTTTGTTTCATGATTTGAATTTTTATATTTCTGACTTTTTCATTTTTAATTTATTGTAATAATTTTCTAGATTTAATCCTACATATTTTATATTATTATTTGATTACCTTCATTGTTTTTATGTTGACGATCTTTTTGTGAATTTGTTAAGTTTAGACATTATAAACTTAATGAAATTTTCAATGAGAAATAAAGTAATCTATCTATCTATTTATTGTCAAAGACTTTTCATGCTGGCTGCACATACAATTTATAGGAGTAGGTATTAGTATACCTACTATTGTTTGAATAGGCCTGAACTATGCCAGACACCTTTTTTTGTAAATCATCGAATGAGGAGGTGAACGAGCAAGCGGGTCACCTGATGGAAAGTGATCCCCACCGCCCATGGAAACCATCGATCACAAGAGAATCCCTGATCCGTTGAAAACCTTTCCCACCCTCCCTCCACATAAAACAAAATGAACAACATAAACGCTACTACCACCACAACCACCACCAAAAATACTTGGCACGTGTTTCGCCTTCCTACAACGCATCAACAGGAGCTGTTAACTTCTCTGTAAGGTAATTTGTTCCGATGTGTCAGATCCATGAACACTGTTTAGAAGCACCAAATACCGTGTCTGAATCCTTAAGATAGTTGGCGACCTGTATGAGGAGTCTGAAATGGAGGTATATTAATGAAATCACAGTGTGTACCGCTGGTTGTCGTTGAGCAGGTCTCCGTACTTCCCGCGCAGGCTGGACGCCTCTTGCGCGGACACTTCTAGCTGATTCATGGCTGCCCGGTGTTGTCCGCGGAAATATTCCAGCTCCTACAAATTGCGTGCCATTATCACATTACTTTTCATATTCTTGTGTTTTATGTAATTTATTACTCAGGTTCGTTTTTTAAAGGTATAGTCGACGAATAAATCGTTTGATCACATTTAAAAGGAAAGTTCATAAGTGTCAAGCTATTACTTGGTAGACTATACAGTACTTTGCTCAAAATATTAAAAATCAACCTCTTGAAATTTAGTGTCCAATTGAATCCGGTTTCTGTTTTGATGTAAAATTTGAGTTCCGGTTTCGGTAGAAAATCTGCCAGAACTAAGACCAAAACCGAAAGTAGATTCATGAGCTTTCGTGAGGCATGCACCAGAAATGAAATAAAGTTTGAATGTCTCACCTTCATAACATGCTCGCACCGCCTCGAGGTCTCCGTGTGCTGCCGCCGCAGCTGGTTCAGCTCGTGCAGCGCCTTGTCGCACTGCTGCTTCAGACTGTCGTTGGTCTGTTTGCTGAGCACGTCGTACTGGCCGAGGGACTCGTAGGGGCCGCTCATCACGTGAGCCCCATGGCTCTTCACCGTGTAGTTCTGCTTCTCGTAGCCGGGGCTCACATAGTCCTCGATGGGGATCGGTATGGTCGGCAGCTGAGATGCGTTGTGGCGATCATTGCTCACGTAGGTGTGGGACATCGACTCTGCAAGCGAAACTACAATCAACAGGGGGCCTAGCACGCTAGCTTTTATCGATGACATAAAGCATTTATCCCGTTCTAACCAGTTTGCGTGTGCGAAAGGGACGAATGCTTTATGTCAGGGATAAATGCTAGTGTGCTAGAGGGGCAGGATTCAAGGTTCTAAAGTGGCCTAGATATTATTAGGATTTATTTACACTAGAGATGCGCCGAGTAACACTTTTGCCGAGTAACGAGTACCGAGTATTACTCGGTTCAATTTTTTTTGAACCGAGTACTCGGCCGAATAACTCGGTTAAATGAAATTCCCATTTCGCGCGCGTAAACAAGTACAAACAAGTTCGCGCCGGTCGAGCGGCTGGCTCGCGTTGATACACCCCTCAGTCCGCCCGCGCCTTTCAACTACCAGTCACTTGATAGTTTGCAAACAAATACTTCACGTTGCGCGTCATAGAAAATAAATAATTGAAAAAGTTTGTTAATTAACGATTGACTGTGTGTAGTACCTGATCAGTGATGACCTGATTTTGATTAACACTGTTGTTTTAATTATATCTACCTAAATATATTGGATTTCTTAAACCGAGTATACTCGGCATTAAAACTGAGTTATTCGGCCGAGTATGACTATCAAAAAACCCGCCGAGTACGCCGAGTACCGAGTATAAACCGAGTACTCGGCCCATCTCTAATTTACACCAAATTTACACAGCATTACAGTTTATACTAATGCACTGCAAAATTAAACATATCTAACACAGAAAGAAAGAAAAAACACATATCCGTTTAGTGGACAGTACATAAAAGTAAGTACCTAGAATGTAGAAACAGGAAAAAAAGCAGGAGGAAAAAAAATTAAATATGTCTATTCACATATTGGACTCAAACAAGAAAGAAAATAAGATGGAATAATTAAAAAACAAATTTATATTTAAAAAAATGTAGTGCTCATGGTTAAAGATGAAGTATAGCAAGACAGTTTTGTAGTTAGTTACCCTGGCTATGAACAGGGACAGACGTTAGTAAAATGAATATTGTCACTTGGATGGTAAAACGACTGAAGCGACACAGACTCACATGTTGCTTTAGTAGTTTTACCATCCAAGTGATGATATGTATATTTCTCCTACAGTCATATCATTATAAATAAGAAATATCTTAGAACAGTTTACACCAATGACCTAATCCCAAATTAAAAGCTTGTATTATGAGTACTAGATACCAGATTCACATACTTACAAATAAATACATACTTAAGTACATGTAAATATGCATGCCTCAGGAAAGAAACATTTGCCCCTCACAGGCACCAAACCCGCAACACAGCCTCATACTAACTAAACATGGATTTTATACGCATATTTATCATAAGTATGTATATTGTTATAGCACAAGAAACTTTAGTTGCTTAATTTCTGACTAGGTCAATTGGTATAAATTGTCCCAAGACATTTCCGTACCATGACAAAACAGTTAAGTCTTAGTCGAGTTAGTTTTAAAAAGTATATAATATAGAAGCTTCTTAGTATTTGTTTAAACTATTAAGGAGCTTACCATTACTGCCATTACTCTCCAAAGAAGAGTTCCCTGATGCCATAATATAAAAGTAACTGCAACAAACATTGGATGGTTTTATGCACAGAGCTTATAAACGCCTTCCTCATCAATACAAGACTTAGTCACTCACTTGGGGGCCTAGGATCTGAGGTCCATCCTCGCCAAGTCCCCACAACACCACCTAAAACAGTAACACTTTCCAATAAGATCTAAAGCATAGATAAAGCCTATGTTGCACCAAACGCATCGGCACTAGAGGGCACCTGACACATTTTCTACGCTCTAACAACTATTGCAAAACTGAGAAACCGCAAAAGCGAACAGCGGACAAAACGAGTGCGTAAGAAAATACATAATTGACATTACCAACTTGTGACACGGTAGTGTAACAGTACGCGGACACGGTCCATCAACACCGCTGCCAAAACCCCAAATCACAGGTAACAGACACCGAGAGAGCGCCCAAAGCTCCCCTTTCCCCAGAAAAAGGACTTCACACACAAGTAAAGAAAATAATACCTATCAATTCCACAATGTAAACAAGCGGAAATATTATCAGGAAACGTCCATTCACATTATACATACCCAGCTTAAGACGAAACAAGACCAATCCCAGGAAAAATGTATTTAAAACAAAAAGGTAACAGTTTTATCGTCACTAATTTGCCAACACTCGTCGTCCCTTGCTAGACTTTTTTTTCGCTAATAAAGTGAATGAATGAAATGACGGTCATGTCATGACGGATTTTGTCCGACATTTTGAAATGAAGTTGCCATGCTAATAAAAAGTAAAATTAAATAAAGGATCTCCAGACGACGTCGCTTACCATCGTGGTTGTAAGGTATGGTAATCTGAATAATGATACCTCATTTAAAAAGGGTAGATTGGGGGCATTGGAGCATATTGATAGACCAGTAAGAAGATGGATCTTATGTAAAGTTTACAACCAACTAGTGCTTGACCGAGCGTGGTGGTCTCTGCTCCCTCGTAACGTTTTAGCAAGTGGCGCCAATTTCATAATTTTTGTCGATTTGATTGAAATTTTTCAAATATATGAGTGAAATTTCATTTAAAAATTGCCATAAGCTACATGGTGAAGAGAAACATCGTGAGAAAACCTGCATAATGCGGGAAGTCAGAGAGGGTCATGGGGGTCACGCCCCCCCCCCCCCCACCCCCCTAGGCTGAGTCTAACTCAAATACTGATACTTTTTCTACTTCAAGTTGTTTCTTCAAATTCTTCATTTTCTCTTGAATAAATGTAGAAATTTGTTCAACAGATTATGCCGCATTTACATGTTTGCGCGAATAGCGTTTGAAATAACAGCGTAAACTCATTCACCATAATATCATCACAATTATTTGAAAACTACAAAGCCTATCTTTATTAAAAAAAGAGCTGTCTAATTTTTGGGTAAAAGGTTTTCTTTGTCATACAAAAATATCGAAGTAAAAACATGGGCGTTGCCAGCCAGCCATCCCGGCACTTATTAAGGAGGTGTAAGTTCATACTTTTTGGTACAAAGAATGAAAGTGGACTGGTAGATAACACTCTTATTTAAGCTCTAAGGGGGGGAGGGCAGCTCAGCTATCCCGCCTGACCCTTCTCCCTAGCGACGTCCATTAGTAATTTTATTAAAATTAGGATAATAGATGTTATGATATATGAACATTTATTTCTAATTGTAAGTATGCATGCTGTATAATATTTGTAGCAATTTCTGTGCCACGTTGTATGGCACAACATAGTGATACCACGTGAGAAACCTATGTTTCACAAATAAAAGATTCTAATTTTTACTACCTCTCCCTTGCCCCTCTGTCCCATTCACATGCGAGTCTATTGAGAAATGAACATTTCGAATACGCCACAAGAAACTACCACTCGCTTCGGTGACCATGCTAAAAATGGAGATCCTGCTTAATAAGGCTCTCCGTCACGATGGAATCAAATTGATACAATCATATAGCTATGGTTTTTTTTACGTACAACGCCGTCTGGGTACTAAGAAAAACAAGTAATCAAAATGAAAAACGTAATGTACAAAAACTGACACAATTTCATATCTAGCTCATTAAAATAAAAACTTTACAGCAGAATACTGCCCGCAGTCTGCGCAAAGGACCACGTTTTGAGCCCTCTACACAGCTAGTTTTTTGCGCATCGTACTTGAATATTTCTGAGTAAAATGGTGTGGTGGGTGTAGTATAGTATTCCGCCGTACAAATAAATGACACGCAATAGCGGAGGATCTGTAAAAAACGATGCGCAGTTTTTATAATTCGTGTGATTATTTATACGAAAACTAAGCAGTTAATCTGTAGTTTGATTTGTTATAGCCAAGAAGTTTCATAACAGTGCGGGAACTGCGGGATAGTAGTAAAATTGAATGTTTTGATGTCATGCAGAGGCATGACTTCCATGCCCTGCGTTACGGAAGGGCGTGCGGTGCAGATTACGTTTACTATGAATGATTTTATCTCTTTCTAAACTCTAGTGTCTGTGAATGACCGAGTGAAATAGCGTACCAAATTATGGATTGAATAGTGTTGTTGATGTATTTTGTTATTTTCATAACGTAACGCGATTAGGATAAAATAATTGTTATCGTGGCGGCTAGGAATCACTGTGGCGAGTAACGCGGCGCCCCCGGGCCGCAAATACGGAACTGCGTTGGTTCGCGAATCAGGCGTTCGATTTATCGTCCCGCGCGTTACTATTTACGCACTTTTCGAAAAAGATAGTAAGTACGTATTTTTAGTCGCGGCGCGTGTTTTACGTGAACCGTCGGGAGTGTGTGAGGTCGGGTGACTGCGGCCGTGGTATTCGTAAACAACCTCAAGGTTATCGGTGGGCATGTGCCTGGTGCGTTAGGGCTGCGATGCGGGCGCGCTGACATGTCCGCGGCGGGCGGGGGCGCGGGCGCGGGGCCCGTGGTGCGCGCGGGCCACCTCCGGAAGCTGAAGACTATGAAGAAGAAGTACTTCGTGCTTCGCTCGGAGAGCGCCGACTGCTCCGCGCGGCTGGACTACTACGAGTCCGAGAAGAAATTCCGGGCGGGCGCGGCGCCGCGGCGAGTGTTACCTTTGAAGAGTTGCTACAACATCACGCGGCGTTTGGACTTGAAGCAGAAGCATGTGATCGCGTTGTTTACTCGCGAGGAACAGTTTTGTGTGGTGGCAGAGAACGAGCAGGAGCTGCACGCGTGGCTGTCAGCGATCCTGCGGCAGCACTCCTCGGACGAGCACAGTGATGAGCTTCTACATCCTATCCGTAAGTCATTTTCTTTTTATGCCCCATTCCTGGGTCTACCAGCTATTCTTTATACATTTACAAATTCCTGTTTTAAAGGTCACTGTACGAGGTTAATGAGAATTAGATAAATCTTATAATGAGGCTCAACAAATTGAACAATATTATTTTTTACTCATGGCATCGAATCGAGGGACACCCTTGCTTGTCCCCTGAGTAACCTACTGTATAGGATTGGTATGCTTCTATTATTCAATATGGTTGTGTTGAATAATGAATAAGTTGATTAACAATCTTCTATACAAGAAGCCATTGATAGAAATAAACAACTTTATAAAACCAACAGCCTAATATATATTTACACAGAATAGTTAATCAACCCCCATACAACATCAAACATAACCATAACTGCATGTTAGAATTATATAGCAAACAACAAGTCTTGAATATACATACAGTATTCATTATAACCCCCCAAGCATCCCTCAAAGCCTCTTTTCGCTCCATTCCACATAACATTGTGGTGCTTCTCAGCAGAATCTTCCATTTCCCGAAGCGCTGGTAGAATCAGATTTGTTAAAGAGCCTATGTGGCCAACTTTTTTTCTCTTTTTGAATCCCAAGAATAAGGGCCCCAACTCTTAAACACAATACTGGCATGCTTATGCCAAAACATTTCAATTGAAAAGCTAATCCCTTTCCGTGGAGTATCCAGCATTGACTGCATTTCCTTGATATCATTTTTACTAGTAGAAATGAAAGCATTGAACTAAATAATTTTGATTACATTATTATTTATTATATAACTTATAATTGGTGATTAGTTTTAAGTAAATACTTGATGTTACAAGATTGTTTATTGTAGTTGAACCAAAGCAGACCAGATGCGTATGCAGCTAGTTTCGTAGAGCTAGCTGGAGCCATTTTGTTGCATACGCAATGTGTATGGATCCGGTGTGGCCTGTCCCTCAATTGTATTTGGATAAAAAACCTATCATCATACGAAAATATTCAACATCTCTGACCTTGTTTGATTATAACATTGGCTTAATCAATCGAAGTAGCCACTAAAAAAGGAGATATTGGAGTTATTTCATTAACACACTATATAATTCTGAAAATTCATTCATCAAATTGCATCATTAGTCTGACTTTGCATTATTTTACAATAGTTATTTTGCCGCATAATACATTTATTTTTGGTTAGGAAGTGTATTGTAGAAAATCTAATTCCGGATGTTTACACACATGCATTACCTGTACAGTCAGGCAATCTAATTCATTGGCCACTGTAGCACCTTAACACAATAAACATCATGATGACTTTGACTTCGAGAATAAATGCCATAATATCCCACATTGCAACAAAGTTGCCTATGAATCAAATTGGTTGACTGTAAATAACCAAAACATAACTGGTTTTAAACAAAAAAAAATTAACTTGAAAAATTAAGTATCTAGTTGTCTCAAGGTTTCTTCAGTTAGTCGGTTTTTAACCCTTAGCAAAAAAAGAGGGGTGTTTTAAGTATGATGCCACGGACCACGGACAGACACACAGATACACATATCTGTGTGTCTGTCTGTGGCATCATAACTCACAGGCGGACAGACAGATGTTGATTGAACTTAAACTTCATTGGCATAGCACATTTATTTTAATTGCTTGTGCTTTACGCGAATTGGAGTTTAAGGTATTGAATGGTTTCTTCGCAGTAAGTTGTTACTTGTAACATATTCCTGTGAAGGTGTTTCCTGTGTGTGTGCCTGTATGGCACAGTGGCACATGTGTCTGCCTACTGTGCAAGAGGTCCCGGGTTCAAATCCTGGTATGGGCAAATATTTGTGTGACGAATATGAATGTTTGTACCTGAGTCATGGATGTTATTTGTATTTAAGTAAGTATTTATCTATATATGTATGTTTATCCGGTGTCTAGTATCCATAGTACAAGCTTTGCTTAGTTTGGGACTAGGACAATTGGTGTAAATTGTCCCGAGATATTTATTTATTTATTTTTTATTTAAACTTTCTGGTGATTTGTTTTTGTAATTAGGTCTAAATAAAAAACAGTGTATTGTTACTAGAATAATTATATCATTTTCGTAACAGTTTAACAATTACTCATATCAGTTGAGTAATGAAATTGTTACGAAACTGATATTAATTATTTTAGTTAAAATAGAATGATAATTATTTTGAGCCTCTTATGCTCAATTACAATTTTCTTATTAGTTTACAAAGTTTACTATTATTGGTCAAGACTGTTATTCTAAATAATTAATAGATTCAGGCGTTACTTTGCGGAGGTCCATATCAACAAACTGGAACAAATTATCTTGCTACTCCGCGAAACCAAAACTGTTATTCTAATTACAAGTTATTAGTTCGAACTTTATGTTGACAATACTCTTTTTATTGCATTGTAATCATAGTTACATACACATACTCAATTTCAAACCAATTTGACCACTGGAAGGGGGGTAAAATCTGCGTTTTTTTTGATAAATCAACAAATAAACAAATCAAGCTTTAAAAACTGCGTTGACATTATTGTAGACCTGGAAGGTAACATGTTTGTCAATGAGTAATTAAATATATATAGTTTTCCTATTGATGGTTAGTTGAGTATAATTCTATAATGATCTATTTAATATGAATGAATGAACAACATAATGGTCATAAAAAAGGGTAACCCTTATTTTGTGACTCCGTTTATATCTGTTGGTCTGCCTGTCGTGTTGATTCAAAACTTGGAAGAGTTTTATATATGGGTTACCAAAGGTTTGCATGTGAATAAAGTGGGGTAGGTTGTCAGCTTGCGGCGTACTCTAGCGTGTCGCCGGGAATAGCGGGGGAAGGCGGGCGCGGGCGGCTCGCTCCTTTTGACTCGCGTCGCTTGGCGCATGGTGTATGAAGTAATACGATCTTTTTGTGCCTGTGAATAAAGTTGGAATTCGTTTAATCGCGGTCGTAAAGGAGAAGTTTCTGTGCGTTATTTATTCTGTGCTACTATGTTGAGTGTGGTGACATGTAAACAGGTTTTTCTTTAATGCCATTTTGTTTTGGATTTTTTTTTAAATTTTATTGAGGCTTTAGTGCACTTGTGTGACTAGGCCAGCCTCATGAGAAGACTCCAGTAAGAATTCCTAAACCACTCTCCTGAGCAAGGGCAGCTTCCCTGGCAGAGGATTGTTTGTGGAACCTACATATATTAATTATGAAAATGGTTCAGGAAAATACCACATGCCGCTTTAGTTTTGTTTGTATGTGCGTGTGTATTCTTGCTAGTAAATTTTGGTAGTGATTTTTGAGTTTTTTGTTAGTAGATTTTGCTAGTGCTGGTGGTTGGATTAATATAAACTTTATGTGTATCAAAATATAATGACAATGCAAAAATAAAGCACTGTCAACAGAAAATCTTGAATTATTCAGAAAACTCTATGATGAGAAAATACTGTGAAGAAAATTTATGAGGTATCATCATTCTCATTAAAACAACTTTACAGTTTTATCTTTTACTTTTCAAGCATTTAACACAATAGGCATAGTCGACCATGAAATCGCTTGGCCACTTCTCAATCGTATTACAATCGGATAAGGTTTAAAAGTGGTCAAGCAATTACTTGGTCGACTCTACATATGTATTTGGAGCAGTGATAACGTACTTTACCTTATTAACCAATTTTAAATAATTAATAGATTCAGGTTTTACTTTCCGGAGGTCCATATAAACAAACTGTAACAAATTACCTTGCAACAGCTGCGTCAAAGTAGACTGCACTGGTTTCGCGGAGTGGCAGGCAAGGTAATTTATTCCAGTTTGTTTTTAACCAATTTTTTTTTTGTAAGGGATTATTTCATAACTTAGACGTTCATTAGGCAAGTCAAGAATCTTCAACAGAAATGAGTTTTTAATAGTTTTAATTACATTGTTGTTCAGGGTTGCGTCGGGCAGGTTGACCACAAGTAGTAATACTATTTCAATAATACTTAACAGGTAATTTGCGCCGGCATTTTCTTTTCCTTAATTATTTTAATCACGTTTCTGTTATCCTTAATGTTTTTTCTTGTTTACGTCTGACTAAATTTGTCATTTTTGTGATTTTTAACTTATAGGAGTTAACTTTTTATGCAGTCTAGGTCATTATTTTTTTTATGGTGAAAAAATCATCACATACTATTATATTAAAAATTATACTTAGATAGATATAGGTAGGAGGCTTAAGAATTAAAAATAGTAATGTAAAATTTAAGGTAAAAAATCTATACTAAATGGCCACAAATAGGGACAGTGCCCATGCTGGCTGGCAGTGTTGCCATGTTGGTTGGCAATGCTGATTGGTTGAGCAAAGCTTTGCCCAGCCTTCTGGTCACTGGATTCACTGGAGGCCTCTACAAGCGCGCCGATAAGTCTTTTTAAAGGCGCACACTTGTCTGAATTGAAAATAATATAAATTTATAAAACAAAGTAGCTATCCATTCCTGTCTGTCCTCATCTTTTCAGCTGCTTCCTCCTAAACCACGCAACGGATTTTTAATCCGGCTTTTACTGTCATTTAGAGATTTTTTTACAGAAGGTCGTTATACAGTCAACCAAGATATTGCTTGACTATTTTTCGACTGTCTTGCAAAGGGATAAGGTTTAAAAGTGGTCGAGTAAATACTTGATGAACCATTTCATATGTTCTAATTGTACTAATGCGATGCCGGGACGGGTGGCTAGTTAATATTAAAGTAAATTAGCATGTAAATATTATTTTTATTTTGCCAAATTATTTTTTGATATAACAGCAAGGACTACAATCTTGGACTACAGTGTGAAACAAACATAGTGACTCTATGGATCAGCCAATCAAATCAATGAAACTAGAATACAAATAAAAAAAAAAAGTAAACTGCGAGGTGACATTTCAAAAGGCCTAATCTTATCATTTGCGATGCTTAAATTTGTATCTAAAGGTGTTGCAAACAAAGTCCAAATTAATGTGTTGTCAGAATGGAGAAGAGCTTTCCACACTCTCAGCGGTTCGATAAAATAAAGCAGGCTATACACGTTTCGTTTAAACTATTGAAAAAGGGAAGGGGACTCGTGAATGGCTTCGGAAGACGTGCTTAAGCTCGTCGTCGCGCCACCACCGCGGGGGCTCATGATTAAGGACCACGGACTGGTCCGAAACATGTCGGGCATTTTAGACTCAAAAATATGTGAGTGATCCGTTTTATTAATATGTGCTTAAGCTGTGTACATAAATGAACCGATATCATTCAATGATTTTTTTCTCGCTCACCGCTGAATGAGGAAAAAGCGACGAACTAGTGCGAAAAAGTCGCAACGGTCTCTCCATCCCTTGGGAAAGGACTATTTGCGGAAGGTCACCGATATCGTCAAAAGACTGGCGAAATTAAAAATGGCAGTGGGCTGGTCATATCTGCCGAAGAGATGATGAAAGATGTAGCCAAAATACATACTATAAATTGGACACCCCTGGCGGGAGCTGGTGATGATTGGACGTTTAAAAAAGACGGTAGGGCTGACATGTTTCAGCGGGTCGATTTTTGGACTTTCGAACGCTCGATATTCGCCAGCAGCCAATCAAATACGCGAGCGAATATGTTAACCGGCATTCATTGGCGCGCGGCTAGCGATTGTCTAGCGCTTGAAAATCAAAAACCATCCCAAAGAACCATCGCATCGAGAACTAAATGGAACCATGCAAAAGGCATATGTTCCTTCGACGGCACTGCCACAGGAACTACTGCGAATAATAAGTTCACAACTAAAATCTGTCTATCTGATTGGTCGACCGTTAGCCTCGCCCGATCTATTGCAAATAGGCTAGCCAACTGTCCTGTAAGGACGGCCTGTTTTCCAGCTATCACTTTAGTCGTGTCCTGTATTTTCATAAGAGAAATACAGGACCCTACATGCAATACAATTCCATACGCACCAAACCATACCATAAACGCGATGTCCTGTATTTGTACTTAAATCCCGTAATTTTTGAGCGCATGTACTGTAAAATGAGCACACAGGGTTGGTCACATTTTTTTTGTGTCGTGGCGGGAAAGCTTTATGACTTCCCCCTGCCTGGAGCGGCTCGGGGGATATGTGGGACTCTCTCCCCAGAGTGGGGGGCATACCCTAACTAAAACCCACCACGGCGTCTACCTCAATTCGGCTTACAAGCAGGCGTCGTGGGACCTGGAACATGCTCCACAACGACGCCTGACCGGCGCCCCAGCCTACGTGGCGGGGTTAAAGGGATTGGTCACCCTAATTGCAAATGTGTCGCGCCGGTTTAATAAACGATGGGCCTTACGTGTAATGTTGTTTACAAACGAACGGACGCGGCGCGGGCCGTGCTCAAAAGTCTTAAAACTTTCAAGGCGACGTGTCAGTGAACTTGAAGGTTCGCTATAGGTAAACAAGCTGCCATCAATCTTTATAACATTAGCATAAAGGCCTCTTCCGCCCACCTTCGAAAGATAGGCAATTTGGCCCATGTCGGCAAAATTGGGGAATTATAGTTTTAATCCCGTCTAGCACTTCGACAGTTTCAGCCTGCTATCCCGACGTAACACGGGACCGTCTACACTAATCTACACTTCTACACTAGTATAATAAAGTGGTAAACTTTGTTTGTTAGTTTGTATGTAGGAGGATCACTGGAACTACTGAACCGATTCCAAAAAAATCTTCACTAAGTAATAGAAAGCTACACCATCTCTGATGGACATAGGCTACTAATTCCACGCGAACGAAGTCGCCGGCATCTGCTAGCAGTAAGAGAAGCAATAACACAACTGCCTAAAGAATTTTATTGCCTTTTTATGGAATAGAGAAGCAAACGAGCATGAGGGTCGCTTGATGGAAAGTGATCACTTTCCATCAAGCGACCCTCATGCTCGTTCGTTTACCAACGCCCGTGGGTACCAGCAACTTCAGGAGAATCGCTTATCCATTGCCCCCCCCCCCCCCTCCCCCTTATGGGACTCCGGATTTAACACACACTTTGCGATACGCATTAACAAGCTACTACTTTGCGCCGGTATTGCGTCCGGTCGAGACGGTCGTTCGTATTTTTTTTTTTATATAGTAAGGCAAACAAGCAAGTGGGTCACCTGATGGTAAGTGATCACCACCGCCTATAGACACCCGCAACACCAAAGAGATTGCAGATGCGTTGCCAACCCAGAGGGTTAAGATGGAATACGTCTTGTCTCAGTAATTACACCGGCTGTCTTGCTCTCAACGCCGGAACAACAGTGCAAGCACTGCTGTTTAGCGGCAGGATTAGCGAGTAAGATGGTGGTAGCGATCCGGACGGACCTTGCACAAGGTCCTGCCACCCGAAAAATTATAATAAAGTATTGACTTTGGTAGGACCTTATTATAATTTTTTGGGTGGTAGGAGCGAACGAGCTAAGTGTGGCTCTCTCTACTACTAGAAAAATAAAAAAATCTTTAACCGTGTCCCTTATAACACTAATTAGTGTTACCTAACTAGATTAGACAGACCCACGCCGAGCACTGAGAGCTGAATTAAATTTTGTAACCGAAATTTCTTTCGATTTTTATTTTAAATGTTTTTAACATTCAAATTATTAAATTAAAATTGTAATGACAACACAAAGAAAAATTAGGGCAATGGCAGGACTTGGACCTGCAACATCAGCTGAATTAAACTTTGGCGGTCAGGTTAGCCGCACGGCCTGTATTCGAAAGACGACCAAGTGATGCTCTTTTATTTATGTAGGTACAGTAGAGTACACAAAGATGTGTCCACTTGCACCTTATCGTTACATAGTATAAAATCGCAATCAGTTCCTGTCTATCCGAAATTTCTATGGTGTATATTCGGCCGCCGTCTAAACCACGCAACGGATTTTGATACGGTTTACACTGTATGTATGTATATGTGGGTCTGCGGGTGGTAGGACCTTGTGCAAGGTCCGTCCGGATCGCTACCACCATCTTGCTCGCTAGTTCTGCTTGCACTGTTGTGTTCCGGCGTGGAGAGCAAGACAGCCGGTGTAATTACTGGCACAAGAGGTATTCCATCTTAGCCCTCTGGGTTGGCAACGCATCTGCACTCTCTTTGTTGTTGCAGGTGTCTATAGGCGGTGGTGATCACTTACCATCAGGTGACCCACCTGCTTGTTTGCCTTCCTATGTTGTATAAAAAAAATGTATGTAAATTTTTATTGTACAAAAAACATAAATTACAAAAAGAGATACAGTGATGTACAAAGGCAAACTTATTCCTTTAAGGGATCTCTTCCAGTTAACCTTTGAGGTTCACTGTCATTTAGAGATTTCTTTCGGAAGGTTTTTATTTGCACAACATAACGAGGAGTGATAGTTTCATATAAATAAGGTACAAAAATGGAAACCTCTATTTGTAGTGGAGTGTACCTATTTCTTTAGACACTTGAAACATTGTAAACAAAACTAATAACGTACGGTGGATCAGTCAATCAAGTCATTCTTTTGCATCACCATAAATGCAAAAGATTGATTTGATTGGCTGATTCATCGAGTCACGTGACTAATTTTGTTTACCTTGTTCCCAGTACCTAAATTAATAAATAAAATCACTGATCATATTATTATTCAGTTATGTATAGTCGACCAAGAAATTGCTTGACCACTTTTCGACCGTATCACAAAGAGTTAAGGTTCAAAAGTGGTCAAGCAATTACTTGGTCGACTATACACGCCTGTTTCCCTGTGGGGTAGGCAGAGACCGCAGAACGCCATTTGCTCCGGTCCTGGAGTGCGATTTTTGAATCTCACCGGGTGACTAAAGCTCGCCAAAATGGCTGTTTTTCATAGAAATGCGGCCATTTTGGTGAGCTTTAGTCACTCGGTGAGATTCAAAAATTACATTTGAATCTCACCAGGTAACTAAAGCTCACCAAAATAGCCGTTTTTCATAGAGATTCGGCCATTTTGGTGAGCTCTAGTCACCTGGTGAGATTCGAAAATTGCACCCCTGGAATACTTCCCTCGCTTTCTCTACAAACATTCCTCTCTTCATACATGCTTCGGCGGTTTCGGCTACTTCTAATTTGACCTGTCTTTAGGACGTCACCAATTTGGTCGACGAATGATTATAATTATGCTGAAAAGGGCAGATCCAGACAAAGCCTTAAAAGTGAACAATTCATAGTTTACTTAGTTTGAAAAAAAAAATTCTCACAAATCCGACTCGTCCACTCGTCGTAAATATGAATGTAGGATATATGTATGTATGTACTTGTTTGTATACAGATACTATTATATGCATTATTATATTATATTCTGTGTTTTATATTGTGTTGCAATACCTACAACGATTTCTGTTTCGCCTAAAGGTTGACTGGTAGAGAATGCCTTAAGGCATTAAGTAGAAAAGTGTCAACTGTGTTTTTTTATGTGCGAAAGGCGTCTCATACCGGCGGCTCTGTGGCTGGTTAACTGACACCGCGAAAGTGCTCACGTTACAGACTTGACGTGCTAGTAATTAAGTTATTATGTATAATAAATATTTATGTTAGCCTTTAATTAAATATAAATTACAACATAACTAATTACAGACAATACACAATTAATCCTAAAACAAAAACTTCAATTATTAACTCCAATTTTAATCAAACAACCTGCCTGCCCCGCGCCACTCCCGGCCCAAAGGTTTCCATCACTAGTGTGTTGCCAACCCCAGCATTGAGCTAAACTGTAGATATGCCAGAAAAAAACGGTACAAAACTGTAAATATCAAATTAAAAAACAGTAAATCTACGGCTTTATCTTTTTATTATTTAATGATGGTAATAAATAGAACACATTATACATAGAGAGGGAATTAAAAACAAAAAAAAATCATGTGATTATCAAAGTTTTAATCAAATTAAATATCAAAAGTCATAAAGATACATTATGTCAAATAAAATTAGTAATATTTAAAAGCTAGTACACTTCAGGAAATGTGACTAGCGATTTTTGAGGAAGTTTAATTACATCAGCTTATAAAGGTCCATCCATAACAATGAAATAGTACCTGATCAGCAGCTGATCATCAGCTGCTGATGACACATGTTAGATAGTATCACTAGCTACTATCTCGTTTTCAATTTGTAAATCTTCTTTATTTTCCATTTCATCAAAAAATTGTAGATTTCGAGGCTAAACTAAAAACTGAGAGAATTTCCAAAAAACTGTAGGGTTGGCTACTCTGCCCATCCCGCTCGCCGCGTTACCGCGTTGAACTGTGATGGACAGCCTCTGCACCAGGAATGGCCCCGACCGGGCATCTAGACCTCAACCTCTGTTAGTCTTTAAGGTATTTATCTATGGGCTTATACAGCCTGTAATAAACTTATTCTATTCTATTAAGTCCGCATTTTGTACATTTAAATGTTTTTTTTTTGTGCAAAAAGATTAAATAAATAAATCAGCAGTGTGAAACATTGATAACTCCATTAACAAACTGATAATAACATAAATAAGACCTAAATAATTCTTCATTGACATCATACCTGAATGCTTCGACGCATTCGTAAACAATTTCTTGAACTCAATCGCTAAAATGAACTGTATGGTTCAAGTGAAAGAGTTCAAAGTTGTAAGTAACGTGGGTTGTCAATAACAAATTTATGAGTAATGCATGTTTATCTAGTTCCTAGTACGATGGTTTCATGTGTATTATTTTATTATGATACTCTAATCATAACATCTATGTTTTACAAATGGATCTAGAAGCTAGATTCTTGCTAGCAATTTTACAAATAAAAACTACAATACAAATGTATTAATAAAACGGATCACTCACGTGTTTTTAAGTCGAGAAATGCCCGACATGTTTCGAACCGGTCCGTGGTCCGGAATCATGAGCCCACGCGATCCCTGATCCGTTTTAAGTATTAATATGTCCGAGTCTCACAGTAGTTTTATGTTAAAATCCAAGTGTAACGAAAAAAAATGTTTTTTTATGGTAAAATGATACGAGCACGCGGCTCGTCTGATGGGAAGTGACGAGTGGGGCACGAACGAAACACATGACAAGCTAAGAAAATTCTACATGACAAGCTACTACTTTACGCCGGCATTCGTCTGTTTAACCACTATATTACTGTTTATGTACTCCATATTATTGATATAACCTCGGTTATACAAAATATTGTTATACACCAGTAACCATAGCATAGTCGGGGGGTTCCACTCCGCACTGTTGGTACGCTCGGCCGTCTTGCCTACAGAGTAGGCAAATCGCAGTAGGTTGTCGGCTCGCTGCGCGCCCGCGCGCTCGCTCTCGCTGTGTCAGTGAAATTGACAACGAATGCAGCGCATCCATACCGAAAACGTTCTAACTAGGCTCAACATTTTCATGGGCCGATTGTACCAGTAAACAAAACCTTTGTTCGAAGAAATTTAAGTATGTACTATATAACAACGCATTTCGTGTCATGTTACAGCTGCTATGACAGCGTAGGTACAGTCAGCGTCAAATAAACCAGAGCGGGCAAGGTGGTCGAAAATATCTGAACTCAACTCTATTGTCAAATACGGTCGGGCGTGTTCAGATATTTTTGACCACTTTGCCCGCTTTGGTATATTTGACGCTGACTGTACCTAGTATATCTAAGATGTTTGCTCTGAGAAGAATTGATGACTTTTTTCACAGTTATGCGATAGAGACACTGATCTTTTGTTAGGAGGTTCAGCAATAGGTACAAAATAAAAATGAAAAAAATATTTTGCAAGTAGGCCACATACGCTCTTTTACATACATGTCTGAGTATCCCAGCGCTTCGGAAAATGGAAGATTCTGCTGAGAAGAAACGCCGCAAGAAACTCAGCAGCGTAACCCTTTTTTTTCTTTCTCTGTGGCCCTAACATGACTGACCAAGTTTAGTTTATCTCTATCTGCGTCCCTTTCTTATGACACTAGTTAGACAGAGACACAGGGAGGGGTTAAACTAAACCTGGGCTGTCATGTTAGGGCCGCTGCTGTGTTCAATGTTGTATTGTGTGCAAAATATGGTTTACATTACCAATGAGTTTTATAGTTACGTAATTCTATTGGATTTGGAACGCAACCTAAAAAGATAATAAAATGATCATATTTAATAATTGTTTTCCAAAATCAATTGTCAATGACGTCAATGCAATTTGTTTAAATTGAATGCACTTAATTTGTTTTTAGTGTAATTGTTTTCATATAAACTGTAACCATGTAATCCATAATGAATAAATCATTTTATTTATTATTTCAAGTCTCTAGGTCCAGCGGTTTAGGCTGTGCGCTGATATATCAGTCAGTCAGGACTTTGAATTTTTTATATATAGATGGAAAAATAGATTATTACATATCGGAACTGAATTTCACACAGCAAGTTGATTTAAGTTAGTTCAAGAGCTGAAAACGTATACAAATAAACTCAATTCTCTTAACGCTAGAGTCGTGTCGTGTGTAGATATTTTTTAACTCTTCTGTTGAATTACTTCCGTGTTTTAGTGACTAGGCTTTTCAAACCTAAGGGCTAGGGGCTACTGCCTACAATCTAGTTCGAGCCTGAAAGCTGTTACGCTTTTACGCAGTTTCTAACTTGAGTTGTTTGTGTGCCTATGTTAACTAGCTAAGTACCATATACCTGGCCGCCTGACCTTGCCCAAGGGCCGTCGACCCTGCATTGGAGTACACGTTGTTTACTCCGAACTGAGTCACTATCATTTTAAAACATTGCCAAACACACCTTCAAATTGCACCACGTTTGGAAATTGTTAAGTGCAATGGGCTGCAAATAACTAATTGAGGGCGCCAACGGAAATCCTTCGTTTAGTTTTTTTTATAAATTGCTTTGTTCACGCGTAAGGTTTTCTCAACTAGCTATATAATATTACTATAATTAGATACGTATACTTACTAAATAACAAAGCCAATCACTAGGGGCAAAGCTAGGATTTATATCGGCATCTGACAACATTCAATACTCAATACTTTATTGCTTTTCCAAAACGTATGTTACAGATGTTGTCTTAAGTTCATAGTGCGTACATTGCTACGGGCAGTCAACCCTGCTGTTGCTATTGAACCTTTACTTACGCTACAATAATCTAAACAACTTAACCCGATAGACGTCCACTGCTGGACTGCGGCCTCCCCCGCGCAGCCCCGCGCTGCCCGCATGGGGCACAGCGATCTTAACTAGACCATTGGTCCACATTGTGGGGGGCCCGCGCTAAGTCCACCGGCACGCGGTCGTTAACCTAGACAAACAAAACAAACAAATGCCAAAACATACTGAGAGAGGTGTCCTCCGCTACTCCACAAAGCGCAATTTCGCACTGTCCGCATCCAACAATCCAAAACCATCAGATTCACAATGATCGTTACCGGTAGGGTGATTTTCGATTTTCAATCTCTCCACACCGGCCACGCGCCAACCAATGCCGGCCAAAATAAACGCTTGCGTATTTGATTGGCCCGTGGCTGGTGTATTTCAAAAAGCCTATCCGGAGTCCACCTCGTGGAGGGCCCATCCTTAACCCGGTAAGCGTAACCGACTCGACACAATCAATATAAACAAATGCCAAAGTTAAATATACTGTAGCGAAAGCCTCCCCCGCTGCTCTCTACGACGTCCGGTCCCACGCTGTCCACGTCTATTGGCGCACCACGACCTTCACCAGATCATCGGCCCACCTTGTAAGCGGCCTACGCTTTGTCTGCCGACGCGCGGCTGTCACTCGAGACACTAACAAACTCCAGAATATTACATAGTCTTTACTAAAACTTCCCTTACGCTTAGTGACAACCTTCTAGACATAATATCCGTTTAGTATATGACAGAGGCCAGTCCATACGGCGCTCAAATGGAAAAGAAAATGAAAAATTTATTTTGCAAGTAGGCCATATAGGCTCTTTTACATGTCTGAATCTACTAGCGCTTCGGAAAATGGAAGAATCTGCTGAGAAGAAACGCCGCAAGAAACTCAGCAGTTTATCTTTTTTTTCTTCTCTTTTCAAAACAAGATTACAGAGCAATATACACAATCATAACAATAGTTCACATAAAGTGTGAAAAAAAAAAGATAATAAATAGCACAGCAAGCTTTAAGCATATTGAACGAACTGGCACTAGTACAGATTGACCAAGAGATGTATAGGGTCCCCAGGTCAAAGAAATCAGTCTTTTCCGAATTCGGCTTTAGGAACTACCGCGTGTCTATGTCTAGATTATTTAGTTAAAACAGTACTACAAGCCCAGTCTTGCCCCACTGTGAACATTCGGTCTAAAACTCATTACTCGGTAAACTATAAATAACACGGTTTAGTTTAAACATAGTATATATGTCATAGTATAACATGCAGTGTTATTTTCGTATCGCAACATAGTGACTATGAAAACAAACAACATAATTATTAATTTTGCCGCCAGTTCTAGGTCAATAGGTCAGCGCTGTTAGTCATCTGAGGAATGATCTAAGTCTTATCTATAGGCGCTACTATGTCTGAGTTCTATATTATCTATCTAGATATGATATTTTGTCGTTGGCGCTCGCGCTGGGATCGTTCATTGGTTTGTTAAATTTTTGCGAAAATTATTATATGGTTACTTTTTATTAGTAGATTGCCACTTTTAACGCTTGTTTGGAAAAGTAGTATAGTTATACCAAACTATTAGTATTGATTGATCCTTGTATTATCCGTCGGGAAAACAGATTTGATATTCTTCGTAATCGTAATCTATGGGCTCGAATTGATACACTATCATAGACAAGTGATTTATTTGATTCATGAACATGCCGGTTACAATGAAGTGTATTTGCTCATTTATCTATTTATTTACATTGCCTATAGGTATTTTACAGACTACAGTGTGCGGCATGCGTTTTTTGTCTCAGGACGATCAGGTGGTCGTAAACACGGTCCAGTTCACCCCTTGTCAATATATCTCCAATTCTCACGAAGTCATTCTTCTCGTCTTTCGTATGTTGCTCCTTAGCGCTACTATCAGTCAGTCAAAAGAAATCCCAGTTTTCTACTTTTACTAGACAAGCGTGCTTTACTTTCACCGCATCACCAGAACGTCACTTATCACCTGTGGTGACTGTGCTCAAACGCAAGTTTATTTATTTATAGGAAAAAATCGCTTTATCCTTTCCCTAAATTTATACCTCTCTCATTGATCTTGGAATTATTATATTAGATGGGTTAAGTCTTAATAATTGTTTACATGACACCATTAGATAAAACCATCTTGTCCATCTTGCGTTTCACGCATATTCATCCCCGTTGACTCCTCTGTCAAACAAACGAACAAATCTCTGTCTTGTAATAAATGTATTAGTATCAGTGGCGCCTGCTGATACGTTACAACTATAAAAATGTTTATTTGTCCGTTTATCTCGTCTGCTATTATGCGTAATCTTATCTGAAGCGGTGTGGCGCCTTTGGTCTTGATTGGCATCAAACATTTTCTAGCTAGATCAAACATGCTACTATTTTGTACTGGTGATTAATCATTGTTATTCGAATTTTCATAAAAAAGATTGGATGTTTTACGTATACATTCTTCTATTACATTGGAAGACTGTTCTAGCTCTGAGAATCACAAACGTCAAGTGCCTGTGGCAGCACATTGCTCGAAGAACCGATGCGCGATGGCTATTGGGGCAAAAAGGTTCTAGAGTGGAGACAGATGTGTCAGTAGGCTTCCGATATTGTGTTCCGACGATCTTGTGAGGATCGCGTGAATACATTGGATGCGAAGTTGCCCTAGAACATGAACCAAAGTAGCCAAGATAGCTCTAAGAATTGCTGGAATTAAGTGACTGTGGTCGGGCACATTGTTCGTAGATCAGAAGGCCGATGGGGCCAAAGAGTTCTAGAGTGGCGACCGCGTACCGGAAGACGTAGCGTGGGCAGACCCGCCACAAGGTGGACTGACGATCTGGTGATGGTTGCGGGAACCCGCTGGATGCGAGCAGCGCAGAACCGGGCAATGTGGTGATCTTTGGAAGAGGCATATTTCCAGCAATGGACGTCTTTCGGTTGAAATAATGATGATATTGAAATCTGAAGATGTAACAATATAGTGACTAAGAGTCAAGTAAGGAGTGTTAGGTTCCTTCGGCCATGTTGAGAGGAATTGATGAATGATGGACGAGCGTGTATACACAATATACAATAGGATGTAGAAATGATATGATCTATGATTGTATGATATTAAATTTTCTAAGGAGCAAATGAAATGAGTTCTTTGGTATTTGCTACGTCTTTGCCTGCCCCATAAAAAAATCTGATCAATATAATCGGTGACACTTGTATATCAAAGCTTATTATCGCTTTGTTAGTAAAATTCCTATTATTGGTAAAATCTGAACGTAAAGGAATTTAGAGTTCATTTCAAGTAATAGCAAATAAGAAATCTCGTGTTAGAGAATCGAGTCTATCTTTTGAAATTGTGGTTGATGCAAATGATTTACTGGATTTGCTGTTTCGCCTACGCACGTGACTGGTTTTGTTTACCTCATTTTACAGTACCTAAAGAAATAAAAAATATAAATAGTAAATTGAAATAAAACAGTTTGAACGGTGTTCATCGTTTATATTGCAACGGATCTAATTCCCTACGTTTCGAGCCGAGAGAACATAACAGAAACTACAAACATAATACATTTTAATATTTTAACGGTTTCCCCTCCAATAAACAGACTAACTTAGCCGCCTGTTGTTTTTAACTCGGTTAGCAAATCGTTAATCTTGCATAATAGTAACTGTATGTTATTTTCCTCAGTGAGAAAAAAACTACGGCCAGAATTGAAATTCAACAGTTTGTACGTTATATTTGTTTACTATTATGTAGTCTCATTATCGAAGCAAAATTCCCTGAGCAATCATAGTCACATCCGCGTTAGTGCCGAAACGGGAAAAATATTGCAGTTTACTCATGTTGTTTTAAAATTGTTGGGTAGATTTGCCCTTGAAATAATAGAGGTGTGCTAGACAGAGGAAATGAATTGCCGTATCGCTTGACTATTTCAACGCGCAATGTAGGGCTCCGCAGTTGCAAGTGCATTTTGTAAGTTGGTTGACTATTACTCGTAAACTTGTATAGCCCATTAGCCGTGATAGCTGTGAGTTTTGCATATCCAAAACAACTATTTAACTTGTCGAGAGACTTTACTCTAACCATCAGCACTGAAGCTAAAATCCCTTAATTAAAACATTGTTTCAACAAACCCGCGATATTTTTGAAAGCCCTCTCCAACGACACCCCACACCATGGGGTAGACAACAAAAACTACCCTTTAGGTGTCGAGGAGAAACCCGACTAAAATAAATTCCCGAGATTTAATTTTACAACTTTATCGACGTGACTAATTTGTTCATCCATCCAAATTACAGCTTTCTAATATTAAATTCTCTGAGCTAAGTTGCTGATGGACGGATGGACATGGCGAAACTGTAAGGGTTCCTTCTCGACTGCGGAGCCCTAAAAAGAGTTGTCACAAGTAGTACTTTAATGTGCTTCAAAAATTTGGATGCTTTTATGGACTTTAAAATGTATGTAACCTAATAAAGAACCCTGTGATACTGCTGCAATCAGCAACTGGCTTCAGTTGTTGCTCTACCACTACGGAAAATAACGCATTTTATTTATCCCAGAACAAATAAACATCATGTAATTGTTGTTTACTAACAGGGCGGTTAAAGGTCAGCGAAGGAAGAAAGCAACTGGTAAACAGTATTGCATCATGGACGAGGCACCTGTTTACGCTGGCTCGTTCGCCTTGCTACTGTTATTTACTACTTCTTACAATTAAACATGGAAGGAAATGTCAAACATTTATCTCTCTACTAAGTCTCTTTGTTCATCTATCAACGAAAATGGAAACGCCATCACATCTAACTAACTACAAAGCTCGAGGTTCCGTATTCGATTCCCGGCAGGGTACATTTTTTGTATGATGACTGATGAGTACGAATTTTTGTACCAAAGTCTTGGATGTTATATGTTTTTAATTATATATTTATCTATATACAACAAGCCGTTTTAGTAGCTTAATTTGAGACTAGGTCAATTGGTGTTAGTTGTCCCAAAATCTTTAGGTATATCGGTATTGAATCAAAAAAAGTCATCTGATAGTTATTTCTCGCGTTCCTAAAATATCAGAATCTGAGAATACCAGATTCGCCAAAAATCTACCGACCTGCTGCACCACCACAAATTTTGTATAGTTGGTAATCTGGTATTTTGAGAATCTGGTACTTTGACAATCTGATATTTTCGGAACAAGGGAGTTTATGCTACAACGGTGGTAGAAGAAAAATTACAATAATAAGATGTTGATATTTGCCCAGTCTACTTAAAGCGCAGAGCAGCGTGGACTGCGAGAAGAATATTTAGGGCCTGTTTCACCAATCTCTGATAAGTTCCTGGTATAATATCCCACAGATATCGGTGATGTCGTCTCTGTTTATTCTATGGGCACAAACAAAGACGGTATCACAGATTGATATGATATCGGAACTTAACAGAGAGTGCTGAAACAGGGCCTGAGACTGGCACGGCTGTAGGCTGTAAGCATATAAGAGTGAAGGGATGCTATTGGTTGATTTTCTTTGTTCACTGTTCAGCTTTCGCGCACAATGCTAGTGAAAAGCCAGGCTAATAATGGCCCTATCAATACAATACAAATATGCATTAATGAAACACCACACAAAGCAATACAGATAAAAAAGACAAAGTAGGGTCTACTTGATAGAAAATAGGCGGTGCTGTCGCTAGAAAGCGACCTCGTCTAGACCAACATTGATATACAGAAACTAATACAGATTTTAGGGAGGCAATGCAAACATACAGACAAAAAATTACTTACTTTGTATCGCCTTAACACAGATTCGATAAGAGCTGTTATAAACTTTGTTATCTTCTTCTCATTGTGAACAATTCTTCTATTCCAGAGCATGTATGGCAAGTGAACGTTCAGAAGAAAGGGCTGGGCGCCTCCAAGAACATACAAGGCTTGTACAACCTGTGCCTGACTGACAAGACCTTGACGCTCGTCAAGATCAAGAGCCACAACAATGTCATCAGCGACCTCGGCATCCCGGAACGGGTTGAGTACTCGCTGAAGAATATAAGAAGGTAAGGATAAGAATTAATCCTATCGAAAACGTTCATATTGGTGATACATTTTCTGAGATTCATAAGTGCTTCATGTAAGCCTAGTCTGGATAAAAATATTTTGACTTTGAGTTTGATATTAAAAACTTACTATCGTCCTCGTGGACTTAGATCTATGATATGCGAATGCGTTATGCTATGAGGTTTTTACAATAATTAGATTTTGAATCTTATTATGACTGACTTTGTGATGCGCGCACAAACGAATAAAATAACATAGCTACACAAGTTAAGATATTCCAGTCAACTTACGAAGTTGTTTGGTTGCCACTGAGAGAGCGGGAAAATAAGCACCCATGCTGGCTGTTCTGATTGTTATTTCGAGATATATCTTGGTTTAAATATCGAGAGCGCCATAGGCTAGCATCTAATAGGTTGCCCTCTGGCGCTACATCTCCATAGACAGCATGATTTCTTGGAAGTCGGTATTGTTTGAAAACTTCCACGCCGTTTTGTGACCTTGCGCTTCTAGGCACTTGACTGGTTTATCTCCCGGGTAAGCCGCTTTGGATATCTTTCTCCACCTTCATCTTGATGATGATGATGTGACCCCCGCGTTCCAGGTGCGGGGACTCGGAGTGCTTCTTCTACATGGAGGTGGGGCGGCAGACGGCGACGGGCGCCGGCGAGCTGTGGATGCACTCGGACGACGCGAACATTGCGCAGAGCATGCACTCCACCATCTACCAGTGAGTCGGTGACGGTCGTGCCACAGCCGCTGCCAGCCCAGCCTGTCACTCCAACCCGATAAACATCCCAAGCCCCACTGTGGACCCTAAGGGGTCATTTACACAGAGCGAGTACTCGTTTGCGAGTTGCATTACGTTGTGCGGCTCGATCAATTGATCGAACACATCATACCTCGGTAGCCCGCAATGTAATGCAACTAGCATACGACAACTCGCACCATGTAAATGGCCCTTAACGAACTAGCTCCAACATGTCCGCCAACACAATAATGCGTCTATTATAGCGCGCTAATCTGTCAGGGTCCGCAGTTTGCTTGGGACGACTACGGCCGTATAGTCTACATGGAGGTTGGTCAGGAAATGAAGACATAATGCCAGCCAGCCAACCCCGCCACTCTGGACTGTTCTCTAAGTCCAGAGACGGAATAGCCCAGTGACTATAGGTAACGCAACGAGACTTGAGCTCACGCACACTGCTGCGTGTCGTGTGTACCGGAGAGTTGTTCAAATTTTCAAAGGTTTGTTTTGTTTTGTACGGCACTGTGTAGTCATGTGTGTGTGTAATCGTTCACCTCGACTTTCTTTGCGTTACCTATGCTAAATACGTTGCTAGAGGTTCGGGGTTCGATTCCCGTGACGGGGTAAATGTACCCGAGTCTTGGATGTTATTTGTATTTAACTAGTACTTAAATTAGCTCAATCCAAAGTCCTTATCGGGCTGAGCTTAGCCATGTCTAATCAGAATCGGTTTAGGGCCCGTCCCTATATTCAAACAACTGATCGTTTTGGATACCAGCAGTTCAATTGTGATACATTTCTATAGAATATCTGCCAAAGTTTAACGTTTGCCCCGTATACCGAAAAATCGTCAAAAAATTATAGATTCAGGCGTTTTTTTGATGAGTTCCATATCAATAAACTTACACAAATTACTCTTGCTACAAGCAACTTGGTTTCGCGGAGTTGCAAGGCAATTTGATCAAGTTCGCAAAAAATCCTTGTTGAAACTTCCAAACTCACACTTCTCTCTCTCCCTCAGTGCGATGAGGAACTGTGCGAAGGAGACGGAGAATGAAAAGGATCACATCGTGATGCCGAAGGGCGAGGGCACGAACCCTCTCCCCGCGCGGCGGCAGACCTACTCCGACGGACGCGGACGCGCCGGCCTGTCAAACGGTAAGTTGCTCTATATCGTATAATAATAAGGTTTACAATAAGGTTTTAAAGGAACTCTTCACAATTTTAACTAGTGGTTGCGGGTAGTATAGTTTACAACGAAGCGTTGTATAGTCGACCAAGTATTTGCTTGACCACTTTTGAACCTTATCCCTTTGTATAACGGTCGAAAAGTGGTCAAGCAATTTCTTGGTCGACTATACATTCTAGTACCTTGTCGCTGGCAGTAATGTGACAAATTTGAGCCACTCAGTCACAAGTTCTTAAGTGTTTAGCTTATTCTGAGGCTGACCGTACGCACGGAACTGTCTTTCCCAGTTCTCTATCTCTTTCCTTCGCTAAGAGACGTCATTCGCTCGAGCGAGGCAGCTTACTCTGAGATAAGATATTCCCTATGCACCTAAGGCTCGGGTTACCAGATGGTTGGATTTTTTTAGACACCAGATATTTCTTACGATTTTAGACAAAATATAAAACCTAAAATTAGCCGAAAATTATTTGTCTTGACAACAAGTAACAAACTTTTTAACTAAAAAAAACGGGTTTACGATCTGGCAACCCCAACTCCGGGTAAGGGTGGAAACTCTTGGAAGCAACCTACCTCGCTCAAGCGCATTTTGTTTCTGAACGACAGAAAGAGATAGACCTAATAGAAAACGCCGTTCCGTGTGTAGTAGCCCGTATGAAGGTTGTATAAGAGAATTATAACAGTGGTTGTGGGTTGTCAAATTTGCGATTTATAAAGATGCAGTTCCTAATACTGATGTCGTGACAATTTTAAGCCATTGTCGACCACAGTGGTGATCCTAGTTGTGGCGCAAATTGGGTGTGGGAATAAAGAATGATCGTGGTTCGAAATAAACAATAAGTAATATAAATGAGCGGACAGAACTCATAAATACTTAATAGTTTTTTTTTATCGATAGCGCTGATACATTCTATGTTCTTACATACTGTCTGTCTCATTCAACCAATCAGCGGTCAGTCAACAGGACATTTATACAAAAAAGTCTTTGAATTTTTTAACTTTTAACACGGCCGTAAATGTATTCGCCAATAATTATATATGTTTTATGAGACTAGTATTTCGAAATTTCATTTGTATATTAAATATTGATGTAAATGAGGTAGATATGGATGGGCCTTAGAATCGAAGAGCATCATTTAAAATGAACTTATATATTATTGTCATCTCTTTAACTCGCACTGTACTGTACCTGATATTATCCAACCGCGATTTGAATATAATTGGAGAGTAACGTCAGCACACTGTCCTTTCATAGACTTGCGTCAAGCTTCATTCCTATATCTATGAAATGACAGTGGGCTGACGTTACTCTCCAATTATATTCTAATCGCGGTTTGATAATAACGGAAAAGTAGACAAATGTGCACACAATTCGGCCCGCTTAGTAAGCGCTAGATTGTTTATTATCAAAGGTTTAAAAATTAATAGTTATAAAACCTTTCCCAAGGAACTTCTATATTACAGTACTTGCATCCGGATAAAATGGCAGCTAGCGTTGCTGAACTATCGATAGTTTGACTATCTATATTTCACCTTGAAAAATAGTCACAATATCGATAGGCCTATCGATAGTATCGACAGTATCGATACTATCGATAGTATTGATAGTACATAATGGGTTTAAATAACTATCGATAGTTATTAAAATCCAATACTAACAATACTATCGATAGTATTGATGCCTTTCGATAGTATGGGACTTGATGACTATCGATAGTATCGATACTATCTAAACTATCGATAGTTAGATATATTGCCGCAACGCTAATGGCAGCCTTCGTCCGGTGTAAAATAAAAAGGAATAAATAGATTTAGGCGTTACTTTGCGGAAACCCGCACGCAGGAGGTTGGTTTCGCGGAGTGACAAGGTTAATTGTGTTAGTTTTTTAAATTAAAAAAAAATACAACCTCCTTACGATTGGACGAATGAGACAGATAGCTCACCACTGTCTGCTAGCATCAAATTATCAATTTCAGTTCGAACTTAAATACTTTGCAATAGGAGACCAGAGGTGCAATTTTTGAATCTCACCAGGTGACTAAACCTCACCAAAATGGCCAAATCACTATGAAAAAACGGCCGTTTTGGTGAGCTTTAGTCACCAGGTGAGATTCAAAAATCGCGCTCTAGTTTTGCAGAATTCTTTTGGAGAATTAAGTATGGTCTATGGTTGATTATTTATATAAATTCGAAAGCAGCTATTATTTTGAATTGTATAACTAAGCTTATAATTATTTCTTAACGCAAATAAAGTTATTTATACGTAGTTAGTCGGCTTTCGCTTAAGTATCTACCAAAAACTGTGACTAACCTATAATAATAAAATACAAAAGAATAGACAAGACTTGCCTCCTTATATTCATAAACGCTTCGTAAACGTTTGTTAGCTAACATTTTTCATGTCTTTATCTGTCATTGTGACGTTTGCCTTCAAATGAAAGGGACAAAACATTTGTTAGCTTAAAAATATTGTTAAGTTTTTATGAATGAGGGGGTTAGCAAGCATTGTTTTTGTACAGTCGCCTAAATTGCAAAAAAAAATCCTAACCTACAAATAGTGAATTCCTTACATCTTGTTCAATGTTGCCAATTTAAAACTATTTATTATACCAGATTAGAAGAGAAGGTAAACGGGGCCAGTCAAAGCCTAAACAAACCTTTTAAAAAAAATGTTTTTTGTACTGTTAGGAATATAAAAATATCTAACAAATAATAGAAAGGATATTACATAGCTTAAATTGATTCTACTGAGTCAGGAATATTTTTTCCACGCAACTTTATCTGATTGGGTAGATACCCGTCCAGCGCCTTAGTCGTGGTCATAATGTCCATCTTTATCCTCATATTAAATTAAATAAAATAAGTATTAATTTTATTTTATTTAATCCAAAATATTCTGATTATGATCGAATTTCTTTCATTTGTGGATTGACAAGCGTTTGTTGTCAGTATAAAACGTATTGTGACTGATATATCCAATCCATGACTTTTGACTTGACTTTGACGTTTGACTGTTGACTTTAACCTTTGAATTTCACTATTGACTTTGACCTTTTAAGTTGGTCTTAAATTTTGACTTTTGAATTTAACTTTGACATTTGACTGTTGACTTTCATCTTAGACTTTGACCTTTGAATTTGATTTTAACGTTTGATTTTAACTTTTATTTTTTGGATCCCATTTTTTTTGTGAAAACTTACTGACGAAGGCCTGGTGCTGAGTTCTCGTAATGTTTTTTTTAATTTATTTAAATGTATATTTTTATGTTTTAGATAAATAAATCGCATATATGTGACTTTAACGTTTTGAATATTACTTTGACATTTGACTTTGAGCTTTGACTTCGTACTTTGACTTTTGACTTTGACCTTTGAATTTGACTCTGACTACTTACCTCCTCTTTTCACTTGCCTGACATGCCTCGTTCCCTATCCAGACGCTCGTCTGCTTAAGGTACAATTCCTGCGACCAAGATGTAAGGTATAAATTGGCACAAATCTATTGCAGAGAAAGGCCTGTGCGTTGGCTCATGCATTAGACAATGCGTGTGCGCAACCACCACTTACTCCATAGATGACTCGGCAGCCGCCATTGCGCCTATGACACCGAGGAACGGTACGATAACGCACCTTAACGCGACGGGATAGGACGCTTTACCTGCTTATGGGAGCCGCAGTGATAAGTTTGTCGTATGTAGTGCGGTCTGCATGGCTGGGATAAAAAATGGCCGCGAGTCGCTATATGCGTCCCTTTCTGACTCAGGCAGTAAGAAAGGGATACGTATACTTAAACTATAGAAAAGTGAAGGAGTTAAAAACTGACTCAAACTTAACTAGTTCACTGAAATTTGAAAGGTGAAGTTGCAGTAATGAAATGTCTTATAAAGAATTTTTCATAGATAACTATGAAAAATGGCCAATATTTTTATTGAGACAAAAATTACTTAATCTGATAAGCTTATGAGCTGCCGCTGCCTCCTCATCAGCCCTCTTTATTTTAACACCAATTTTAAAGACACCATATAGCAAAAACTGTTCAAAAACTTCTTTCAACTTAGCTCTCTCTCGCTAAGTAATATATGAGTGGAGTGAAAGGGACTGAACAACATTATCTATAAGTACTATTTTATATCCGAAATAGTTTTCCAACGCAGACCACATTGCATGCGACAATCCCTTGACAGTTGTGGCAATTAGAGTTTACTTCTCGCTCTGTCTCTATCGGAGCGAGAACTACTATTGCCACGTCAGGTCACTGTGATGACTTTACATATGCAAGCGCCATGTCCAACTAACGTTTAACGCGTGAAAACTAGAGGTCTCTACTGGCGCAGTCTAGAATATTTGTCTAAAAAGCTTTATGATTACTGAAGAGATAAAATGTGGTGTTGAAAAGTCAGAAGCATTGTAGAAACAGATATTGTCTCTCTTGTGGCCAATAATTAAGAACTTGGGTAGGTACGAACTATTTTGATGCTTTCTTTAAATATCCCAAGGCACTGTAGGTATATGCGGATGTAAAATGTTGGACTATAGATTAATTAAATTGATAATGTAACTTTAATATTCGTTGGTATTTAATTGAAAGTTGTTTAGTGACTTATCAATTGATTAGATTTTCAAGACCTAGCTCAGTAGCGCCCTCTAGTTAGTGCAAAAAACGAACCTTCCTATCGCATTCTAAAACCACTAAGAAATATCATTCGTGGCTAACTTCACACAACATGCCTGTTACGTTTACAATGTTGTGAAGTTAGTCCCAAATGGAAACGCAATGGTTTCTTATGTAAGCTTTGCACGGTGCGAGTGAGACAACGCTACGGATCGCAGTTGTCTCGTTTCCTCAGCGCCTTTAATATGTTTTGTGTTAACAAGTAGCTATCGAACGAGATATATCTATGAAACTATGTAAAGGCAGAATATTTTTTGTTTCATGTTTGATACGTATTTGTCGATTAAAAATGTGGCTTATATAAATGTCGATATAACGTGCTTTTTAATTCTATCTGTTGTTTGAAACCTTAAAAATATTGACGTTAGGCTTTTGCTGTGGCCTTCTGTCCGAACTATCGCTTCTTTGCGCTTCTGGCAACAATTGAAAATTAAATAAAAACTGCTTTAGCATAATATTTATCGCTTAAAAACAATTTGTTATTATTTATAAATAATGTTATTTAGGTGCTAATTAGCCTAACGACTACTAGTATTTTCGACAACTGACCATATCTTTATGAATAACAAGTTTTCCATGTAAATAATTTAATTACATTTAGGTTGAGGATAAACTGCATTTAATGTGATAGACTTCCTTAAACATAGATTTAATTATTACTAAGCATGATAGGATGTTTTTTTAACTGTAAGGTGTTAAGGCATTTTGAGCATTATGAATGACTAATGCATTAATGCGAGTGTCATTATCACGCATGCTCATCGGGATTGGAAAATTGGCATAGTATCATGGTATCATGATCATGATGGAGGCACGGAAACATGGCAAAACAAATACAAAACATAGTTTCTCTGGTTAGACTTTTAAGGTATACAATAAAGAATAAAATCCAACTTGTAGTACACACACACGCGCCATTTAATCTATGACGCATTTGTTTCTAAAAGTGTTATCTCCGGACGAGTTGTTAATTTAAAATGCCTCTTTTGTTTAGACAATATAATCGATATTCCAATGAGCTAAAAAGTTTCTCATAGATGACACCTATGGTACGAGTAGTTACACCATAAAATCAATTATAGAAAGACCGTTAAAACGAAGCACACTGAAAAATTCGCACTGTCTGGCAGTGGCTTCTGTTAAGGAACTGGTTAACAGGCGGCCCAGGTGCCCAAGATTTTTTTTTGTTTTTTATTGCATATATAAAATTTAAATATGTGTTGATTTGTATGGAAATCCAAACTTGACCACTCTCCTTTAAGAATTGTACTAAAATATCAGTCAGTGGAATATTTCTTTCCCGCTAGCTCTTCGTACTGGCTACGGCGTTATATTACGTCTTATGTATGTATAATACCAGTGAAACATAGAATTGTATATTTGCGCCATGTTTTTGTCGGTTTTTAATTTAACAGTGTTTACAAGCGATGGTATTTTGAATCGGTGGTGGGAACTTAATGATAAATACAAAGGGAGATACGTTGGTAACGTTTCGTGTTTTTATGCAAACTTATTCGAGGTTTCGAAGTAGGTTTTAGTGAGTATATTATACTTATAATTTCATGCTTCTAGGTCAACGGGAAGTACCCTATAGGTTTTTGATTCCTTTGCGAATGTATGCGGCATAAACGGCCGTATTTTTTGATTGCGTTGACTTAGAAGTTTGATTTTTCCCAGCTCCAAGGGACTGCAGGCCTGACTGATTCATATTAATTTCGACTCGATAACTCTTGAAAAGGTCTTGACAGACAGGAAGACGAACAACGAAGTAATCCTATAAGGGTTCCTTTTTTCCTTTTGAGGTATGGAATCCTAAAATAGATTGACATCAAATTAAATACTTGCTTGACAAAATATGCAAGTTGATGCGATGTATTAGTCCCCTGAGTACCTACTTAAATATTTAAAAAACAGAGATACTAACAGAGAGAAATACTGAATGTATCGTTTTGACTTGTCTGAGAATTGTATTCCATTACCCAATTTCATAAATTTCATAAACGCGACTAGCGACAGGTGACATTGACAATTCGGTATACATTGCTTGCCCACTTTAATGTTAGTTTGTAAGTCTGTAGCGTTACTTGTCGACATAGTGATGTACGGCGAGTTGTCACTGATCACCACTCGAGCAAAATCTTTATAATATCATCAACCGGTGCCTCGATAAGTTTGCCACGAAACAACGCAAGCTCCAACCAAATACCATCGCTGAGATCATGTAACCAACCATAGCACCGGGTGCCGCTGGGTCCTGTTTCACGTGCAGCTTCTCATTGTATTGTCCGCAGCCGAAAACCAACCGCCGAATAACTCACTAATAAACGATAAACCCAATCATCCGCGGCTCATAAAACACCATCGCACCGTCTCCCTACCGACCGGCTGCCCGCTGTTCCAAGAGCCGCTCAAGATCGTCCACGAACGGACACGGTCCGCGCCCCTCACCGGGGACGAAGTAGATAGAGTGACCATCGAACGCGCCGCTAGGCACTCCTCATGCAAAGCGGTCAATGGAACTGATACAACCACGAAGAAGCCGCAATGGTGCCGGCGCGCTAGTACCGGCGCGCGGCTCTCTAAACTGTCGCCGGCGCATAACAAGAGTATGTATACACGCATGCTTGTTAACATACATCGGCGCACTAACGGCAGTCGTAAGAGTTTTGGTAGCTTTTAATTTCGATATAAGTTGCGGTTGGTACGGCTGTAAAGGCTGATCTACATTGATACAGTGGCTGATGCCAGCGCTGGATTGACACTGGACTAACGTAAACACGTTACAATCACAGTACAGCGTTCAGTATCCAGCGCTGGATCGGAATAGAGTACGTCCAATCTACTGGATTAATGTAAATCAGCCTTAAGGCTCCACGCTTGTCACTTCGAGATCGGCACGAATAACATGCTTGGTTATATTCCTCGTCGCTTAGTGCGTCTCTTTCCTAATAGGCTAATTAGAGAGAGACGCACCGAGCGGCAAAGCGAGTCGTGCTTGCTATTAGGATTGTAAGTCTACACAGACAAAGGTAAGTCGATGTGACGTCACAGAACAGTCGTAGAGTATGAGTTAGTACTGATCTGATGGTAAAGTGACACCTTAGTGACCTTAGTAAGTAAAAAAAAAGAAAACACAGCTTGTATGTGTAGTAGTTTTGCATATTGGTACATCACAAACTACTACATACATCTTATGTTGGTTTTTTTTATGTTTTTTACCAACTGTGATCATTTACTAATTTAAGTTTAAATATTAACATAATTTTATTGTTAAACTAATACTAAACGCACGCTTCTGCTATCGGTTTTGTATTTCATTTCTTAAGTCATAATTATTGTAAGAAGAACTTAACTATGTTTCTAATTTCGAATTCGTTTCTTATTTTGTCGAGTCGATAGTGCTTTCTTTATATATTGTTTTGTGCAGTTGTTCAAAAATCGGTGTTAATGTAATGTATGCTTTAATTTCCATGTATGTACCTATAGTCGACCAAGTAATTGCTTGACCGCTTTTGAACCTTATCCCTTTGTAATACGTTCGAAAGTGTTCAAGCAATTTCTTGGTCGACTGTACGTACGACTTTCCTTTTATAAAGCATGAACATATCTTTATTGAAACTGTAACCCAAATCTTTTTAGATTCGGTTAATTAGATATTTGTTACTGCGCACAATTAATTTTAACATAGAAAAGTGCGCCGTTCCCCTCTTGTCAAACTATTGATTAAGACAGCATGGTCCTCCCATATAAATATTCCCCTTTATTTCGTCACACGTTTGGGTACAACCATCCAACAGGTTATGAAGGTTGCTAAAGGTACGATTCCGAGGCTCGCGGCAGGCGGTAGACGGCACCAGACGGCCGACGGCATGTACAGTCAGCGTCGCATATACCAGAGCGGGCAAGGTGTCAAAAATATCTGAACTCTATTGTCAAATGCGCTCGGGCGTGTTCAGATATTTTTGACCACCTTGCCCGCTCTGGTATATGCGACGCTGACTGTACCGCGACGGCAGATGACACTAGCGTTGCGGCAATATATTGAACTATCGATAGTATTGTTGATAGTATCGTGACCTCGAAAAATAGTCACAATATCGATAGGCCTATCGATAGTTTCGATAGTATCGATAATATCGATAGTCATCAAATCTAATACCATCGAAAGGCATCAATACTATCGATACTATCTATAGTATTGCTTTTCGATAGTGTCGATACTATCGATAGTGTTGCTTTTCAATAGTGTCGATACTATCGATAGTATAGCTAGTTTTTAACCGACAGTATTGGTGCCCTTCGATAGTATTGGATTTTAATGACTATCGATACTATCGATAGTATTGGTTAAAAACTAACAATATTATCGATAGAATCGATAGGTACTATCGATAGGCCTATCGATATTGTGACAATTTTTCGAGGTCAACTATCGATAGTCAAACTATCGATTGTAAGATTGGGGCTCAAACCCAACCAAGGTGACTCTGTTGGAAAGTTGTGCCCAACTTGTTGAGACGGATAATTGTACGGCGGGTTTTATAATACAGTTTAAACTACACCCCGTCTAAATAGTACCTCGGTATTTTATTATTAGTACACTTTGGTATTGCTTGTTGTCCCTCGCTAGCTTTAATAATAATAAAAACAAGCCGCTTGTACACCCTGGTCCGATGCGGTCCAAAACGGCTAGCCCGCCTTGCTATTTTCACAGTACATTATACCACTAGGGCGGTAAATTAAATGTCTGAGATCGTAGGTACTTCGCGCGAGCCGAAGGCGAAGGCGATACTTGCGATCTAAGGCTTTCTTTATCACCGCCCGTGGAATGTAAAGTTTTGTGTCTTCCCCTTGCTAGGAAGTGAGATTTTCTGCCCGCGTAGTAGGCCGTAAATTCTAGTTACGACCCGGCGTAACGTATAATATTGTCACTTATGTTCCTCCGTTTCTAAGTAGTACAGTAGAAAAGTGACACCTAGTAATATATGCTACCCATTCTAGTGTAATCGAATTTAACGTGAATAATTTGTTGTGAGCGGAAAGTAAAAAAAAAAATCTTTTCCAGAGTACCATTGGTAAGTTAAAATAAAAGTTAAAATAAAAAATTGTAAAATAAAATAAAAAAAAGTTAAAATAAAAAATTGCACAAGTCTTCGCTTATCGATAAATCGTTCATCGTCGTTTTACGTTACGTTTAATAAATACGTCAATATTAGACGTCAGCTTTAAAAAAAAAAGTCTCGTTGTTTAATAATTAACCTTAGCCTTTCAATAAATAAATTACACTCGTAACGTCAAAGTTATCAAGCAGAATAACACACGCTTTTTTTCAATACAAATCGACGAACTGTTCTTCTATCCTGACATAGGTCTCTCTTTGGTGCTCATAGGCTTGCGTCTCACTCTGTAGGTCCTCTCGCTCGCAGCGTGCAGTCTAGGGTATGCAAATCCGGATTTTTTGTTAAGACGAAACCGGTTTTAACCGGTTATTCCTTGAGACGAAACCGGTTTTAACCGGTTATTCCTTGAGACGAAGCCGGTTTTAACCGGTTATTCCTTAAGACGAAACCGGTTTTAACCGGTTATTCCTTAAGAAAATCACCGGGTTTGCATTCTCTAGTACAGTCCCAAAGAGCAGGTTTGTTTGCAGACGTGGCGGGCCCGTTCCGGAACCGCTGCGACAGCATGCCGTCCCGCGCCTGCGCGTCGCTCGAGGCCGAGCGGACGCCCGCGCGACACATGGACCTCATTGACGGTAAACTGGTGCCTAGCAGTCGCCGCTTGACGCAAAAACTAATCTCGAGTCTGCGCAAAGTGTATCTATCCACTTTTGCTCCTATTACATTAAAATATTTTTTAAAATTATATAATAGGAAGGCAAACAAGCAAGTGGGTCGCCTGTTTGTTAAATGATCACCATTGCCTATAGACACCGGCAACACCAATAAGATGGCAGATTCGTTACCAACCCAGAGGGCTAAGATGGAATATCTCTTGTGCCAGTAATTTCACCGGCTGTCTTGCTCTCTACGCCGGAACACAATAGTGCAAAAACTGCTGCTTAGCCGCAGAATTTGCGAGTAAGACGGTGGTAGCTATCCGGATGGACCTTGGATAACCAATTGGACGCCAATTTACTTAATTTGATAGCTTATGGGCTCTCATAGTTTTGGCGTTGGTTATAGGGACGGCCTGTATACCCGGCTGGTTATTTTGAAATTTGACTGCATAATTATTCAGTCACGATTCCAAAAATGTCTACCGTCCGTTTGGGCACGTCTACCCGCAGGTTTGGACGCGTCGCGCGACGAAACGGACACGGTGGCGGAGTGGCACCGCACCCCGCGGATACCTGAGGAGCCCGACTACTGCGAGATGGGGCCGAGGGAGTTGTTCAGGTTAGCCTTTACTTCAAGAGGTTGTAGATTGAATTGTTTCCTCTTTTTTTAGGGTTCCGTACTTTAAAATGGAGAATGGAGCCCTTATAGGATCATTTTCGGTATCCGTCTGTCCGTCAAAAGATTTTTTCTCATGAATGCGTGAAGGTATTAAACTTCAAAGTTAGGTTCTTCATCTTTACGTCAGAGCAATGTTTGATTTGAATTTTTTAGCGAAAGTAGTACTGGACCCTCGGGGCGCGAGTCGGACTTGCACTAGGTCGGTTTTTATCACAGGCACAACATTCGCTGATCTGGCAGGGCGATTCTCGATTCATGAGCGCTCAGTCTCGCACGAAAGCAGCTGTCAAATCGTGAAAACTGTCACTCGTGACGCATATCGAATCGGAGCTGAATCACGCTTGAACCGAGAATCGGGATCCCGGCCACTTTTTTTATGAAATAAGAAGGCAAATAAGGAAGTGTGTCACCTGATGTTAAGTGATCATCACCGCCTATAGACACCCGCAACACCAAGAAGATCCAACCCAGAGGGCTAAGATGGAATACCTCTTGTGCCAGTAATCACACCGGCTGTCTTGCTCTCCACGTCGGAACAACGGTATAAGCACTGCTGCTTAGCGGCAGGATTAGCGAGCAAGATGGTGATAGCGATCCGGACGGACCTCGCACAAGGTCCTACCACCCGGGCATTCGTCAGTTTGTCTCCGTCCCGCAGCAAGCTGGCCCGCGAGTCGGCGCAGCACTCGCGCACGTCGTCGCTGGGCGCCGCGGAGCCGGCGGGCGAGGCGGCCGACGGCTACGGCTGCGCGGCGCCCGACGGCGGCGCGGCGCCCGACGGGTACCTGCCCATGGCGCCGCTGGACCACGGGCTCGTGTCCGCCTCCAGCGGCTCCGTCTGCAGCGGCACGCCCTCCACCGACCCGAGGTTCAGGTGAGGCGCGACAGCATCACGTCCGCGGTTCATTGTTCGACACGCTTGCTTGCCCTTTTAGGCTCGTAATCCCAGATATTAAACAAGTGTGTTTTATTTTACATCACTGCATTAGTGTCTTATGATATTTCGATTTAGTTTTGTACCTCACTGCGACGTACGTCGACAGAATAATTCTTAATTTAATAATCGAATAGACTTGTGCCAAACCTCGAGACAGATTTTTTTAAATAACAGCGAAGAAAAGAATACGATCTGTATTAAATGTGTAAACTGTTTTTTTCCTCGCAAGTGTTTTGTACGTCGCATGAAACGCGCGCGCATTGATCATTACACACGCGGCTCCCTTATCGCGCTCGCGTACCGCTCGTGCGAATAATACCGTCCCGAGTATGATGACCAACGTACCACAATCCAATCATAATGTACTATTTTATCGCTGATGCGATAAATGAGTCCGTTGTAACGTTCCTTGCCGGCACTGTCGCCAGCGAGTACCAGCTGGAGCCGGCGACGTCGCACATCGTGGACGCGGACGAGCGGCCGCCGCGCGCCTACAGCGTGGGCTCGCGGCCCGCGCCGCCGCGCCCCGACGCCACGCGCCTGCGCGCCTACAGGTACCGCGGCCCCGACTGCCGGGACAGCTTACTGCCAATGATGTTCCAATTCTAATTCAAATCATTTATTTCGGACTTTGAGTCCATACGACAGTATTTTCAACAGTATTTTATTTTTATTTGACATGAATATTTTTATTCTTATATTCTTTTGACATTCGGAGACTATACGTCTCCAAGTAATATTGTACAATTTGACCGTGAAGGTGTTTTACACCTCTGCTAAGCATAAATTAAGGTAATTAATTTGTTTTTGACCCTTAGACACTATACATACAGTTATTTAGACTAAGTATTTGATCAGGGACCATATACATCCCGATTCTAATTTCTTTGACCTGGGGACCCTATACATCTCCTGGTCAATCTGTACTAGTGCCAGTTAGTTCAATATGCTTAAAGCTTGCTGTGCTATTTATTGTTATCTTTTTTTTTCACACTTTATGTGAACTATTGTTATGATTGTGTATATTGCTCTGTAATCTTGTTTTGAAAAAAGAAGAAAAAAAACATATACTGCTGAGTTTCTTCTCAGCAGATTCTTCCATTTTCCGAAGCGCTAGTAGATTCAGACATGTAAAAGAGCCTATATGGCCTCCTTGCAAAAAAAATTTTTCATTTACATTTTCATAGAGTTAGAAGTTACAAACTTAAAGCTAAAAAAAAAAAGATAGGTTTCAAGCACTCCGGTAGCGGGCTCCAAATTGGAGTTAAATAGCACCAGTGTCCTCAGTCGCAAAGCGACAAGCGAACGGTGCGCATGTTAACCTAAGCTGTGTGTTTGCGGTCAATTCCAAATTTCAAAACCCTGCAAGACCGTGATTGGTCCTTTGGAAAAAAATATTCGAATCAGCTAAATACTAGCCGTCTTCTCTGTTTCTATTTGTTTTAATCACGTTGTCCCTCGTACACAGTTCAATATGTGTGCGTAAAGGTAAAAACGAAGTGTGCGTTCGCGGATCATTTTTCTTGGAGTTTTGTAAGGGTGTAACCTGTCTAATAATAACAAGTGACTGTTTCGTCCCCGGTGTGCTCGGCTAAGCCCGTGTGTGTTGCAGCGTGGGCGCGCGCAACCGGCCGCCGGGCGCGCACGGCGGGCCGCGGGCGGCGCGCGCGTCGACGTCGGCGCCGCTGCTGCCGCGCGCCTCGGCCGATGACCTCATGGAGCTGGACTTCAGCCACCACCCGCCGCCCGCCAAGGTGCCACCCGCCCGTGCTACTGCCCGCACTCGTGCCTGTCGCGGGGCTGTGTATCGATATTTTTAAGAAAATATCGGTTATAGAATTGATATTCGGAATAAGTATCGATATTTTACATCACTAACTTTAGTATCGGTATAAATGTATTGATAACTTTATCGATATTCAGTATCGATACCAAGCTTCTGCGCGACGTTACCAGATCGCATAACGTATACGGCATATGAAATAAAACTTATAAAATCGTTTGTCGTGGACTACCTAACTGATATTGATTCTATCAACGCAAGCCAAAATTGCTATTAATTCTGACCCTGGATACTAAAGTTTAGAACTTATGTGTATTTATTTTATAACGTGAGTATACTCCAAGAAAGAATTTTTGGAAATTTTGACTTTAAGTCGGGAAAATGAGGGGGGGAATGATACGTTAAAGTATCGGTATAAAAAATATCGATACTTTAACGAATGAAAATATCGATATCGATAAATATTATATCGATTATTACTTTAATATCAGTATTCATATCGGTGTCCACGTATATCGTTAAAAAAATATCGGTATCACAGCCCCTGCCCTGTCGTCGGCGCCGCTGCGACTATGAACGCGTTCGATTTCGTCGAGTGAGCCCCTGGTGTGCGCCCGCAGGTGATAGTGTCCCGCACGCCGCCGGCGGCCGGCTTCCTGGCGCGCGCGCCGGACGAGGACAGCGCCGGCTACGTGGAGATGCGGCCCGGCGCCGGCGCGCGCGCCCGCTCGCCGCCGCGCCAGCCCGCCACGCCCGACGGCTACGTCGAGATGCGGCTCGGCTCCAGGTGCGTGCGCGCCACGTGTGGCTGCGTCCCTCCGGCTGCGGGCTTCCCTTTGATGGGAGTATTCTTGAGCGACTTGCGAGCCTGGAGGGCGAGCGGCGGTGCGACGTTAGCAAACGACGCTCCTATTTCCGCCCCCTTCCGACGAGCCTGAAAAGCGAGTTCCGTTTAGGCGTGGGCGAAGTAGCGTCCCGCTGACGGAAATACTCTTGATTAACTTGTGATCCCAGAGAGCGAGCGGCGGTATGACGCTAGTAAGCATTTCGCTATCTTTGGGTAGCAAACCTTTTGAACGTTATCCCTTTGTGATGCTGTCGAAAAGTGACCAAGCATTTCTCAGTCGACTGTACAGTCACAAGCGCCAACATCTATACAGTCAATCTTCCATAAATATGTAGACACAGACCTTATGCCTCTAACAATAAGGTTGATGTTTACATAATTTTGACAGGTTGGGAAAGATTGGCTGTATACATGTTGGTGCTCGTGACTGTACAAAGGCAAACTTACATCTTCCAAAAAGAGTCTCTTCTTATTTTTTCTTAAAGGATCTCTTCCAGCTAGCTTTAGTGGTCTGTATTGGTGAGTGTGGCTCCCCGCAGGACGCCGCTGCGGCCGCCGGTGCTGTCGTCGCCCCCGCCGGGCGGGCGCTCGCTGCTGGCCGAGGCGCTGCTGGCGGCGCCGCAGCCCGCGCCCGCCGCGCCCGCCGCGCCCGAGCCCGCGGAGGAGCCCGAGCTCGAGCCGGAGCCCGAGGAGGAGCTCCACCCGCCGCTCACCACGCTGCGGGAAATCTCCGAGGAGTGCGCCAGGAAGTCAGTACAAGAAACAGACGAATTTTATTTCTAACCATTCAACGCATACACGAATATATCAAAATTGGGTTGAATAGAATCGAAAAGGGCCCCGCGAGCAGTTTAGGCCACTTTTTAGCACCCCCTTCCCCCCCTGCTAAAACATGTTAAGGTATTTTGTCCCGCAGGCAGGGGGGTTCCACTCCGCACTGTAGGTGCGCTCGCCGCATGTCCTATGGCATAGGTTAATCGCAGTAGGTTGCCGGCTTGCCGCGCGCGCGCCCGCTCGCTATGCGTCGCGCGTTGTGATAGTATTACAGTAAGCAGCCCAACCCTAGCGGTGCGCCAGGGCATTGCGGGTGGAAGGCGGGCGCGGGCGGCGCTTTCCTTTTGACGCATGCCGCCTGGCGAATGTTTATGAAGTGATACGAACTTTTTGTGCCTGACCATAAAGTTGGAATTCGTTTAATGGTGGTCGATGTTTCTGTACGTTAGTACTATTATTTATTCTGTCCCGCAGGAGCCCCGAGCTGTCGTCGTCGCCGTCGTACGTGTCGCTGAGCCGGCAGAGCAGCCGCGCCGACGAGCCCGCCAAGCGGGACGCGCCTGCCATCGTCAAGGTGACGCCGCACTTCAATATACACTGGAATTTTTAACTGAGCCGTTTTGATGAAATCCGTAACCATAGGATACGCAGGGAAACTGTCTAAGGAACTATAAGGTCCTTTTTTCTGACACGATTTGGCGTAGTAGATTTTTTGTTCAACTGCGTCATTTACAGTTGTAATATAGGGATTCCTGAAGTGGTTTATATCGATTTCTGGGTGTTTATAGGCGGTGGTAATCACTTACCATCAGGTGACCCCAGTTGCTTGTTTGCCTCCTTATTTTATATATAAATTTTAACTTCCAATGGGCTTACGTCAGCGAAAAAATTGGAGGTCCATGAGATGTAAATGAAGGTATACACATTTTTTCCTACTTTAATTACGTCAATGACTCGTGACATTTTCATGTGTAACTAATTGAAGTATGTATGTATGTATGACTCTTTATTGTACTAAACACATAAAATAACAAATAACAGGACAAAACAGATGTACAAAGGCGAACATATCCCTTTAAGGGATCTGTTCCAGTTAACTTTTGAGCGATTGACAGAGTAATTTGTAAAATAAATAATATATGGTTAATTTTTTAATAAAGCAAGAATTTAGATTTGTTTTAAATCATCATAAGTTAATCGAGGGTCCATGGAATGGAAAAAATGCAAGTTTCGGGATCTCTGACTTAATATGATCGAACCTTGGTGCAGGCGGGCGCACGCTGCGTGGGCGGCGCGGCGCTGCACTACGCGGCGCTGGACCTGGAGCCGCGCGCCGGCGCCGCGCAGCCGGCGCCGCGCGTGTACACGCAGATCGACTTCCTGCGCAGCGAGAAGCTGCACGCCGCCGACACCTAGCCGCGCCCCCCGCCTTCGGCTCGCGCGCGCCGCACGCTCACCGTGCCGGTCGCTAAGGCTCGCGACGCCCGCATTCATAGACGATACTCCAACTACTACACGAAGAGGTCTTACAGTCCCTGATCGCTTAAAACCCGTCCGGAAAGGTACAGTCAAGGAACTTAATTCCCTACCCATTTCGTTGAAATGTCGTCTGACATTCGCAATGCATTAAGGTCGATATGTCAAACTAACGTCTGGCTCTATAGCTCTTATGGTGACAGCTTGCTATTTGCTATTGAACCTTAGGTGGGTTGGAAATTTTATTCCTTGACTGTACCTCGTTTATTGACGCATCTACTGGTCAGCATACGGTTGCTTGAACTTAAAAAAAATATTAATATGATAAACAGAAAATCGATGCAAAACAACTCTTAGGTACCCAGATTTTCATATTACTCTTCTTAACTCTTAAACAGGCCCGTTGCATACAAATAGACGTTTGTTATGTAAAAGGAACGACAGACAGGCAGACGTTTCAAATACAATATGTTTGCGATGCACTGAACAATCATTTAAGTTATTTTCCCTTAAATGCAATCAAATTTGTATCATATTAGGTGGTTCTAAAGTTCAAATTTTATTTTTTTATTTTTTTGAATAGGTTGATCCGATTTAAATTAAGAGAAAATATTGATGAATCCCCTACTACATATAAATAAAACAAGCTCTGTTTTTTAGGTTTTTAGTTTACATGCCTTATATAAACGAACCGAAACGATATTACCCGAACCCGAAGGATTTTTAAAAGCTATCGGACTGTTCGTACCGGCTAGAATTTTTTTTTGCGGCCACGGAACCATACACAATGTGTCAAAACATATCAAACTTGCTTGAGTTTACAAAAACTGGTCAAGCATTATGAACTTAACACGTTTTATAAATAGCTCATTACGATACCAATTTGCATGGATTCAGGCAACTTTGATATGCATAGACATACTTCTAATACTTCTAAGTTTTATGACTTATGCGTTTGTGCCTTGGAAAGATGTCATCTCGCACCTACGGTCTATGAATACGGGCGTTAATGTTTGTCGCGCTGTCAATGTGACAGTGGCATTTGGTACGCGGATGCGGAACTTGTAGATCCGCAGTTGTCTATGGTATATGAAAGAAAAGACGATCGGTTTGTCTGACGATTAACGAGGTTGCTTAGTAAAGATTTTTTATTAAAAAACCGTAATCGTAAGTAATCGTAATCGTCGTTAAAAATGGCTCTGAGAACAGCAGTAAGGTACCACGCTTGCTGCGATTCGGATCATAAGCGAGCGAGCTTACGTTCTATAATCGCTTGCGTGGTCACTAGCTGAAACTTCTATCACATAAAGATTATAAGGACTTTAGTGTGATGTGATTAGAGGTGATTTTGGCACGGACGTTTCGTCCACGCCCGTCGGTGGACAACAAGCTTTATAGTTAAGTCGACTGCCATTTATTGTATTAAGTGAGAATGCCGGTCGAGTTTAGTGCTTGGGCGAGTTGACGCGGGCCAGTAACTGTCTAATCGTAGAGCGAGTTGTAGGCACTGGCTATAGTGAAAAATTATATTTTTGAAGCGGTTTAAAACCAGCTGGAAGTCTGTCAAAACTGAGGTAGCTAAGTATTGTCAAGAATACCAGAGCTTGAGGCTTGAATACATGGCGAGCCGCTGGTTTGGTACGCGGTTGTACAGTGGCCTCTAGTATGACCGCCCAAGTCTATTGTTTCTCCCTTTCTATCATGTCAAAACACTAAATAAATACCGCAGAGGGATAACTCAAACTTGAGCGGTAATGTTAGGGCGCTGTTATGCGTTTTGAGAGATAGTTTTGTCGTTGCGAATGGTTTTTTTTAGTGCAGTCAATCGCTGATTAGACGGTTAGAGGCCGACTGAGCGAATGTTGTTATTTGTAAGTTGGTATCGCGAGTCTATAAACAAGCTTCGAAGGTTTGGCTTGGGGAGATCGGAAGTTCAAACTTCACGTTTTCAACGCCATCGCTACGTCAGAAACAGAAGTCGTACTCGATTATTTGTTCTTGGCGTTTAATCTGTCGTGACGGAGATATCCGTCATTGGCGTTAACCTTGGCGTGGCGGATAAATCTCTTGTTGGCGTTGGATGTGATAGATGTATCTGTCATTGGCGTTCAAACTGGCGCGACGGATTTATCCGTCATTGGCGTTCATCTTGGCGTGACGGATAAAACTCTTGTTGGCGTTGGATGTCACGATGCGTTGAAAGGGTGTAGCATGAGTTGCGAGACTTCCGTCTCTCCGCTTGTAAGAGTGAGCGCGCTGTGCGATGTATTCACATTTATTTTTTATTTTTCACACTTTTCGGATCGCGTCTCTACCTTACATCAAATCTTCTCGCTAGATACTGATAATGTTATATTATATTTCGTTATTAATATTATGTAAAGTGGTACACTGCACTTGTATCAAACAAATATCGTCGAACGACACTTTGGATGCGCTACATCCATTTTTAGATAATGTAAAATGTGTTTGTACAGCAAAAAGATATTTTAGAAATTATGATAATTATGTAACATATAAATTAATTTCGCTGGAAACTAAAGAAATATTTCTATATAAATTAATGCATCGTCATACTTCACATACTATTATAGCACTCGTTTTTAACATATAATTTGTCTATTCGTGTTCTTATAGTCCTTATCTATCTGTAATTAATTGAAATTACTATTTATCTCTCTAGTACAATAGCGGAAATATGCAAAGAGCAGTTCGTAAAAATTTAAAATAAATGTGCACAGAGAATACGGCGGTGGCAGAGATTTGTTTGAAGATAAAGATAATTTAAATGTATAGTAAAATATAGGGTGCGACCCCGGCCGCTAGCGCCCGTCCGAACTGGGCTGAGGGGGTGTTATTGTGACCCCTAAATAGCACCCTAAGAGCTATATAAGCTGTATAATGGCTGTATATGGCGATCGCCTTTACACAGCCACTATTTAAGTTTTAATGCGCTTCTGTGCTATTTGGGTCGTGACAGTAACTTGAATCAGATCGAAAATAAACGCCGCAGGCAGGGGAAAGGTACCTTAAATACTGAAGCTAGAAATATGTACTCAAATGGAACATTTCTTTATTTTTCAAATGACGAAGGTTTTGTGACATGTCGCTTGTTTCGAACCGAAGGAAATTGTAACACTATTTCAATGCGATTTACAAAGAAGCATTAATCGATTTATTTAAAACTTGTGGACGCCTGCGACTTCGTTCGCGGGGAATTGGTAGCCTATATCCGTTTGTACGTCAGGGATAGTGTAGCTTTCTATTAGTGAAAGAATTTTTGGAATCGGTTCAGTTGTTCCAGAGATTACCCCTTACATACAAACTAACAAACAAAGTTTACCTCTTTATTATATTGGTGTAGATTACAATTTGAAAAATGTATGTATTTACTTATTTATCAACATAATTTAATGTTTACTTTTATCAAAATACGCTACTTTTAACTAAAAGTACTTTCCCGCCATCAGCGACGTTTTCTCTTATGAGTTTGTTTATTTATACTCCGAAATTAAATCCGACGTAAAAGATAGGATCTACGGCTGATATGGCCTTGGTCTGTCAGTGTGCTAAGGACTTATCGCAAGATAAAGCCTCCATACTATACGATATTGGTCCGGCTCTGACCATATCAGGGATCAGATCGAGTCGTCTGTAGACCACTGGCTCGTCCACCTACTGCCCCAATTTCATAAACGCTACAGGTTACTGACAATTCGCCGTACATTACTGTGTCGACAAGTAACGCTACAGACTTACACACTTAACGTCATAGTGGGCAAGCAATGTATAGGTACCGAATTGTCACTGTCGCTTGTCGCGTTTATGAAATTGCGCCCTTTTTCAACTTCCGGGTAGATGACACCTAAAACCAAACGGCTAAAAGTGTAATATTGCTGTAGATCGTCATTTTAAAATAATATCCACAAATAAAAGATTTTAGAAATACGTATATTAAGGGGGCTAAAGCGATTTAAAAGTATGAAACTTAAGAAAACAAATAGTAATTTTTCGTTTCAAAGGTATTAGAGCCTGATTCCATTTATAGGTTTAGTAAAGCTTGATAGTACAGACAGGACGGTTTTATTGAAAGCAACGCCGGCGCTAGGGACCGGGGTTGGTTCGTCCACGGTTGTGAGAGAGGCCTAACGTAGCACACAGTTTATGTTCCCTACTGTAATACTACCTATTGTGTTCTTAGTATACATGCTCTGTGTAGAGTACTGTGCAATTTTTACCACGCGATTAATAAAAATAATGGAGTTTTGTCTATATCGTTATCGGCCTGTACTTGGCTATTGGATCCATTCTTGATTATAACTGCTGGATGCTTTTTAACTGTTGTTACGATCATTTTTAGCCTTTTTAACGCAATACTTGTAATAGACTTGTATCACGAAACTTCAAGTGATGTAATCACACTATTTTTTTTAAAATATATTTTGGGACAATTAACACCAATTGACCTAGTCCCAAAGTAAGCAACTAAAGCTGCTTGTGTTATGGGTACTAGATAACGGATATACATACTTAAATACAAATAACATCCAAGACTCGGGTACAAGCATTCATATTCATCATACAAACATTTGCCCCTCCCGGCAATCGAACCCGGAAATAACTATATATTTACGTTTGTCGATATAGTATAATCAGGAATGGACGTCAATTTTATAATTAACAAGTAATCATATAACAAAGATAAATAGTTAATATATAAAAAAACAACTAAGGCTGACAATCGATTTTAGAGATGCAAAATCGATGTTATTCGGTTGAATTAGAAACAGTAACGTCATGTTGATTACTTGTTAAGAAAACTTAGTCAAGTGTTAATAAGTGAAATATTATTCTGAGCTTGATTAGAAGCCGGTATTATCAGTCAGTAAATATTCATTTTATTTCAATAAGTTTTCTTTATAAACGTTGCAATTCACGAGGGCTCGTAACCTTTATTTGTGTCTGTGTGTGCGTGGTTGTATATGAACGCATCGTGCATTTTCACCTGCACAGCCAAAGACTACGCGCTCTGGTGAGAATGAACTGTTATTTGTATTCAGCTAGACCAGGATTATTCAGTATTTTTTTCACTCAATCCATCCCTTTCTTATGAATACAGTTAGAAAGACTCACTACTAACTGCATGTAAAAGTCAGTAGTTGATTTTTATGTTATGACGCTCAAATGTTTTTCTCGAAAATGAACAATACCCGGCAAAGGATCAGCGATTCTCTTAGAGTCGCTGGTTCTAATGGGCGGCGGTGATTACTCCCCACCAGGTGACCCGCGTGCTCTATTTGCCTCCCTTATTAATTAAAAACATTCAAATGTTGTTAATGAGACTATCCTTATATGTCAAACTGACATCTGTACAAAATTGAGGCCCATCATATAAATATATGCCCCTTGCGAGAATCGAACTCGCAACCTCTGGCTTTGTTCCTGGGTGGTTAACCAATAAACTATTGGGTTTAATTTTCGAGTGAAACAATTGTCCAGTTGAAGTAAGAAAGCTGAAAGAATTTGGCTCCGTTTCTGCCGCATTGCTCAATGTTCGGAGTCAGGCAGAGAATCGACGTACCTTCGTAAATAATGTGTTCATAAGGAATCTGTTTACACCCATGTTTTATTTTAAATTAAGTTTATTTTCGACGGCGTTTAATTTTCTTTTGGTGGCGGCTTAAACTTGACCTTTGCGATATGTTGATGGTTAGTCTGGCTCTGACGACATACTGTCTAACCTTTCAACTTGGTGTCGTGTTAAACGGAATATGTACCAGAGAAATATAAAAGGTTTAGAAAGCGCGCTTTTTTTTCTTAAGATTATCTAGGACGTGACAACGGCCTGAGTCTAGGTAATACAAAACTCTTAATTTCTCACCATAGTGGTAATTTTAAAGTCGAAAGAGAAGCTATTTTTTAATGTTACACGACAAATGCTCCTTTCATCCACTCAAAGGTTAACTAACAGAGAACCCATCATCATTGCACAGTCAACCTCCGTTTTTTGTCCAATTAACAAACATGTCCCGCAAAAGTCAAGTTTACACTAATACACCAAAAACTTCCTATTTTCTTTGTTACGAATTGTATTTATTTCACGTTGTTATGTATTGTAAAGTCAAATTTTGTTATCTGTGGAGAACGCTGCGTGGACGGAGTGGCTTGCCGTTTTATTTCTTTATGCATTTCCGAGTGTCCACCGATCGTTAGGCTTGTTTTTATTTAATTTAATAATTCTTATTAAACGTTACTTATTGGTTATCCGTTGACTTGTTTGATATTTTCTTTTTTAACTGGGCCGAACTCCGTCCTACGAAGTCGACCAATTTCACTAACTTTATAACTTATCGTTGTTCTTGCTTTGTATTGTTTTAAATTCGATATGAATTGGATTTTAGTGGATGTGATCGTTATACAAAAGTAGCTCCGGAAAATTTTTCTCTCTGTTTACTTATATTTATAAGTGGAATTGTATTATCGCGTACGACTGTTTACAGCACAGTAAAAAGAAGAAAAATAATACTTAATTGTACTGTCGAGGAATGTAAATGTGTCCCTTTCGCACCCTGTTGCAGCCACATTTTAATACTACCGTGAGACTCAAGACATTAATTAAAAACACAATAGATTATTAACGTATTTATATACAGAACTGCTTTTCTTTCGAAGTTGTCCTTAATCATGAAGCCCGCGACAAAGATGTTCGTTAAACCATGCTGGCAGGCGCTCGTGTTAAGGACCCCTAACGGACCTAAATGTCGAACAATTCTCGATATAAATACAAAAGCAATACAATGTTTTAAACCTTTACTTCCCTCAACAGTATATTAGCTCGCGTTCTTATTTCTCTCTAACTGAATGCGCGATCTCGTCTGCTTTCAAATATAGAAGTATTTTACGTAGACGATGTCATACCTAACTTCATTTTGCTGTGTAGTGATCTAAACAAAATGGATGCCACATTCCTACAGTGAAGCGATTCGACTAGTCTCGTGTGTTCAAATTGAAGCTTTCTAAACAATCAAAAATAGCTTAGTCAATATAGTTATGCTTCTCGCCGCGCTCGAAACAAAATGTATAATTAAAATAAGAAGTAATGGGACCTGTATAATTAATGCCTGACTGAGAACACCAAATTTTTTAATGTTATAAAGGTTATTTATTCACAATGTCTGGTTCACGTTTGCAACCGACGCGGCACGGCTTCACCGGGGCTCGGGTGCACTTTCTAAGATTTAAAGGGCCAAAATCAGAATCATTTTTGACCATAAAATTATGATTTCACTTTTTAGGTCCGCCTTTTTAAGCAGTAGGCGTACGACCGAGCCCTGTGGGACGTCAGCATAAAGCTAGAGACTTGTCTAAAACCACTTCGGGCCTAACATGACTGATCCCTGTGTGAATAATTTACAACTTGTGTCAGCCATGTTAGAGTTGCTGGTACGTAACACGCGTTAGCGAATAACGACACCCTAGCTCAGCTGAACTTGAATCTTCTCGAGAGTTGAGGCTATATGTTCAGTTCATACGATTCAAGTATATTAGCAAATACATTGTATTTGATTGTATCAAACCTGTTTAGGAGCTTTATCCTAAGGCCGCTGCGGCTTAAAAATGGCTGACACAATTTTAATCTTTTCAGCGCCAAAGACGGATTAACCCGTCACAATATGTTGAACGCCAAATTCAAATTCAAATTCAAATTCAAATATCTTTATTTTGCATAGAAATGTGGTAAGTTTACAGTCTTAACATTTTATTTGTCTCACACATTTTGCCAGCATCTGGCATGCAAAACGAAATTAAAACAAGCTGCAGCTATAAAGTATGTACATGTCACACCGACCATGAATCAAAAATGAACCGACCAATGAACAGGGTTACAGAAATAAATAACAATATAATTTTAAAAAAATCAAAATAATAATAATAGTAAAAATGTCAACTTTATAAATTAGATTAGAATTAGAAACGATACAATATTCATGTCAATAGATAGAAATAAAAATTAAAAGTTAAAAGTCAGATTAATCACATTCTATGTCTCAAGTTATTAACATAATCAAAATATTCATCAATGGAGTAGAAGCAGTTTTGTATCAACCATGTCTTAAGTTCACGTTTGAACATAACAAAAGGCAATTTTTTTATATGGTCACTCAAACTGTTATAAATACTGACTGACATGCAATATGTGTTTCTACCAAATAACACTGTCTTTTTAGCAGGCATCACTAGACGATCTGGGTATCTAGTGTTAAAAGTACACGTGTCTTTATATGTCTTGAACAAATGTGAATTTAGTTTTACGAATACACAAATTTCATAAATATATATGCATGGGACAGTTAACATTTTTAAATCTTTAAACAGTGGCCTGCAGGAAGTAAAAACGTCCACGTTGCAAATTGCTCTGATGCACTGTTTTTGCGCCACCAGCGCCCGTTTCGCATGATACGAGTTGCCCCAAAGAATGATGCCGTAGCTAAGCAAGGAATAAATATAACCGTAGTAGGCTTGGATGGCAACTGTTTTGGTACTAATCCTTGTAAGTCGCCATAATGCATACACAAATGAATTTATTTTTCCACACAATTTGGTTATGTGTTCGCTCCATGAGCATTTATGGTCCAAAATAATACCTAAAAACTTAGTCTGAACGGATTCGCTAACAGTAGTATTCGCAGCGGTTATAGTCAACGGACGCTTGCTGGCATTTTTGTTTGTAAACTGTATAAACGTTGTTTTATTTATGTTTACATTAAGATTGTTGGCGTTCAACCATTTTATAATTTTACAAATTGTGTCATTCATTATATCACTATATGTGTCAATATTCTGACACGGTATGACTATAGACAAATCATCTGCAAAGAGCGTGCATTCAAATTTTGTGGTATCTGGAAGATCGTTAATATAAAGTAAAAATAATAAGGGTCCCAAAATACTACCCTGTGGTACACCAACTGCGTTTACTCTAGTAGAAGACCGGTATACAGTCATAACATTGCCTGGAACGATTTTTGGTACCTCGACAAACTGGGTCCTACCCTGCAGGTAGTCTCTAAGCCAGTCATTTACTACGCCCCTCAATCCATAAAGTTCACATTTGCTGAGAAGTAGTTCGTGGGAAACAAAATCAAAAGCCTTGCTCATGTCAAAGAAAACTGCAGAGACTGGTGTACTTTTGTTCATGTGGTTTAAGACATTGTTGATTAAAGAGAATGCAGCCAGTGACGTTGATTTCCCTTTCTGGAAACCAAACTGTTCCTGTTTAATTATATTGAACTTGTCCAGAAAATTCGTTAAACGCTGGTGCATTACCTTCTCAAATATTTTTGAGATGACCGGTATGAGAGAGATAGGTCTATAGTTTTCAACATTATCCTTGGCACCTTTCTTGTAGAGAGGTTTAATCAGAGACGTTTTAAGAGGCTGTGGAAAGATGCCACTCGCAAAAGACAGATTAATCAGATAACTCAATACTGGTGCAATTTTAAACTTACTTATCTTAAGTACATTTGTTTGGATATCGTCATAACCAGTGGACTTCGTGGATCTAAGCGAGTCAATTACTTTTACAATCTCATGTTTGTCCGTGGGAGACAAGAACAAACTTGTCTGCTTTGGTCGTATAAGTGAAATATCAGGTTCACTTCCATTATTTGAATTCAATTTTGTCATGTCAATATAATAATCATTAAAAGAATTTGCAATGTCAGTTGGGTCGTTTATAGTTTTGTCCTTAATTAATAATTTACTGATATAGTCGATACTGGGGCTATTCTTACTCGTGTTCTTGATGACCTCCCACGTCGCCCTGCACAAATTCCTGGACTTACTTAAATATTTACCGTTAGCAATTTTTTGAGCTTGGTCTATACATCGCTTAAGGAGCTTTGAGTACTTTCGGTATTTAATTTTATTCTGATTGGAGTATTTTTTGTTACTAGATTTATAGTAAGCGAAACGTAGTTGTCTTTTTGTAACCACTGACCGTTTTATACCCCTTGTAAACCAGCTCGATGTCTTTGACCTAACTGTAAATTTAACCTTGTTCACAGGAAAACACAGGTAATAAAAAAGAGTAAACGTATCATAGAAATTTTTAAAAGCCTTAGTCATGTCCTCCTCACTGTAAACGTCCGACCATGACAAACTATCCAGATACATAAGAAATTTGGCAATATTTTCTTTACAGTAGTCTCTTTGTAAATAAAACCAGTGTCTGACAGGTTTATCCTTATTAGCAATAGTAAATGTAATGCTTTGCGCAGTCTCATGATCCGACAGCCCTAGGTTGTGAATTTCACCAAGGGCTTCGGGTATATTAGATAATATTTGGTCTATACACGATTTTTTCCGAGTAGGCCAAAATACATGCTGTTTAAAATTATAATTATTTGCAATCCTTAACAGTTCTTTAGAGTTTTCCGATATCTTCATCATATCTATATTGAAGTCCCCAGCAATTATTATTTTAAATTTAACTTTGTGCTTTAGTTTCAAATTCGGCTATATCCGCCACTACTTGCTGAACGCCATATACGGATATAACTGTCGCTATAGGTTGTACGCCAATGGCGGGTATATCCGTCACTATACGTTGAACGCCAATGATGGATATATCTGTCGACGCGTATAATATAAAAGTGACAAGGTTTAACTTCAAATAAAGAGCTTGGCGTGTGAATGACATTGATTAGGTTAATCTATCCCTCAGTGCATCCGTTATTATTGTAGTTCGACAGAGCCGCACTGTGGGATAAGTTATCTTTGTGTCAGCCGTGTCAGTGCCGCTGAGGTTGTAAACAACCAAGTACTAGAAGCT